>CM038670.1:519693155-520293155 GCA_021605145.1 Aegilops bicornis | reverse complement strand
GGTATGCATGAATTATAAATGTTTTGTCCTATTTCCTGGAAGCAGGGCCAGGGCAGATGCACTGTCACGGCCTCGCGGGGGGCCATCACCCATGAGTGGATTGAATCATCATTCCAATAAACAAAGGACCGGAGACCCACACCAAACAAAGGACTGCCTATAAATATGCCCTTCCACATCCCATTCCCCTCTCAGCTTCTCGCTTTTGAAGCTGCTCCAGCTACCAGTTTCAGTTTTCTCGTTAGTTACTCTACCAGCAATAGCAACAGAGGAGCAAGAGCTAATTGGTGTGGTCGGTTAGTCATGGCTGTCGTGAATTTTGTCAAGCCGCACATTGGGCAGAGCCCAAAGCTACAGGGGCGTACCCCGAGGAGGAGCAGCGGCGTGGTCAGGAGCTCGCTTCAGGGCGCCGTCGTCGGGAACAGGGCAGAGTGGCTGACCAGCTGCGCGGTGCTCTCCAGCAAGGTGGCCGCGCTCGCCCCCCACTCCACCAACGGCCACCTCGCGCTGGCGGCGGCGGCTTCGAACGGCGCGGTGCTGAATTTGGTCCCTGTGAAGACTGTTAATGGCAGCGCATGCGACCTGCCGGCGCCCCTGCGGATCGCGGACCTGTCCCCGGCGCCCATGCACGGCTCGGAGCTGCGCGTGGCGTACCAGGGCGTGCCTGGGGCGTACAGCGAGAAGGCGTCCGGAAAAGCGTACCCGGGCTCCGACGCCATCCCGTGCGACCAGTTCGAGGTGGCGTTCCAGGCCGTGGAGAACTGGGTCGCGGACCGCGCCGTGCTCCCGGTGGAGAACTCGCTCGGAGGAAGCATCCACCGCAACTACGACCTCCTGCTCCGCCACCGCCTGCACATCGTCGGCGAGGTGCAGCTCCCCGTGCACCACTGCCTCCTCGCGCTCCCGGGCGTGCGCAGGGAGGACATCACCTGCGTCATCAGCCACCCGCAGGCGCTGGCGCAGTGCGAGCACACGCTCACCCGCATGCCCGGCCTCAAGGCTGCCCGCGAGGCCTTCGACGACACGGCCGGCGCCGCCGAGTACGTGGCCGCCAACGGCCTCCGCGACACGGCTGCCATCGCGTCCTCCCGCGCCGCCGAGCTGTACGGCATGGAGGTGCTCGCCGACGGCATCCAGGACGACTCCGGCAACGTCACGCGGTTCGTGATGCTGGCCCGGGAGCCCATCGTGCCGCGCATGGACCGCCCCTTCAAGACCAGCATCGTGTTCGCGCACGACAAGGAAGGCACCTCCGTGCTCTTCAAGGTGCTATCCGCATTCGCCTTCCGTGACATCAGCCTCACCAAGATCGAGAGCCGGCCGCACCGGCCCATCCGCCTTGCCGACGATGCCGACAGCAGCACCGCCCCGAAGCAGTTCGAGTACATGTTCTACGTGGACTTTCAGGCCTCCCTCGCCGACCCGCGCGTGCAGAATGCACTCGCTGAGGTGCAGGAGTTCACGTCATTCTTGCGGGTGCTCGGGAGCTACCCCATGGACATGACACCTATGGCTGCCGGCGTTGCCTCATCTGAATCCTCGTCGGCTTATTCGTCTTCTTGAATGGATTCGATAGAGTTAATTAAGATCTCCATCGAGTAATTAATCGTGTTCTTCATTTTCTTGTCACAGTACGTGTAATAGTGCCAGTTGAGCTGATTAGACCTCAGTAAATATACTTGTGACTTGCGAGATAGATGAACCCCTGTCCTTCGCTGAGTAAAATACGATCCACAGGCAGAAATATATCCATACACCTATGAAATGCTAGTACAGGATGACATACGATCCAAGGGGACTGTCCTAATGCTTATACAAAATTAAACAATAAACTGAGAGGTGGATGCCAAATTAATTAGCAGCACTCCACACTATAAAACAGCACTTGTATGGATCTCATCTACTGCCGATCAGGAGACAAACTTATACGCATTTTGATTCACGACATAAGTATTTTTTGTGTGACAAAACTATAATTTCGTAATCAGAACTGACATTTCAGTTTCTCGGTCAACCTCCAAAACCATCTGATCTGCTTGGAGATCTGCGTGTTTTTTTAGTCTAATAAATGTGTTTTATTCATTAATCAAAAGAGGATACAAACACACCATGAACTTTTTCTTTTTGAGGGAAAAACAGGAAGTCCAGCGTGCGGGAGGCCACTTTCTCGGTTTTTTTTCTTCAGTTTTTCACCTTTTTTTCGTTTTCACTTTTGCTTTATTTTCTAAATTTTGTTTATACTTCCAAATATTATATATATATATATATATATACTTAACTTAAATTTTTGCAAAGTGTTATTCATGCATTAGAAAAATGTTAAATGTGTACACAAAAATATTTCCAATATATTTGAAAAATGTATAAAAAATGTAAATAGTATAAATTTTCAAAAAAATTAATCATGTATTTGCAAACTTTTCAACATGTATATAAAAAATGTTTCTAGTGTATACAGAACATGTACAATGTGTATGAAAAAGTAGACCTCCAAAAAAATATTTTAAAAAGGTTAATCATGTATTTGTAAAATGTTAAACATTTATATATATATAATTAAATATGTATAAAAAAGTAACGGATGTATAAGAAAAATGAACGGTGTGTACGAAGAAAAGTAGACATTAGTACCAATATTTGAAAAATGCTAATCATCTAGATGAAAAATTTTAGACCTGTATTAAAAAATGTGTTAGATGTATGCCAAAAATGTAGAATGTATATTAAGACAGTAGACATCAAAACATTTACTTAAAATATGTTAATCATGTAATTGAAAAATATTAAACCTTTTATTAAAATAATGTTCTTGACATATTACGATAAATGTACAATGTGTGACAAACGCGTAGACATGCGTTGAACAAAAGAAAAGGAGAAACAGAAAAATAAAATCAAAGAAAGAAACAGAGAAAAGCAAAGAGAAAAGGTAATTGAGAAGACCGGAGAAATGACAGTGCAAATAAAAAGGAAACAAGAAAATTGGAAAACTTTGAGGAAGAAACGAAAAGAATTAAAAAATAAAGAAAGCAAAAATTATGTGTAAACCGAGAAAGAAACAATGAAAACTGGTGAAAAGAAAAGAAAAAGAAACAAATAAATCCGGAGTAAACCGAAGAAGAAGCAAAGACAATCGAAAAGAAAAAATAGAACGTACAAACGCGTATGTTAGTGGGCCAACACATACGCGTCACTTGCAGGGTTGCGGGTGAGACGGATGCTATCCTCGCTATAAGCAAGATATAACATTCGCGAGAAAAGCACAGCGATGGAATTTTCATTTTTACTAATTATTCTGGACGGAAGGGCCCAGGGATGGAATTTGTAGGCCCATGGGCTGCACTTTTTGGGTTTTGTAACTAGTTTATCTCATTTCTGAATCAGCGTTTGCTCAAAAAAAAATTGAATCAGCGTGCAGCTCTCTCTCTCGGCGTTCACGCGGGCCGTGGCACATTTGTGGCTGGTTTGCTCCCTCTCTCCCTAGGCTGGACAGATCGACTCGCTCACTCACTTTGCCATCGCGTGCATCCGCTCGCTTTGTTTTTATTTGCTCGTTTTTTTCTCGGATCATTTTCAATTTATAAATTGTTCACAAACTGAAAATGGACCACATATTTGAAGAAGTTTATGATTCGAAAAAGAGTGAGCGAACTCAAAAAAAGTTTGTGGATTAAAAAAAGTGATGAATTTGATAAAAGTTCACAAATTTGGAAAAACTTCATGAATTTGTAAAAATATTTGCGAATTTATAAACATGAATTTTTTCAAAACTTCATGATTTTGAAAAAAATATGAAATCAAAAATATGAATTTGAAAAGTTCACTAATTTGAAGAGGTTCATTATTTTTAAAACTGTTTTTAAATTTGAAAAGAATTCATAAATTTTGAAAATAGTTTGGAAACTTAGAAAAAAGTTCAAGCATCTGAAAAGTTTGCGGGCATTAAAAAATATTCAAGAATTCATCGAGCCAGGAGCAGCAACCGGTCTAGCAAACCATCAGCATGCACCGCATACACACCCTCTATAGTCCTCCGGTCGCCCCTCACCGGCCCCTCTATGTGCCGCTACGAATCTGGATGGGATACCAGATCCGCGACCGCCGTCGTCACCCATCACCAGGTAGGGCAGCCCAGCGGATCAGATCGTCGGTCAGGGAGTCGTCGGCCACCATCACACAGACAAGGGTCGCCACCCCGACAGTCGCACACGGCCATCTCGCAAGAGCTGCCCCAGCCACCTAAGGGGGAATCCGCCGCAAACTTCCCGCCCGAGCACCTGCGGCGTGGGGCGCTACTACGGCCAATGCCGACAGCGACAAGAGCTCTGCTTAGAAGGAGGCTGGCGGCACTAGGGTTTGGGGCCCCTGGTGTCGGTTCTATATCCGGCGTATCCCGTAGTAGGGGTCCTAAGCTAGGCGTCTTGGAGCGATGGTAACATGGACACGGAATTTTACCCAGCTTCGGGCTCCCTTGAAGAGATAATACCCTACATGCTGCTTTTGATTGTATTCATATGGGTGTAGTACAGAATACATGTATCTACCACAAGATTGTAGTAATGAATATGAGATTGTCTATTGACTAGCCTGGCCTCAGTTTATATATGCACCGTAGGCCTAGGGTCTAGAGGAGTCCTTGTCTTGTGCGCCAAGTCTTGTGGAATCCTTCTTATATTCGGCATGGGCTGCCCGAAGTGGCCCATGAGTGAACCGCCATGGGGTCCTCGGCCCGATCCAGCTGGTCGGGAGACGATGTGATGAGTACCCCCTAGTCCAGGATACCGTCAGTAGCCCCCTGAACCGGTCTTCAAGTTGGGGAAGCTCCTCGATTCTTCCGAATTGTTCTTCATCTTCGGTCGTCGGTCTTGAAAACTGGTTCAACAAATCTTCTCATCTTCGATCTTGAGGATCGCCGAAGTGAATCGGAAGAGTTTACACGTCGGGTATCCGAGGAGCCCCTTTAAGTTATCGGCCTTTATCAATGCCTTGTTAATTTTATGCCCACCACGGGTTTGAAGTGTTTCCCGTGCGGCGGTGTCTTCTCACGTCCGAGCTACAACGCCGGACTGCATTCGAGGTATCTTTTGCACTCGAGCACCAATGCCGAACTGTATCCGAGCTCCAACGCTGGACTGCATCCCAGCTCCAACGCCGGACTGTATCCGAGGTGTTATAGATCACCTTGGCTTGAAGAAATTTTAAAGGAGGTTAGCCGAGCTTAATGCCGGAAATGCCCTCTATATAGCCAGCCATTTGCATCCGAGCTTTATGCCGGACTGCTTCCGAGGTGATGCACCACCTTGGGCTTGGGCTGATTGTTTACGGATTTTATTTCTGATGCGTGTAAATTTATTTGCTGTCAATATGTATAACCAGTAGCCCTCAAGGTGTGTGTCGGCCTAAAACCCGAGATGCACCTGAAGAAAAACATGAAACCGCTGACCCTAGTAGCCGTTGAGACTCAGGTCGATGCACGAAATCGGCCTGAGGATCGACTCCTAGCTCGACAACATACGTAGGAATAGAAACGCAGTGTAATGTATTAGAGATAATTGTGATCGGTGAACGGGCCCTTGACAGAGGGTCTTGAGAAGTTGCCGTAATATATTAGCTTGATGCCGGATAGGTCCAGATGGTACCTATTGTTGTCCGAAGACACGTTTGCCCATAGTTCGGTCAAGCCGAACACTAAGCACTTTGAATTTTCTGCATTGAATAGGTAATGCAGTAGCCCCCGAGACACTGGTCGGGTGGAAACACCAGATCAGAGGATCAATGTGCCCCTGTAATATTTGTAAATGGTAAGCGTGAAGCCCAGTAGCCCTCGAGCCTTAATGTGGGCACGGGTGGCCGAATTAAGGATCGATATCCGTTTGACAGAAAATTTTGTTATGTTTAACACAAACTTCTCGGAAAGAGAATAAAGATCTCAAAAAGGAGTTGAAGCTAACGAAAGTTGAGCTCGCCAAGTTCGGCCTCAAGGGGTTTAATAGATAGGAAATCAATGCCAATAGGGAACTATCAGAGCGTTATGTCAGCCGATCGGTTGTCTCAAAGAGACTGTGCCATTGACTCTTTAAAAGATTGGCTGCGAAAAAAATTGATTTTTGCTCACAATTTATGTGTAATGACTCTATGTATCCAGGAACTTTACATCATTAATGCTCGGATCCATATTGTACAAAACTTTGTTGACCGACCATCGGCTTCAACCTCTTCGGCCAGTAGCCGATGAGTGTTTTCCTACTTTATAAAGCCGTTATAAGGGCAGAGATTTATGGAAAACAAGGCAATCCGGCCATGCGGTTTTATAAACAAAGGTACACGGAGAGATATGTTATATTACGTTTTAACGTAAGAAACATTTTCCAAAGAAAATAGTCCCGCTATCAGTTCCTTTCTTTGGGTCGTCATGCTTATCATGATCATGAAACCTCACCTACGATCAATGTGGGAGGAAAATATTGAGGATTTAGTTCCTGGAAAGTTCTCGAACTCTATGGTATTAATGAACCAAAATTTTCACTTCCGTCGTTGCCGACCAATTATATTATGTAAGATGGCTAGCTTTCGGCTTCTCCCAGTCTGAGGTACTAACACGGATGATCCGGAGGTAACAATCATAGAGGTGCTCCCTTTACCTCCTAGCCGAACAATCGGGAACGTAGGGGTAATCACGGGAGCTAGGCAACCCAGCTCGGCCGAAATCTTAAGTCAAATTGATGCATATTTATGGCTTTATAATGATGATTACGGAAGGCAGCCATTGTATATTAAATAAAAATGCCGATGATATATTTATTTTGACTATGTTGCGACAGTTTATCCGTTGAAAGTGTCCCATCGTCGGCTTCCACCCCCTTGTAGATGCTACACAGGGTGTCTCCGCAATAACAAACAACCTTTAGCCGACGTCTCGGTGCCGAAGGCGGTTGTGTTAGTGAAAACGAGGAAATCAGATATGCGGGCTTTATAACTTTCACTTAGTCATAGCAGCTTAAAGTTGGGAGGCCAAATATTAGTCCCGGGTTAATGTTAGGCGACAGCCGAGCTCAAGCCGTTAACACTTCGGCCAATTTTATGAACGGTATGTCGCTTAACACAGGGTGACCTCCATCAATCTTATAATTTAACACGGTCATCGGATCGCTGACCAGTTTACGCTTATTGCGACAGTCAGTTTTTGGCTTTCTCCACTGAGGCGCTTAACCATGCAAGCCGAAAGCACAATCGCAGTGGTTCTCCCTTTGCACACCTAGCCGAACAAAGCGGAACGTAGGAGGCAAGCACAGGAGCCGGGCAACCCAACTATTGACCGAAGACACAATTCAAAACCGATGCATATATAGCAATATCGAGAATGTTTTTTGTCAAATCTCTAAAGGTGTCCGGCGTTGCACTGTGAAACTTATGCTGGAAACACACAAATAGTTTAAAAGTGCCATAGGCTTGGAAAACCAAAAATCTTCAGTGAAAACTTGACGTCCGAACTAGATCAAGTGTTCGGTGCCAATCCGAAATTGGTCTTAAAAATTTGTGCTTCTGTCAAGCTTTAATATGACACATCCGATCTCAAGACCTCAAGCGGGTCAGCCCACGGCTGTAACCTCCTATCCCAAAGGCGGAGTACTGCTCGTTAGTCCAGTTTAGAAAATTAAATTCGAACGGCTTTGAGAGAGAAACTAGGCTCCCCGGCTATTGACCACACACTCGCGTCGAAAAAAGGAGTGATAGAAAAAGATTTTGCAACGACCAAGAAGAAAACACTTATTATAAAAGGACTCATACTAATTTAAGAGCCCCCAAGTGACTTGGGTAAAAGAATTTTATGTATGATGATTGTATGTACCAAAGTACTTATATCATATCTGTGTTCACTCAAACTTTAAATGTGTCCTAACCGACCGTCGGCTTCTCCCTCTTCGGTCAAGGGCCGAAAAGTGTTATGTACTCCACCTGTCGAGAATATCGACGGTGTTTCCGATAACCAGGCAATCAGGCCATAAGGTTGTAACAGACAAAGCGCGCTCAGGGAACTTATGCTATATTACTGACAAAGTGTAAGAAGCATCTTCGAAGAAAATAATACCCCCACCGAACCTTTTCTTCGGTTGCTCATTGTTACTATGAGACTTGTGCAATAGATTTTTTGTACTCATGAGTTCCGTTGTGTGTCGACCATGATTGAAAACAATAAGAGCGCTAGCTTTCGGCTTCACCTACCTCGAGGTCCGAGCTCGATGACCCGATCGTGACAATCGCAGAGGTGCTCCCTTTACTCCCTAGCCGAACAATCGGGAACGAGGGGTAAACACAGGAGCAAGGCAACCCTGCTTGCGGAACACTTATGTCAACATGGTGCATATTGTGGCGTAATACACAAACAAGGAACGAAGCCATACAAGTATAATCATATGCAAGAGGAAAGGCTTCATAAAGGAAGCCCCCAAATAAACGGGGTATTTGAATTTGTGTATCACAAACAAAGTTTTGACAAGGAACTTTTTTCACAAACAACTTTTTGCCAAAAAGTATAATGCTTGGTCGAACCGAACAAAATTTAAAACTAAAAGTTTTTGAGCATGAAAGCGACTTAGCTGGTTAATGTGCTCGGTGTTGATGATGCGATTCGGGCTTGTGGCGGGACGAAGACGGCCATTGATCTGTGACAGATCCGACAAGGTTCGCAGTCCTCGGCATGGCCGAGGTCCCAGCCCCCAAGCCCGAGGTGTCCGAGCAAGGAGTTCGGCACTCCGGAGTAGTGACATGGCTCGTCCGATGTGGTAATGCAAAGCCCCTAGTCTAGCCGAGCTGGCGGAGTTGGTCGGCAAGGTGACAATGAAGCCGCCACGCCAGTCGACCTGTTCGGCATGGTGGAAGTCAGTTTGATGAAGCGACGATGCTGCGCAGCCGATGTGGCGAGATGAAGTTCTCGATCCAGTTAACATGGCGAAGCTGTGATTGGCGGATGCCGAAGTCTCATGCAGGTCGGCTGGTGACGCCGAAGTCTCATGACAGCCGAGGTGTGGAAGCAGGTCGGCTGGTGACACCGAAGTGACCGCGTAACGCGGTCAAAATCGATTACCTGCACACATAAAACGGTGCAAGCAAAAAACAATAATAATTGAAAGAAAAAATTGCATAATTAATATATGCGAAGCGAATCATGAGGTAAGTTTGGCCTGTGCGCCGGGGTTGGTTCGACGGAGTGGCAGCACGGACCCGTCGATGCAGGTCGGCATGCGCGGGGCGACAACATCGGCCTGGTATGATCCGAACTCATTGTGCGGAGGTGTTGGCCGGTGCGGTGGCTATTGGCCTAATTCGTATGTAGCAATTGTTGTGAAAGAGACGCCCCTGAAGTACTCATGCAACTTCATGTGGAAGGTACCACGTAAGTTGCTTGTCGCATCAATTCAATCTCGATGAACGTGAATCAACTGGTAATGCTACTTGCATCAGGGAATCACATGAAAGTGAAACCGTTAGTGAAAGTGTAGACTGCCTCCAAACTTAATTAAATAATGGAGAAAAAAAGATCAAATCTTCCTGTGACTGCGCTGAGGTTGGTCAGACCGACGCCATGTACGAAGGTCGGTTAATTTTCTCTGCAAAAATAATGCAGCACAAAGGAACAGAAAATATTCTCTACGTAATAATTTCGCATGATAAACGAATAGTCAGGAAAAATTAAACATGTTTGACAGCGACGACGCAAACAAACTAGCTGATCCATACTGAACCAGCGACAAGGATCAGTTCACTTTGATCGTTGCATGATCCACCACGTGGACTAGTAGTGCTAGTTGAATCATAATTCGTTGACCATGTCTTGGTTTCCGTAGTGCAAAGCTAACATTCAATTAGATTAGCAGAAGTAGTACTTTAAGGGTAAACAACTTTCAGCAAAGTAGAGGAACGACAGCTGACAAGGCGCTAAATTAAAAGAGAGAAGAAGAATTCTCCCTGTGTGATGCAAGAGTACGGCAGTTGTAGGCTTGCCGCGGTCGCTATGTACCCGTGGCTGTGTACTGCATATATATGCGGCCAGCAGTAAATAGATTTTACTGGACGCCCGTGATGCTCAGGGATCTCTAAGGTCGGCCGGTTGCACACGTCTGCCTGATGCCGACAAGACAATTTGATGGATGGGCTTCAACCACGAAAGATGCGGTGGCGACGTAGACTCCGATCTGCCAACAAATACGTACGAACCACGGTACCAACTCACAAGGAAAATTTGTATGGAACGGATCTGAAAAGGTAGAACCTGATTACGCCGTCATTAAAATTCTTTCGATCTTGATCGGCAAGCTCGAAACAGATGTAGATGAAAACAACTCATCGAACCATAACGATCACCCAGCCAGCTCTCAATGAAAGCACCAATGTCGGTTCTATATCCGGCGTATCTCATATTAGGGGTCCTAAGCTAGGCGTCTTGGAGCGATGGTGACATGGACACGGGATTTTACCCAGCTTCGGGCTCTCTTGAAGAGATAATACCCTACATGCTGCTTTTGATTGTATTCATATGGGTGTAGTACAGAATACATGTATCTACCACGAGATTGTAGTAATGAATATGAGATTGTCTATTGACTAGCCTGGCCTCGGTTTATATATGCACCGTAGGCCTAGGGTCTAGAGGAGTCCTTGTCTTGTGCGCCAAGTCTTGTGGAATCCTCCTTGTATTCGGCATGGGCTGCCCGAAGTGGCCCATGAGTGAATCGCCATGGGGGTCGTCGGCCCGATCCAGGTGATCGGGAGACGATGTGATGAGTACCCCCTAGTCCAAGACACCGTCACCTGGCATTGCCCTAGGGAGGCGACACGAGGGGCGAGGGTTTTTCTGTTGTAAATATGCCCTAGAGGCAATAATAAAGATGTTATTATCACATTTCCCGTTCATGATGAATGTTTACCCATGCAGAATTGTATTGACTGGAAACTTAAATGCATGCGTGGATACATAAACAACACTGTGCCCCTAGTGAGCCTCTAGTAGACTAGCTCGTTCATCAAAGATGGTTAAGGTTTCTTAACCATAGACATGAATTATCATTTGATAAACGGAATCACATCAATAGAAGAATGATGTGATGGACAGACCCAACCGTAAGCCTAGCATCTGAGCATGAGACCACTAAGTTCACTTTGCCGCAACTTTCGTAATGTCAAGTATCTATTCCTTAGACCATGAGATCACGCCACTCCCGGATACCAAAGGAATACTTTGTGAGCAATCAAACATCACTTTGTAACTGGGTGATAATAAATGTGCTCTTCAGGTGTCTCTGAAGGTATTTGTTGGGTTGCATGGATCGAGACTGAGATTTGTTACTCCTTGTGGCGGATAGATGTCTCTGATCCCTCTCGGTAGTACAACATCACAAGAAGCTTGTTGCTACTTGTGAGCTGCATTGGGATTTCCTCGAAGAGGAGGGGATGATGTAGTACAGCAGAGATAAGTATTTCCCCCAGTTACGAAATCAAGGTTATCAATCTAGTAGGAGAACCAAACACCACTATGTAAATAGCTCCCGCACACAAACAACAAACACTTGCAACCCAAAGCGTCGAGGGGTTGTCAATCCTTCAACGGTATTGAGACAGATTAAATTGTATAGGATTTGATAAATAGATCTGACTAAAACACAAAATAAAATAAATAAAATAAAATTGCAGCAGGTTATTTTTAGGATTTTTATATGACAAAATATAGACCCCGGGTGCATAGTTTTCACTAGAGGCTTCTCTCGATAAAAATAGCATACAGTGGGTAAATAAATTACTGTGGGCAATGATCATGTATATAGGCATCATGTCCAAGATTAGTAGACCGAAACGATTTTGCATCTACTACTATTACTCCACACATCGACCGCTATCCAGTATGCATCTAGTGTATTAAGTTCATGGAAAAACCGAGTAATGCATTAGGTAAGATGACATGATGTAGACAAGATAAACTCACGTATGAATAAACCCCATCTTGTTACCCTTAATAGCAATGATATATGCGTGTCATGTCTCTTTCTGTCACTGAGATTGAGCACCGCAAGATCGAACCCATCACAAAGCAACTCTTCCCATGGCAAGAAAAACCAATCTAGTTGACCAAACCAAACCAATAATTCGGATAAGAAATACAATACTATAACAATCATGCATAAAATAGTTCAGAGAAAACTCAAATAGTATTCATGGATAGATCTGATCATAAACTCATAATTCATCGAATCCCAACAAACACACCACAAAAAGTCATTACATCAAATAGATTTCCAAGAACATCAAAGAGAACGTTGTATTGAAGATTAAAAAGAGAGAAGAAGCCATCCAGCTACTAACTACGGACCCGTATGTCTGTGGTAAACTACTCACGCGTCATCGAAGGGGCAACAAGGATGATGAAGAATCCCTCCATGATCATTGCCCCCTCCGGCAGAATGCCGAAAAAGGCCTGCAGATTGGATCTCGTGGTTCTGGAACTTGCGACGGCGGAAAAAGTATTTCGTGGACTCCCCTAGGGTTTTTGAGATTTTAGAGCATGTAGCGACCTGACCCGAAAATGGCCAAATCTCTATGTATCTGTGTCATCCCCGGATCAGTATGCTGGCACACACAGTACATCAATGTATACATCAAAGTGCAATCACATGTATAAGTAACGTAAAACTGATATATACCTCATATGTCTCAGCGAAAACCATCAAACGGGTGTGGAGTCCCATCAACGCCAACGGCAAGTTGAGTGTAGACCATAACCATACATCGTAACTCTTACTCGTCGAAGAAGTATCTGCAACATGAGACGTTGCATCCGTGTAGGTCAGTACATTTTATGTACCGGCAAGATCATAATAGAAATCAGATGAGAAGACTATACTATATGCAATATGGTTTTTGTGGTAGCTCTAAGTTTATAATTTTTGCGAAGACCTGATTTTTTTTTCCTACAACCAAGGAGTCCGATACAAAATTACTACAAAAGTTGGTTGTTAATGAGATGGTTCCGCGAACAAATTCTCATATCCCAATTATTAATAAACCCAAAATTCATTTAATCGGTAACAGTGTTGAGAATATCCTAACCATCCAATTCCAGTCGCTCAAATTGTCCATAACCAGGGACACGGCTAATCGATTAGTTTAACACTCTGCAAAGTTTTGTGCACTTTACCCGCAAGACTCGATCGCCTCCTTTGAAGTCCTCGCACTGCCTGGTGTTTGAGAATAGGATGCCTGGGACACAGTCTTTCCGAAGTACTCAAATATGCTAGAGCCCATAATAGCTTGCCTCTGCACATGGAAGCTTCTGGTCTTGAAATATCCATCAATCTCTTTGAGCCTGGGTGGCCTTCCGTAAAACTGGGTGATTACTCGTCAACCCCCCGGATCCCTTGGTAAAAACTGGGTGATCACTGGTCAATTCCCGGGACCCCCCCTGCAGACACGGGTAATCACTAGTCACTCCCTAGGATCCCCTGTAGAACCGGGGGATCAATAGTCACTCCCTAGGATCCCCTCTTGAATCTATAGAACCGGATGATTACTAGTCAATCCCTAGGATCCCCTCTTCTTGCAAGTCGTCCACCGAGAGGTGTATTGAATTCTTGAAGTCTTGTAGTTTTGAAGTTGATCCAAATATTATTATCACACTCACATCTCACATGAAACACTCATGCCAATCCCCGTCTACTGAAGCATAGCTGCAACTAACTTAACAATGATTCTCGGGGCTTGGTGACAAGGGTATGGGTTCCCACCTCATGATTCTACTCAAGCTACAAGTTTCAATATTCCTATTGAATGCAAGAGGAAAAATGACACTAATGCAATAAATTCATAAGTATTCAAAATATGATCAAAGTGAACTTGCCTGGTAGTAGTTGGTGAAGTTGTATCGCTCTCACAAATCCTGATAGTTCTACTCGTCACACTCCGAGATATCTATCGTAACAATAAAATAAAATAAACATCCACGCCAAAAAGAAGAACCAAAAGAACATAAAAAAAATATGGCATAGCGCAAACAAGAACAACGCAAAAAAAGTTTCATAGATAAAATATGTTCTTATGGTGGATAAGGTGAAAAGGTGAAAGAATCAACTCAAAAGAGTAAATGGATGATCAACTATCGCTATATAAGCTTATGTTGAAAGGATAACACTAATTGTATGAACGAAAAGATTTATTCTATACAAATGTGACGCAATTGGATTCATCGAAAATGGAGCTACGGATAAACGGTATGATCAAAAGAAGTTTGAATATGAACCTGAACAAATTTGAAATTTTGGAATTTGCAAAAAGTTGATTTGATAGTTTTACTGGATAGGTGGGATCAAGACAAAAATCTAGTCGTTGGTTTCATCTAATTTGGATAAACGAATAAAAAGTTATGATCATTTGAAAAAAATCAGGACCAAGCTGTTTTACAAACCAATAAACTATGTTTGAAAGAATTCTAGGGCCAATGTATAAATACAGAGACTAATTAATAATATAACTATTTTATATATAAGACCCTACATGAAACAAAATAAATAATTTAGACTATATTTCTACCTTATATTCCCTCCGTCCGGAAATACTTGTCACCAAAATGGATGAAAATAGATATATCTAGAACTAAAATACATCTAGATACATCCACTTCAATGACAAGTATTTCCGGACGGAGGGAGTACTAGTTTCGGAATAATAAACTACAGGAACTAAATTACAAGAGTAAAGGAAAATATGAACGTAGAGAAGAGACAACTTCAGGGTTTGTGTGAAGCTAGTTATTAAACCAAAAGATTGATTTAACCCGGCTTGGATGTTTTTTTAATACATTGGTCTCTATTTATAGGTTGAAGGTAGGCTCGGAGGTCTATAATTAGACAATGTGGGACTAAAAGAAAACATAAAGAAAGACTACTAGCGTACGGGAAAAGGAAGGGTGCACGCGGGCGTGCAATTCGGCCCAAGAGAAAAGAAAACTGTCAAATAAAAGAAAAGAGAGGACAAAAATGAAGGGAAGTGACCAGCTAGGCTTGGCCCATGAGAAAAAAAACTGGGGCGCACTATAGTTGGGCGGAGTGCTGCTGCTGCTATGTTGCGCACATGTGCAACGAACAGTAGCGGGTCGCCCGCATGAACAGTGTACGGATGAATAGCATTTCCTGTTTTTTTATAAACACAGAAAAGAAAATTCACAAGAAACAAATGTAATAAAACTACTATACAGGCATATAATATATCAAAATTTTCATAAAAATACAAGGAATAATATGAACAAATTTTCAGTTTTCAAATAAAGTAACTATAAAATCTCAAAATTCATATATTGCTACAGTTGCATTAAAAGTCAATAAAAATCACTTTTAAAATGTGAAAATGACTTTAAATTTATTTTATCCTGATTTTTTTCATTGAAGTAATCATTTTACCCTTATTTCCAAATATTTATTTTTAGGAGCAAAAGAATTTGAATAAAACCCAAATAAGTCATAATTGGATTTGATTTGAATTTCAAACCACTTTCAAATCTTTCATGATTTCCCTTATTAAAATATATTTCAAATGTTTCTGAAAAATTTGAAGGGTCACATTCCTTCTCTCTTTTGAATAAGTTTCTAGAGGATCTGAACTTCGAAACTCCATTTCAACTAAAAGAAAAAAGTGAAATTTCAAAGGGAACTAAAGGGCCTTTCAAATCCGTTCTTTTAAACTTCCAACTCTCTTTCTTATAATTTGAAGAAGTCATTTTATCTTCTCTCATGAAAATCTTTGAGTTGCATAAAGTTTCTGAATTTGAAATATTTTCAAATGGAATCCAAATCTTTTCAAAAACCCAATTTCATTTCTTTGATGGAATAAGTCATGTCAGCTTCACTCTAGGGTTTTGTGTTTTAATTGAATTTGAATTCATGGAGATCGAATGCAAGAATGAAAGTTTTGGGAAAGTCCTTTTATTCCTTCTCACTCAACTTTCAAAAGTTTCAAATTTCACTCAATTTCACACAAAATCAATCACACAACAATCAAACAAACAAACATAATTATTTATTTAATATAACATTCCAAAATTTAGAATTTTGGTATGTTACAAACTACCACCCTTAAAATGAATCTCCTCCTCGAGATTCGGAGAGGCTAGAAAGAAGGTTAGGTTTGGAGGGTCTTCTTGAAAATCCATTGATCATCACAAAGG
The DNA here is from genome assembly GCA_021605145.1 of Aegilops bicornis. NCBI lineage: Eukaryota > Viridiplantae > Streptophyta > Magnoliopsida > Poales > Poaceae > Aegilops > Aegilops bicornis. Next base: position 520,276,951 of record CM038670.1, on the reverse strand, counting down.
ACTGGGGTGCTACCACCCTTAGAAGCATGGTTACCGTTCCATCAAAACTCCTATACTCCATCCTAAATGCTGACAATGCCAGTCTTCTCGTATCTTTGGGGTAATTCTTTCTCTAAGGCTCTTCCGGTAGGGCTTAACCTTTTCCTTAGAATCTTGTGTCCTTTCATTATGGTATGCTTCTTCTGAGACTGGGTCTTCTTAGCTGATAGGTATGTCGCCAATACTAAACAACTTTCGTTAATCTCATGGCGGTCAACAATTAAGGGTTCCTGCAGAAAAATGGCCTGGCTTGAATCTCACTATATTAACCTACGTTTGGCAACAACTACCTTGTACATGGGTTTCTCAACATACCATTCGAAGGCTTAATCAAGGTTTGAACGATAGTCGTCTCTCTACTGCAGGTAAGTCACTCCGGATTTATGATACGTCTCCAACGTATCTATAATTTTTGATTGATCCATGCTATATTATCTAGTGTTTTGGACAATATTGGGCTTTATTTTCCACTTTTATGTTACTTTTGGGACTAACCTATTAACAGGAGGCCCAGCCCAGATTCTTTGTTTTGGCCTATTTCGTATTTCAAAGAAAAGGAATATCAAACGGAGTCAAACGGAACGAAATCAAGCTGGAGAAGTTATTTTTGGAAGGAAAGCCACCGGATAGACTTGGACTCTACGTCGGGAGATACGGGAGGTGCTCACGAGGGTGGGGCGCGCCCCTGCCTCGTGGGGGCCCCAAGCTCCACCGACGCACTCCCCTTTGCACCCATATATACCTACGTATCGTAAAACTTCCAGAACAGAGATTAGATCGGGAGTTCCGCCGCCACAAAACCTCCAGAGCCACCAAAAACCAATCGGGACCCTGTTCCGGCACCCTGCCGGAGGGGGGGGACCCTCACCGGTGGCCATCTTCATCATCCCGGCGCTCTCCATGACGAGGAGGGAGTAGTTCACCCTCAGGGCTGAGTGTATGTACCAGTAGCTATGTGTTTGATCTCTCTCTCTCTATCATGTTCTTGATTTGGTACGATCTTGATGTATTGCGAGCTTTGCTATTATAGTTGGATCTTATGTTTCTTCTCCCCCTCTACTCTCTTGTAATGGATTGAGTTTTCCCCTTGAAGTAATCTTATCGGATTGAGTCTTTAAAGATTTGAGAACACTTGATGTATGTCTTGCCGTGCGTATCTGTGGTGACAATGGGATATCACGTGACTCACTTGATGTACGTTTTGGTGATCAACTTGCGGGTTCCGCCCATGAACCTATGCATAGGGGTTGGCACATGTTTTCGTCATGATTCTCCGATAGAAACTTTGGGGCACTCTTTGAGGTTCTATGTGTTGGTTTGAATAGATGAATTGAGATTGTGTATTGCATATCGTATAATCATGCCCACGGATACTTGAGGCGACATTGGAGTATTTAGGTGACATTAGGGTTTTGGTTGATTTGTGTCTTAAGGTGTTATTCTAGTACGAACTCTAGGGCTGTTTGTGACACTTATAGGAATAGCCTAATGGATTGATTGAAAGAATAACTTTGAGGTGGTTTCGTACCCTACCATAATCTCTTCCTTTGTTCTCCGCTATTAGTGACTTTGGAGTGACTCTTTGTTGCATGTTGAGGGATAGTTATGTGATCCAATTATGTTATTATTGTTGAGAGAACTTGCACTAGTGAAAGTATGAACCCTAGGCCTTGTTTCCTAGCATTGCAATACCGTTTACGCTCACTTTTACCACTTGTTACCTTGCTGTTTTTATATTTTCAGATTACAAAAACCTATATCTACCATCTATATTGCACTTGTATCAACATCTCTTCATGAACTAGTGCACCTATACAATTTAACATTGTATTGGGTGTGTTGGGGACAGAAGAGACTCTTTGTTATTTGGTTGCAGGGTTGCTTGAGAGAGACCATCTTCAACCTACGCCTCCCACGGATTGATAAACCTTAGGTCATCCACTTGAGGGAAATTTGCTATTGTCCTACAAACCTGTGCACTTGCAGGCCCAACAACGTCTACAAGAAGAAGGTTGTGTAGTAGACATCAAGCTCTTTTTCCGGCGCCCGTTGTCGGGAGGTGAGTGCTTGGAGGTATATCTTTAGATCTTGCAATCGAATCTTTCTGTTTCTTGTTTTATCACTAGTTTAGTTTATAAAAGAAAACTACAAAAAAAATGGAATTGAGTTTGTCTCATACGCTTCATCTTTTTAATATCTTTCGTGAGAATGATGGGAAGGAAAAATGTGCTGAAGTGCTAGAAGAAGAATGCTTTAAAATGCTTGGTACTAAATCTTTGAATTATGAGCATGATTGCAATGTTGTTAGTATAAACTCCTTGAATATCCATAGTACTAATGATGATTGCTCTAGTCATGATGAAAATATATCTTATGAGCATGTCAACTTTTGTGGAGTGCATGTTTGCATGAACACTGAAAATAGAGAAGATATATATTGCAAGGGGCATAAGCATTTAGAAACTAAATGGTTGCAAGAAAGGCTAGATGTGAGTGCTGAAAATTAAAAATTCCTTTGCCGTACTTGTGAACTTTGCAATGAACGTGGTCATTTACATCTCTAATGCAAATTGTTTCATGACCGAATCGTGTCCAAAAATTGTGATGATTTGATTTCCCTTGCACATTATAATGAACTTAGTTTGCTTTTGGGTTATGAAGAGTTGAAACGTTTAACCAAGCCTATTCCATAATTTAATCTTGAGCATTTCCTTGATATTGATCTAAAAAAGATTTATATGTTTTGTGCGGAGAATTGCATTGAAAATCCTTGTATTGCCAATTACCTAAAGAAAAGAAAGAAAATAAAAGATGATGAGAATACTAATGAACGGGAAGAGACTTCCCAATATCCTCCTATTATTTCTTATGATGAATCAGGTAACGAGGAGGAGCCTTCTATTCAACCAATGTCATCAATAAGGAGCTCAAAGAGGAAGGTTGAGCCCACACATAATGTGAAGAAGAAAAGGAAAAGAAGGGGCAACAAAGGTAAAAAGGTATCCCTTCCAAATGATGTTGCTCCTACTACTTGTGATAATGATAATTGCTATACTATTGGTGCTATCCATACTATTAATGATGAGAGTGATTATGCTTATGATATGAAAAGGCCCAAGCTTGGGTAAGCTATGATTGATGAGAATGACATATTTGAGAATATATTTGCTGAAATTAATGTTTGTCCCAAGCTTGGGGATGCTACGTTTAGTGAATAAGATATTTTTAGCATCCCAAGTTTTGATATGCAAAGTTGTTATGTTGATAGCATGCCTCCTACCTATGATGATTATATTTATGAAAGTGGATTTGGAGAGGTCATGACTTTATTTAGTGATGTATCCACTATCTTGGAAGAGATTTCAATCGATTATGATGAGAACAAAGTTGCTACTTATGATGATTATTGTGATAAAACTTATGTTATAAAGAGTAGTGATTATTATATTTATAAAACTTGTCATGATTATGAGTACCCTTTCTCTGAAATTACTCTTTTAATGTGGAAACAATTTTTAGTGTTCAAGTCTCTTATGATACTCCCACTATTCCGAATGAGAAGAATTTTGCTTATGTGGAAAGTAGTAAATTTTCTATGCTTGTAGATCATGAAAAGAATGCTTTAGGTGCTGGTTATATTGTTGAATTCATTCATGATTATACTAAAAATTATTATGAGGTAGGAACATATGCTTGTAGGAATTGCAATAATATCAAGTTTCCTCTCTATGTGCTTAAATTTTTGAAGTTATGCTTGTTTTGTCTTCCTATGCTTGTTGATTATTGTTCCCATAAGTTGTTTGCTCACAAAATCTCTATGCATAGGAAGTGGGTTAGACTTAAATGTGCTATTAATATTCTTCATGATTCTCTCTTTATGTTTCAATTCTTATGTCTTATGTGAGCATCATTGAAATCATCATGCCTAGCTAGGGGCGTTAAACGATAGTGCTTGTTGGAAGACAACCCAACTTTATTGTAGTTTCTTGCTTTTTGGTTCTGTTTAGGAATAAATAATCCATCTAGCTTCTGGTTAGATGTGTTTTCATGTTTTAATTAGTGTTTGTGCCAATTAGAACCTTTGGGAAGACTTGGGTGAAGTCTTTATGATCATGCTGTAAAAACAGAAACGTTAGCGCTCACGAGATTAGCTTCAACTTTTTACTGGAGAGTGCTATTTAGTTGATTATTTTTGCAGATGATTACTAGACAAATTCCTCAGGTCCACCAATTTATTTTAGAATTTTTGGAGTTCCAGAAGTTTGCATTAGTTGCAGATTACTACATACTGTTCTGTTTTTGACATATTCTATTTTTCATGTGTTGTTTGCTTATTTTGATGACTCTATGGCTAGTAAAATAGTTTATAAACCATAGAGAAGTTGGAATACAGTAGGTTTAACACCAATATAAATAAATAATGAGTTCATTACAGTACCTTGAAGTGGTGTTTTGTTTTCTTTCGCTAACGGAGCTCACGAGTTTCCTGATAAGTTTTGTGTTGTGAAGTTTTCAAGTTTTGGGTAAAGATTCGATGGACTATGGAATAAGGAGTGGAAAGAGCCTAAGCTTGGGGATGCCAAAGGCACCCCAAGGTAATATTCAAGGAAAACCAAGAGCCTAAGCTTGGGTATGCCCCGGAAGGCATCCCCTCTTTCGTCTACTTCCATCGGTAATTTACTTGGAGCTATATTTTTATTCACCACATGATATGTGTTTTGCTTGGAGCGTCATGTCATTTTATTTAGCTTTGCTTGCTGTTTGAATAAAATACCAAGATCTGAAATTATTAAATGGGAGAGTCTTCACATAGTTTTATAATTATTCGAATACTCATTGATCTTCACTTATATCTTTCGGAGTAGTTTGTCATTTGCTCTAGTACTTCACTTATATCTTTTAGAGCATGGCGGTAGTTTTATTTTGAAGAAATAGATGAACTCTCATGCTTCACTTATATTATTTTGAGAGTCTTAAATAGCATGGTAATTTGCTTAAATAATCATAATATGCTAAGCATACAAGATTTGTAAGAATTCTTATGAGTGTTTTGAATACTAAGGAAAGATTGATACTTGATAATTGTTTTGAGATATGGAGGTAGTGATATTAAAGTCATGCTAGTTGGGTGATTATGAATTTAAAGAACGCTTGTGTTGAAGTTAGCAAGTCCCGTAGCATGCACGTATGGTTAAAGTTGTGTAACAAATTTGAAACATGAAGTGTACCTGGCTTGTGCATCCAGATGAGTGGCGGTCGGGACGAGCGATGGTCTTTTCCTACCAATCTATCCCCCTAGGAGCATGCGTGTAGTGCTTGATTTTTGATGACTTCTAAATTTTTGCAATAAGTATATGAGTTCTTTTGACTAATGTTGAGTCCATGGATTATACGCACTTTTATCTTTCCGCCTTTGCTAGCCTCTTGATTGCCGTGCATTGCCCTTTCTCACCTTGAGAGTTGGTGCGAACTTCGCCGGTGCATCCAAACCCCGTGATACGATACGCTCTATCACACATAAACCTCCCTATATCTTCCTCAAAACAGCCACCATACCTACCTATTTATGGCATTTCCATAGCCATTCCGAGATATATTGCCATGCAACTTTCCACCGTTCCGTTCATCATCATGACATACTTTACTTTTGTCATATTGCCATTGCATGATCATGTAGTTGACATCGTATTTGTGGCAAAGCCACCATGCATTATTTTTCATACATGTCACTCTTGATTCATTGCACCATCCCTATACATCGCCGGAGGCATTCATATAGAGTCATACCTTGTTCTAGTTTCGAGTTGTAATCCTTATGTTGTAATCAATGAAAGTGTGATGATCATCATTATTAGAGCATTGCCCAAAAAAAAGATAAAGGCCAAAAAAGAGAAGAAAGGCCCCAAAAAAAGAAAATAAATAAAAAGGGCAATGCTACTATCTCTTTTTCCACACTTGTGCTTCAAAGTAGCACCTTGTTCTTCATGTAGTGAGTCTCATGTATTGTGCTTCAAAGTAGCACCACGTTTTTCATATAGCGAGTCTCATAAGTTGTCTTTTTCATACTAGTGGGAATTTTTCATTATAGAACTCCCCTTGTATATTCCTACGATGGGCTTCCTCAAATGCCCTAGGTCTTCATGAGCAAGCAAGTTGGATGCACACCCACTAGTTTTCTTTTGTTGAGCATTCATTTATAGCCCTAGTGCATCCGTTGCATGGAAATCCCTACTCCTCATGTTGACATCAATTGATGGGCATCTCCATAGCCCGTTGATTATCCTCGTCAATGTGAGACTTTCTCCTTTTTGTCTTCTCCACACAATCCCCATCATCATATTCTATTCCACCCATAGTGCTATATCCATGGCTCATGCTCATGTATTGCGTGAAGGTTGAAAAAGTTTGAGATTATTTAAGTATGAAACAATTGCTTGGCTTGTCATCGGGGTATAGAAGTTGGGAACATCTTTGTGTTTAAAATGAAGCATAGCCTAACTATATGATTTTGTAGGGATGAACTTTCTTTTGCCATGCTATTTTGAGAAGACATGATTACTTTGATTAGTATGCTTGAAGTATTACTATTTCTTTTATCAATATGAACTTTTATTTTGTATTCATTCGGATCTGAATATTCATATCACAAGTAAGAAGATTTACATTGAAATTATGCCAAGTAGCACTCCGCATCAAAAATTCTTTTTTATCATTTACCTACTCGAGGACGAGCAGGAATTAAGCTTGGGGATGCTTGATACGTCTCCAACGTATCTATAATTTTTTATTGCTCCATGCTATATTATCTAGTATTTTGGACAATATTGGGCTTTATTCTCCACTTTTATATTACTTTTGGGACTAACCTATTAACCGGAGGCCCAGCCCAGATTTGCTATTTTTCCTATTTCAGTATTTCGAAGAAAAGGAATATCAAACGGAGTCAAAACGGAACGAAATCAACTGGAGAAGTTATTTTTGGAAGGAAAGCCACCGGATAGACTTGGACTCTACGTCAGGAGATACGGGAGGTGCTCACGAGGTGGGGCGCCCCTAGGCGCGCCCGCCTCGTGGCCCCCAGCTCCACCGACGCACTTTGCACCCATATATACCTATGTATCGTAAAACTTCCAGCAGAGATTAGATCGAGTTCCGCTGCAAAACCTCCAGAGCCACCAAAACCAATCGGGACCCTGTTAAGCACCACCGGAGGGGGGGAACCTCACCGGTGGCCATCTTCATCATCCGGCGCTCTCCATGAAGAGGTGGGAGTAGTTCACCCTCGGGGTGGGGGTATGTACCAGTAGCTATGTGTTTGATCTCTCTCTCTCTCTCTCTCTCTCTCTCTCTCTCTCTCTCGTGTTCTTGATTTGGCACGATCTTGATGTATCGCGAGCTTTGCTATTATATTTGGATCTTATGTTTCTTCTCCCCCCTCTACTCTCTTGTAATGGATTGAGTTTTCACTTGAAGTAATCTTATTGGATTGAGTCTTTAAAGATTTGAGAACACTTGATGTATGTCTTGCCGTGCGTGATCTGTGGTGACAATGGGATATCACGTGACTCACTTGATGTATGTTTTGGTGATCAACTTATGGGTTCCGCCCATGAACCTATGCATAGGGTTTGGCACACGTTTAAATCGTGATTCTCCGGTAGAAACTTTGGGGCACTCTTTGAGGTTCTATGTGTTGGTTTGAATAGATGAATTGAGATTGTGTGATGCATATCGTATAATCATGCCCACGGATACTTGAGGTGACATTTGAGTATCTAGGTGACATTAGGGTTTTGGTTGATTTGTGTCTTAAGGTGTTATTCTAGTACGAACTCTAGGGCTGTTTGTGACACTTATAGGAATAGCCCAATGGATTGATTGAAAAGAATAACTTTGAGGTGGTTTCAGACCCTACCATAATCTCTTCGCTTGTTCTCCGCTATTAGTGACTTTGGAGTGAATCTTTGTTGCATGTTGAGGGATAGTTATGTGATCCAATTATGTTATTATTGTTGAGAGAACTTGCACTAGTGAAAGTATGAACCCTAGGCCTTGTTTCCTAGCATTGCAATACCGTTTACGTTCAAATTTACCACTTGTTACCTTGCTGTTTTTATATTTTCAGATTACAAAAACCTATATCTACCATCTATATTGCACTTGTATCACCATCTCTTCGACGAACTAGTGCACCTATACAATTTACCATTGTATTGGGTGTTTTGGGGACACAAGAGACTCTTTGTTATTTGGTTGCAGGGTTTCTTGAGAGAGACCATCTTCAACCTACGCCTCCCATGGATTGATAAACCTTAGGTCATCCACTTGAGGGAAATTTGCTACTGTCCTACAAACCTGTGCACTTGCAGGCCCAACAACGTCTACAAGAAGAAGGTTGTGTAGTAGACATCAATTTACCATTCCAAATAACGAGAGCGAATGATGAGAGTAAGTCGTCATGGTGGCCAAGCCATGTCGCACCAGAATCGTTACCCTGTATAAGGTTTAGTGAATCTCGCTTGCTAACACTCAGGCATTCTCACAAGCATAGCAGAATTTCTTTTATCCACGAACAAAGTTCGAATAAATCCATCGATTATGCAAGCCAACCAAAACATATATCATTTCTTGACAACTCTCGGGGTTTTACGTAACTTCCTATGAAACGTCTGCTAATGAAATCGTAAATTCTTTAGGATTCTTTTCTTCAACAAGACTGTGCTTGTTTCCTTATCAACTCCTGGGTCCTGTGGGTTATGGGCCCACTTCATTTTGTGTACAATTTTAACTTATCCTTGGAGTTACAAATGTTCCATATTCCAACATTACACCTCATTTAAATCCAATAATATTTCATTCATTCATACTCTTGGGGTAACCATCGTAACAATACTCCAACTTATTTTATCCACACTCTACCCAATGGAACAAAGTTTTCCTTTCCATTGGTCTAGTGTTCACACAGAGAAATATCACCATTAAAATGAAATGCACAAATTCATCCATTGACCATATTTCTCGTATCCTCGAAAATGGTCACAATCCGATTCATAGAGAAACAACTCATACAATTCCACATATGAAATCAGGACACATTTATTCCACATATTCATGAATTCTTTACAATCTTTGGTATTTCCAGTACATAATTCAACTCCATATGAAAATAAGAGTGCTTCCTACTACACTCATTAAAAATTTAGCTACTCAGCTCCGGCTTTCTTTAGGTGTGGATAGTCAATGGCATAATGTCCTGCAACATTGCAACGAAAACAATTAGCTTCTGATAATTCCCTGGGCTTTCTTGTGACTCCATAGGTTCCTTGGGTTCTTTGGTTCTTTTCTGGACAGTCGTTGGCATAATGTCATGTGTTCTTGCACTCATAACAGGTAATATGACTATTATCCTTCTTTATTGGTGCATCTAGGTTGGGACGATGTTGTTGGGGAACGTAGCATGCAAGTTAAAAAAAACCTACGTTCACGCAAGATCTATCTAGGAGATGCATAGAAACGAGAGGGTGAGAGTGTTTCCATGTACCCTCGTAGACCGAAAGCGGAAGCGTTTGACAACGCGGTTGATGTAGTCGAACTTCTTCTCGTTCCGACCAATCAAGCACCGAACATACGACACCTCCGAGTTCTACACATGTTCAGCTCGATGATGTCCCTCGAACTCTTTATCCAGCAAAGTGTCGAAGAAGAGTTATGGCAGCACGACGGCGTGGTAACGGTGATGGTGAACTGATCCGCGCAGGGATTCGCCTAAGCACTACGACAAATATGACCAAAGGCGTAAACTGTGGAGGGTGGCGCCGCACACGACTAGGAATCAATGTTGTGTGTTCTAGCGGTGCCCCATATATATATATATATATATATATATATATATATATATATATATATATATATATATATATATATATATATATATATATATATATATATATATTTATAGGTGGGAGAGGGAGAGGGGCAGCAAGGGGTGCCCGAAGTAGGAGTAATCCTACTTGGGCGCCTCCTACAAGTCGGCCTCCCCCCTTCCATAAGTGTCGGATGGGGAAAGAAAGAGAGGGGGAGGGGTAGGAAAGGGGGAGGCCGAATCCTCCCCTTTCCTTCTCCCTTCCCTCCTTTCCTTTCCCCCTTATTTTGGCCTATACGGGGTGCACCAGCCCCTTAGGGGCTTGTCGTAGATTTGTCATGGCAGATGTCCTTAGTGTCAGGACTTAGTCGCGAGGCCAACGCATCTATGTGGTAGCTTGAGAGGGGTTGAGTGGAACGACAGACGCAGGGCGGATCAACACGCAAGACAAGGGTTTAGACAGCTTCGGGCCCCGGGAAACATCATCCGGTAATAGCCCTACATGCTGTTTGAGGCTAGGTCTCATTATGCTCATGAGGGAGTCGCCGTAAGCCGGCTCTCCTCTTTGTGTCTAGCCCTAGATATTGTTTCTTGTTGCCTGTCCCTCTTTGGGGAGCCCTGCCCCTCCTTATATAAGTTAGAGGGGTGGGTTACATGTAGAGTCCAAATAGGATTAGGACTAGCCTACCTTCTACTACAAGCCGGATATAAGTCCGGGTCTTGATTCCTTTATAAGAGAATATTCCTTGTGCTTTCCTCATGAACCGGCCCACCATTAACATGATCCGGCCTTCTGGGCCTTGGGCTTTGTCATCCATCTGACCCGCCCGCCGGGTTACTATGAGCCGCCAAGTTCGGGAGGATTACACGTGAATCGCCAAGCTCCGGGCGGGTCATACTTCTGGCGGTTTACACATGGGTATATCCTCGACATTAGCCCCAGTTTAATTTGGATTTTATCCATGTTAAACTGATCTGCAACATAAACACAAGAACAAATTTGATAGGTTGTACTCCGGGTTAAATATTCTTGTAAGTCGGCACCTGATCATCCTTAAGTCCTTGACATTTCTTCCTTGATGTGTATCCATGATCTCATAGCAAATCTCCTTAGCAGATATGTCCCAATTTTACCAATGCAAAAGATCCAGATACTTCCTTTGAGAAATCCGGGTCAACAGGCCAGCTTTAGAGTCAATTTGCTGACATTGATCTCTTGTTGAGAAATATTATAAGAAATAATCCATTTGAGTCGGTTTCCAAAGCTCCGGCTTAAAAAATATTGGTCTTGAAATACTCATCTGATAGTCAGCCGGCTTGAAGATGTAGAATTTGCCGGTTTATCATTACCAAAAAACTACCGAATTATAAAACAGACAATGCCGGGTCATAATTGGACACCGGTTTATGTAATTGATCCTCCTGATTTTCTCAAAACTGATAATTTGAAGATTTTTCTCCCTTATATCCATATTACCTGTAGCCCCCAAGTCTTGAGCAGAACAAAGTGATGGTTTAAGACTTGCTCCGATAAATGTTGCAACCTTAAAGAAATCCGGTTTATTCATCTCAATCATATAAATTGAATATTCCACACATGTAGCCCCCAAGTGCCGAGTTATCATGCTTGCAGCAACCTGGGACTTGTAATTGCTTTATGCTCATGAAAACTTCAACCAGTGTAGCCCCCAAGGGCCGGGTCATTATGCAATAATGAGCAGGGACTTTGTAGATATAACCATGTAAATTTGAACAACAATGTGTAGTCCCCAAGGGCCGGCTTAGTAAGATAATACTGAGCTGGGACTTTGTATATAATTGATAATAACATCATATAATATAGTCTCCATCATGGGGCTTGAACCCACGTCCACAAGGTTAAGAGCCTTGTACTCTACCAACTGAATAGTGAACCGTTCAATATAATGGATTAATGCTTGTGTACCTTGAATTTTTTACAGGAGCAATTGGTAGCCCCCAAGGGCCGGCTCATTTAGAATATGATGAGTCGGGTCTTCAATAAGTTGAGCAAAAAATGTCTTTGCATTAGCCCCCAAGTGCCATGGTGCATGCTGGCAGTGTCATGGGACTTGTATATTCGATGTAATCTTGATTTGAACAATGTAGCCCCCAAGTGTCGGGTTGTAAGCCTGCAACGACTCGGGACTATTTCCTCCATTGTAAAATAAATCATGCCAATTGGTAAAAATAATAGCCGTTGCATTAAAGCGACTTTGAAAACCTCAATCATAACACTGGTTATTGATAATCACAATAGAAATCCAGCCATGTTGGCTATTCAAGATTTGAATAATATAATCCGGTATGAAAACCTCAATCATTCAATATCATAATGAAAATCCACCCAGTTTTGGCTATTAAAGATTTGAATACCGCATCGGTTGACAAGTAAATCTGGAGTTTAAATTCCTGGCGGCTCTTGGCCGATGACGACTTAATGCGCATTCATTGTAAGCCGGAATTTTGTACCGATGGCCTATAGCCCTTGAGAAAATCAATAATTGATAACCCTTTGAGACACCAATTTCAGTGATGAGCTTGGACTGAAGCATTTATATAAGTCATAGTTACGCAAATCTCGCACGAGTTTAAACAACATATGCCATGGCGACTTAACGTCAAGAGCTAGGGCGGGTAACCACCCAAATGTAGTCTTACCCTGCACACAAGTAGATCACAAACACCCTTGGCGGTTTACCGCAGGGCGGGTCATAATACCTCATACATAACCACTGTGATATTGAATTTGTACTGTCGGTTTACAAGACCTGTGTAGTAAGGGTGATAACCCAATCCTTAGAAGCCAATGCTTCCACATAGATGATAGTTGTCATAAGCTGGCGACTTATAGTCAAAAGTCAAGCCGGGTTAATCATAAAACACTTATATACATTTGAGATATAATCCCCAAAAGGTCTCAAGTTAAGTAATTGTGGATGCAATAAACTTTACCAGAGATAGAATAAAACTTTTTGAGGCTTCTGATTCGGATATGACCAGTAAACCGTTACAAAGAGGTTAAGCTAAGATTCGAATACGATCATATAGCCCCCAGTGGCTTTGGCGATGTCGGTCAAGTGGGTATCGACAGCTATGTTCTCTTTGATTCGAATACGACCTATGTTTGAACAGGAAGCCCCCAAGTGACCATAAGAGTTGTTTAATGACACTGGTTCGAATACGACCCACGTCAGACCCAAAGGGGTTAAGCTATGATTCAAATATGATCAAGAAGCCCCCTAGTGGGTTTGGCAGTATGCCGATCAAGAGGGTATCGGCAGCTATGTTCTCTTTGATTCGAATACGACCTATGTTTGAACAGGAAGCCCCCAAGTGATCATAATAAGATAAGCCGTAAGGCAGGATACCCAAGTTTGAACCGCGCATCATGGCAGCAAGTTCTTTTGGCAACCTTTAATTTTCCTGAGAACTCGAACTTGCGAGAGGTTAATGCTTTTTGAACCGGAAGTTTAAACCGGATTTGAAAGCTTCAAAACTTTGTGAGAGATAAATTTACCTTGAGCCGGATTTGAACCGGATTTGAGAGCTTCAAAGCCTTGTGGTAAATAAATTTTCCTTGAACTGGTTTTTAAACCGGATATTAAGAGTGTCAGTGCTTTGTGGGAGAAAGATGTCTCTTAAACCGGATTTTAAACCGGAATCCTTCTTTTTAAGCCTGAAATTTTCTGGCGGCCTTTAAATTTTTCACCAATATAGCGGTAGCCTCTGGCACCGGGTTACCTTCCCTCCAATGACCCGGAGTTCTTGAATTCACCAACACCGGCCAATTTCGCCGAGTCATGTCATTGTAGCCCCCGAGTCTTAAGACGACTCGAGGAGTTGTCTTGAGATTCTTCATATTTGATCGTGATATAAACCGGTACGAGTCATTCAACGTCTCAGTGATATAACTTGTCCTGCACTGGAGAACTTGCAAACCAGAGTAATTGCTCTTTGAAAGAAAGCAATATATAATATAAAATATACTGGATGAATTTCACCTGATGGGTCAGGTCAGTAATTATCACGGCGGAGTTGATGATCACCATGGTGATGCTGAAATCAATCACGGCCGAGCCGGCCGCGGGAGTCCGTTGAATAAGGACGACGACCTGTGCCGAATGATGTTGGCACGCCTCCATCCCCGCGGTATAACAATAATTTCACCTGATTTTGTTTTTGCCAAAAGAACGCAGATGCTGGTGCCAGATAATGCTGATTAATATATACACGCTTTGAGCTCCGCTGATGTGATGTAGCACAACACCCACGTGACCTTCTTTGTCTAGTACTGTTGTAACTTGGACTGTTTTTCTTGCCCCCAATAATAGTTGTCCACCGTAAGCACCGCTCGAGCGGCGGCTCAACAATGAAACGAAGCAAAGAGGCCTTGGTCTTTTCCACCAGGCAGCACGACACGGACGACCCGGCAGAACAATGCTGGCGCGCACTGCGTATGCGCGATAATCACCACTTTTGTAATTGTTCTGCATAAAAAATACTGCAGGCCAGAGCAAATGTTGTGAAATGAACTAATACATGTGATGAGAGAGCATAGGAGAAATAAAACCTGATATTTTGTCGGATGACCGTGGACGCTACCGTCCGATAATGCTGGACATATCTAGGATGAAAAAACAGCATAGGTAAATGCCAATTTAATGGGGCGTGAGAAGCATGATTTGCTTAATATCACATAGCCAGCTTGGCCGCTTCTTCTTCTCTGTACTCTATTTCTTTTGATCAGATGGTTTAGGCCAGGTTTACTTTTGCCATGTGTAGAAATTGTCAGCAGCTGATAGTATTCTGATTCTTTTCTTCAGGTCCCGGCCACAGCAGGCGGCTGAAACAGGGGGCTAGCAGGGGACAGCCAGGGCGGCCCAGCAGCGTCAGACCGCGGCGGAAGGGCACCGGCGACTTGGCTAAGTGGCAACGACGACCTAGGGCGTAACCACGACGACGGCGGGTCAATGGGGCGCGCCACGACAGCAGCTCGCAGGTGGCCGCAGTTCTCTCTTCAGAGGGAAAATTGTGTAGCCCTTGCGTATAACTTCCCAGTCTTCGGCATAAATTCTATCCACAAGGTTTCTTCCAATCCCCTCCTTCCTTGTTCTCATCCTCATCCAGTACGGGTCAGAGGCGAAGCCCTCCACAACGGGGCGGCTCAAAACAGTGATGAAGGCAAGTGGCGAAACAGGCGGAGTTTGCGGGGCCAGACCCGTCCGGGCGCGGACGGAGGAGATTCGAGGCCACCCAGGGTGCGCGCCGGGGAAGGCAGCAGAGCGGCTCACAGGCGGGAGCGGAGACCGCGTCAGAGAGATGGCTCAGCGCGGAGATGGGCGGCCGGCCGCACGATGCATGATGGCGAGGGTGGCTTTAAAACAGTGATAGCAGCGGCAGATGCAGCGAGGACAAAACTGCCGCGGAGACAAGCTTGAGGCACGGCGGAAGCTCCATGAGCCGCGGTGACTCAGGGAGGCGCGAAGCCAAGGCAGCCGACGGCTCGTAGGTAGAAGAGGGCGGCTTGCAAGCAAAAGGGGAACCGCAGCGGCGGGTCAACGAAGCCGTGGACGTGGAGCTATGGCCGGCTTGAGGTCGCGGCGACTGAAACGGCAACTCGGATGCGGCGGCGCTCAGCGTAGCAGCGGCTCACAGGCGGTGACTGTGGTTGGGGCGGCTCACGGCGGTGGAGCAGCAGCAAGGGCTAGCGTACAGCCGTCTCCGGCAGCTCGGAAGGCGGGGTGCGACAGCGGAGGGGCCACGACGGCTTGGACGTCGAGGCGTCCGGCGGCTCGCAGGTAACAACAACAGCCGGCGGCTCTCGGCAGTGGCGGAGAGTGCCCTGGCAGCCGCGGTGGTTTGAAACGGACGGAGGCGAAGGCCCCGGCGGCTGCAGCGGCTTGAGGCAGGCAGAGGCGGACCAGAGGCCGAGGTGGACAGACGGGGCAGGGTCGAGTCCACGACCGCGGGTGAGAGAGGCGCCGGCTCGACAAGGCTGCGACCGAGCTACAGTCGGAGGCGTGCCCGACAGTGGCGGCTCCGAGATGAGGACGGAGACGAAGATTCCATGACCTTATCCCCTTCCGTCGTGGAGTTTTTTTTAACCACGAGACTTCAAACGACTCGGAAGCCGCGTGTATTGCAGCGGAAAATTGCTCTCCGTCTAGGCGACATAGTGAAAGTTGATCCGGTTTCGACGGATCATCCGATCACAGCGACAAGCATCATGCAACCCTAATTTTTTATTCAACTCAAATCTTGTACTCCAGATCCAAAGTAATCCTGTGTGACTGTCTCGTGCCGGTTCTTCATCCGGCCCATCGCGAGCTCCTCGATCCCTGAATAGATCCCTCCAAAAACTCAACACCACTGTGCGCAGGCCCCACGGTGGGCGCCAACTGTCGTAGATTTGTCACGACAGATGTCCTTAGTTTCAGGACTTAGTCGCGAGGCCAACGCATCTATGTGGTAGCTTGAGAGGGGTTGAGTGGAACGACAGACGCAGGGCGGATCAACACGCAAGACAAGGGTTTAGACAGCTTCGGGCCCCGGGAAACATCATCCGGTAATAGCCCTACATGCTGTTTGAGGCTAGGTCTCATTATGCTCATGAGGGAGTCACCGTAAGCCGGCTCTCTTCTTTGTGTCTAGCCCTAGATATTGTTTCTTGTTGCCTGTCCCTCTTTGGGGAGCCCTGCCCCTCCTTATATAAGTTAGAGGGGCGAGTTACATGTAGAGTCCAAATAGGATTAGGACTAGCCTACCTTCTACTACAAGCTGGATATAAGTCCGGGTCTTGATTCCTTTATAAGAGAATATTCCTTGTGCTTTCCTCATGAACCGGCCCACCATTAACATGAGCCGGCCTTCTGGGCCTTGGGCTTTGTCATCCATGTGACCCGCCCGCCGGGTTACTATGAGCCGCCAAGTCCGGGAGGATTACACGTGAATCACCAAGCTCCGGGCGGGTCATACTTCTGGCGGTTTACACCGCGGGGTATATCCCCGACAGGGCTGGTCTGTCCCTCTCTTTGCCCATTAGGCCCATATAGTTTGCCGGGGGTTGCCCGGAACCCCTTCCTGTGACCCGATACGTACCCGGTACCCCCGGAACACTCCAGTGTCCAAATACAATCGTCCTATATATGAATCTTCACCTCTCGACCATTTCGAGACTCCTCGTCATGTCCGTGATCTCATCCAGGACTCCGAACAACATTCGGTCACCAAATCACATAACTCATATAATACAAATTCGTCATCGAGCGTTAAGCGTGCGGACCCTACGGGTTCGAGAACTATGTAGACATGACCGAGACACCTCTCTGATCAATAACCAACAACGGAACCTGGATGCTCATATTTGTTCCTACATATTCTACAAAGATCTTTATCTGTCAAACCGTAATGACAACATACATTATTCCCTTTGTCATCGGTATGTTACTTGCTCGAGATTCGATCGCCGGTATCTTCATACCTATTTCAATCTCGTTACCGGCAAGTCTCTTTACTCGTTCCGTAATACATCATCCTGCAACTAACTCATTAGTCACATTGCTTGCAAGGCTTATTATGATGTGCATTACCGAGAGGGCCCAGAGATACCTCTCTGATACTTGGAATTAAAAATCCTATTCTCGATCTATGTCAACCCAACAAACACCTTCGGAGATACCTGTAGAGCATCTTTATAATCACCCAGTTACGTTGTGACGTTTGATAGCACACAAGGTATTTCTCCGGTATCCGGGATTTGCATAATATCATAGTCAAAGAAATATGTATATGCCATGAAGAAAGCAATAACAATAAAACTTAACGATCATTATGCGAAGCTAACGGATGGGTCTTGTCCATCACATCATTCTCCTAATGATGTGATCCCGTTCATCAAATGTAGCAACCCGACCCGAATGGATCAAGTCTCTGTGCATTCGTGTCATCCCTGGATCGGTATGCTGACACACACAGTACTCGAAGGATTTATAACAGAGGTAAATCACATGTATGGAATAACGTAAATACTATTACCTCAATCCAAATATAGCGGAAGCAACAAGGTTGTGGATTCCCATCAACACCAACGGAAAAGTTGAGTATAGGAAATCGTAACCCTAACGTATCACTTACTCGTAAATGCGAAAAGTCTCGCAACATGAAAAGTTGCAGCCCGAAACGGTCAAGACATGGAATATGCTGGCAATGTAACACATAGAGAGCAATGAAGGAATAAGCCTATACTACATGCATATATGGCTGGTGGAAAAGCTCTACGGTTACAGTTTTGCATAAAGCCAGTTTTTCCCTACTTCAAAGGAATAAATATGTTTAACTATCATGGTGGTTGTTAAATATTGAGAATGGTTGACAGCATCCTCAATCCCAATTAAAAGTACTCATTAAAAACCCAATAATATTAATTAGAGTAACATGTTGAGATTCACATGATATTCAAGTACTAGATACTCAAGATGTCCATAACCAGGGACACGGCTAATCATGGTTAGTTTATACACTCTGCAGAGGTTTGCGCACTTTTCCCCACAAGACTCGATCGCCTCCATTTGGTTTCTCGTACTGCAGGGTGTTTGAGAAACGGATGACCGAGACATAGTCTTTCAGAAGCGTTTGCACCTTACGATGGGTAGACTGTACCACCTACAACCCCTACATCAGCTAGTCTACCACCACGACTTAATCAACTATGCCAGAGCCCATAATGGCTTGTGGCTGCACACGGAAGTTACTAGTTTGAATAATCTCATAATCCCTTTGAGCCTGGGTGGCGGTCCCAAAAAAACAGTAATCACTGGATACCCCAGATGCCTCAATCCACCCAGATGTGTGTTTAAGTTGCCACCTTAAATAAACCATTAATTTAACAATCTCACATCTGTCATGGATACACTCACCCAATCCACGTCTACTAGCATAGCATGGCAATTAAGCAAACGTAGAAGTAACTCCCAAAGGTTTGGTAATAAAACAGGTAATAGGTACTACCTCATCTACTTCCCATCCCACAATTTAATTAGATCCTAATCATGCAAGTGTTTGAGGAATAGATCTAATGCATAAAACTGGGTAGTAGAAAAAGTATGATCAAGTGTTACTTGCCTTTGCCGAGGATCCATGAAACCTAGAGATTCAAGTAACAAGCGGCGACTCTGGGTGATCTATCGCAGACAACAACAAGCATACAATAAGTACTCATCTAATGCACGGGTAAATCTCGAATAAAAGATCTAACCAGAAAGTTCAACTTAAGAACCCTGGTCGCAAAAAGAATCGAATCAAATAAAGCAACGAAAGTCAAACGATGGAAGAAAACAACTTGGTTCTAGCAAGTTGAAACTAAGTCAAATTTTACAGTAGCAAAACTTTGTTTAAGTTGATTAGTTGAACGGCGGTTTCGAAACGAAACTCCAGCGCTTGAATCACCTGATTCGATAAACGAGCGAGAAGACAAACTAGAACGAAAATCGGATCTGAAATCGCTATCGAAAAAACAGCGGAATAAATCCGATGAGATAGAAAAGCATTTAACGGTTGAACGAACGGACGTTCATTAACCGAAGCAAACCGGTGATCTCGTTCATTAGGACGAACGGTCCGTGAACGCTTGCATAAACAAAACCGGAAAGTAAAACCGGCGAGAAAATCGATCTAGGGTTTGGAAAGAAAACCAAACGAAAACCGATCTAGAAAACCGGAACGGAAACCGGAACGATTTACGAAAAACCGAACCGAGGAAAAGAAAAGGTGACGCGGCGCGGGGCTAGTACCTCGAAGAAACGAGGGGCTCCAGCGGCGGCTAGGTGGCGGCGGCGGCACTTGGCGGCGGCGGCGGGGCGGCGGCGGCGGTGTAGGGCGCGGCGGCGGTGTAAGGGCGGTGTGTGGTGTGAGGCGGAGAGGAGAGGTGTTGGTTTGATGTGTTAGAGGGGGTGCTTGGGTATTTATATTGGGGAGGGAGGGTTTTGCTTGGGGTAGGGGACAAGAAATAGACTAGGATTAGGAAACAAGAGGAAAAGATCTAGAAACAGACACGGAATAAGCGGAAGTAGGAAAAGAGTCCTACTAGTATTAGGAAAAGGAACGGCTCCTGGCTCCCTTTGGTGGCGCGCGATGGCCTCCTCGGCCTTGGCCGGGTGACTATGCGGCTTGGGCCTTTGGCCCAAGAGCTATGTGAGATTTTTTTTAACGGTTTCACATGAAAAAAAAAAATCTAAACGAACTCCAAAATTAATAAAGTAAACTTTCCCCGACTCCTAAAAATGAGTAGAGCAAAATGAACTTTAACACGGGGCCAAAATGCAATTTTTGAAAACACGCATTTTTCCCTAAGGCAATTAAACTCCGAGAAAAATCAAAAATTTGATTTATTTATTAAATCTTCATTTTTCCTAAATTTTGGGAAAGTCATATTATTCCCTCTCTTATTTTTGATATTGGAAAAATATTTGAAGATAAAATAAATAAATCCAACGATCCTCTTTTCATAGTTTTGAGAGAACTCAAATATGAAAATTTCGAAACCTCCAACTCTCTCCGAGGGTCCTTGAGTTGCGTGAAATTTCTAGGATCAACAAAATGCAAGAAAATATGATATGCATGATGATCTAATGTATAACATTCCAAATTGAAAATTTGGGATGTTACAAACCTACCCCCCTTAAGATGAATCTCGCCCTCGAGATTCGGGTTGGCTAGAAAATAGGTGAGGGTGGTTCTTGAGAAAATCTTCTTCTCTTTCCCAGGTGGCTTCGTCCTCAGTGTGGTGGCTCCACTGAACTTTGCAAAACTTGATAACCTTGCTGCGAGTAACTCTGCTGGCATATTCGAGAATCCTGACTGGTTTCTCCTCATATGTTAAATCATCCTTCAACTGAATTGCTTCAAGTGGCACTGTATCTCTTAGCGGTACTTCGCCATCTCGGCATGACATTTCTTCAGCTGAGAAACATGGAATACATCATGAACTCCTGACAGTTCTTCTGGTAATTCCAGCTTATAAGCAACTTCTCCCATGCGTTGCAAGATCCTATACGGTCCAACGAAACGTGGTGCTAATTTTCCTTTAACTCCAAAACGCTTAACTCCTCGAAGTGGGGATACTCTAAGATAAACTCTGTCTCCAACTTCATATTCTATCGCCTTGCGTTTTGAATCCACATAGCTTTTCTGTCTTGACTGGGCTACCTTGAGCCTATCGCGAATCAACTTAACCTTCTGCTCAGACTCCTCAATCAAATCTGGTCCAAACAACTGACGGTCTCCAACTTCGTCCCATGATAACGGTGTCCTACACCTCCTTCCGTACAAGGCTTCGAAAGGTGCCATCTTCAAGCTGGTTTGGTAAATGTTGTTATAAGAAAACTCTGCATACAGCAAGTTATCGTCCCAACTAGATCCATAATCTAGTGCACAAGCTCTCAAAGATATCCTCCAAAATCTGATTGACTCTCTTAGTGCATCCATCCGTCTGTGGGTGAAAAGCTGTCATCAATTCTAGCCTGGTTCCTAACGTTTCATGTAATCGATTCCAAAACTTTGAGGTAAATTGAGTTCCTCTATCTGATACGATACTCCTCGGAACTCCGTGCAAACACACAATTCTGGTCATGTATATCTTTGCCAACTTAGCACTGCTATAGGTAGTCTTGACTGGAATGAAATGTGCTACCTTCGTCAAGCGGTCGACTATAACCCAAATCGAATCATAGCCTGAACGAGTCTTTGGCAAACCTGTGATGAAATCCATGCCTAGTTTATCCCACTTCCATTCGGGTATTGGCAATGGCTGCAACAATCCTGCCGGCTTCTGATGTTCTGCCTTCACTCTCTGACATACATCGCAAACTGCTACATACTCCGCGATATCCTTCTTCATTCCGGTCCACCAGAACGTTTCCTTCAAATCTAAATACATCTTGGTATTTCCTGGGTGAATCGAATAGGGTGAATCATGTGCCTCTTGCAAAATCAACTTCTTGATCTCCGGATCATTTGGCACGTAAATACGGTCCTCAAACCATAGGGTATCATGCTCATCCTCACGAAATCCCTTAGCTTTTCCTTCGCTCATTTTCTCCTTTATAGAGGCAACTTCCTTATCTGCCTTTTGAGCTTCTCTGATTTTGTCCATCAACGTAGACTGAATCTCCAATGCTGCTACGTAGCCTTTCGGAACTATTTCCAAACATAGCTCACGAAGATGTTCTGCTAGCTCCTTTGATATTTCTCCCGTCAATAGCGTATTGACATGGCTCTTGCGGCTCAATGCGTCAGCTACTACATTAGCCTTTCCGGGATGATAATGCAATCTCATATCATAATCCTTGATAAGCTCCAACCATCTCCTCTGTCTAAGGTTTAATTCCTTCTGTGTGAAGATGTACTTCAAACTCTTGTGATCCGTGTATACCTCACAATGATTTCCAATGAGAAAATGTCTCCATGTCTTCAATGCATGCACAACGGCTGCTAACTCCAAATCATGTGTGGCATAATTCAACTCATGAGGCTTAAGCTGTCGTGAAGCATACTGAAACAACTCTTCCTTCCTGCATAAGCACCGCTCCAAGTCCTCGGCGTGAAGCGCCGCAATACACCTCATAATCCTTGGTCCGATCCGCAAAATTAACACCGGTGAGGTAACCAATCTTTTCTTCAACTCCTGAAAACTTGCCTCACAATCCTCAGTCCATATGAACTTGGTATCCTTTTTCAGCAATTCCGTCATAGGCTTTGCAATCCTTGAGAAATTCTCAATGAATCTTCGGTAGTATCCTGCGAGTCCAAGGAAACTCCGGATCTCTCCAACTGTCGTTGGTGCTTCCCATTTGGTTACGGTCTCAACCTTTGTGGGGTCAACTGCTATCCCTTCTCCGGATATAACATGTCCAAGAAATCCAACTTCCTTTAGCCAAAACTCACATTTGCTGAACTTGGCATATAGATGATGTTCCCTTTGTTTCTCCAAAACCAATCGAAAATGTTCCTTATGTTCCTCTTCATTCTTCGAGAAAACCAAAATATCATCTATAAATACCACGCATTTAACTTATCCAAAAACTCCATAAACACTTTGTTCATCAGGTTCATGAAATAGGCAGGCGCGTTAGTCAGTCCAAATGACATAACGGTATATTCATACTGATCCATATCTCGTGGTAAATGCTGTCTTGGGTATGTCCTGCTCTCGAATCTTCGACTGATGGTACCCTGATCGCAAATCGATCTTGGAAAACACTCTAGCTCCTTGCAAACGATCAAACAGATCATTTATCATTGGTAATGGGTACTTATTCTTGGTTGTTACTTCATTTAAACCACGATAGTCAACAACCATCCTTAACGATCCGTCCTTCTTCTCTACTAAAAGTACGGGTGATCCCCAAGGCGAAGAACTTGGGCGTATATAACCTTTATCCAATAGCTCCTTAATCTGCTTCTTGATTTCCGCCAAATCCTGTGCGGGCATCCTGTATGGTCGCTTCGATATTGGGCATGTACCTGGAAAAAGTTCTATCAAAAACTCAATGTCTCTATCCGGTGGCATTCCTGGCAATTCCTCAGGAAATACATCAGGGAAATCCTTCACCACTGGCACCTCTTCCTGCACAACTCCTGACGTCGGGGAGGCTGATCGTACCCACGGACACCTATGGGGCCGGCGGACCGGGCCCCTTGTGGTTCGGAGGGGGGCGGAGTTTGCACAAAGAGCGGATCGAGGCGATGCACACGAGCAGTTTACCCAGCTTCGGAGCTCTCCGGAGAGATAAAACTCCTACTGCTGCTTGTTTGATCTATTGTGTTCTTGCTAGGGAGCAACGAGGGCTAAAACCTAGCGTGAGTCTATCTGCCTCGAGTGGGTCGAATGAACCCAACGAGGCGAACTCGCCAATCGAATCGAACGGAATCGAACCTTTTCTACGTTGCACTCGGTCCTCCTTTTATATATGCTCAAGGGGTCTCCGACAGTGGCAACATAGGCGGGGTACAAATGTAAAAACAGGAGTTGGTACACCTACTTGAACAAAGGTACAAGGTAAAATACCTAACTCGACGGCAAGGGACAAAAGCAATAAATGCCCTTCGTTGTCGCCCAAACAAAGGCAACAGAGACCGTCAGTGCGCCTCCGCCGCCACGATGGCGAGCCTGTCGGCCGCTTATCGCTGCTCCGCTGGCTGCACAACCGCTGACACGCGCCCATGGAACGGTCCCATGGTGACACGTCGCTGGGTGAGCTGGAGCGGAGACGGAGAGAAGTTGCATGCCGCGGCAAGCGCCTTGCCGCGGCCGATTCCTTGTCGCGCCCGGAGGCTTGTCGCGCTCTGGGCCTTCCCGGCAAGCTCCTCTTGCCGGGGCCTTGTCTTCTGCGTGCCTGAAGTGGCCTTCCCGACAAGCTCCTCTTGTCGGGGCCGTGTCTGTGCCGCGAGAGGCCCTCCGGCAAGCTCCTCTTGTCGTGGGTCTTGTCTTCAAAATGGCTGCGGAGGGTCTTGGCGGACGCCTTGGCGAGGCTTGCCACGGGACGCTGCATCGCTTGCAGACAAGTTCGGGTACTAAGGTACCCCTACTTTAGTACACCGACAGAGCCCCGGTCTGGGCCATACACGGTGCCGAAGCGCTGTTGGGCCAGGCCCAAAACAGGCACGCACGCGGCGGCTGGGTCCAAACCAAACCCACTCCGTATCCGCGCGTCCCCTCAGAACGGCGCGTCAATTGCGGCGTCGTGGGGAAGTGGGCGGCGTCTTGGGGTCGCTCCACCCGTCAGCCTCGATTCTGCATCCCCGCCACGTGGTTCCCATGCTCTTGGGGTCACGGACGGTGGAAGTGGGAAATCGGCGTTCACATGAGCAGAGGCAAGGGTCGGCCCCGATTCCTGCTCTTCCTATGCCCGGATTTGTCGAGCAGGGCGGTCGAGCCCCACCTTGCTTCCTTAAAAGAGCGGAAGGGGAGCGCAGGCCGCACTCTCCCACCTCCTCCTTTCCTCGGTTCGCTTCCCTTTCTCTCATTCGTCATGGAGAAAAGGAACCTCGGTTCTTCATCGGTGGCGGCGAGGGTCGTCGCTAGACAGTGCTCCCCTCCCAACCCCACGCCCGGGGTGGCAGAGCCAGCCACAAGAGGAAGAGGGAGGGGGCGAGGTCGTGGACGAGGTCGAGGCGCCGGGAAGAGGCGGACGGGCGGCGCCGTCTCCGCTTCCGCCGGGCGGTTCCCCTCCCTGCGGCGGTCCATACAGGGGACGACCCTTGCGAGTTCTTCGTCAGGCTGCGCCGGGCGCCTCGTCGTCGCCTCCGGCTTCCAGCTCCATTTGCGAGCGCGATGGAGTCGGGTCCGCCCGAGACGCTGAGACTACACATGAGGGGCTGTGGAATCAGCGGCATGCGAGTCCGTGTTGTATTCCCAGCCCCTAATGTGATGTATCTCGATCGTGGGTGGAAGACGTTCACTCGCATCCACAGCCTGAGGGCGGGGTTTACCCTCCATTTTAAGTTAATGGAGGGTGATCTCCTCTCCGCCAAGGTCTTCGGGATCTTGGCACTTTCGGGCGAAGTGCTGCGTGGATAGCTCCTCCGACAAAGAAAGGTTCCCCCTCGAGCGAGAGTGACGAGGAGGAGAGCGACAGCGACGACGAGGGTGGCGGGCCCGATTAGTTGTCGGGCGCCGCTTCGCGCGTCACCGGCGACCCCATCATCCGCGTCGCCGGCTCCTTGAACTCCCCGGGGTCGTCTCCTTGGGCGACTGGCGTAGGGAGGCTGCGGAAGGGGAAGAGGGATGGCGACAAGGCCGTCAAGTCGGAGTATGAGGGCGTAGTGCCCTCGACAGCATGCTGACGTCCTGCCGCCCCGTCTTCGAGCCCCGCTTCCGGCGCTGCCATCTCCGTCAAGCCCTCGGGGAGCTCCCGGATGTTCTCTTGGTGCCTTCGGCACCTGTAGCCTGCCTAGGCGCTTTTTGCCCTTCTCGCCTCCTTGACCTACCTCCTGAAAAAGAGGGACAGGAAAAGGATTACGGGCATCTTATCTTTTTAATTTGTAAGCCTTCGGGCCTTATCCGCATTTAAAGCTTGTAATCCTCTCTTTCATGTTTTTCATTCCCCACGGATTGTATCCGAGTAGAATGTTTTAATTGAAAAAGGGATGCTTGAAAAAGGACGAAGAGCTTATCTGATATCTCAGCCTCCGGCAACTCGCTTGCCGCAGCCCCGGCAACTCGGCTTGCCGCAGCCCGACAACTCGGCTTAGCAGCCCCGCAACTCGGCTTGCCGGGGCTTGGGTACCGATGCACTCTTCTCCTCTTCGCTGTTATTTCAGTTCGAGAACGATTCAGCGATGCCGCGATAAGTTATTTTTGTAATATAACTTTATTCTGGGCAACATTCGCACACGTTACTTCCTTTACTCGACCCTTGGCTTTGTATGTTATTGCCCTCGCTGGGGAAACTTGCTTGCAGGCACCCTTGCCATGGCGCCGAAAAGTGCGGAACTTCAGCGACTTCTTTGGCGGGGGTCGCTACCGACAAGCAACCTTGTCGCGGACTAGCCGCAGCTCACTTAAGTTATTGAGTGGACTCGAAACAAAGTAAGGGCGCGACCGATCACGATTTGGTTCCTCCGCGCACGGGTTTTTCATACAAAGCGCCGGTCGTTCAAGGAAGATAACTTTAAAAATTTATTACTGATCCGAATCAATCGATGCAACGTTATTTCCTCTACTTGATTTCTTCCTTTATGCGTTATTGCCCCACGCTTTTGTGGAAACTTGCGGTGCAGCACCCTTGCCTTGAGCGCCGAGTGCGGAACTTCAGACTTCTTTGGCGGGGGTCGCTACCGACAAGCAACCTTGTCGCGGACTAGCTGCAGCTCACTTAAGTTGTTGAGCGGACTCGAAACAAAGTAAAGTAGCGACCAGTCCACGATTTGGTTCCTCTCACAAGACAGGTTGTCCATACAAAGTACTATCGTTCGAGGAAGATAACTTGAAAACTTAAAAAAATTGATTGCTCAAACTTTGGCAACTTAGCTTTTCTGTTTCTTGCTTCCCGATGAGGTGAAAACTTCCTCGAGCGGTACCTGGTCCATGGTCCATAGTATTATCTCCCCCCCCTGGTTAACTTGTGCGCGAGGGAGCCTTCTTTCCTTTGAGAAAAGAAAAAGAAGAGGAAATAACATTATGGAGCCCAGTGGCTCGATTCTGCTTACCGGGTATGGTTGCTGCACAAAGTGTTAGCCAAAACATGCAATAAAATGATGAAAGCATGAACTTGACAAGCTGTGCGCAACATACGAGCTTTACTGATGCACGGGGTCTGCGCCCGGCTTTGTACGAAGGATTACATGCAACAGCGGCAAGACTTGTACAAAAGGTGGTTGCCGGAACGGATTCCGACAACCGCGCCCTATGGGTAAAACTTACGAAGATGCTCAATGTTCCAGAGTTGCTCACCGAATGCCATCTTCGGTCTCAAAGCATGACAGCCCGAGCCTAGTGACTCGCTTTCACCCGATAAGGGCCTTCCCACTTTGGCGTCAACTTGTTTGAATTCTTGGCGGACTGAATGCGCCAAGAACAAGGTCGCCTTCCTCGAGACTTCGGCACTAACCCTGCGGCTATGGTAGCGACGCAGGCTTGTCAGAAGCGAGCGGCTCCTGACAATGCTCAAGACGATCCTCCTCGAGGAGCAGCGCGTCATCTTGTCGCAGCTGCTCTTGCTCAAGCTCATCATAAGCGAGTACTCGAGGCGATCCAGATACGAAGTTCCATGGGGAGAACTGCCTCGCTCCATAGACTAGGAGCAAAGGGTGCCTGGCGGTGGCTCGATTTGGCGTCGCCCCGATCGACCAAAGAACCACCGGCAGCTCCTCGATCCAGCTTTCTTCCGCACTTGTGCAGCTGTCGAAAGTTCTGGTCTTGAGCCCGCGCAAAGACTTCAGCGCTTGCCCTCTTCGCTTGACCGCTTGCTTCTCGGGTGAGCAACGGAAGCAAAGGACCTTGGCACCAAGGTCTTGGACGTCTGTATGAAGGTGCGATCAGTAAATTGTGTGTCATTGCCGGTGATGATCCTGTTAGGGATTCGAAACGGCAAACAATCGACCAAGAACTTGATCACGATCTTTGTCACCTTCCTCCTTGCTTCCACTTCCGGCCACTTTGTGAACTTGTCGATGGCGACGCATAAGTACTCAAAGCCCCGACAACTTCGGGGAAGGGGCCGAGGATGTCGAGCCCCAGGACCGAAAAATGGCCAGGATAAAGGGATCGCCCGGAGAGCTTGAGCTGGCCGGTGTATCTGTTTGGAATGGAACCGCACGCTTCACACTTGGTTACTTGTGCAGTTGCATCCCGGAGGGCTGTCGGCCAGAAGAAACCTTGCCGGAAAGCTTTGCTAGGCAAGTGCTCTTGGCGCCAATGTGGTGACCACATATGCCTCCATGTATCTCTGCCAACAGCACATCCATCTTCCCCGGGAATACACTTCAATTTCACACCGTTGAGTCTTCTTCTGCATAATATGCTTTGTCGACAAACTGGTACATACTTGACCGCCGGGCTACTCTTTCCGCTTCTTCCCGCTTCTTCGAGAAGTTCTCCGTCTCAAGGAAATGGACAATCTCTTTGTGCCCATCTTTGGAGCTTGCGGCTCGACAACAAGGACTAAAGGCACATCTGCTGCCGCGGGAACATCAGCTTCCACGGCAAGGACCTGCGGCCCTGCCGGAGCTTGATGCTCCTCGACAAGCTTGCCGGAGCAAGACTTGTCGGGAGCGTCTGCTTCAACGAAACAAACCTCGGGTCTGCTTTGAGCAGACCGCTTCCTCAAAGATTGTTGGTGTTGATCTTGGGGACCTTTGCAACGACGGCCGGGAAGCTCAGCCGGAAAGTAGTCACCAGAGGCCAACTTCCTCTTCTTGCTCGTCTAATCGACGGTGTTACGGTTGGTGAGTCAGCTTGAGCACGAAAATCCCCGGTTCCATTGTGTAACTTAAGCACAAGACTTTGACAAAGCCGTCAAGAATATCATTCTCGAGCTCTTGAACATGTTCCATTTGCGTGCCGTCAAAGTGCTCTTCTAGCTTCCTCACTTCATCAACGAGGCTTCCATCAACGGACTCGTAATCTTTATTGACTTGGCGGACGACGAGTTGCGAGTCACCCCGACAATAAGCTTCTTGATCCCAAGGTCCGCTGCGATCCCGAGACCGCAAGCAAACCTTCATACTCTCAAGTATTGTTTGTCGCTTGCTCCTTGGGAAAGTGCATCCGACGACGATTTGAGGTGCTCTCCGGTGGGTGCGATAAGCGACGCCGCACCGGGCGCTTTGCAGCGAGAAGGCACCATCAAAGTACATCAGCCACTCTTTCTGGCTTCTTTGACGGGAATGCTCGTCTCCGGAATCTCTTCATCGGCATTGGCGTCCATTACGCTATGAATTACGCCAAGGCTCGCTTTGGATAGTTGATGTGCTTTCAAACTTGAGACCAAAGCTTGACAGCTCAAAGGCCCACTCGACAATCCCGCCTGTTGCTTACGGATTCTGCAGTATCCTCTTCTGAAAGCGAGTGACAACTGTGATCTCATGTGCTTGGAAGTAATGGCGCAGCTTTCTCGAGGCCATGAGGAGGCCGAAAAGCAATTTCTCGCACACGAATACCTTGACCTAGCCCCTCGCAGAAGGGAACCGACAAAGTAGACTGGGCGCTGCACCATCCTTTTGCTGTATCTGCTCATGTGTTCGCGGATTCGTCCTTGTCGGGACTAGAGCTTGTCGGCGAAGCCCCTCGCTTGTATTCTTTGGATGTGTTTGCCGTGGTTGCTTGGCTCATCATCCGCCTCCCTCTCCGCCACTAACGCAGCACTAACCACTTGATTGGTTGCCGCTATATAGCAGCAACTTCTCTTGTGGCCTAGGCGCGACAAGTGTTGGAGTGGAGGACAGGTATCTCTTCAAGTCTGCAGCGCAGCCTCCGCTTCGGGAGTCCATTTCTTTGGACCTGCCTTTTTCAAAATCTTGAAAATGGCAGGCGCGCTCAGCAGAACCTAGAAATAAACTCGCCGAGAGCAGCCACGCAACCGCAAGTCTTCGTACATCCTTGACGCGCTTTGGTGCTTCAATCTGCTCAATGGCCTTGATCTTGTTGGGATTAGCTTCAATTCCTCGCTGAGACCACGAAGAACCCGAGAAGCTTGCGGAAGGGACTCCAAACACGCACTTCTCGGGGTTGAGCTTGAGGTTGATCTTGCGCAGATTTGCAAAGGTCTCGTCCAAATCTTGAACCAAAGTTGCTTTGTCCTTGCTCTTGACCACTATGTCATCCATGTAGGCTTCTACATTTTTATGCATTTGTGGCTCAAAAGCGTCATGGACTACCCTTGCAAATGTTGAACCAGCATTCTTCAAACCGAAAGGCATCCGTATGAAATAGTATGTGCCACATGGTGTGATGAATGCGGTCTTCTCTTCATCTTCTTCAGCCATGAAGATCTGATGGTATCCTGAGTAGGCATCAAGAAACGAGAGCAAATCACATCCAGCCGTGGAGTCAACAATCTGGTCAATGCACGGCAAGGGAAATGGATCTTTGGGACAAGCTTTATTAACATCTGTGAAGTCAATACAAAGTCTCCATTTCCCATTTGCCTTTGGCGCGCATCACTAGGATTGGCTAACCATGTAGGATGGAGCACTCCTCGACAAGGCCTGCTGCTTCTAGTTTCTTGATCTCTTCAGCTATGAATTCTTGGCGCCCAACGCTTGCTTCCTCGACTTTTTGCTTGACGGGTCACAAGATGAGGACAAACGGCCAGGCGGTGCTCAATCACTTTCCTGGGAACACCGGGGATATCAGACGGTTGCCATGCAAACACGTCGACATTCGCCCGCAGGAAAGCAACGAGCGCGCCTTCCTATTTGGGGTCGAGCGAGGCACTGATGGTGAAGGTACCACCAGCGCTATCCTCCTTGGCGGGCACCTTCTTGGTCTTCGGCGGAGCCACCGTCTTCTTGCACTTGCCGGTGGAGCTCGATGGTGTGTCCTCGACGGTAGCGCAGCACTCCGAAGAGGTGCGCTTGCCGGAGTGAGCATCGTGAGCCCTTGCCGGACTTGGACTTGGTCTTCTTCCCCGGAGCTTCAGCGGCAAGTGTCTGCACCGGCTGCGCTGCTGCATCCGGAAGATCTTGTCGGCACAGATAAGGGCATCCTTCTTGTCGCCATGGGCGGAGATGACGCTTATCGGGCCCGGCATCTTGAGTAGGTTGTAGGCGTAGTGAGAGGCTGCCATGAACTTGGCGAGTCTTGGATGGCCAAGTATCCCATTGTAAGGCAATGGGAAATCGGCGACGCCAAACGTAACCCTCTCGATCCTGAAGTTCAGCTCACGCCAAATGTGACCGCAACGTAATCTTCCCTTCGCTTGCTCCTTCCCGGATTGATTCCTTGGAAGGTTCCGGTCTCTTCGAGCTCATTGCCGTCAGGATTTGAAGCTTCGGAGCACCGCGGAGGAGATCAGATTCAAGCCGGCCCCGCCGTCAACTAACATTTTTGTGACCTTGAGGTTGCGGATGGTTGGAGAGACCAACATCGGCAAGCACCCGACCGCAGTTATGCGATCAGGGTGGTCCTCAATATCAAAAATGATAGGCGTGCTGGACCACTTCAGAGGCTTGCGTGACTCTACGGATGGTTCCGCTGCATTGACCTCTCGCATCCATTGCTTGAGTTGGCGGTGGGAGGTATGCAGGGAAGCACCTCCGTCAACGCAGAGAACCTCTGTGGCTTTCTGAAACTCCTGCTCATCGGCGTCATCGTCCTCCATATCTTCGTCGTCATCATCATCTTCATCCTTGTCGCGGCCGCGGGGAGGTCGATCTCCTTGCCGCTGTTTGACCTTGCCGCGGCGTCCTCCCCGGCCGGGACGTTTCTTGCTTGCTCCCCAAAGACCTTCTGGGCCTTCTCCTTGTCGCTACTCGTACTCAGCTCTCTGCTGTTCGACAAGCTGCTCGACTTTCTTGCAGCTCTGGAGGTCGTGGGCCCTTGGTGCGGTGGATCTTGCAAGATCGCTTGTCGGAGCTGTCACGCTTGTCGGGCGGCCGCCACCGACTGGTGGTTGGCGTCAGCGGCAATCTCCTTGCCGGAGACACCAGCCTTGGCGTTCTTGTCGCCACCTCCATTGCCGGACTGCTCAACAGCTAGCACTTCTCTGGCCTTCTTCTTCCTGTTGCCTCGCCGCCGGCCCTTCTTTGCCGGGGCGGTGTCATCACTGTCAGATCCTGCTTCTGCATTCTCTCCTGGGAGTCTCCTTCCTTCCTCAGCGCGCGCACACTTGTGGCCAAGGCCTACAGCTCGCTGACGTCCTTGACTTTGCACATCGCCATCTCCTCCCTCATCCTGCGGTTCCGCACATTCTGATGAAATGCGCTGATCACCGCGGCAGGGTGGACGTCTGGGATGTTGTAGTGCACACGGGCTGAACCTCTGAATGAACTTGGCTGAGGACTCTCCTTCCTTACAGGCGAGCAAGTGAAGGTCGCTCTCTTGGCCATGAGGTTTGTGGCCGCTGTGAAGGCGCCAACAAACCGATGGCACAGATCCGCCTAAGAGGATATGGAGCTGTCCGCAAGTGCATGAGCCAAGATCTCGACGTTGGGCTTGAGCACGGCGGGAAGTAGTTGGCGAGGATCTTGTCGTCCCGTCCCCCGCAGCTCGCACCGCGATGGTGTAGATGCCGAGGAACTCCGACGGGTGCGTCCCCGCCATCATACTTCTCCGCACGCCTGCTTGAAGTTTTTCCGCTGGGCCACTGGACTTGCCACAGCTCACGAGTGAACGCAGGGCAACCTACCGCAGACGGCAAGTCGCCTCGCCCTCCGGGCGTGCGTGCATGTCAACGAAGGCCCAACGCGCTTTGTCGGATTGACGCCGCGCTTCTCTTCGGGCGCTTGATGCGAGTTCAGCGCCCTCTTGTTGTCGTTCATGAAGAACTTGGCGCTGATCGCGGGCGAAGCTCGCGGGATCCGACGACGCAGCGGAGTCGCTGTCGAGGTGGATTCGTGAGTCGGGCGATCTTGGCCTTCTTGGCGGAGAAGTGCACGGTGGTTGCACCTCCGACAGTCTCGTCGCCACCGGCTCGTGCCTTGTCGTCACGCCGCGGCAACGATGGCGTTGGCTGCCGCGGAGCGTCGCCGTTGGCAAAGCCGATGAGGCTCTGGATAGCGGCCCTCCACTCGTCGACCTTGTCGGCCGTTGGAGGGTAGTCGAGGAGCAGTTGGGCTCTCGCCAGAGCCTCCGCTGGAGTAGTGGGCGGCATTGGAGAACGGTGCGAGGAGCGGGACACGCTCGGACTTCTAACTACGTTAGAAGGAGCAGCGCCCGTCCGGCGACCGTATCTCACTAGTGCCGCATGTTGGCGCGCATGCTGGTCTTGAGGGTCTCGATCCAGCGAGCGTATGGCGTTGTGAACGCCATGACGTTGTTGGTCCCGTCTCCCGAGACGGGCGCTGGGGATGCGCGACGCCGAGGTCTGCGGTGCCTTGTCCTTGGACTTGGCAACGTCGCGTGCACCTTCGCCGGGCGCCCGTTCCTCCGCCAAGGTGTCCGCACCACCACCCGCTTGCTGCGGTGAGGGTGGGTACGACGCGACGGCTCTGCTGCCGCGAAGCCTTCTTCTTCGGTGGCATGTCGAGGAAGATGTTGATGACGCTGCTCGTGTGAACGCCGGATCGGATTCACACGGCCTCGACGCCCTACCGGGCGCGCCAGAGATGTCGGGAGGCTGATCGCACCACGGACACCTATGGGGCGGGCGGACCGGCCCCTTGTGGTTCGGAGGGGGGCGGAGGTCGCACGAAGAGCGGATCGAGGCGATGCACACGCAGCGCTTACCCAGCTTCGGAGCTCTCCGGAGAGATAAAACTCCCATCGTTGCTTGTTTGATCTATTGTGTTCTAGGGAGCAACGAGGGCTACAAAACCTAAGCGTGAGTCTATCGGCCTCGAGTGGGTCGAATGAACCCAACGAGACGAACCTCGCCAATCGAATCGAACGGAATCGAACCTTTTCTACGTTGCACTCGGTCCTCCTTTTATATGCTCAAGGGGTCTCCGACAGGTGGCAACATAGGCGGGGGTACAAATGTAAAAACAGGAGTTGGTACACCTACTTGAACAGTGTACAGTGCAAATACCTAACTCTGACGGCAAGGGACAAAAGCAATAAATGCCCGTCGTTGTCGCCCAAACAAAGGCAACAGAGACCGTCAGTGCGCCTCCGCCGCCACGATGGCGAGCCTGTCGCTGCCGCTTATCGCTGCTCTCCGCTGGCTGCACAGCCGCTTGACACGCCGCCCATGGAACGGTCCCATGGCGACACGTCGCTGGGTGAGCTGGAGCGGAGGCGGAGAAGTTGCATGCCGCGGCAAGCGCCTTTGCCGCGGCCGATTCTGTCGCGCCCGGAGGCTTGTCGCGCTCGGGCCTTCCCGGCAAGCTCCTCTTGCCGGGGCCTTGTCTTCGCGTGCACAGGTGGCCTTCCGACAAGCTCCTCTTGTCGGGGCCTTGTCTGTGCCTAGAGAGGCCTTCCGGCAAGCTCCTCTTGTCGGGGTCTTGTCTTCGTAATGGCTGCGGAGGGTCTTGGCGGACGCCCAGCGAGGCATGCCACGGGGACGCTGCGACTGCCCGTGCACAAGTTCGGGGTACTAAGGTACCCCTACTTTAGTACACCGACACCTGATAAGGAATTTACTTGATTCCTATTTGGTCCATGTCGCGATACATACTTAATCCTTCTTCCTTCTGGGGTGGTAAGCAAAATTGACTTGGTGGTGCAATCTATGTTCCCTCCATACTTCGATAACCAATCCATGCCTAATATCACATCCAATCCTTGGGATTCCAGAACTATTAGGTCCGAGGGAAAAACATAGTGTCCAATCCTTAATGGCAGTCGATCACACCATATACTAGCCATGTATTCTGCTGCTGAATCAACTGAGTGATCTCTGGCGGAAAAACAAACCCGGGGTCGCGTCTCGGAGGCATCTGATGGGTTTAGAAAAGACGAGAAATTAAGAATAGAGTGAGGTCTAAGGAGAAACACTACCCAAATGTACATGAGCAAATGCACACAAAATCACTTCATTCAATTCAAACAAAGGGCTTAACAACGGTCTAACTATCGCAAAAGTGCGTGAACTAAAATGTTACATGGAGGGAATACTACTAATATGTGGGGGTCATCTATTAATTTGAACCGGTGGAAGACTCCATGATGTCTGCTCCAGCTTCATCTTCAAAGTCGGGTTCACTTGGATCCGAATCGGTGTCGTCGATGATGATGTAGTTGCTCGGACAGTCGACGTACTTGTCTTCATTCTTGAGCGCCAATTTCTTCTTGAGTTATTCAATATCATACTTAAGATCGTTATTGTGTCTTGCTACAGCTACGATCTCGTCCATGTAGTCCTTACGTGTAGACTTTAGTTCTTCTTCAAGTTCGATTCCTTCCCTTCGCATCCTTCAATTCGATCATATCATTGCACATCTGGTTCTCTGGCGCCGAATGTCTTTGGTTTAACTCTGGATGAAAGCTGCAATGGATCTATCCTTCTTGGTGCTGACTATCTCCCATTGTTCATCTCGGCGTCCACAAATTTGATAGATGGTGTCCTTGAGGTCTTCTTGGTAAACTTCTCCAATGCGTCCCATGGTGATATGAGCTGTCATGCTCTTTCCTGCACTCCAGGTTGGTGCACTGAAAACACTATCTATAGGCTTGGTGATTGGGGTGAATGTCCTTCCCGGAACGTGAGCTTGAATCTTCCAGCGCTCCTCTTCAGGCAGAGTGGCGTTGAAAGTCCCGGTGAAACTTGGTAGTCCAATGTTCAGGTACTTGGTGACTTCCTTCAAGTGAAATCCAAAAGGTGTGCCTTCATCTGGTTGGGCGTACTTGATCTTCGCGTCCTTCATCCTAAAAGAGTAGAAAAGATGAGGAGTTAGAAAATGTGAAGAGAGTAGTGATCTATGGCTTTAACTTAGTGGTCGTGTCCTGATACCAACGCGTGTGCTCGATACCATCTCTCAGCGACCCGACCGAATGGATCAAGTCTACGTGCTTTTGTGTCATCCACGGATCGGTATCTTGACACACCACGACTCGAAGGATTTATAACAGAGGTAAATCACATGTATGAAATAACGTAAATACTATTACCTCAATCCAAATATAGCGGAAGCAACAAGGTTGTGGGTTCCCATCAACACCAACGGCAAAGTTGAGTATAGGAAATCGTAACCCTAACGTATCACTTACTGTAAATGCGAAAAGTCTCGCAACATGAAAAGTTGCAGCCCGAAAACGGGTCAAGACATGGAATATGGCAATGTAACACATAGAGAGCAATGAAGGAATAAGCCTATACTACATGCATATATGGCTGGTGGAAAAGCTCTGCGGTTACAGCTTTTGCATAAAGCCGCTTTTTCCCTCGCAAAGGAATAAATTTGTTTAACTATCATGGTGGTTGTTAAACATTGAGAATGGTTGACAGCATCCTCAATCCCAATTAAAAGTACTCATTAAAAACCCAACAATATTAATTAGAGTAACATGTTGAGATTCACATGATATTCAAGTACTAGATACTCAAGATGTCCATAACCGGGGACACGGCTAATCATGATTAGTTTATACACTCTGCAGAGGTTTGCGCACTTTTCCCCACAAGACTCGATCGCCTCCGTTTGGTTTCTCGTACTGCAGGGTGTTTGAGAAACGGATGACCGAGACATAGTCTTTCAGAAGCGTTTGCACCTTACGATGGGTAGACCGTACCACCTACAACCCCTACATCAGCTAGTCTACCACTGTAAGAGTTCACACGACTTAATCAACTATGCCAGAGCCCATAATGGCTTGTGGCTGCACACGGAAGTTACTAGTTTGAATAATCTCATGATCCCTTTGAGCCTGGGTGGCGGTCCCAAAAACAGGCAATCATTTGGATACCCCAGTGCCTCAATCCACCCAGATGTGTGTTCAAGTTGCCACCTTAAATGAACCATTAATTTAACAATCTCACATCATCATGGATACACTCACCCAATCCACGTCTACTAGCATAGCATGGCAATTAAGCAAACGAGAAGTAACTCCCAAAGGTTTGGTAATAAAACAGGTAATAGGTACTACCTCATCTACTTCCCATCCCACAATTTAATTAGATCCTAATCATGCAAGTGTTTGTGGAATAGATCTAATGCATAAACTGGGTAGTAGAAAAAGTATGATCAAGTGTTACTTGCCTTGCCGAGGATCCATGAAACCTAGAGATTCAAGTAACAAGCGGCGCACTGGGTGATCTATCGCAGACAACAACAAGCATACAATAAGTACTCATCTAATGCACGGGTAAATCTCGAATAAAAGATCTAACCAGAAAGTTCAACTTAAGAACCCTGGTCGCAAAAAAGAATCGAATCAAATAAAGCAACGAAAGTCAAACGATGGAAGAAAACAACTTGGTTCTAGCAAGTTGAAACTAAGTCAAATTTTACAAGAGCAAAACTTTGTTTAAGTTGATTAGTTGAACGGCGGTTTCAAACGAAACTCCAGCGCTTGAATCACCGATTCCTATAAACGAGCGAGAAGACAAACTAGAACGAAGATCGGATCTGAAATCGCTATCAGAAAAACAGCGGAATAAATCCGATGAGATAGAAAACGACGAACGGTTGAACGAAAGGACGTTCATTAACCGAAGCAAACCGATGATCTCGTTCGTTAGGACGAACGGTCAGGCGAACGCTTGCTAAACAAAACCGGAAAGTAAAACCGGCGAGAAAAACCGATCTAGGGTTTCGGAAAGAAAACCGAAATGAAAAACCGATCTAGAAAACTGAACGGAAACCGAACGATTCTTAAAAACCGAACCGAGGAAAAGAAAATGTGACGCGGCGCGGGGCTAGTACCTCGAAGAAGCGAGGGGCTCCGGCGGCGGCTAGGTGGCGGCGGCGGTGTAGGGCGGCGGCGGCGGCGTAGGGCGGCGGCGGCGGTGTAAGGGGCGGCGGTGTGGTGTGAGGCGGAGAGGAGAGGTGTTGGTTTGATGTGTTAGAGGGGGGGTGCTTGGGTATTTATATTGGGGAGGGGAGGGTTTTGCTTGGGGTAGGGGACAAGAAATAGACTAGGATTAGGAAACAAGAGGAAAAGATCTAGAAACAGATACGGAATAAATGGAAGTAGGAAAAGAGTCCTACTAGTATTTGGAAAAGGAACGGCGGCTCCCTGGCTCCCTTGGTGGCGCGCGTGATGGCCTCCTGGCCTTGGCCGGCCGGTGGCTTGCGGCTTGGGCCTTTGGCCCATATGCCATGGATTTTTTTAAACGGTTTCACGCGCAGAAAAAAAATCTAAACAAACTCCAAAATTAATAAAGTAAACTTTCCCCGACTCCTAAAAATGAGTCGAGCAAAAAGAACTTTAACACGGGGCCAAAATGCAATTTTTGAAAACACGCATTTTTCCCTAAGGCAATTAAACTTCGAGAAAAATCAAAAGTTTGATTTATTTATTAAATCTTCATTTTTCCTAAATTTTGGGAAAGTCATATTATTCCCTCTCTTATTTTTGATATTGGAAAAATATTTGAAGATAAAATAAATAAATCCAACGATCCTCTTTTCATAGTTTTGAGAGAACTCAAATATGAAAATTTGAAACCTCCAACTCTCTCCGAGGGTCCTTGAGTTGCGTGAAATTTCTAGGATCAACAAAATGCAAGAAAATATGATATGCATGATGATCTAATGTATAACAGTCCAAATTGAAAATTTGGGATGTTACAAACCTACCCCCCTTAAGATGACTCTCGCCCGCGAGATTCGGGTTGGCTAGAAAATAGGTGAGGGTGGTCCTTGAGACAATCTTCTTCTCTTTCCTGTGTGGCTTCGTCCTCGGTGTGGTGGCTCCACCGAACTTTGCAAAACTTGATAACCTTGTTGCGTAGTAACTCTGCTTTGGCATATTCGAGAATCTATTGGTTTCTCCTCATATGTTAAATCATCCTTCAACTGAATTGCTTCAAGTGGCACCGTATCTCTTAGCGGTACTTCCGCCATCTCGGCGTGACATTTCTTCACCGAGAAACATGGAATACATCATGAACTCCTGACAGTTCTTCTGGTAATTCCAGCTTATAAGCAACTTCTCCCATGCGTTGCAAGATCCTATACGGTCCAACGAAACGTGGTGCTAATTTTCCTTTAACTCCAAAACGCTTAACTCCTCGAAGTGGGGATACTCTAAGATAAATTCTGTCTCCAACTTCATATTCTATCGCCTTTATGCTTTTGAATCCGCATAGCTTTTCTGTCTTGACTGGGCTACCTTGAGCCTATCGCGAATCAACTTAACCTTCTCGCTCGGACTCCTTGATCAAATCTGGTCCAAACAACTGACGGTCCCCAACTTCGTCCCATGATAACAGTGTCCTACACCTCCTTCCGTACAAGGCTTCGAAAGGTGCCATCTTCAAGCTGGTTTGGTAACTGTTGTTATAAGAAAACTCTGCATACAACAAGTTATCGTCCCAACTAGATCCATAATCTAGTGCACAAGCTCTCAGCATATCCTCCAAAATCTGATTGACTCTCTCGTGTCCATCCGTCTGCGTGGGTGAAAAAGCATCTTTGAATTCTAGCCCGGTTCCTAACGTTTCATGTAATCGATTCCAAAACTTTGAGGTAAATTGAGTTCCTCTATCCGATACGATACTCCTCGGAACTCCGTGCAAACACACAATTCTGGTCATGTATATCTTTGCCAACTTAGCAATCGCTATAGGTAGTCTTGATCGAATGAAATGCGCTACCTTCGTCAAGCGGTCGACTATAACCCAAATCGAATCATAGCTCGAACGAGTCTTTGGCAAACCTGTGATGAAATCCATGCCTAGTTTATCCCACTTCCATTCGGTATTGGCAATGGCTGCAACAATCCTGCTGGCTTCGATGTTCGCCTTCACTCGACATACATCGCAAATCGCTACATACTCCGCGATATCCTTCTTCATTCCGGTCCACCGTAACGCTTCCTTCAAATCTAAATACATCTTGGTATTTCCTGGGTGAATCGAATAGGGTGAATCATGTGCCTCTTGCAAAATCAACTTCTTGATCTCCGGATCATTTGGCACGTAAATACGGGTCCTCAAACCATAGGGTATCATGCTCATCCTCACGAAATCCCTTTAGCTTTTCCTTCGCTCATTTTCTCCTTTATAGAGGCAACTTCCTTATCTCGCCTTTTGAGCTTCTCCGATTTTGTCCATCAACGTGTTGAATCTCCAATGCTGCTACGTAGCCTTTCGGAACTATTTCCAAACATAGCTCACAAAGATCTTCTGCTAGCTCCTTTGGTATTTCTCCCGTCAATAGCGTATTGACATGGCTCTTGCGGCTCAATGCGTCAGCTACTACATTAGCCTTTCCGGGATGATAATGCAATCTCATATCATAATCCTTGATAAGCTCCAACCATCTCCTCTGTCTAAGGTTTAATTCCTTCTGCGTGAAGATGTACTTCAAACTCTTGTGATCCGTGTATACCTCACAATGATTTCCAATGAGAAAATGTCTCCATGTCTTCAATGCATGCACAACGGCTGCTAACTCCAAATCATGTGTGGCATAATTCAACTCATGAGGCTTAAGTTGTCGTGAAGCATCTGAAACAACTCTTCCTTCCCGCATAAGCACTGCTCCAAGTCCTCGACGTGAAGCGCCGCAATACACCTCATAATCCTTGGTCCGATCCGCAAAATTAACACTTTGGTGAGGTAACCAATCTTTTCTTCAACTCCTGCAAACTTGCCTCACAATCCTCAGTCCATATGAACTTGGTATCCTTTTTCAAAGAATTCCGTCATAGGCTTTGCAATCCTCGAGAAATTCTCAATGAATCTTCGGTAGTATCCTGCGAGTCCAAGGAAACTCCGGATCTCTCCAACTGTCGTTGGTGCTCCCCATTTGGTTACGGTCTCAACCTTTGTGGGGTCAATTGCTATCCCTTCTCCGGATATAACATGTCCAAGAAATCCAACTTCCTTTAGCCAAAACTCACATTTGCGAACTTGGCATATAATTGATGTTCCTTAGTTTCTCCAAAACCAATCGCAAATGTTCCTTATGTTCCTCTTCATTCTTCGAGAAAACCAAAATATCATCTATAAATACCACGCATTTAACTTATCCAAAAACTCCATAAACACTTTGTTCATCAGGTTCATGAAATAGGCAGCACGTTAGTCATCCAAATGACATAACGGTATATTCATACTGATCCATATCTCGTGGTAAATGCTGTCTTGGGTATGTCCTGCTCTCGAATCTTCAACTGATGGTACCCTGATCGCAAATCGATCTTGGAAAACACTCTAGCTCCTTGCAAACGATCAAACAGATCATTTATCATTGGTAATGGGTACTTATTCTTGATTGTTACTTCATTTAAACCACGATAGTTAACAACCATCCTTAACGATCTGTCCTTCTTCTCTACTAAAAGTACGGGTGATCCCCAAGGCGAAGAACTTGGGCGTATATAACCTTTATCCAATAGCTCCTTAATCGCTTCTTGATTTCCGCCAAATCTCGTGCGGGCATCCCGTATGGTCGCCGATATTGGGCATGTACCGGCAAAAGTTCTATCAAAAACTCAATGTCTCTATCCGGTGGCATTAGGGCAATTCCTCAGGAAATACATCAGGGAAATCCTTCACCACTGGCACCTCTTCCTGCACAACTCCTGATATGGAATTTACTTGATTCCTATTTGGTCCATGTCGCGATACATA
Source organism: Aegilops bicornis (assembly GCA_021605145.1). Classification (NCBI taxonomy): domain Eukaryota; kingdom Viridiplantae; phylum Streptophyta; class Magnoliopsida; order Poales; family Poaceae; genus Aegilops; species Aegilops bicornis. The sequence goes on along the minus strand of CM038670.1, from coordinate 520,235,188 downwards.
CTTAATCCTTCTTCCTTCTGGGGTGGTAAGCAAAATTGACTTGGTGGCGCAATCTATGTTCCCTCCATACTTCGATAACCAATCCATGCCTAATATCACATCCAATCCTTGGGATTCCAGAACTATTAGGTCCGAGGGAAAAACATAGTGTCCAATCCTTAATGGCAGTCGATCACACCATATACTAGCCATGTATTCTGATGTTGAATCAACTGAGTGATCTCTGGCGGAAAAACAAACCCCGGGTCGCGTCTCGGAGGCATCTGATGGGTTTAGAAAATACGAGAAATTAAGAATAGAGTGAGGTCTAAGGAGAAACACTACCCAAATGTACATGAGAAAATGCACACAAAATCACTTCATTCAATTCAAACAAAGGGCTTACAACGGTCTAACTATCGAAAAAGTGCGTGAACTAAAATGTTACATGGAGGGAATACTACTAATATGTGGGGGTCATCTATTAATTTGAACCGGTGGAAGACTCCATGATGTCTGCTCTAGCTTCATCTTCAAAGCCGGGTTCACTTGGATCCGAATCGGTGTCGTCGATGATGATGTAGTTGCTCGGACAATCGACGTACTTGTCTTCATTCTTGAGCGCCAATTTCTTCTTGAGTTCTTCAATATCATACTTAAGATCATTATTGTGTCTTGCTACAGCTACGATCTCGTCCATGTAGTCCTTACGTGTAGACTTTAGTTCTTCTTCAAGTTCGATGATCCTTCCCTTCGCATCCTTCAATTCGATCATATCATTGCACATCTGGTTCTCCTGGCGTCGAATGTCTTTGGTTTAACTCTGGATGAAAGCTGCAATGGATCTATCCTTCTTGGTCTTGACTATCTCCCATTGTTCATCTCGGCGTCCACAAATCTGATAGATGGTGTCCTTGAGGTCTTCTTGGTAAACTTCTCCAATGCGTCCCATGGTGATATGAGCTGCCATGCTCTTTCCTGCACTCTGTGTTGGTGCAATCGAAAACACTATCTATAGGCTTGGTGATTGGGGTGAATGTCCTTCCTTAACGTGAGCTTGAATCTTCCAGCGCTCCTCTTCAGCAGAGTGGCGTTGGAAGTCGGTGAAACTTGGTAGTCCAATGTTCAGTACTTGGTGACTTCCTTCAAGTGAAATCCAAAAGGTGTGCCTTCATCTGGTTGGGCGTACTTGATCTTCGCGTCCTTCATCCTAAAAGAGTAGAAAAGATGAAGAGTTAGAAAATGTGAAGAGAGTAGTGATCTATGGCTTTAACTTAGTGGTCGTGTCCTATAGTCAACGTGTGCTCTGATACCATCTCTGTAGCGACCCGACCCGAATGGATCAAGTCTCTGTGCTTTCGTGTCATCCCTGGATCGGTATGCTGACACACACAGTACTCGAAGGATTTATAACAGAGGTAAATCACATGTATGAAATAACGTAAATACTATTACCTCAATCCAAATATAGCGGAAGCAACAAGGTTGTGGATTCCCATCAACACCAACGGCAAAGTTGAGTATAGGAAATCGTAACCCTAATGTATCACTTACTGTAAATGCGAAAAAGTCTGCAACATGAAAAGTTGCAGCCAAAACGGGTCAAGACATGGAATATGCCGGCAATGTAACACATAGAGAGCAATGAAGGAATAAGCCTATACTACATGCATATATGGCTGGTGGAAAAGCTCTCTGATTACAGTTTTGCATAAAGCCGCTTTTTCCCTCATCGCAAAGGAATAAATTTGTTTAACTATCATGGTGGTTGTTAAACATTGAGAATGGTTGACGCATCCTCAATCCCAATTAAAAGTACTCATTTAAAACCCAACAATATTAATTAGAGTAACATGTTGAGATTCACATGATATTCAAGTACTAGATACTCAAGATGTCCATAACCGGGGACACGGCTAATCATGATTAGTTTATACACTCTGCAGAGGTTTGCACTTTTCCCCACAAGACTCGATCGCCTCCGTTTAGTTTCTCGTACTGCAGGGTGTTTGAGAAACGGATGACCGAGACATAGTCTTTCAGAAGCGTTTGCACCTTACGATGGGTAGACCGTACCACCTACAACCCCTACATCAGCTAGTCTACCACCACGACTTAATCAACTATGCCAGAGCCCATAATGGCTTGTGGCTGCACACGGAAGTTACTAGTTTGAATAATCTCATGATCCCTTTGAGCACAGGTGGCGGTCCCAAAAAAACAGGCCATCATTGGATACCCCAGGTGCCTCAATCCACCCAGATGTGTGTTTAAGTTGCCACCTTAAATGAACCATTAATTTAACAATCTCACATCTGTCATGGATACACTCACCCAATCCACGTCTACTAGCATAGCATGGCAATTAAGCAAACGTAGAAGTAACTCCCAAAGGTTTGGTAATAAAACAGGTAATAGGTACTATCTCATCTACTTCCCATCCCACAATTTAATTAGATCCTAATCATGCAAGTGTTTGTGGAATAGATCTAATGCATAAAACTGGGTAGTAGAAAAAGTATGATCAAGTGTTACTTGCCTTGCTGAGGATCCGCGAAACCTAGAGATTCGAAGTAACAAGCGGCGCACTCTGGGTGATCTATCGCAGACAACAACAAGCATACAACAAGTACTCATCTAATGCACGGGTAAATCTCGAATAAAAGATCTAACCAGAAAGTTCACTTAAGAACCCTGGTCGCAAAAAGAATCGAATCAAATAAAGCAACGAAAGTCAAACGATGGAAGAAAACAACTTGGTTCTAGCAAGTTGAAACTAAGTCAAATTTTACAGTAGCAAAACTTTGTTTAAGTTGATTAGTTGAACGGCGGTTTCGAACGAAACTCCAGCGCTTGAATCACCCGATTCCGATAAACGAGCGAGAAGACAAACTAGAACGAAGATCGGATCTGAAATCGCTATCGGAAAAACAGCGGAATAAATCCGATGAGATAGAAAACGCATTTAACGGTTGAACGAACGGACGTTCATTAACCGAAGCAAACCGGTGATCTCGTTCGTTAGGACGAACGGTCCGAACGCTTGCTAAACAAAACCGGAAAGTAAAACCGGCGAGAAAAACCGATCTAGGGTTTCAGAAAGAAAACCGAAACGAAAAACCGATCTAGAAAACCGGAACGAAAACCGGAACAATTTACGAAAAACCAAACCGAGGAAAAGAAAAGGTGACGCGGCGCGGGGCTAGTACCTCGAAGAAGCGAGGGGCTCCGGCGGCGGCTAGGTGGCGGCGGCGGCACGTGGCGGCGGGCGGCAAAGGCGGCGGCGGGCGGCGGTGTAAGGGGCGGCGGTGTGGTGTGAGGCGGAGAGGAGAGGTGTTGGTTTGATGTGTTAGAGGGGTGTGGTGCTTGGGTATTTATATTGGGGAGTGGAGGGTTTTTGCTTGGGGTAGGGGACAAGAAATAGACTAGGATTAGGAAACAAGAGGAAAAGATCTAGAAACAGATACGGAATAAACGGAAGTAGGAAAAGAGTCCTACTAGTATTAGGAAAAGGAACGGCGGCTCCCTGGCTCCCTTGGTGGCGCGCGCGATGGCCTCCTGGCCTTGGCCGGCCGGTGGCTTGCGGCTTGGGCCTTTGGCCCAAGGCGCTGCGGGATTTTTTTTAAACGGTTTCGCGCGCAGAAAAAAAAATCTAAACGAACTCCAAAATTAATAAAGTAAACTTTCCCTGACTCCTAAAAATGAGTCGAGCAAAATGAACTTTAACACGGGGCCAAAATGCAATTTTTGAAAACACGCATTTTTCCCTAAGGCAATTAAACTCCGAGAAAAATCAAAAATTTGATTTATTTATTAAATCTTCATTTTTTCTAAATTTTGGGAAAGTCATATTATTCCCTCTATTATTTTTGATATTGGAAAAATATTTGAAGATAAAATAAATAAATCCGACGATCCTCTTTTCATAGTTTGAGAGAACTCAAATATGAAAATTTCGAAACGTCCAACTCTCTCCGAGGGTCCTTGAGTTGCGTGAAATTTCTAGGATCAACAAAATGCAAGAAAATATGATATGCATGATGATCTAATGTATAACATTTCAAATTGAAAATTTGGGATGTTACATCAATTGACAACACATGCCTATGGTTAGGAAACTTAACCATCTTTGATTGACGAGCTAGTTTAGTAGAGGATCACTAGGGACACGGTGTTTTGTCTATGTATCCACACATGTATCAAGTTTCTGGTTAATACAATTCTAGCATGAATAATAAACATTTATCATGATGTAAGGAAACATAAATAACAACTTTATTATTGCCTCTAGGGCATATTTCCTTCAGTCTCCCACTTGCACTAGAGTCAATAACCTAGTTCACATCATCATGTGATTTAATACCAACAGTTCACATCTTTATGTGATTAGTTCATATCGCCATGTGACTAACACCCGAAGGGTTTACTGGAGTCAATAATCTAGTTCACATCGCTATGTGATTAACACCCAAAGACTACTAAGGTGTGATCACGTTTTGCTTGTGAGAGAAGTTTAGTCAACGGGTCTGCCACATTCAGAGCCGTATGTATTTTTGCAAATTTTCTATGTCTACAATGCTCTGCATGGAGCTACTCTAGCTAATTGCTCCCACTTTCAATATGTATCCAGACTGAGACTTAGAATCATCCGGACCGGTGTAAAAGCTTACATCGACATAACTCTTTACGACGAACTCTTTATTACCTCCATAACCGAGAAATATTTCCTTAGTCCTCTTAGGTAACTAAGGATAACTTTGACCGATGTCCAGTGATCCACTCCTGGATCACTATCGTACCCCCTTGCCAAATTCATGGAAAGGTACACAATAGGTCTGGTACACAGCATAGCATACTTTATAGAACCTATGGCTGAGGCATAGGGAATGACTTTCATTCTCTTTCTGTTTTCTTTCATGGTCGGGTTTTGAGTCTTACTCAACTTTACACCTTTGCAATACATGCAAGAACTCCTTCTTTGACTGTTCCATTTTGAACTACTTCAAAATCTTGTCAAGGTATGTACTCATTGAAAAATCTTATCAAGCGTCTTGATCTATCTCTATAGATCTTGATGCCCAATATATAAGTAGCTTCACCAAGGTCTTTCTTTGAAAAACTCCTTTCAAACACTCCTTTATGCTTTCCAGAAAATTCTACATCATTTTCGATCAATAATATGTCATTCACATATACTTATCAGAAAGGTTGTAGTGCTCCCACTCACTTTACAAGCTTCACCGCAAGTCTATATAAAACTATATGCTTTGATCAAATCATCAAAGCGTATATTCCAACTCCGACATGCTTGCACCAGTCCATTGATGGATCGCTGGAGCTTTGCACATTTTGTTATCACCTTTAGGATTGACAAAACCTTCTGGTTGCATCATATACAACTCTTTTTTAATAAATCCATTAAGGAATGTAGATTTGATATCCATTTGCCAGATTTCATAAAATGCGGCAATTGCTAACATGATTCAGACAGACTTAAGCATCGATACGAGTGAGAAAAACTCATCATAGTCAACACCTTGAACTTGTTGAAAAACTTTTTGCGACAATTCGAGCTTTGTAGATAGTAACACTACCATCGATGTACATCTTCCTCTTGAAGATCCATTTATTCTCAATGGCTTGCCAATCATCGGGCAAGTCCACCAAAGTCCACACTTTGTTCTTATATATGGATCCTATCTCAGATTTCATGGCCTCAAACCATTTATCAGAATCCGGGCTCATCATCGCTTCCTCATAGTTCGTAGGTTCGTCATGGTCTAGTAACATGACTTCCAGGATAGGATTACTGTACCACTCTGGTGCAAAACGTGCTCTGGTTGACCTATGAGGTTTGATAGTAACTTGATCTGAAGTTTCATGATCATTATCATTAGCTTCCTCTCTAGTTGGTGTAGGCATCACGGGAATGGTTTTCTGTGATGAGCAACTTTCTAATTCGAGAGAAGGTACAATTACCTCATCAAGTTCTACTTTCATCCCACTCACTTCTTTCGGGAGAAACTCCTTCTCTAGAAAGGATCCATTCTTAGCAACAAAGATCTTGCCTTAGGATCTGTGATAGGAGGCGTACCCAACAGCTTCTTTTGGGTATCCTATGAAGACGCACTTCTCCGGTTTGGGTTCGAGCTTATCAGGCTGAAACTTTTTCACATAAGCATCGCAACCCTAAACTTTAAGAAATGACAGTTTAGGTTTCTTGCCAAACCATAGTTCATACGGTGTCGTCTCAACAAATTTAGATGGTTCCCTATTTAATGTGAATGCGGCTGCCTCTAATGCATAACCCCAAAACGATAGTGGTAATCGGTAAGAGACATCATAGATCGCACCATATCTAATAAAGTACGGCTACGACGTTCGGACACACCATTACGCTATGGTGTTCCAGGTGGCGTGAGTTGTGAAACTATTCCACATTGTTTTAAATGAAGGCCAAACTCGTAAGTCAAATATTCACCTCCGCGATCAGATCGTAGAAACTTTATTTTGTTGTTACAATGATTCTCCACTTCACTCTGAAATTATTTGAACTTTTCAAATGTTTCAGACTTGTATTTCATTAATTAGATATACCCATATATGCTCAAATCATCTGTGAAGGTCAGAAAATATCGATACCCGCCGCGAGCCTCAACACTCATCGGACCGCATACATCGGTATGTATTATTTTCAATAAGTCAGTGGCTTGCTCCATTGTTTCGGAGAACGGAGTTTTAGTCATCTTTCCCATGAGGCATGGTTCGCAAGCATCAAATGATTCATAATCAAGTGATTTCAAAATTCCATCCGCATGGAGTTTTTTCATGCGCTTTACACCAATATGACCTAAACGGCAGCGTAACAAATATGTTGCACTATCATTATCAACTTTGCATCTTTTGGCGCCAATATTATGAATATGTGTATCACCATGATCGAGATTCAACAAACCATTCACATTGGGTGTATGACCATAGAAGGTTTTATTCATATAAACAGAACAACAATTATTCTCTGACTTCAATGAATAACCGTATTGCAATAAACATGATCTAATCATATTAATGCTCAACGCAAACACCAAATAACATTTATTTAGGTTCAATTCTAATCCCGAAGGTAGAGGTAGTGTGCGATGGTGATCGTATCAACCTTGGAATTACTTCCAACACACATCGTCACCTCGTCCTTAACTAGTCTCTGTTTATTTTGCAACTCCTGTTTCGAGTTACTACTCTTAGTAATTGAACCAGTATAAAATACCGAGGGGTTGCTACAAACACTAGTAAAGTACACATCAATAACATGTATATCAAATATAACTTTGTTCACTTTGCCATCCTTCTTATCCGCCAAGTATCTAGGGTAGTTCCATTTCTAGTGACCATTTCCTTTATAGTAGAAGCACTCAGTTTCAGGCTTGGGTCTAGCTTTGGGCTTCTTCATGGGAGTGGCAACTTTCTTGCCATTCTTTTGAAGTTTCTTTTTCTTTCCCTTGCCGTTTTTTCTCGAAACTAGTAGTTTTGTTAACCATCAACACTTGATGCTATTTCTTGATTTCTACCTTCGCTGATTTCAGCATCAGGAAGAGCTTGGGAATCGTTTTTGTCATCCCTTTCATATTATAGTTCATCACAAAGTTCTAGTAACTTGGTGACAGTGACTAGAGAACTCTGTCAATCACTATCTTATCTGGAAGATTAACTCCCACTTGATTCAAGCGATTGTAGTACCCAGACATTCTGAGCACATGCTCACTAGCTGAGCTATTCTCCTCCATCTTGTAGGCAAAGTACTTGTCAGAGGTCTCATATCTCTTAACATGGGCATGAGTCTAAAATACCATTTTCTACTTCTGGGAACATCTCATATGCTCCATGGCGTTCAAAACATTTTTGAAGTCCCGGTTCTAAGCCGTAAAGCATGGTGCACTAAACTATCAAGTAGTCATTATATTGAGCTTGTAAAACGTTCATAACGTCTGCATCTGCTCCTGCAACAGGTTCGTCACCTAGTGGTGCATCAAAGACATAATTATTCTATGCATCAATGAGGATAATCCTCAGATCATGGACCCAATCCGCATCATTGCTACTATCATCTTTCAACTTAGTTTTCTCTAGGAACATATCAAAAATAAAATAGGAGAGCTATACGCGAGCTATTGATCTACAACATAGATATGCAAATACTATCAGGACTAAGTTCATGATAAATTAAGTTCAATTAATCATATTACTTAAGAACTCCCACTTAGATAGACATCCCTCGAGTCATCTAAATGATCACGTGATCCATATCAACTAAACCATGTCCCATCATCACGTGAGATGGAGTAGTTTTCAATGGTGAACATCTCTATGTTGATCATATCTACTCTATGATTCGTGTTCGACCTTTCGGTCCCTAGTGTTCCGAGGCCATGTATGTACATGCTAGGCTCGTCAAGTTTAACCCGAGTATTCCGCATGTGCAAAACTGTCTTGCACCCGTTGTATGTGAACGTAGAGCTTATCACACCCGATCATCACGTGGTGTCTCGGCACGACGATTTAACCATAGCGGTGCATACTGAGGGAGAACACTTATACCTTGAAATTTTAGTAAGGGATCATCTTATAATGCTACCGCCGTACTAAGCAAAATAAGATGCATAAAAGATAAACATCACATGCAATCAAAATATGTGATATGATATGGCCATCATCATCTTGTGCCTTAGATCTCCATCTCCAAAGCTCCGTCATGATTTCCGTCATCACCGGCTTGACACCTTGATCTCCATCGTAGCGTCATTATCGTCTCGCCAACTATTGCTTCTACAACTATCGCTAACGCATAGTGATAAAGTAAAGCAATTACATGGCGTTTGCATTTCATACAATAAAGCGACACCCATAAGGCTCACGCCATTGTCGATAAATTTTACAAAACATGATAATCTCATACAATAACGTATATCACATCATGTCTTGACCATATCACATCACGACATGCCCTGCAAAAACAAGTTAGATGTCCTCTACTTTGTTGTTGCAAGTTTTACGTGGCTGCTATGGGCTTCTAGTAAGAACCATTCTTACCTACGCATCCAAACCACAACGGTGATTTATCAAGTTTGATGTCTTAACCTTCAACAAGGACCAGCCGCTGTCAAATTGGATTCAACTAAAGTTGGAGAAACAGACACCCGCCAGCCACCTTTATGCAGAACTAGTTGCATGTCTGTCGGTGGAACCGGTCTCATGAACGTGGTCATGTAAGGTTGGTCCGGGCCGCTTCATCCAGCAAAACCGTCGAATCAAAATAAGACATTGGTGGTAAGTAGTATGATGATCAACGCCCACAACTCTTTGTGTTCTACTCGTGCATATCATCTACGCATAGACCTGGCTCGGATGCCATTGTCGGGAACGTAGCATGTGAAGGAAATATGCCCTAGAGGCAATAATAAAGTTATTATTTATTTCCTTATTTCATGATAAATGTTTATTATTCATGCTAGAATTGTATTAACCGGAAACATGATACATGTGTGAATACATAGACAAACATATAGTCACTAGTATGCCTCTACTTGACTAGCTCATTAATCAAAGATGGTTATGTTTCCTAACCATAGACATGTGTTGTTATTTGATTAATGGGATCACATCATTAGGAGAATGATGTGATTGACATGACCCATTCCGTTAGCCTAGCACTTGATCGTTTAGTATATTGCTATTGCTTTCTTCATGACTTATACATGTTCACGTAACTATGAGATTATGCAACTCCCGTTTACGGAGGAACACTTTGGGTGCTACCAAGCGTCACAACGTAATCGGGTGATTATAAAGGAGTACTACAGGTGTCTCCAACGGTACATGTAGGGTGGGCGTATTTCGAGCTTAGGTTTTGTCACTCCGATTGTCGGAGAGGTATCTCTGGGCCCTCTCGGTAATGCACATCACTATACGCCTTGCAAGCAATGTAGCTAATGAGTTAGTTACGGAATGATGCATTACGTAACGAGTAAAGAGACTTGCGATGCGAGATTGAACTAGGTATTGGATACCAACGATCAAATCTCGGGCAAGTAACATACCGATGACAAAGGGAACAACGATGTTGTTATGCGGTTTGACCGATAAAGATCTTCGTAGAATATGTAGGAGCCAATATGAGCATCCAGGTTCCACTATTGGTTATTGACCAAGAATAGTTCTAGGTCATGTCTACATAGTTCTCGAACCCGTAGGGTCCGCACGCAAGGTTTCGGCGATGCTTATATTATGAGTTTATGAGTTTTGATGTACCGAAGGAGTTCGGAGTCCCGGATGAGATCGGGGACATGACGAGGAGTCTCGAAATGATCGAGACGTAAAGATCGATATATTGGACGACTATATTCGGAGTTCGGAAAGGTTCCGAGTGATTCGGGTATTTTTCGGAGTACCGGAGAGTTATGGGAATTCGCCGGGGAGTATATGGGCCTTATTGGGCCATACGGGAATAGAGGAGAGAGGCCAAAAGGAAGGAGGCTTGCGCCCCCCTCTGGTCCGAATTGGACAAGGGGTGCAGCCCCCTTTTCCTTATTCCTCTCCCCCTCTTTTCCCTTCTCCTACTCCAACAAGGGAGGTGGAATCCTACTAGGACTAGGGAGTCCTAGTAGGACTCCACACTTGGCGCGCCCCCTCCTAGGGCCGGCCTCCTCCCCCCTTGCTCCTTTATATACGGGGGCAGGGGGACACCCCATGACACACAAGTTGATCTACGTGATCGTTCCTTAGTCGTGTGCGGTGCCCCCCTCCACCATATTCCACCTCGGTCATATCGTCGCGGAGTTTAGGCGAAGCCTGCGCGATGAGAGCATCATTATCGTCTGCGTCGTCGTCTTGTGGAACTCATCCTCGACACTTTGCTTTGGATCGGTCCGGGATCGTCATCGAGCTGAGCGTGTCGAACTCGGAGGTGTCGTGCGTCCGGTACTTGGATCGGTCGGATCGTGAAGGCGTCGACTACATCAACCGCGTTGTCATAACGCTTCCGCTTACGGTCTAGGAGGGTACGTGGACAATACTCTCCCCTCTCGTTGCTATGCCATCACCATGATCTTGCATGTGCGTAGGAAATTTTTTGAAATTACTACGTTCCCCAACAGCATGCAATTTCAAAAAAAATCCTACGCTCACGCAAGATCTATCTAGGAGATGCATAGAAACAAGAGGGGGAGAGTGTGTCCACGTACCCTCGTAGACCGAAAGTGGAAGCGTTTGACAACGTGGTTGATGTAGTCGAACTTCTTCTCGTTCCGACCGATCAAGCAACGAACGTACGGCACCTCCGAGTTCTGCACACGTTCGGCTCGATGACGTCCCTCGAACTCTTGATCCAGCAAAATGTCGAGGAAGAGTTCCCTCAGCACGACGGCATGGTAACGGTGATGGTAAAGTGATCCATGCAGGGCTTCGCCTAAGCACTACGACAATATGACCGGAGGCGTAAACTGTGGAGGGGGCGCCGCACACGGCTAGGAATCAATGTTGTGTGTTCTAGCTATGCTCCCCCCCCCACATATATATATAGGTGGGAGAGGGAGAGGGCAGCAAGCCAGCAAGGGACGCCCCAAGTAGGATTACTCCTACTTGGGCGCCTCCTACAAGTCGGCCTCCCCCCTTCCATAAGAGTCGGAGGGGGAAGGAAAGAGAGGGGGGGGGGGAGGAAAGGGGGAGGCCGAATCGTCCCCTTTCCTTCTCCCTTCCCTCCTTTCCTTTCCCCTTATTTCGGCCTATACGGGGTGCACCAGCCCCTTAGGGGCTGGTTTGTCCCTCTCTTGGCCCATTAGGCCCATATAGTTTGCCGGGGGTTGCCCGGAACCCCTTCTTGTGACCCGATACGTACCCGGTACCCCCGGAACACTCCAGTGTCCAAATACTATCGTCCTATATATGAATCTTCACCTCTCGACCATTTCGAGACTCCTCGTCATGTCCGTGTTCTCATCCAGGACTCCGAACAACATTCGGTCACCAAATCACATAACTCATATAATACAAAATCGTCATCGAACATTAAGCGTGCGGACCCTACGGGTTCGAGAACTATGCAGAGATGACCGAGACACCTCTCTGGTCAATAACCAACAGAGGAAACTGGATGCTCATATTGGTTCCTACATATTCTACGAAGATCTTTATCGGTCAAACCGTAATGACAACATACGTTATTCCCTTGTCATCGGTATGTTACTTGCCCGAGATTCAATCGTCGGTATCTTCATACCTAGTTCAATCTCGTTACCGGCAAGTCTCTTTACTCGTTCCGTAATACATCATCCCACAACTAACTCATTAGTCACATTGCTTGCAATGCTTATTATGATGTGCATTACCGAGAGGGCCCAGAGATACCTCTCCGATACTCGGACTGACAAATCCTAATCTTGATCTATGCCAACCCAACAAACACCTTCGGAGATACCTGTAGAGCATCTTTATAATCACCCAATTACGTTGTGACGTTTGATAGCACACAAGGTATTCCTCCGGTATCCGGGAGTTGCATAATCTCATAGTCAAAGGAATATGTATATGCCATGAAGAAAGCAATAGCAATAAAACTTAACGATCATTATGCTAAGCTAATGGATGGGTCTTGTCCATCACATCATTCTCCTAATGATGTGATCCCGTTCATCAAATAACAACACATGTCTATGGTCATGAAACCTTAACCATCTTTGGTTAACGAGCTAGTCTAGTAGAGGCTTACTAGGGACATGGTGTTTTGTCTATGTATCGACACATGTATCAAGCTTCCGGTTAATACAATTCTAGCATGAATAATAAACATTTATCATGATATTAGGAAATATAAATAACAACTTTATTATTGCCTCTAGGGCATATTTCCTTCAGATGTTGGTTTCTAATTCCTCCAGTTCCACTGTCATGCATGTGGCCACCGGGGTGGTGTCCAATGATTCCATGCTAAGAATAAACTCCATGGTTAGGATGGTTGCATCCTCCAGATTTTCTATTTCCAAATCCAAGGTTCCCTGGGTAAGGGGTATAGCGGGGCTTCTGCTGAACTCCAGAGCTAAACTTTCCCGGTCCAGACTTCCTTTTGTGGTTCTCAACCTGCTAATGCTTGGCTTCGAGGATAATAGCTTTATCAGCCATCTCCTGGTAGTTCTCAAAGTGAGTAACGGTCAATTGAACTTCAAGTTCATCGTTCAAACCTTCCAAAAAAAATTCTCCTGTTTAGCTGAATCGGTGGCCACGTCTCCTGGAGCATAACGAGACAACCTGCTGAACTCATCAATATATTCAGAAACTGAACGTCCTCCCTGGCACAAGTTACGAAATTCTTTCTTCTTGAGGCTCATAGCTCCAGCTGAAACATGAGTGGTACGGAACGCCTGCTGGAAGTGCTCCCAAGTCACATTCTGCATGGGGTATGTAGTGGTATAGTTCTCCCACCATGCGGCTGCCTGTCCATCCAGCTCGTGAGTGGCAAACCTCACTTTCTCTGTGTCAATGCATCTTGTGGTGGTCAGCTCTCTTCCTATCTTGCGGAGCCAGTCATCTGCGACAATCGGCTCCGTGCTGCTTGAGAACACGGGTGGGTGGGTATTACATAATTCTGATATATATTAAAAAGAAATTGGAAAATTATTACCACATGGACATTAAAAAACATTATCATATATGTTGTGTGCGGTTTTTCTCCATTTTACCTGCTACATACATGGAAGCTTAATTAAGTCTGGAGAAATTTTAGTCCCCAATCTGCTATGTGGTCAGCCATGTGCAAAATATCATGTTATTTTGATCAAAGTTTGAGATTAGGCGCACCTTTGTTTTCTTCTTTTGCTAGTTCACCCATGTTGGTTGAGAGAGAATAAGTTAAATTATATAATGGTTTCTTATATTGTGTTTATGCATGCCTTGTTTAATAAATTTTCTTATAGATTATTTATGAAATCATCTTATTTAGCTTGAGATCGTTACAAGTTGAGCACGAGCCACTTTCTATAGCTCGACCTCAAGCTTCGTTTAGTTTAAGCTCACTCAAATTTTTGTAGGAAATATAAATAACAACTTTATTATTGCCTAATACAACTCACTCGAACTTGACTCATTTGCAGACCTAGATCCAACGCCGAAAAGCAACGGATGCGTGCCAGGGCTGTAATTAGGTGTTGTTTTACCATCCTATAAAATATAAAATTAATAATGGGGTGCTAAACCAAATACTTTCTCTGTCCAGAAATACTTGTCGGAGAAATGGATAAAAATAGATGTACCTAGAATTAAAATACGTCTAGATACATCCATTCTTTTGACAAATATTTTCGGACGAAGGAAGTACTCCCTCCGTCCGAAAATACTTGTCATCAAAACGAATAAAAGGAGAGGTAACTGGATGTATTTTAGGTCTAGATACATCCCTTTTTGTCCATTTTGATGATAAATATTTTCGGATGAAGGGAGTACTTGATAACGGTCGGCCACATCAACGCAAGATAAGACCTTCACCGGATGAGCGTATCGAGTAGCGAAGCGTTGCCAAAAGCCGGAGCAGCAGGTGGCTTTGGTGATGGACGCGAAGGGCGAAAAGGGGAAGGAGCCAAGGAAATGATGGGCGAGACCGCGAGGGAGAGCTTAAGGAAGAGATGCCTCGTCCTGCAGCAACAGTCTCACCAACAATCCACTAGGCAATGATCGATGATGATTCTTTCTTAATTATCCTACTAGTGACGTTTCCTGAGTGTGTGAGCAGCCGGCCATCCACTTCCCTATCACAATATCCTATCACCTCATCTTGAGATGAGATTCGCGAGACCATGATCAAACAGCGCTAAGACAAACCACGTGACGCCCATCCCAATATCCTAGAAACTGCTAATCCAAATCGTCAGTTCTTAATCCAACGGGGGGGGCACGTGCGCCACCACGGGCACAACGGATCCGTCCCTCGGCGGCGAGATGCGGTCGGCGCATTATTATTGCCACTGTCGTCGACGTCACCGTCACCAGGCCATCCATCATTCACAGCCCGCCCGAGAGACCGCCCCCAGTAGCGAGCTCCACCGTGTACGTCCCTTCGCTTTCCGGCGCCGCCCGGCCGCGACCGGAAGACTCCAGTCCAATCAATTCCGTTCTGCTCCAAGCCGCCAATTATCTCTTATCTGGTGCTGAACAACCCAAGGACGGAGTTTTGCACACGACAGGGGAACTAATTCCGAGCGTCGTATCAGGATCAGGGGAATCTGTGATTTATACGGAAATTTTTGCGTCAATGGACGGGGATGGGAATCCATGGTGAGTTCACTGATTCGGTCGCCCTCGTCCGTTGCTTTCGCAGGCGTGCCCAACGCCGGGTAGCTCTCCGCTCTCCTGCACGCGGAGTCGCACGTAGCTACCAAGCCAGGGAAGATGCATTTTTAGAGCTCCGGTGTCCACTTGCCCTTTTCTTTTTTTCTTCTTCTTTTCCTTGAAAGCACGCTAGCCTTCTTCAGTTCTTATTCTTTTTTTTGCGGGTGAGCCTTTGTTTTTGCGGGATCTATCTTTTTAAAAGGATCATATCTAGTATTCCCTCTGTAAACTAATATAAAAACATTTAAATCACTACTTTAATATTCTAAACACTTTTATATTAGTTTACGGAGGGACTATTATTTAAGTTTTTACGGAAATATCTATTATAAAAGTTCAGCAGAAGTACAAAGCATTTCAAACATGATATAAATTACATTGAGATTTTGAAACCACCGAACAACCACTATTGCCACCAGAATTAGTCACCGATGCGCCGCTGTTGCCGCTCCACTACTGGGCCGTCTTGACATTGTCGATGGCAGTCCGGAAGTCTTCGCACACGTGCCCTTAAGTACCAGTGTCCTGAAGACGCAGTCATCGACGTCAAACCCTTACATAGATCTGAAGCACCTGACACCAAACCTCGCCACATGACGAGAAACCCAAATCTCACTGCCGCAAGGAGATAAGAGGAATCTATGTCGGAGCTCCGTCGACTACGTCCAGACGGACGAAGTCGAGGATGATCGGTGCCTGGAAGACAAACTCAAGGAAGAAGCATCGTCATCCGCCTGAGTGCTGCACCTGCGACGACTAAAAAAAACAACCTAAACTACTAACCGAGCGAAGACATCGGGATTCTCCTTCCCGCAACAGGCTGCCGGAGCGGCAGGCAGAGGAAAGGCAAATCCATGGGCTCGGGATGAAGTCTGGAGGGTGTTGAAATATATTGCCCGCCTCTCTTCATCAGTTCGGACTTTTGGAGCAACTGGCTGGAACATGAATTTAATATGGTAGGAGTGGTGAGACAACTACGAATTTGACTCGGGACGACTACAAGTAACGGTGAAATTCTTTCAAGTTTCAGACAGGCGGTCAAGAAAGGAGCGGTGATGTTGAGTTCAGGTAACTCTTACGTGTGACGCCCAATATGTGAGTTGTTCACTTTCACGCAGGTCAGTGATCAGTGTGTGATGGCGTTGGACTGATACTCTGGAAGTTGGGAGCACAAACTAGAGTAACAAGAAACTTAATTTTGCTCGAGTGTTGACTGTGGTGAAGAAAAGAAGGGACTACAAGTTGCAGGTGGAGGCATATGTAGTCTTTGAAGTAGCAACGGTTTTCATGGGATAAGCTCAAGTCCAATGTACATGGAAGTTTGACGCATTGACGAATTCAAGGTGGTGGAGAATATTCGCCAAAGGTGGAGTTTGTTGGAGTTGTGTCGAATATAATGTACAAGGTCGATTCTGATTGGACTTATGTAGTTGTATTGTGTTTAGATAGGATATGGAGTCGTGTCCTAGTAGGACACTTGTATCCTAGGCCTCTCATATATAAGCGGGGTAGACACACGATGTAACCTATGCCAACATAATAGCACAGCGCGCAAGAGGAACCAATGGCGTGCCGCCACCGGTGGCGGAGTCTTGATCTTGTGGTGTGTCACGGTGAGGAGCGCCCGTAGTCAGGCCCCGGGGATGTAACCATATTGATGAACCTCGTTAACAAATCTCGGTGTCGTGTTTGTGTGATTGCTTGGTCCTCGGATGATCGATGGTACGGCTCAGATTTATTCTAACACTTCCCTTGTTGCTCACTCTCATTAGTGCCGCCAAGTTTAGCCCCTTCATTTTGGTCACCTTGGTTGAACATAATCCACATCTGGCTTCTCCTCGGCTGCATCTTCAACAATGTTTATTCACACTTTGTGCAAGTTGTTCTTGGTTCTCTTTCCCTTCATCACAAGCTTCTTCTTACTCTTCTTAACTCTCCTGGTCTTCTTGTGATTGTCCACTTTGTACCAAGTGAATTCATCTCTCTCTCTCTGAACCCTTGACACGTCTCTAACATCCCATGTTCAATTCCATCTTAAGTTTGGATCTTGACATCTCCAATGTCATAGTGCACTAAGGCACATCGCCACCTTGATAGATCAGTAAAAGTTATTAGATTTGTAGAAGGTGATCTACTCTCTGTTAGATGTCATGTGATAAGAGCTCGCTATATCTATTATTCACGCTTCCTCACATAACCCACTTGATAGGGTAAGAAGGCAGCCATCTGAATCACTTCTCGTACAGGACACTGGCACACTTTGGTTCCATCGATATTCCTCCATGTTCGACAGTTCTTCCTTATGTGTCCCCGGTTCCTACCATGGTAGCATTGTGGCCCCTTTTTCTCTTTCTTCCTCACCATATCCTGCTTCCCACCTTGATTGTATCGCAACGACTATCTCTGGAATGGATCAGAGGATCCAAATGGATTTGGCTCGGTGGCTCCGAATAGTAGAAATGGAGTTATAGATACTGAAAAATGGTTGCGATGTTTTGCGTGATGCTGGAGTTTGTTCTCTAAGCACTTAGCAAAAAAGAGTATCACCATTCATACTTGATCCTTGTTAATAGTATTATCATAGCTATGGACTTAATGTGATCTTGGATCAGTAAAAGATAAAATCTATGTCCTTAGCTCTGCCAATACTTGTCATTGAAGAATTGGGGGTCACCAACCATCTTCGTAGTTGCATCTTTTGAGACACATCTAAACATACTTGAATGATCATTACTTTCATTACACATGTGTTCAACCTCACCACTCCAAGTCCCTGAAGTCTTCTATCCATATGCTCCTCAGTGTAAGCTTGAATCTTGCAAGTTCAAGGGTTTTGTTTCGCACTACTTTCCATCACGTTTTTTTTGGAAAGGTTCTTTCGTCTTTTATATATAGTGCATCAACCAAAGCGTGGTGCAAAGTCAATGCAATAGAAATCAAATGGGCATGACTTTGCAATTACCAAATTTCTTTTGAGTTATGTAAGAGTGTTTTGCCCTTAGTGGCGACTTTAATAAATAAATATAAACGTAGTACTTAATTTGTGGAGGAGAGGCAATCGTGCTCCAATAATTGACAAGCCAATCACCAATGGTTACAATGATTCCATGTGTATGTCTGCCGTGCCGTTCTCATCTCACCTTTCTCCAGTACAAGTCACTTCCCAGTTGCTTCTGGCTTTGATTGTGCTTCCCACCTTTGAAAATTCGGTTCTCCTTGCTTAAATTGTGCCCTGTTTCGCCTTCGTCTCGGCTGGCTCTTATATGGCCATAGGACCAGCTGCAGCTGCATACGGCATGCTCTGTTTCTGCATGGACAACCTCGCCGTCCGGCTCCCGTGCACGTTGCCGCCGGCAGCCGTGATCCTTGCGCGCGCCGTCTGATCGCCCGGGTGTTTGGAGCTGTTTCTGCGGCAGTGCCTGCGGGTCACCGCCAGCAAGGGCGATGCCTCCTCACGCGCCTTCCTTCGAGAAGAGCTGCTCCGGCGACCGGCAAAGGCAGGAGGCAGGAGGGCAGCTGCTGCGAGGCCCGGGGCAGCGGTCGGCGTCGTTCCACGGGCGCGGGGCGGAGCAGCGGCACCAGCTGCCAAAGCAGAGGCCCAAGACGCAGCCGGACCTGCTCGCCGGCGTTAGGGGCAGGAGCTTCCGCGCCGCGGACGGCGGCGAGCCGCTGGCGGTCCGGAGGACGCCGAGCAAGGTGCTGGTGAACGTGACCGTGCAGAGGAGCCTGTGGCCGCTGCACGTCATGGCGTCGGCGGAGTGGAGCGTGGCGGACCTCGTGGCCGCCGCCGTGGGGATCTACGTCAAGGAGGGCAGGCGGCCCTTGCTGCCGGCGACCGACCCGTCGACCTTCGGCCTACACTACTCCCAGTTCAGCTTGGAAAGTAAGTCTGTTGCATCTGAAGTCCACAGTACCCTCTCTATGTATGGCCGTATGCATCGTTCTGATGCAGAGGCCGGGAGTCCCCCCTTTTAAAAAAAATAAATAGTACCCTCTGTGTTTTTCAGTCCAGAATTGCACCACACAACTATCAAAGTGGAAAGTACTACTATTTTTGCGGGTGTGCTATTAGCCAAGCTGGCGATATGCCGGCATGAACTCGATTTGAGAGTAGCCGGCGAGATGAATCCGACCATCTGTTTCCTCGGAAAACCCCTGAACATAGGAGTACGTAGTATATTCAGCAAGCAATGCATGGGCCAATGTCAATGGTCTGTTTTCCCTTTCTCTTACTGGTTAGCCCCACTGACAGTATCAAGTCAACCATTGATCCTTTAGTGAGCATGATCTGCATCGTTCAGTAAGTGAAGGATCATTCACTGATCATGTAAATGTTGTGGACTCATTGCTCAGGTTTGGACCCGAGGGAGAAGGTGATGGAGCTAGGGTCCCGGAGCTTCTTCCTGTGCCCCAGGTCCTCTTCGGCCGCCGTCCAGACCTCCTCGTCCTCCTGCTCCTCCGCCGGAGCAAGCGGTGTCAGGAACGCCGGGGAGGCGCCTATGTCAGCGGGCGAACCGCCGTCCTGGCTGCGCTACATGCCGTTCTGGCCGACCATGTAGCGAGCGGGCACACGTCATCATCCATGATGATCACTGCCCACCCTCGGTCCATGTCTCGAATTGGTTTGGCACGCAGAGCTTCAGGGGATAAGACCGTAGCGTGCTGGTGCCTGATAGTACCTCGTTGTTTAGGCGGAAACGTCATGATCCACTCGGCTCAGCCACGCCAGATTCAGATAGTAGGAAATATGAGATGCGTGATTAGGACAGTTCCCGGGCAATTAAGATTGTTATAGACTACAGGAAGCATGATGTGTAATTATTGAATTTTGTATCTGATTATGGATGCAAGTAGAGGAGATTGACCGGCCATGTATGGATGGATCACATATGCAAGTGGGCAGGTGGGAAGGAAACTACGTACTACTGCCTGCTCTTGAGACCCCCCCCCCCCCCCCACCCTCTTGCGTGAAGAAAGATTGTGCCCACATCAGTTGCAGATGCCACCGTCGGCACATTCTTCTGGACCAAAATCGACGAATACTCAAATGTACTTAAACCGTCAGAACACGAGACAGCTAACGAAAGATTAAAAGAACATCTGAAATCATCTCTCGCATTTTGTTGACAAATCTCAGCAGCAACACATTAAGGTTCAGGAGTTCGGAATGCCAGACTGGGACTACATGCCTACTATGTAATGAACCACCTGCGGCCACAACAAAGGTAACAGGTTGCATTCAGTAAGGCGTTCTCCGTCAAACAATATTCGATTCTAAGCAGGACACAGCTCCACAGTCGTGCATCATCCGGTTCTCTAGCTGGTAATGTTTGATGCGAAAAAGAAATGACAACATCGCACAGCACACTTGCTGGACAGCCATCACTCATTAGAGCACGGAAGGAAGAAAAATGCCTTTCTCCAATACAGTACAACACTACAGCTCAACAACAGCGTTACAAGTTACTACTAGAGCACAATACAACATTCTGATCACCTGACCTAACGCCATACGCAGGCATAAATACGACTTTATACAAGGCTCTTCAACTAGTCTAACCATCACATTACAGACAGATACTACAAACAAACAACTTCTCATGGCAGAGCCGCTACAAACAACGAGCACCCGATGCAAATCAAGGTGTGAGCCTTCTCTCCGAGGAACATTACCATCTCTCCCATCCACAAAGATCCATGCAATCAACGAAGATGCACGCTGCCGTGAGAGAATAAGAATGTCCCAATGCTACAACAAAGTTAACCCCCCTTGTGAATTAAGTTATCCTTCCTGACTGGTCAACTAACGTACCTACTTGGTCGCCACAAATAGCTCTGGACATGTTACCAGGCTCTAACATGTTAAAGATGACAACTGCAAGAAATGAACACACACAAATCATCTTATGTATACTGCCAGAGGAGGCGCTAAACACAACTTTGAAATGAAAGATTCATAGAGAAACTAACCAGGAATATTGTTCTCCTCACAACATGTAATTGCTGTCATGTCCATTTTGCTGGTTCCTCTTGCTGCCAACTCCCTAAATGAGATGTGCTCAAATGGTGCACTACCGTTGCTCCTAGGAGGACAACCATATTCATCATCTCCAATGACACCTTTAAGGACAACGTCTGCATTGACTGGTTGACAGCACATCTGGTTAGATTTCCTCTCCATAAAAGCTGATGTTCTCTTTCTCATAGAAAATAAAAACAGCAAAAAAAAATACACATTTAGGCAAGAAAAGATGTTAGCGCAAGCTAAATACTGAACAGGCCTGTTAGAAATAACAGGATGGAGTTTGGGAGAGGATTAACCGACATACTTTCAGAAGCTCTCAGTGCAGCAGCTGTATCTGTTGTAAAAAGTGGATTTCCTGTACCAGCACCAGTTCCACCAAAGATAACAACCCTTCCTTTTTCCAGATGGCGGATAGCTCGCCGCCTTATGTATGGTTCTGCAACCTCTTGCATCATCAGTGCAGTCTGGACTCGTGTCTCCACACCTATTTTTTCTAGTGACGCTTGGAGCAATACTGCATTCATCACTGCTGCCATCATTCTGAAAAAAAATTCAAAGAGCACCATAAATACATACACATGTAGCCAACCACGGAAGGAAAGCTAGGATCCACAGGAAAAGTGTAATGCAAGCCTGATGGTCAGCATGAATTCATGTTTTCTAGCTAAAGATGTAGAAAATAAGAACAAACCATATGAAAATTGAGCTCCATTGGTCGCTGTTTAGTAGGAAATCACAGATGTGAATGATTGATTGTCTATTGAAACACTCAAACAAAAGCTACCAAGTCTGATGCACTGAAATAATGATGGGGATTGAAATGAAGAAGATCAAACAATAGTCTGTACCGTAGTTGTCAATCTACAGCTAAGGATTATACGTAGTAAAGATCAAAAGAGCAAACCACAATTCTCATATATATTATTTGGGATCAGCGGCACATGAAATTGCCCAACTTAAAAAAATAATGGGATAAAAGGTCTAACCTAGCCTGGCAGCTTGCTCAGGATCACCTACCAGAGAGGACTGTTTGGTACCGCCCCTCCCCGAAAAGTTTACAGATTTCGACGCGGATTAAAGGTGGAGTTTAGATTGTTCTGATATCTTGTTCGATCCATTGGGGGAATACGGGTTAGAGTTAGTTGATCGTGACTGTACGAGAATACCCTTTTTAATTAATTTCAAGATTCATGCATACTTTTAGGGGGGATTGCTGAAGCAAAACTCTATACAACGTAATAAAAAATATACTTTAAACTAAAACAACTACTTCCAGTTCTTAAGCTTGGTGAGTCACTGAGGCTCTGGCTATGTCAGTAAATATTTGTAGCTTCAGTGTAATGTATAATTCATACTGGCACTTGCAATATATATGCCTGGTTGCAAATCCATGATAAATTAAAACGAGCATGTGAAGAATATTTCCAAAGTAGTTTTATTGAGACACAGATTGGACCAGCCTCAACCAATCTGTGCACTGGAACAAAACCCAAGGAAAAGCTATCCATATACTACTCTGTTTCTCATCTTGGTATGCAAGCAGCCAAACTCTTTTAGATTTGAGAAAGCTAACAATGACATGATTCGAGATAATTACCCAATTGGATGCGTTGAAGCTCTATCAGTGCCAGTGGCAGCAACCCAAGAGTCAGCGCAGAATACATTCCGGCCTCCCATGAGAATAGCCACCTGATTGGACAAAATGCAATATTAGCTTGGCCTGTATCGCTTGATATTTACAAAATGTATGTCTAGAATAGTACTCCCTCCGTCCGAAAATACTTGTCGGAGAAATGGACATCTATTTTTATCCATTTCTCCGACAAGTATTTTCGGACGGAGGGAGTAGAATGAATGTATTCTATTTACCTCAACACCATGGCGGCATGCCACTTGAACTTCTCTGGCAATCAGCATGATCACCTGGCAAGGTCACAAGGCTCTGTGTGAAAAATTCAGGAGAGCAATGAACAAGATCTGCTCATATCTAACAAATACTTCCTCCGTTCCCTGATATAAGACCCTTTAGCTATTTCAACATATCGACTACATACATACTAAAATGAGTGAACATACATACTAAAATGTGTCTAGATACATACGAATCAAGAAAAAGCTAAAAGGTCTTGTATTAGGAAACGGAGGGAGTACTACCTTAGGGTCAACATTATGAGGAGCTTCTCCAGCCAATGCAGTCCCCCCAATCTTCAGAAGTACCCTTTTCCATTTCGGATTCGAGAGAGGAGTCGATCTGGAATAAGGAACCATGGTAGTAGTGTGGCCAGTGCCGGAAGAAGGGTACCTGCAAGCAAAGATAAGCATCAGCTCATCTCTAGACTCTCGACCATTAGATCCCCAAACTAATGGGAGCAAAGATGTAAAAATGAGCCACCTCTTGTTGCTGTGCTGCTGCTGTTGCCGCGGCTTGTCGTCGTTAGTGGCCGCCGGCGGCTTGGGGGTGCCGGGCGATGGGGAGTTGCCCATAATCTGCTCCATTTGCTTGTACCAGGGCCAGAGGCTGGCCGAGGCGGAGCCGGCGATGCGTTGGCACTCTACCTTGTACCGCTTCTTGAGGTTGTCGATCTTATTCTTACACTGCTCCACGCTCTTGCCCCCGCTGCTCTTGCCTTGCCCGTCGGTAACGGCAGCGGCGACGTCCTCCCAGTCCCGCCCCCGGAGATTCCCTCGGTTGAGCTGCTCGAACCGGTCCATGTATGCGTCGAGGAGGCTGCTGATGGCGCCGTCCGTCCACTCCTCCCGATCCTTCCGGTAGTCCGACGAGACGGCGCCGCCACGGCCCTTCCTCCCCCCGCCGCTGATGTAGGAGCAGTACTCGCCCCCATCGCTGAACTCCTCCGCGCGGTCCCTCCGCCGCTTGGTGTGGTGCGACGCCTTCCCGCGGTCGGAGCTGTGGTTGCCCTCCTCCCGGGCCGGCGCGAAGGGGCCGGGGCCGGCGCCGGAGCCCGCGGCCGGGGCTTCGACGAAGCAGAAGCCCTGGGCCTGCTGCGGCGGGGCCGGCTGGGCGGAAGGCTGGGGAGCGGGGTGGGCGTCGTCACCGAGGAGGCCGAAGTCGTCGTCGCAGGAGGCCATGGGGTGGCGGCGTTAGGGCTGCGCCGCGGGCTCCGCTCCCGGCCACGGCGGCGGCGTTAGGGTGACGACGTTACCCCGCTCGCTGGCCGCTGGGGGTGGGTGCCGGTGGTACGCAGGTTATGGTGATGGGGAACGGGCGCGACCCACGGAACCGTTACGGCTCGCTCACGGCTCCGTGACCTTGCCGCGTTACACGTTGCCGCGGAGTGGGTCCCTTCTTCCCGGAAAAAGCGAAGCGGACCCACACAGGTCGGTCCAATGCGATCACTGTGAGTGGCAGGCAGACTGAAGTACCGTTTCATCAGGCCGGTTTGAAGTTTGAAATTTGAGCTGGTCCGAAAGACCCAAAAATCTACTCCTATTGCAAAAAAGAAAAAACCTACTCCCTCCGTCCTTCAACGAGTGTGCTTCCAACTTTATTGAAGAGTCAAACTATCTCAAAGTTTGACCGAGTTTGTGCAAAAATATATCAAAGTTTGTGAAACCAAATAGGTATATGCTGAAAATATATTTTATTATGAATCTAATGCTACTAATTTGACGGCATAAATGTTGATGTATTATTATATAAATATGGTCAGACATAAAAAAGTTTAATTTTTTAACAAAGTTGAAAGTACACTTTTTCAAGCACAAAGGGAGTACATATGCAGTCAGTTCTTATTTTGTACTACCTCTGTCAGGTATTTGTGGGGCCCTTCTTATTTTATGCTAAAATTTTACTATTAATTTCTAATAAAATGTAAACTATAAGTCACAAAAATTATACTATCGAAAACCTATTCCAAATACAAATCCAATAATATACTTAGTGTAACATATAATTTGTATTTTGATAGTTTACATACGGTCAACATTTGGCAAAAAATACGAGGGGGCCAATAAGCCGAGAAGAAGATAATATTTCTTTGCTTTGCTTTCTTTTATTTGTTTTGGTGCACAACTCCACTCAGGGCATCTTCAATCGGCGTACCCCAAATTGGGCACACTAATGATGTGTTTGGTTATCTTCATCAGGCTCAACTAAGCTTGGTGGATGCAAATTTGGCCCGTTTGGTTTCCCGTTTTCACTGTTTAGCCCGCATTGCATGCTTCTTAAAACACCTCTAAGCTAGGTCCAGCCAGAACGGCTGAATCGACTGTTTTCTCCCATCCAGGCTCGCAGTGTGCAGAGGAGAGGAACGATGCGTCGAGCTGATGCGAGGAGGGGATGGTGTGAGCTCACGCGCATGCGTGAAAAAATGGCTGGAAGAATTAGGCCAGCTCCCGCCGAATTAGACGCCCTATTTGGCTCCCACCGGATCACATCTGATTTCCTCGCCACCATTTCCCTCTGCGCGCTCTCCGTCCTGGGCGATTTCGTCGACGACCAACAGGTAAGCGGTGCATCTTCTCCGGTAGGCACTAGACGACAACACTTCTCATTCTTCTCTTCTTCGACGACTTTCTCGTCAAGTCCCTGCTCCACGATGGATGTAAGTTCTATCAGCCCTTCCCTATTCATTGTAACTTTGATTTGTGAGCATGTGCTAAGGATAGATTTATGAGAACTAGTAGCATTGCAGAGTGTCGATCTGTGACTATGTGATGTTGTGGTAGATACTAATGATGAATCGCTAGAACAGTAGGGTTTGGTAGTCCGATTCTATGACGTTCATGTTGTTTTCCAGTTCAGGTTTGATGATACTATATAGTAGATCTGGTCATGACATGTAAATCTGAGCATGTGCACTCCCGTAGGATGCTAGGGTGCTAGTTTAATGCTTTGAACTCATTGGTAGCATGCTACTTGTGAACTGTGTTGGGATTTCCCCGAAGAGAAGAGGATGATGCAGCACAGTAGAGATAAGTATTTCCCTTAGTTAAGAACCAATGTTATAAATCTAGTAGGAAAACCATGCAACACCTCGTTAGCAACACCTGCACACAAATAACAAATCCTTATAACCCAACGCGAACAAGGGGTTGTCAATCCCTCGACAGCTATGCGCAAGATTAAATTGTGTAGTAATTGATAGATAAATCAAACAAAAATACAAAATAAAATAAATAAAGTAAAATTGCAGCAAAGTATTTTTAAGATTTTATATATGATAAAAGTAGACCCGAGGGTCATAGTTTTCACTAGAGGCTTGTCTCTTGAAAATAGTATACGGTGGGTAAACAAATTACTATTCGACAATTGATAGAAAAGCAAATAATCATGGCGATATCCAAGGCAATGATCATTTATATAGGCATCACGTCTGAGACAAGTAGACCGACTCTTACTTGCATCTACTACTATTATGTCTAGAGTATTAAGTTCATAAAAAACGGAGTAACGCCTTAAGCAAGATGACATGATGTAGATAAAGTAAACTTACACATGAATAAACCCCATCTTTTAATCCTTAATAGCAGCTATACAAATACGTGCCATGTCCCCTTCTGTAACTGGGATTGAGCACTGCAAAATCGAACCCATTACAAAGCACCTCTCTCATTGCAAGATAAATCAATCTAGTTGGCCAAACTAAATCAATAGATTGGAGAGAAATACGAAGCTATAACAATCATGCATAAAAGAGTTCGAGGAAAACTCAAATAATATTCATGGATAATCTGATCATAAACTCACAATTCATCGGATCCCAATTAACACACCGCAAAAAGTGATTACATCGAATAGAACTCTAAAAACATCGAGGATAACATTTTATTAAAGATCAAAAACAGAGAGAGAGCCATCTATCTACCAACTATGGATCTGTAGGTCTGCAGTAAACTACTCACACATCATCAGAAGGGCAGCAAGGTTGATGTAGATTCCCTTCGTGATTGAATCCCCCTCCGACAGAGTGTCGGAAAAGGCCTCCAGATGGGATCTTACGAGAGCAGGAACTTGCGGCTGCGGGAAAAGTATTTTGGCTGGCTCTCTGTTGGTTTCCCGATTTTAGAGAATTTATAGAGGCGGAGTTAGGTCAAACGGAACGTGGGCCCCACGAGCCACCTGGGCGTGCCCTGGTGCCTCGTGGGCCACTACTCTAAAGGAAATATGCCCTAGAGGCAATAATAAAGTTGTTATTTATATTTCCTTATATCATGATAAATGTTTATTATTCATGCTAGAATTGTATTAACCGGAAACTTGATACATGTGTGAATACATAGACAAAACAAAGTGTCCCTAGTATGCCTTGTTGGAGAACGTTGCAGAAAATTAAAATTTTCCTACGGTTTCACCAAGATCTATCTATGAGTTCATCTAAGCAACGAGTCAAGAGAGAGAGTTTGCATCTACATACCACTTGTAGATCGAGTGCAGGCGTTCGAGGCGGTGGTGATGATGAAGACGTTCTCAACGTGATTCCGATCACCGATGACCAAGTCTTGAGCAGACTGACACCTCCGCGTTCAACACACGTGCGGAGACTGACGGCGTCTCCTTCGTCTTGATCCAGCAAGGAGGAAGGAGAGGTTGAGGAAGACAACTCCAATGGCAGCACGACGACGTGATGCGGATGGAGTGTTGTTCTCCGGCGAGGCTTCGCCAAGCTTATGCGGAGGAGGAGAGGTGTTGGGGAGGGAGGGCTGCGCCTTTAATGGTATATGCAGCCTCCCTCACCCCTCTATTTATAGGGAAGGGAGGAGGGCGGCCCCTCTAGATGCATCTAGAGGCGGCGACCAAGGGAGGGCTTGCCCCCAAGCAAGGGGGCGCCCCTTTGGGGTTCCCTCAACCCTAGGCGCATGGGCCAAGGGAGGGTGCGCCCAGCCCACTAGGGGCTGGCTGCCTCCCACGCAGCCCAAGTGGCCCCCCAAAGGGTGGCCCCTCCGGTGGTCCTCCGGAACCTTTCGATGGACCCTCCATAATACCGATATGACCGAAACTTTTCCGGTGTCCGTTTGACGACTTCCCATATATAAATCTTTACCTCCGGACCATTCCGGAACTCCTCGTGACGTCCGGAATCTCATCGGGACTCAACAACATTCGGTAATCACATACAAGTCTTCCTATTAACCCTAAGCGCCACCGAACCTTAAGTGTGTAGACCCTACGGGTTCGGGAGACATGAAGACATGACCGAGGCGCTCTACGGTCAATAACCAACAGCGGGATCTGGATACCCATGTTGGTTCCCACACGCTCCTCGATGTTGTCATCGGATGAACCACGATGTCGAGGGTTCAAGCAACCCGTATGCTATTCCCTTTGTCGGACGGTATGTTACTTGCGAGACTCGATCGATCGTCGGTATCCCAATACCTCGTTTAGTCTCGTTATCGGCAAGTCACTTTACTGCATGCCGTAATGAATGATCCCGTGACGGACACTTGATCACTTTGAGCTCATTATGATGATGCATTACCGAGTGGGCCAGTGATACCTCTCCGTCATACGGAGTGACAAATCCTGTCTCGATCCGTGTCAACCCAATGAGACATTTTCGGAGATACCTGTAATGCACCTTTATAGTCACCCGATTACGTTGTGACGTTTGGTACACCCAAAGCATTCCTACGGTATCCGGGAGTTACACGATCTCACGGTCTAAGGAAGAGATACTTGACATTGGAAAAGCTCTAGCAAAACGAACTACACGATCTTTGTGCTATGCTTAGGATTGGGTCTTGTCCATCACGTCATTCTCCTAATGACGTGATCCCGCTTGTCAATGACATCGATGTCCATAGTCAGGAAACCATGACTATCACGTCGACCAACGAGCTAGTCAACTAGAGGCTCACTAGGGACGTATTGTGGTCTATGTATTCACACGTGTATTACGGTTTCCGGATAATACAGTTATAGCATGAATAAAAGACAATTATCATGAACAAGGAAATATAATAATAATGCTTTTATTATTGCCTCTAGGGCATATTTCCAACATGCCTCTACTTGACTAACTCGTTAATCAAAGATGGTTAAGTTTCCTGACCATAGACATGTGTTGTCATTTGATGAACGGGATCACATCATTAGAAGAATGATGTGATGGACAAGACCCATTCGTTAGCTTAGCATAATGATTGTTAAAGTTTTATTGCTATTGCTTTCTTCATGACTTATACATATTCCTTTGACTATGAGATTATGCAACTCCCGAATACCGGAGGAACACCTTATGTGCTATCAAACATCACAACATAACTGGGTGATTATAAAGATGCTGGGCCCTCTCGGTGTTTGTTGGGTTGGCGTAGATCAAGATTAGGATTTGTCACTCCGAGTATCGGAGAGGTATCTCTGGGCCCTCTCAGTAATGCACATCATGATAAGCCTTGCAAGCAATGTGACTAATGAGTTAGTTGCGGGATGATGCATTACGGAACGAGTAAAGAGACTTTCCAGCAACGAGATTGAACTAGGTATGAAGATACCGACGATCGAATCTCGGGCGAGTAACATACCGATGACAAAGGGAATGACATATGTTGTCAATATGGTTTGACCGATAAAGATCTTCGTAGAATATGTAGGAACCAATATGACACTACAAAAAAAGACACTTCCGTGATGATACGTGTTTGTCATTGTAGGTCACGTTTTCTGTCATGCATGTACATCCATGACGAACTACACGATCTTTGTGCTAAGGAAGAGATACTTGACATTGGAAAAGCTCTAGCAAAACGAACTACACGATCTTTGTGCTATGCTTAGGATTGGGTCTTGTCCATCACGTCATTCTCCTAATGACGTGATCCCGTTGTCAATGACATCGATGTCCATAGTCGAGGAAACCATGACTATCTGTCGACCAACGAGCTAGTCAACTAGAGGCTCACTAGGGACGTATTGTGGTCTATGTATTCACACGTGTATTACGATTTCCGGATAATACAGTTATAGCATGAATAAAAGACAATTATCATGAACAAGGAAATATAATAATAATGCTTTTATTATTGCCTCTAGGGCATATTTCCAACAGTCTCCCACTTGCACTAGAGTCAATAATCTAGTTTACATTGTGATGAATCGAACACCCATAGAGTCTCGGTGTTGATCATGTTTTGCCCATGAGAGAGGTTTACTCAACGGATCTGCGACATTCAGATCCGTGTGCACTTTACAAATTTCTATGTCTCCATCTTGAACATTTTCACGGATGGAGTTGAAGCGACGCTTGATGTGCTCGGTCTTCTTGTGAAACACAGGCTCCTTGGCAAGGGCAATAGCTCCAGTGTTGTCACGGAAGAGTTTGATCGGCCCCGACGCATTGGGTATGACTCCTAGGTCGGTGATGAACTCCTTCACCCAAATTGCTTCATGCGCTGCCTCCGAGGCTGCCATGTACTCCGCTTCACATGTAGATCCCGCCACGACGCTTCGCTTGCACCGCACTACCATCGCTTCCACCATTCAACATATACACGTATCCGGTTTGTGACTTAGAGTCATCCGGATCTGTGTCGAAGCTAGCATCGGCGTAACCCTTCTGACGAGCTCTTCGTCACCTCCATAAACGAGAAACATGTCCTTTGTCCTTTTCGGTACTTCAGGATATTCTTGACCATTTGTCCGGTGTTCCTTGCGGGATTACTCTGGTACCTTCCTACCAAACTTACGGCAAGGTTTACATCAGGTCCGGTACACGGCATGGCATACATAATAGATCCTATGGTCGAGGCATAGGGGATGACACTCATCTCTTCTTTATCTTTTTGCCGTGGTCGGGCATTGAGCTGAGCTCAATCTCACACCTTGCAACACAGGCAAGAACCCTTCTTGGACTGATCCATTTTGAACTTCTTCAAAATCTTATCAAGGTATGTGCTTTGTGAAAGACCTATGAGGCGTCTCGATCTATCCCTATAGATCTTGATGCCTAATATATAAGCAACTTCTCCAAGGTCCTTCATTGAAAAACACTTATTCAAGTAGGCCTTAATGATGTCCAAGAATTCTATATCATTTCCCATCAAAAGTATGTCATCTACATATAATATGAGAAATGCTCTGAGCTCCCACTCACTTTCTTGTAAACGCAGGCTTCTCCATAAGTCTGCATAAACCCAAACGCTTTGATCATCTCATCAAAGCGAATGTTCCAACTCCGAGATGCTTGCACCAGCCCATAAATGGATCGCTGGAGCTTGCATACTTTGTTAGCATTCTTAGGATCGACAAAACCTTCCGGCATCATATCTGACTCTTCCTTAAGATATCCGTTAAGGAACGCTGTTTTGACGTCCATCTACCATATCTCATAATCATAGTATGCGGCAATTGCTAACATGATTCGGACGGACTTAAGCTTCGCTACGGGAGAGAAAGTCTCATCGTAGTCAATCCCTTGAACTTGCCGATAACCCTTAGCGACAAGTCGAGCTTTATAGATGGTGACATTACCATCCGTCCGTCTTCTTCTTAAAAATCCATTTGTTTTCTATCGCCGCCGATCATCGGGCAAGTCGGTCAAAGTCCACACTTTGTTTTCATACATGGATTCTATCTCGGACTTCATGGCTTCTAGCCATTTGTTGGAATCTGGGCCGCCATCGCTTCTTCATAGTTCAAGGTTCACCGTTGTCTAACAACATGATTTCCAGACGGGGTTGCCGTACCACTGCAGTGCGGAACGTGTCCTTGTGGACCTACGAGGTTCATTAGCAATTTGATCCGAAGTACCTTGATCATCATCATTAATTTCCTCTTGATTGGTGTAGGCATCACAGGAACACTTTCTGAGCTGCACTACTATCCTGTTCAAGAGGTAGTACTTCATCGAGTTCTACTTTCCTCCCACTTACTTCTTTCGAGAGAAACTCTTTTTCCGTAAAGGTTCCGTTCTTGGCAACAAAAATCTTGCCCTCGGATCTTAAGTAGAAGGTATACCCAATGGTTTCTTTAGGGTATCCTATGAAGACGCATTTTTCCGACTTGGGTTCGAGCTTTTCAGATTGAAGTTTCTTGACATAAGCATCGCATCCCCAAATTTTTAGAAAGCAGCGACTTAGGTTTCTTCCCAAACCATAATTCATACGGTGTCGTCTCAACGGACTTAGACGGTGCCCTATTTAAAGTGAATGTAGCTGTCTCTAGAGCGTATCCCCAAAATCATAGCGGTAAATCGGTAGAGACATCATAGACCGCACCATATCCAATAGAGTGCGACACGACGTTCGGACACACCATTACGCCGAGGTGTTCGGTAGCGTTAGTTGTGAAACGATACCACATTTTCTTAAGTGTGAGCCAAATTGGTGACTTAAATATTCTCCTCCACGATCTGATCGTAAGAATTTTATCTTTCGGTCACGTTGATTCTCTACTTCATTCTGAAATTCCTTGAACTTTTCAAAGGTCTCAGACTTGTGTTTCATTAAGTAGACATACCCATATCTACTCAAGTCATCGGTGAGAGTGAGAACATAACGATATCCTCCATGAGCCTCAACACTCATTGGACCGCACACATCGATATGTATGATTTCCAATAAGTTGGTTGCTCGCTCCATTGTTCCGGAGAACGGAGTCTTGGTCATCTTGCCCATAAGGCATGGTTCGCATGTGTCAAATGATTCATAATCTAGAGACTCTAAAAGTCCATCAGCATGGAGCTTCTTCATGCGCTTGACCCGAATGTGACCAAGGCGTCAGTGCCACAAGTATGTGGGACTATCGTTATCAACTTTACATCTTTTGGTATTCACGCTATGAATATGTGTAACATTATGCTCGAGATTCATTAAGAATAAACCATTGACCATCGGAGCATGACCATAAAACATGTCTCTCATATAAATAGAACAACCATTATTCTCGGATTTAAATGAGTAGCCATCTCGCATTAAACGAGATCCAGATACAATGTTCATGCTCAAACTTGGCACCAAATAATAATTATTAAGGTTCAAAACTAATCCCGTAGGTAAATGAAGAGGTAGCGTGCCGACGGCGATCACATCGACTCTGGAACCATTCCCGACGCCAAGCATCGTCACCTCGCCCTTCACCGCCTCCGCTTATTCCGCAGCTCCTGCTGTGAGTTACAAATATGAGCAACGGCACCGGTATCAAATACCGGGAGTTACTACGAGTCTTGGTAAGGTACACATCAATTACATGTATATCACATATACCTTTGGTTTTGCCAGCCTTCTTGTCCGCTAAGTACTTGGGGCAGTTCTGCTTCCAGTGACCACTTCCCTTGCAATTAAAGCACTCGGTCTCAGGCTTGGGTCCATTGCCTGACTTCTTCCTGGCAACTGGCTAACCAGGCGCGGCAACTTCCTTGCCGTCCTTCTTGAAGTTCTTCTTACCCTTGCCCTTCTTGAACTTAGTGGCTTTATTCACCATCAACACTTGATGTTCTTTCTTGATTTCAACCTCGGTGACTTGACATAGAGAACACTTCAGGAATGGTCTTTACCATCCCCTGCATGTTGTAGTTCATCACAAAGCTCTTGTAGCTTGGTGGGAGCGGCGGAGGATTCTGTCAATGACCGCCTCATCAGGAGGTTAATATTCAATTTGGGTCATACGGTTGTGCAACCTGAGACATCTTCAAGATGTGCTCACCGATGTAACTGTTTTCCTCCATCTTACAACTATAGAACTTGTCGGAGATGTCATATCTCTCGACCCGGGCGTGAGCTTGGAAAACAAGTTTCAGCTCTTGAACATCTCATATGCTCCGTGATGCTCAAAACGCTTTTGGAGCCCGGTTCTAAGTTGTAAAGCATGCCGCCTTGAACGAGGGAGTAATCATCGGTATGAAGTTTGCCAAGCATTCATAATGTCTTGGTTATCTCGGGACGGAGCGTCACCTAGCGGTCCTTCTAGGACATATTGTTTCTGGCAGCTATGAGGATGATCTCGGGTTAGGACCCAGTCCGTATAGTTCTTTGCCGTCATCTTTCGACTTGGTTTTCTCTAGGAGCAGCGTTGAAGTTCAAGTTGACATGAGCGTTGGCCATTTGATCTACAAGACATATTATGCAAAAGTTTTAGACTAAGTTCATGATAATTAAGTTCATCTAATCAAATTATTTCAATGAACTCCCACTCAGATTAGACATCCCTCTAGTCATCTAAGTGTTACACGATCCGAGTCGACTAGGCCGTGTCCGATCATCACATGAGACGGACTAGTCATCGTCGGTGAACATTCTCATGTTGAGCGTATCTTCCATACGACTCGTGTTCGACCTTTCGGTCTCCGTGTTCCGAGGCCATGTCTGTACATGCTAGGCTCGTCAAGTTAACCCTAAGTGTTTTTGCGTGTGTAAATCTGTCTTACACCCGTTGTATGTGAACGTAAGAATCCATCACACCCGATCATCACGTGGTGCTTAGAAACGCATTTAACTTTAGCAACGGTGCACAGGTTAGGGTGGAACACTTCTTGATATTGTTGTAAGGGATCATCTTATTTACTACCGTCGTTCTAAGTAAACAAGATGTATAAACATAATAAACATCACATGCAATTATATAGTAGTGACATGATATGGCCAATATCATAAAGCTCCATTGATCTCCATCTTCGAGGCTCCATGATCATCTTGTCACCGGCATGACACCATGATCTCCATCATCATGATCTCCATCATTGTGCCTCCATGAAGTTGTCACGCCAACGACTACTTCTACTTCTATGGCTAACGCGTTTAGCAATAAAGTAAAGTAAGTTACATGGCGTTCTTCAATGACACGCAGGTCATACAAAATAAAGACAACTCCTATGGCTCCTGCGGTTGTCATACTCATCGACATGCAAGTCGTGATTCCTATTACAAGAACATGATCTCATACATCACAATGTGTCATTCATCATTCATCACAACTTGGCCATATCACATCACATGACAATTGCTGCAAAAACAAGTTAGACGTCCTCTAATTGTTGTTGCATCTTTTACGTGGCTGCAATTGGGTTCTAGCAAGAACGTTTTCTTACCTACGAATAACCACAACGTGATCTTGTCAACTTCTATTTACCCTTCATAAGGACCCTTTTCATCGAATCCGCTCCAACTAAAGTGGGAGAGACAGACACCCGCCAGCCACCTTATGCAACTAGTGCATGTTCATCGGTGGAACCGGTCTCACGTAAGCGTCGTGTAAGGTTGGTCCGGCCGCTTCATCCCACAATACCGCGGAAGCAAGATAAGACTAGTAGCGGCAAGTAAATTGACAAGATCCACGCCCACAACTAAATTGTGTTCTACTCGTGCAATAAAGAACTACGCATAGACCTAGCTCATGATGCCACCGTTGGAGAACGTTGCGAGAAAATTAAAATTTTCCTACGGTTTCACCAAGATCTATCTATGAGTTCATCTAAGCAACGAGTCAAGAGAGAGAGTTTGCATCTACATACCACTTGTAGATCGAGTACGGAAGCGTTCGAGGGAGTGGTGATGATGAAGACGTTCTCAACGTGATTCCGATCACCGATGACCAAGTGCTGAACGGACAGCACCTCCGCGTTCAACACACGTGCGGGACGACGGCGTCTCCTTCGTCTTGATCCAGCAAGGAGGAAGGAGAGGTTGAGGAAGACAACTCCAATGGCAGCACGACGGCGTGATGCAGATGGAGGACTGTTCTCGGCAGGGCTTCGCCAAGCTTATGCGGAGGAGGAGAGGTGTTGGGGAGGAGGGGCTGCGCCTTTAATGGTATATGCAGCCCTCCCTCACCTCTATTTATAGGGGAAGGGAGGAGGGCGGCCCCTCTAGATGCATCTAGAGGGGGGCAGGGAGGGGCTTGCCCCCAAGCAAGGCGCCCCTTTAGGGTTCCTCCTCAACCCTAGGCGCATGGGCCAAGGGAGGGTGCGCCCAGCCCACTAGGGGCTGGCTGCCTCCCACGCAGCCCAAGTGGCCCCCCAAAAGGGTGGCCCCTCCAGTGGTCCTCGGAACCTTTCCGTGGACCCTCCATAATACCGATATGACCCGAAACTTTTCCGGTGTCCGTTTGGCGACTTCCCATATATAAATCTTTACCTCCGGACCATTCCGGAACTCCTCGTGACGCCCTGGATCTCATCCGGGACTCAACAACATTCGGTAATCACATACAAGTCTTCCTATTAACCCTAGCGCCACCGAACCTTAAGTGTGTAGACCCTACGGGTTCGGAGACATGAAGACATGACCGAGACGCTCTACGGTCAATAACCAACAGCGGATCTGGATACCCATGTTGGTTCCCACACGCTCCTCGATGTTGTCATCGGATGAACCACGATGTCGAGGGTTCAAGCAACCCGTATGCTATTCCCTTTGTCGACGGTATGTTACTTGCCGAGACTTCGATCGTCAGTATCCCAAAAACACGTTTATTCTCTTTACCGGCAAGTAACTTTACTAATACCTTAAAGAATGATCCCGTGACCAGACTCTTTTTCACTATGAGCTAATTATGATGATGCACAACAGAGAGGGCCAAGTGATACCTCTCCGTCATACGGAGTGACAAATCCTGTCTCGATCCGTGTCAACCCAATGACATTTTCGGAGATACCTGTAATGCACCTTTATAGTCACCCGATTCACGTTGTGACGTTTGGTACACCCAAAGCATTCCCTACGGTATCCGGAGTTACACGATCTCACGGTCTAAGGAAGAGATACTTGACATTGGAAAAGCTCTAGCAAAGCGAACTACACGATCTTTGTGCTATGCTTAGGATTGGGTCTTGTCCATCACGTCATTCTCCTAATGACGTGATCCCGCTTGTCAATGACATCGATGTCCATAGTCAGAAACCATGACTATCCGTCGCACCAACGAGCTAGTCAACTAGAGGCTCACTAGGGACGTATTGTGGTCTATGTATTCACACGTGTATTACGGTTTCCGGATAATACAGTTATAGCATGAATAAAAGACAATTATCATGAACAAGGAAATATAATAATAATGCTTTTATTATTGCCTCTAGGGCATATTTCCAACATGCCTCTACTTGACTAACTCGTTAATCAAAGATGGTTAAGTTTCCTGACCATAGACATGTGTTGTCATTTGATGAACGGGATCACATCATTAGAAGAATGATGTGATGGACAAGACCCATTCGTTAGCTTAGCATAATGATTGTTAAAGTTTTATTGCTATTGCTTTCTTCATGACTTATACATATTCCTTTGACTATGAGATTATGCAACTCCCGAATACCGGAGGAACACCTTATGTGCTATCAAACATCACAACATAACTGGGTGATTATAAAGATGCTCTGGGCCCTCTCGGTGTTTGTTGGGTTGGCGAGATCAAGATTAGGATTTGTCACTCCGAGTATCGGAGAGGTATCTCTGGGCCCTCTCAGTAATGCACATCACGATAAGCCTTGCAAGCAATGTGACTAATGAGTTAGTTGCGGGATGATGCATTACGGAACGAGTAAAGAGACTTTCCGGCAACGAGATTGAACTAGGTATGAAGATACCGACGATCGAATCTCGGGCGAGTAACATACCGATGACAAAGGGAATGACATATGTTGTCAATATGGTTTGACCGATAAAGATCTTCGTAGAATATGTAGGAACCAATATGACACTACAAAAAAAGACACTTCCGTGATGATACGTGTTTGTCATTGTAGGTCACGTTTTCTGTCATGCATGTACATCCATGACGATTTTATGACAGAATCAAGATAGTCAAGCTGTGCTATCGTAGAAGTGTTCCATGACATTACCAAAATTATCATCACAGAAGTGTCCACTTCTATGACGATAAATCGCACGTCATGGTGCTTTCGTCAAGGGTGACCGACACGTGGCATCCACCGTAACGGGTCGCCGTTAAGCTATCGGGTCCGGTTTTGGATCCGATAACTCATCTTGACCCGGACCAATGAGGATTTTCCACGTGTAAAATTCTCATTGGCCGGAGGAAACACATGTTCGCTCACCGTTGGGACAGATGTCGTCCATTCATTGGACATGAGGCGCCTATGATACGTCGACACATGGCACGGCCCAACAAAGGACCATTCCGGTGAAAAGGCCGGCCCGTTTGACTTGGTCAAAAGGTAACGGGCCGGCCCACGGAAAGCCTGTTAAAGGCATGTTCGTATATAGCCCATTTACGCCCCGCTAACTCATGGCCCGTTACGACCTATCGGAATTAAGCCCAGTAGCTTCATCCAGGCCGTCCAATATGATTCCAGCCCATTGTAACTTCCGGCCCATGTATGGCCCATGATGTCTTTCGGCCCATACGAGGCCATTTGTACCTCTTGGCCCATTAACGGCCCATGGTGAATCTGGCCCGCAATGAACAGTGTACCCCTTTATTCCCATTAACGGCCCATTATTCTATTGGGCTGTTTCCGACCCGTGTTATCTTTCGGCCTTCTCAGGGCCCATTTATTCTTGGGCTCATTTCCAGCATTCGGTTACTTACGGCCCATTATTGGCTTTTTCTGCTTGTGGGCCAAATTCATCCCGCAGTTACAATCGGCCCGTTTGCGGCCCGTTAATCCGTTGGGTCGTTTTCATAGCGTCATCAAATACAGCCGATTAACGACGGCCCGTTATTGTCGGCCCATGAACGGACGATTCCAAATCTAGCCCGTTCTGACCCATAATGCTGATTCGTTATTAGCCCATGTTTGGCCTATCGATCATATGGCACGTAGAAGGCCCATTGTTTCTACGGCCCTTAGAAGGCCCATTGTTTCTACGGTCGTAGGAGGCCCATGGTAACTACAGTAAATATGTAGTCCATGTTTATTGTGGCCTAGTTTTAAAAAATAGGTTATTGCGGCCACTAGCAAACCGAGGAAAAAGAACTGCACTGACTACAAGCAAACAAATAAACAAGACAACAAGAAAATAAATAAGTAAGCAACTTACGCTAGGCTATCACGGCTATTACACATATTACATCCACTGGGCATCAAAGTTCGCCACCAGTGCAAATATAGGGAACAATGCAGCATATCATATACACTGGTTGTCAAAGTTGGCGACCAGTGCAAATAAACGCCGCATGACAAAACAAGTCCGTAACTGAAACCACTTGAAGAGCTCAAGAAACAATATCACAGGTACCCATAATCACGGCAAGATGCTTAGCAAGCTTATTAACTTTCTCTTGTTTGGCGCTTAAATCCTCGGCACTTGTTGTTGCACCGAGAAAGTATGCATCTGAATTCTGCAGGGACTTCTCGGTCCTTGGCTTCCTATCGCATAACATCTCGATCGATGTCTTTCAACTTGAAGTTGAGACTCAAGAAGCCGAACTGATTCAGCAAATGAAGTTCAAGAGTCGGTGCCAGCAGTAGTAGCGATAACTCGACACTTCTGACAAGACATGACTTTGGGGTTGTCTCAGTGTCTTCAATATAGTTTTTATCAGCTTTCTTGGGGACCAACATGGATGTCTCACTATCTTGAACCTTATCTGCATTACTTCCTTTACCATTGCATAACGGGCCACTCTTCTCCAATATTTTATCGGCGTTCTAAAAGAGAAACAAACAAACACATCACAGGTTTACAATGTAGTATATGAAACTCATTTTGGTAAATCGGTTCGGTAGTAAGGCGAGCAGGATAACAAAGATGAAACAAACATATATCTATGTAGTATGGTCCTTTGTATGGTCTATATCATTCTAGTTTATGTTGCCAAATCAAGATAGATACAGCTTGAATCATATCTATTTAAGACAAAGCAGTATAGACAGAATATAAGTGTGGGAAACTACACGGCAATAACAACACTTGTAATGTGCATGGCATGAGAACATAACTTTTTATTCAATTGAAACTGAAATCAACATAGAGCAGGTTACAATAGCAAACACGTTAAAGAAACAGGTTTAAAACATACCTGTTGCGCCATTGGAGTTTCAATTGCATCCTTCAAATTTGAAATTAGTTGGTATGAGTAAATATAGTGATGCAAGAGCAAAGTAGTATGAACCATAGCTACGGAACCTGACCTGAGAACAATTCTTCTTCTGCTTTAAGCGTTGACTTGGGGTTCGGAGTGGTGGTCCTCGTGCTTTGGGCACTGAAGTTGCCTTACTAATCGCCGTGTTCGGGTGCTCTGTGGTGGAGACGGTCTTTGTGTCAAGCTGGGCCCAGGTTACTATATCTTTGGGGTTGGGGTTAGAAGGGGTCTAGCTGGTTCTCTGTCCAACTGGGTAGGGGTACAGTCTATGTGAGTCCAGGTTATGTGTGGTGGGGCTGGTTCTTGGGCAAGTACAACCGTGGTTCTATCTGCATCGACAGGTAGCACGATCTTTTCCGAAGACCGTGTTTTTACTCCCACGGATACTGCCATCACCCCCTCCAATTGAAATGGTTGATAAACAAGAAAAGTAATTGAATGTACAAACATTGTAAGATAGACATGTGCAATGGATATTAGGGAAGAAAATAGGGCATGAAATAATTCACATTTATGTTGTCTAACCAAACAGAATAGCAGGACATAATTTCACATATATGATGGCTAATTAAACAGGATAGCATGACACAATTTCACATGTATGATGGCTAACTAAACAGGATGGAATGACATACTTCAAAATATGATGACTATGTAAACAGGATGACATGATATAACTATACGATGTGTCTATTAAAGTGGTTGGCATGCCATAAATCACAAACATGTCGTCGATGGAAACATGATGGCATTGTATAATTCATGGATAGAATGACATAATTCAAAATATGATGACTATGTAAACAGGATGAGATGATATAATTATATTATGTCTTTAGAAAATGGGTTGGCATGCCATAATTCAGATACATGCTGTCTATGTAAACATCTTGGCATGATATAATTCAAATATATGATTTATATACTAAGCAAGTGAGCAGAGGGCAATCGCATATATGATGTGTCAACTAAGGAGATGGCATTCAATATTTGTGTATATGATGTAAAAACTAAGCATTTCAATACAACATATGCATGATATGAGTAATATAATCCTGCCAAGTTTGAGCATACACCTCAGGGGGATAATAGGACTGGTCATCTGCCTTTGAATCCTCCTCTGAAGAGCTATCTCAGAATCAAAGAAGATATCTGCTTCAGCAGGTAGCATTGTCTGCTCTGAAGAACTTGTTTTCACTCTAGATTTCTCCATCACCAATTCAAATGGCTGATGCACAGGAAGAGCAGTTGAATATACAAACATTGTTGACAAATGCAACGAGAAATACAAAAAATGACGAGATGATATAATTCACATATATGACGCTTGGCTAAACAGCAGGGCATTGCATAATTCACATATATAATGCCTTGCAACAAGATAGCATTGCATAATTCACATATATAATGTCTTGCAACAAGATGGCATCGCATAATTCACATATATGGTAATTAGACACTAAACAAGTGGCATTCACACAAACCATGTCTAAACTAAGCAAATGACATAGCAATGCAAGATACAATACTCACGATATGAGCAACATAACCCTGCCAAGTGAGAGCATGCACCTCGGGGGGGGGGGGGAATAGGACTGGTCATATGTCTCTGAATCCTCCTCTGAGGAGCTATCTGTAACCAGCAAGACATGTGCTTCGTCAGATAGCATTGTCTACTCTGAAGACCTTGTTTCCACTTCAGATTTTTCCATGACCGTGCCGAATGGCTGATGCACAGGAAGAGTAATTGAATGTACTCCCTCCGTCACGGTTTAGAAGGCGCGCTTGGAAATTATCTGGGATCTAGGTGGTTATCTATTGGTTGTGAGATGGGCTAAAAAATAGCATTCACACTACGCATGCATATAGAAATAGTATATCGGAGTACTAATTAGCTACTAGAAATAAATGCAATGCGCCCTAAACCTTGTCTATTGTGAAAACGCACGCAAATTTAACCGTGCCTTCTAAACTGTGATGGAGGGAGTACTAAAATTGTTGATAAATTTAACACGTAATAGAAAAATGATGGCATGATATAATTCACATATAAGATGGCTGGCTAACCAGGGTGGCATTCAAAATTCACATATATGATGCCTGGCAAAACAAGATGGCATTGCATGATTCACATATACGATAAAGAAACTAAACAGATGACATTGACACAAAGCATGTCTAAACTAAGCAGATGACATATTTGATGTATACAATAAGCAATGCAAGGCACCATATGCATGATATTACCAACATCAGCATGCCAAGTTAGAGCGAAGACCTCAGGGGGTAAATAGGAGTGGTCTTCTCCTTCTGAATCCCCCTCAGAACAGTTATCTTCCTCTTGATTACAATCCAAAATGGGTGGAGGGGGGCTGCCTTTGCGCCCACCATGGAGCGACGTCTCCATGAAATTTTATTGCCACACAAGGCTCGTCTCTTTTGCTCTACATGTTCAGTTCCATTGTGTACAATAACTGACATGCATAGGAATAAAACATAGTGATATTATGTAAGGAGTGCATGCACAAATCCATAGTGATGGTAGAAAACTGTGGATAGACCCAAAACCAATGATAGCAGGCAGATAATAGCTTCAGTTAAAAAATACAGATAATGGCTCCTTTAATGTTTGTTTCCACCCAACATGAAACTCATAGTAGACACCCGAGATTAACCAGATAGTAGACAGATAGTATTGATTGCTGCCCCAATATGTACCCCACAACCATTTAAAAACTCAAGTTTCAAAGATTAGTTTGGACCTGACTCGAGTCTAATAGGTGAACGCGATGATAAAGTAGCATGTCATCATATTAAGCGATGCATAACGAAGCGGAACACGGAAGAGTGCGACCTCTCTTGCGGACCGTGTAGTCCTCAAGGTCATCTGCTCGATTAATGATGGTAATGCAGTTGTCGAGTGGCCAAGGGGAAGAAGATTTGAGGCGGTGAAAGACAGTCTGAGAGGCGGATCCATTGTGGTGAACCCTTCCGTCGTTGGAGCGGTGAGCTGGGGTGGAACACAACGCAGCAGGAGCAGGACAAACCACACAAGGTTTTCTTTGACACATATCACATGTGAAGTAATTGTGTAAGGGCTTGTTTGAATTTGAGGATTCTAACAATGCAGGGATAGGAAATAGACAGGAATATGATAGGAATGCACGTGCAAAATAGAGAATTTAAAAACACAAGATTTCTGCCAATCTGGGTGTTTGATTCACAAGAATTGGAAGATCACAAGATGCAAAGCAGCATGGTGAGATTAAGTCAAACCATAAGAAAAGGTACGGTTGTAATGCTATTATGCTACTATCTCTTATTCTTGTGCTTCATGAATAGGAATTTGAAAAGGAGGACAAGTGGAAATTAAAATTCCTATGGTTTTTCTTTCAAGGAGACACTAAAGGAACAAATGCTACAGTTTTCCTTTGCTCCATTCCTTTGAA
Source organism: Aegilops bicornis (assembly GCA_021605145.1). NCBI lineage: Eukaryota > Viridiplantae > Streptophyta > Magnoliopsida > Poales > Poaceae > Aegilops > Aegilops bicornis. The sequence goes on along the minus strand of CM038670.1, from coordinate 520,191,426 downwards.
CCAAATTCATGAATAGTAGTACCATAGGAAACTTTCCAATTCCTATGTTTTTCCTTCACTTTTCCTTTCAAGCTTGGCGATTCTAGTAGGCAGGCTTGAGCAAGGAAAAGCCTACACTCAAAAAATGTTTTTGTGCTACTTCTATTACTTTGACCTGTGCCAACGCCCTACTAGCTCAACTCCTGTGCCCATTGACAAATGCACAGCTCAAACGCTACAGAGATAAATAATGATGGCGTTCAAGAGAGTCCATCACGGATAGCTAAGTGGCACAGTACCTCAACGCTTGTCATATAGTAGGATAAATAATCGTATTTCACGTTACTACGTGTGCTCAGTGGACAATATATATAACATGTACAGTAAAAGAGAGATGCAAAAAGTGTACAACCTCTTTGGCGAAGCCATGTTGATCTCAGCGTGATTGGGTTGTTCGGTGAGGATGCTCCGACTGACTTGGCTGTCGGAGGAGGGGAAGAAGATCTTAGGCGTCTGGAGATGGAGCCCGTGGTACTGCTCCGCTGTGATGGAGGGTTTCATCGTTGGAGCAGCTCCGGTGAGTTGTACGACGTCGAGGCTGAAGCAGGACAAGAGAGACAATGTTAACCTGAGTGGAATTCTAATAGCATCTCCAATAGATGATGTAAAATACATAACCACAAAGTTCTAGATGTAAGATACATCAGCCTCTCATCTCTGAACTTAACTATCAAAACTGAATTTAACTATCGAAACTGAACTTAACTATCGAAACTGAACTTAACTGTCGAAACTGAATTTTGCTGTCGAAACTGAATTTTACTGTCGAAACTTAACGCACTAGTAGCGTAAAAGCGATGAGCGACAACACGTCGCGAGTCGGGGCAATCGGTCGTGTAGCGACATCGGTGAGGCTACACATCGATCGTGACTTTTTCATCTGGTCGGTCGATTTTCCGGCTTTGAATCTGAAATCAAGGGCCTGCAGTTCATCTTCAACCTCCACCCCCCTGAGCCGCCAGCCACCACCGGCCAAACAGCCGCCCCCCACCGCCTGCGGCCGGTGGTGCGCCGCCCCGCCCGCCCCGAAACCACTCCCCACTACCGGTCCGCCGCCGCCCCGGCCATCCCTCTAGGCCCCCACGAGCCGAGCTTTTCTCCCGTGATCCCACGCCACCGCCCCCACCACCGCCCCACCACAACCCTAAGATAGATAGTGGGGTACCTCTCCGTGAGCCCCCTCCCGTCTGACTGGTTCTTCCTTAACTCCGGTGAGCCCCCCCACCCCCTGAAAATCGACTAACCCAAAAGTCGATTCAGTCGACTAAAGTGTAGCTAAATCGGAGCCGCATCGCAATCAAGAGTAAGAGCGAGAGTAGCAGCGCGAGCAAGATCAAGAGCAGATCAAGAAGGGGACATAGAGCAAGAGCAGAGCCGCAGCGCGAGCGAGAGCTAAAGAAGCAGCAGCTCCTACTGATGTGGACATCACCACCGAGGGAGCGATGACGTGGAGGAAGTGGCTGGCAACGCCGCCGTGGATGGAGCCGCGCTGTGTCGGCTTGGGACCGAGTGCCGGCAGCACCGTGAGATCGAATCAAGAATAAAAATGCGGCGATTAGTGTACAACCTCATTGGTGGCGTCGATTAGGCCTCAGCTTCATCCGAGGAAACGGTGACGATGATGCTCTTCCGATGGTGCAGGTGAAGATGGCGGTGTGGGAATGGAGGTGGCGCGAAAGATGAGGGGAACGTCGAGGCAGCTCCTTGGAGGTGGAGGACGGGGTGGCTGAACTAGTGGGACGAAGAGATCGACGACGGATCCTCATCCGGTACGATGGATGAGGGACGTCAAGGTGTTGCTGTGGACGACGTCGTCGGGGAAGAGGCTCCGGCTGGGTATCGGACGGAGGAGGGTGTGGGGCTTCGCGGGTTTTCGCGGCCTCGGTGTACGAATGGGTGGGCGGATGGGATAGGATTGGGGAACCATGGCTTAGGGACGCGCTTGTCTGAAATGTGGGGTAAGTTACAAAAGTACCCCCATCGATTTGAGCTAGGCGATTCTTTCGGTTCAGGAGTATCACGGGCATTTCGCGTGTCGGGATTTCACAGGAGGTGGGAGTTTTCACGCGCGTTATAATTTTGGAATAGCAAGGCGCGGGTTGAGATGGAGGGAGTTGTCGGAGCACAACCAGACAAGGATATATCTTAAATATTTCAGGGTAACAAGGCGCGAGTTGAAGAGGCGGGAGTTTCGCAGCACGATAGACAAAGACGCTAGCTTGAAATTTCGGCATAACAAGGCGCGGCTTGAAATTTCGGGAGAACAAGCTTAATGTGTACAAAAAAAAGACAATTCGCACCTCATCACTAGAGAGAGCCATGTCCCATTTTACTATATTACTAGAAATGCATTCAAATACAACAAAAAAACTAAATAAATTGGGACAACAAACATAACTGTAGAGTACCAAAACAATTTGCACTTCCCTCAACAATAAAAAAAATGTGTGTTTTCTAGCATATGAACTAAATTTGAGTACATTTCCCTGTTTGAATGGGATTGTACTCAGGTTAGTTATACAACCATCTAAATATTATCTTCACAACACATGACATGAATATAGGAGAAGTAAATTCCTATATAAATACGAACTACATGTACATACAATCTCAAATTCAAATATATGTATCCATTTTATGTTGAATTCAAATCATGGTACATGTATGCCCTCTATAGATGTTCAGAATCTAAACCATGTATGATATACTGCGTACAATGTGTTTAACAAGCACAACACACACAAACACCATTTAGACTAGTAAGGTACATGTGCATTGCATGCATGAGATTTGACAACCAAATTATGAATAAACACCACATTATAGCATGTAAGCTTTCAGTCATATATGCATGATGTAGATGTTCATTTAATTCTTATAGTTCATTTCATTTAAAATTATCTAGTTCTTATAAGAAAGCTAATCTATTTTAAGATTCATGGAATTGTGCATTGTAAGGCATAAAGTAAAAACAAATAATGGCAAATCATGTAGAAAAACTTTTGGGCAATTCTGATACGGAAGATTCTAGAACAAAGAAGAAGTTCTTGTGTTTTGAGGTTTGTGTATTATGCTTAAGTTCAACCATGGAGTCTTCTAGATTGTACATGTGGCAAAATCTGGTGGAATCTAGATGATATCCAACGGCCAACACTGCTCAAATTTGCCATCTCTGCACCATCGGATTGGCCTCATCCAACGACCATCTTTCAAAGTTAAAGTTATCCACACACTATATAAAAACTATAAAATATAATATATATAGGGGTATAGATATAGATATGTGATATGTGAAAGCCACCCATCATCTCCAATTAGAATAGTGTGTCTATGCACGGATGCAATGTGGCCAAACGATGTCTGCCATCAATATCTCAAATCCAAATCAGTCTGACCTTGTTCAATGTGTATACAGTACAACATGCTCGTTTCTAAACCACACCGCGCATATCTCAGTTATATTCATGCATGCATGGGTTTCAAACATCATGATTCTTATTCAAATATTTTAATTCAACTTTACATTGATTATGACCTCACCTAGTCTTTTACACCCACACAGTCGTCTTCTCTTTTATAATTGTACCACTAACTTTCTCTCGTGCATGCATGCACACACAGTACCAGTCGGCATTATCCATCGCACACATGCAATCTTTTTCTTCAGGTCGGTCTCCCATGCATGCACACACACACACACCTCCCCCTCTCCATCATATCGGGCATTCTTTATCTCTCACGTGCATGCGCAACGATTGATGTTCCTCTATGTGTGTGTATATATAGCTAGGTCTTTCACAGTTTTCCACACAAACCGACCAATCTACATATCTAGTGAAGTCTCACCCTCTTTCCCACATCCACATCGATCAATCTATACCTCTCTATATATGATTACATAGCTAATACACACACATTAATTATATATCCAACGTCCCCCTCTCATCATCCATGCCTTCCGCTTCATCTCTCAGACGCGGCACAGTGGCGAAGACAGGGGCAGCAAGGGCCCTGCCCTCCCTAACATATATATATATATCGAGGCTAATATGAATGTGATCATTAGACAATTGCTGGTAAAATGGTTTAAGTTGATGAATTGGCCCTCCTCGTAAAGGATTAGCAATGCTTTGCCCCCTAGCTCATTTATTTTTCATGGCTCCACCACTACGCGCAACACCGCACGTTCTCGCCCCCTCTCTTTAAATATTGGTCTCGCACTTGTGCACTCCTTAATAGTCTCCCTCCTCTTGGCCCCTCGTACCATCTACTAGCCCCCCACCGGATTCTGCCACATGTACAATCTAGCAGACTCCATGGTTGAACTTAAGCATAATGCACAAACCTCAAAACACAAGTGCTTCTACTTTATTCTAGAATCTTCCGTATCATAACTTCCCAAACTTTTTTTCTAGTTAAATTGCCATTATTTGTTTTTACTTTATGCTTTACAATGCACAATTCCATGAATCATAAAATTGTTTGCTTTTTTATGTAAATTAATTTATTTTGAATGAGATGAACTATAAGAATTAAACGAAGGTCTACATCAGGCATATATGACTCGGAGCTTAAATGCTATAGTGTGGTATTTATTCATAATTTGGTTGCCAAATATGATGTGTGCAATGCACGTGTACCTTACTTGTCGGGGATATACCCCGCGGCGTAACCCGGCCAGAAGTATAACCCTGCCGGACTTGGCGTTTCATCGATAACCTGTCGAAGGATTGATGGCTCACTGGTCTGGCGGTTCACTGGTCTGCCGACTCATTGGTGACCCGGTCGGTGTTTTAGATGGATGACAAGGCCCAAGGCCGAGAAGGCCATCTCATGCTATGGTGGGCCGGTTTATGAGGAAAGCACAAGGAATATTCTCCCACAAAGGAAGCAAGACTAGGACTCCACTTGTAATAGAGTAATCCTAATCATACTAGGACTAGTCATGTAACCCGCCTGAGGGAGTCCTGGATTAGGGGGTGTCCGGATGGCCAGACTATAACCTTTGGCCGGACTCCTGGACTATGAAGATATTGTTGGAAATATGCCCTAGAGGCAATAATAAATTAGTTATTATTATATTTCCTTGTTCATGATAATCGTTTATTATCCATGCTATAATTGTATTGAAAGGAAACTCAAATACATGTGTGGATTCATAGACAACACCATGTCCCTAGTAAGCCTCTAGTTGACTAGCTCGTTGATCAATAGATGGTTACGGTTTCCTGACCATGGACATTGGATGTCGTTGATAACGGGATCACATCATTAGGAGAATGATGTGATGGACAAGACCCAATCCTAAGCCTAGCACAAAGATCGTAGTTCGTATGCTAAAGATTTTCTAATGTCAAGTATCATTTCCTTAGACCATGAGATTGTGCAACTCACGGATACCGTAGGAATACTTTGGGTGTACCAAAGCGTCCTGGCGAATCTGGGTGACTATAAAGGTGCACTACAGGTATCTCCGAAAGTGTCTGTTGGGTTGTACGAATCGAGACTGGATTTGTCACTCCGTGTAAGCGGAGAGGTATCTCTGGGCCCACTCGGTAGGACATCATCATAATGTGCACAATGTGACCAAGGGGTTGATCACGGGATGATGTGTTACGGAACGAGTAAAGAGACTTGCCGGTAACGAGATTGAACAAGGTATCGGGATACCGACGATCGAATCTCGGGCAAGTACAATGCCGCTAGACAAAGGGAATTGAATACGGGATCGATTGAGTCCTTGACATCGTGGTTCATCCGATGAGATCATCGTGGAACATGTGGGAGCCAACATGGGTATCCAGATCCCGCTGTTGGTTATTGACCGGAGAACGTCTCGGTTTACATGTCTCCCGAACCCGTAGGGTCTACACACTTAAGGTTCGATGACGCTAGGGTTATAAAGGAAGTTTGTATGTGGTTACCGAATGTTGTTCGGAGTCCCGGATGAGATCTCGGACGTCACGAGGAGTTCCGGAATGGTCCGGAGGTAAAGATTTATATATGGAAAGTTGTTGTTCGGGTTAGGAAAAAGTTCGGGTTTTTTCGGTATTGTGCAGGAAGCTTCGGAAGGTTCCGGAGGATTCGGAGGGGTCCGGAGGTCCGGAAACAGTAGCATGGGCTGTAGGGGCGCCCTAGCCTTAATGGGCCAGGGCACCAGCCCCCCAAGGCCCATGCGCATGGGAAGGGGAAAACCCTAAAGGGGAGGGCCTCCACTTGACTTGGGAGGCACTCCTCCCCCCCTTTGCCGCCGCCCCCTCCTCAGATTGGATCTGAGGGGGCCGGCCCCCTTCTCCCTTGCCCCTATATATATGTGGGGGGTGGGAGGGCAGCCGCACCACATGTTCTGGCGCAGCCCTCCCTCCCTCCCGTGACACCTCCTCCTCTCCCGCAGGTGCTTGGCGAAGCCCTGCAGGATTGCCACGCTCCTCCACCACCACCACGATGTTGTGCTGCTGCTGGATGGAGTCTTCCTCAACCTCTCCCTCTCTCCTTGCTGGATCAAGGCATGGGAGACGTCAGGGGCTGTACGTGTGTTGAACGCGGAGGTGCCTTCCGTTCGGCACTAGGATCTCCGGTGATTTGGATCACGGCAGCACGACTCCTTCAACCCCGTTCTCTTGAACGCTTCCGCTTAGCGATCTACAAGGGTATGTAGATGCACTCTCCTTCCCCTTGTTGCTAGTTTCTCCATATATAGATCTTGGTGACACGTAGGAAAATTTTGAATTTCTGCTACGTTCCCCAACAGATACAATTGAAGACCTCGTCCCGTGTCCGGATGGGACTTTCCTTGGCGTGGAAGGCAAGCTTGGCGATACGGATATGTAGATCTCCTCCCATTTGTAACCGACTCTATGTAACCCTAACCCTCTCCGGTGTCTATATAAATCGGAGGGTTTTAGTCCGTAGGGACGAACAACAATCATACCATAGGCTAGGTTCTAGGGTTTAGCCTCTACGATCTCGTGGTACATCTACTCTTGTACTACCCATATCATCAATATTAATCAAGCGGGAGTAGGGTTTTACCTCCATCGAGAGGGCCCGAACCTGGGTAAAAACATCGTGTCCCTTGTCTCCTGTTACCATCCGCCTAGACGCACAGATTCGGGACCCCCTACCGAGATCCGGGGTTTTGACACCGACATTGGTGCTTTCATTGAGAGTTCCTCTGTGTCGTCACCTTTAGGCCCGATGGCTCCTCCGATCATCAACAATGATGCGGTCCAGGGAGAGACTTTTCTCCCCGGACAGATCTTCGTATTCGGCGGCTTTGCCTTTGCGGGCAATTAAGCAGCCATCTGGAGTAGATCAAAAGCTACGCCCTGGCCATCAGTCGATTTGGGAGTTTGAACTACATGTCGGCGTCCGCGGATACTTGATCTTCGACGGATTCGAGCCACAGCCAAAGCGCGCGCCTTTATCACGATGGGCATGATCTAGCTCTGCCGTTGAACAGTGCCCTGGAGGCCGCACCAGTGTCCGCTCCGACCCTCAGCTCGGAGCCGACTGCACCAATCGAGGATGGGTGGCTGGACACCGCCTCGAGGGCTGCAATCTCTATGGAGATTGAGCCAAACACCAACCTTTTACTTTGTGAAGCTTGTGACTCCAAGGTGTCGGACTCCCCTCCGGACTCCGAACCTTCCGCGCCCCTGCCAATCGAATCCGATTGGGAGCCAATCATGGAGTTCACCGCCGCGGACATCTTTCAGCACTCGCCCTTCGGCAACATTCTGAATTCACTAAAGTCTCTCTCTTTATCAGGAGAGCCCTGGCCGGACTATGGTCAGCAAGGTTAGGATGTGGACGACGAAGAAATTCAAAGCCCACCCACCACCCACTTCGTAGCCACTATCGATGATTTAACCGACATGCTAGACTTCGACTCCGAAGACATCGACGGTATGGACGCTGATGCAGGAGACGACCAAGAACCAGCGCCTACTGAGGCCTTTGGAAGGCCACCTCGTCGTATGACATATACATGGTGGACACCCCAAAAGAAGGGAACGGCGATGGAACAACGGAGGATGACCCCTCCAAGAAACAGCCTAAGCGCCGGCATCAGCGGCGCCACTCTAAATCCCGCCATAGCAAAAACGGTGATTCCGGCACGGGAGATAATAACACCCCGGACAGTGCCGAAGACAATCCCCTCCAGCAGGATTCAGCACAGGAGGATGGAGAAACCAGCCCTCACGAGAGAGCGACAGACAGAGAGGTAGAGGAAGATAATTACATGCCTCCCTCCGAAGACGAGGCAAGCCTCGACGACGACGAATTTGTCGTGCCTGAGGATCCCGTCGAAGAAGAGCGTTTCAAACGCAGGCTTATGGCCACGGCAAGCAGCCTCAAGAAAAAACAGCAACAACTCAGAGCTGACCAAGACTTGCTAGCCGATAGATGGACTGAAGTCCTTGCAGCGAAAATGCGTGCTCGAATGCCCCTCCAAGAGCTACCCAAAACGCAGGCTGCTACCCGATTAGAGGAGGAAGCACTTAGACCTACATCACGGTAGCATGATGCGGACGACCGGCCACCCCATGGCGCTGACAGAGAGGCCTCTCGGCCCCGCTCAAGCCGCAGCGTCGCTCCAAAAATACCAAGGCACGGGAAGCGTGCGGACTGCGAGATATATTGGAGGACAAGGCAAGGCAAACAAGGTCGATCTACGGATCGGCGTGGGCGCCCACGACACATGACGATAACCGTCATGCGGATATGGCAAATCCGGCGGGCGAACACTGATGAGACAAAGCTCATTTGAGCTACGCCGTGATATAGCCCAATCTGAGGCACCAAGACACCCACTATGCTTCACAAATGAAGTAATGGATCATCAAATCCCCGAGGGTTTCAAACCCGTAAACATCGAATCATACGATGGCACAACAGATCCGACGGTATGGATCGAGGATTATCTCCTTCATATCCACATGGCCCGCGGCGATGATCTACATGCCATCAAATACCTCCCACTCAAGCTTAAAGGACCAGCTCGGCATTGGCTTAACAGCTTGCCAGCAGAATCAATTGGTTGTTGGGAGGACACGAAGCCGCATTCCTCGACAACTTCCGGGGCACCTATGTGCGACACCGTGACGCCCGATGACCTAAGCCACATAATTCAGCAGCCGGAGGAATCGGCGGAAAATTCTGGACACGGTTCCTAACCAAGAAAAATCAAATAGTCGACTGTCCGGACGCAGAGGCCCTTGCAGCCTTCAAGCATAACATCCGTGACGAGTGGCTTGCCCGGCACCTAGGACAGGAAAAGACGAAATCCATGGCAGCCCTCACAACACTCATGACCCGCTTTTGCACGGGAGAAGACAGCTGGCTAGCTCTTAGTAATAACATGACCAAGAGCCCTGGTAATTCGGATACCAAGGACAGCATTGGCAGGTCGCGTTGCAACAAGCAAAAGCGCCGCATCAACGGCGACAATGCTGAGGATACGACAGTTAATGCCCGATTCAGAGGCTCTAAACCCGGTCAGCGGAAAAAGGCATTCAAAAGAAATACTCCGGGCCCGTCCAATTTGGACCGAATACTCGATCGCTCGTGCCAGATACACGGCACCCCCGAAAAACCAGCCAACCACACCAACAGGGATTGTTGGGTGTTCAAGCAGGCAGGCAAGTTAAACGCCAAAAACAATGACAAGGGGCTGCATAGCAATGACGAGGGGGAGCCCCGACCAACGAATAATAGGGGACAGAAGGGCTTCCCCCCACAAGTGCGGACGGTGAACATGATATACGCAACCCACATACCCAAAAGTGAGCGGAGGCGTGCACTCAGGGACGTATATGCGTTGGAGCCAGTCGCCCCAAAGTTCAACCCACGGTCCTCCTACCCGATCACTTTTGATTGAAGGGACCACCCCACTAGCATCCGCCATGGCGGATTCGCCGCATTGGTTCTAGACCCAATCATTGACGGATTTCACCTCACTAGAGTCCTTATGGACGGCGGCAGCAACCTGAACCTGCTTTATCAAGATACAGTGCGAAAAATGGGCATAAATCCCTCAAGGATTAAACCCACAAAGACGACCTTTAAAGGCGTCATACCAGGTGTAGAAGCCAAGCTACGAGGCTCGATTACACTTGAGGTGGTCTTCGGATCCCGGATAATTTCCGGCGAGGAGTTAATCTTCGACATAGTCCTGCTCGCGGTGGCTATCACACACTGCTCGGACGAACCGCATTCGCAAAGTTCAATGCGGTGCCGCACTACGCATACCTCAAGCTCAAGATGCCAGGCCCTCGAGGAGTCATTACGGTCAATGGAAACACCGAACGCTCTCTCCGAACGGAGGAGCATACGACGGCCCTCGCGGCGGAAGTACAAAGCAGCCTCTCAAAGCAATTCTCTAGTCCGTCCATTAAACGTCCGGACACCGTCAAGCGCGCCCGGAGTAACCTACAACAAGACCGCCTGGCACGTTCCGAGCACGCGTAGCAATGCGGCCCCAACCCCAGCCCTCGCGAAGTGCGAAACCAAAGATTACTGGCGTACATAACTATGCTCTGGAAATACCATGGGCATATGGGGAGGGGCACGACCACGGCATGCCCAAAATGCGGCTCAACCACACCAGGGGCTCCCGATTTTGTCATTCTTTTTTCTTACTTTGAGGACTCCACTTTCCAGAAGGCCTGTCCGGCAGTATAATCGCCGAACACACGATGCAATAGCCAGGGAGGCAGAAAGCTACGTCGAGTGTCCAAGTGGTCTCTATAACGAGCAGTATACTTGTTTCACATATCATCCCGTAGTTCGCCCCTAGAGGGGGACATGTCAAATAGTCCCATCTCTTGCTTATCGCACTATTTGTATGATTCTGCTTTTACCGCAGACTTTTCAAATAAACAATACATAGCTTTTGTCTATTATTGCATTCCTTTTTTTATAAAAATATGTTCAGTTATGACATTATGCAACCGTACTCTTTGGTACGGCCAATACACCAGGGGCTTACGTACCCCAGAATATGGTGTGAGAAGTCCGAACACTCTCATGAGTGCAGCACCCTGAACTTATAGCATTATATGCATCGACTCCGAATCATGTCTTGGGTCAATAGTTGGGTTTGCCCGGCTCCCATGTTTTGGTACCTTACGTTCCGTTATATCTGCTAAGGTAGCACTGGGAGAACCACTGCGATTGTGCCCCGGTTGAGCCGGGCTGAGCACCTCAGTGGAGAAAGCTAAAACTGACCGTCATGATAGGGCGAGAGCTGGTCGCTGTTCGAGAGGTTTTCGAGTCCCTAAAGACTTATGCCGCTTAGAGCAAGGAGTCGGCTTTGTCCGGCCTAGGCATGGATAGCGCCCCGAACTCGGTCTTCCGAATACTATGGCTAAGTGAGAGTGTTCAAGCATTATAGTCTGATTGCCTTGTTCGTTGTGTTGAGCGCCTCCCTCGAAGGACCCAAGAATGGGAAAAGGAGTGCTCAAGTTTATCCCGAACACCCCAGCACTCGTGGCATGGGTGCAGAAGCCGACGACTCGCCAGCTCTCAAATTTAATAAACGGCCGCATGAAGGTAATATTTTAAATTCAAAAGCGTTGCTTAGCGCATATGAACAAGTTTTCAGTAGACATGATCACAAATGCGAGTTTACTCAAAATTACATCTTTGGAGCACTCATCCGCTATAAGGCGGGCACCCTTCAGGACGCCCTCATAATACATCTCGGGCTTGGGATGCTCCTTGCCCGGCGGTGGTCCGTCCGTCACAAGCTTCTCAGCGTCCATCGTGCCCCAGTGCACTTTAGCACGGGCAAGGGCCCTACGGGCACCTTCGATGCATACGGAGCGCTTGATGAGTTCAAGCCATGGACAGGCATCCACCAGCTGCCTCACCAGCCTGAAGTAGCTCCCAGGCATGGCTTCCCCAGGCCACAGCTGGACTACGAGACCCTTCATGGCCTGTTCGGCCACCTTATGGAGCTCGACCAGCTGCTTCAGCTGGTCGCTCAAGGGCACCGGGTGTCCGGCCTCAGCATACTGAGACCAGAACACCTTCTCCGTCGAGCTCCCCTCTTCGGCTCGGTAGAATGCGGCAGCGTCGGACACACTCCGGGAAGATCTGCGAATGCTCCTGGAGAGCTCCGGACTCGGGTAAGTAACAAGTAACTCACTTTCACGTGCTTGCTTCGCATAAAGAATGCCTTACCCGCCGCTATCTTCTTCATCGCCTCAATTTCCTGGAGGGCTTTTTGGGCTTCGGCCTTGGCAGATTTGGCGCTCTCAAGCGCCGAGGCGAGCTCGGACTCTCGAGTCTTTGAGTCAAGCTCCAAACTCTCGTGTTTTTCCACGAGAGCTTGGAGCTCTTGCTGCACCTCCGTCACCCGCGCCTCCTGCTTTTCTCGCTGGGTACGCTCCACGGCCGCATTTTCTTCGGCCTTGGACAGCGCTTCCTTCAGGGTCGCCACCTGGGTTGTGGCCCCTGTAATACTCATGTTGGTCTTGTCATTTTTTGCAACCACATCCTTTTTATATACTTACATAAGGTATTACTTACCTTCCTTGTCCTCGAGCTGCTTCTTGGCAAGGCCGAGCTCGTTCTCGGACCGCTCGAGGCTCTGCTTCAATGCATTGACCTCTGCGGTCGGTCTGGCAGAGGTCAAGAAAGACAACCTGCATTCCCATTTTGACATACTTACGTTAGACTCATGCGTATATCTTTTTGATCCTCAGTTTGGTTTTTCTTTCCGAACACCAAACTGAGCATCAGGGTCTACTGTCTATGCAGTAATATTTTACATATCTTAAATACATACCTCAAAGCTCATTAGAAGGTGACCACAGCTTCGATCAGCCCGCTCTTGGCGGATCGAACCTTCAGATCACCACACTCATAATAGTGCGGTGCTCCTCGTCGATGGAGGCGCCGTTAAGCACCTCCGGCAGATTATCCGGTGCCTCCGGTTGGGCCGGAGGTCACCGGCATCGTAAACTTGCCCTTCTTAGTAGGGGGCCGCTTTGCTAGATGCGGAACCGTTGAAGGTTCCAATAGCGGTGTCGCCCAGGTCGGACTTAGAGCCCTTCGGGGTTTTATCCCCTTTGCGCCTGGAGTCCGGGAGGTCGTCTTGCGGCGCCTCCAGGACCACCCCCTCCTGGCTTGGACCCTTTTGGGACTCCACCTCGGCATCGTCCGTAGGACGAGGGGAGGTAGCAGTCGGAAGTGAAAGGATATTCACATCCAACGAATCCAGGGATCCGCTTGACGAAGCGTCGAGCTGGGCCGCGGGCGGACTGCATGATTACATTCGGCGTCAGAAGATACTGTGCAATAAAGAAACGCCATGAGTTATTCTGGTATCCGGATACTTACGATTTTGCCAGGGGCTTGGCCCTGGATGGCCACTCCTCTTCGCCGTCGTCGGCGTTGGTGGAGTAGTTCGGAGGAAGGGTCCTTCCCTTCTTGGACCCTCCGGCTCCCCCGGTTGGGGCGGCCTTCCTTTTCATTCCTCCCCCCGCTGGAGGGGGAGAGGCTTCTTCTTCCTCCTCCTCGTCTTCGGAGGAGGAGTGCGCCTCGGAGTCATCGGACGATGAATCCGGCACCACCGGGCGCCGGGAACTCTTTTGAGTTCCCGTGGCCTTCTTCTTGGCCTTCTTCTCCGGCACCACGAAAGGTCTTTGGGACCAGCAACCTGTCAAGTGGGCGTCTGCTGGATCTTCGGGCAAAGGAGCCGGACAGTCGATCTGTCCGGTCTTCTTCTTCCATTCCTGCCAAAGGAACGGGAGCTTAGATCCCGCATAGAGTCAAACTATGAAAAACAAGTATCCCGTAAAGCGTAAAATAAGCTTACTACGCTGGCTTGGCGCTTCGCGCGGAATCCTTGATCCTCGGTGATGGGAGGGGGAACCTCGGCGCCCTTGAATAGCACCTTCCAGGCATCCTCGTGCGTTGTGTCAAAGAGCCTGGTCAGAGTTTGGTGCTGGTCCGGGTTGAACTCCCATAAGTTAAAAGCCCGTCGTTGACACGGGAGGATCCGACGGATGAGCATGACCTGGACTACGTTGACGAGTTTAACCTTTTTGTCCACCAGGTCTTGGATGCAGGTTTGGAGCCCGGTCCACTCTTCCGAATTACCCCACGACAGGCCTTACATTTCCGTGGAGGTGAGCTGTGTGGGGATGCGAATCGAATTGGGGCGCTGCCCATTCAGGGTCATGCGGCTCGATGATGTAGAACCACCCCGATTGCCACCCCTTTATGGTCTCCACGAAGGATCCCTCGAGCCATGTAACGTTGGGCATCTTGCCCACCATGGCGCCTCCGCACTCGGCTTGCTGGCCGCCCACTACCTTCGGCTTGACATTGAAGGTCTTCACCATAAGCGAAATGGGGCTTGATGCGGAGGAAGGCCTCGCACCTGACGATAAATGCCGAGATGTTGAGGACGAAGTTCGGGGCCAGATCGTGGAAATCCAGCCGTAGTAGAACATGAGCCCCGGACAAATGAGTGAAGTGGGAAACCTAGTCCTCGGAGGAAATGGGTGAGGAACACCACCCTCTCATGGGGCCTGGGGGTGGGGATGAGCTGCCCCTTGTCTGGGAGCCGGTGCGCGATGTCGTTAGACAAGTATCCGGCCTCCCTCAGCTTCTTGATGTGTCCCTCTGTGACGGAGGAGACCAACCACTTGCCTCCCGCTCCGGACATGGCTGGAGAAGGTAGAGGTGGGGTGTGCGGACTTGAGCCTTTGGAGCAGAAGTCTTGAAAATGGATAAGCAAAGGAGGAAGAAGGCGTAGATGGAAAAGGTGGATCATTATCCCCTTATATGGGTGGACGAAAGTATGTGCCCCCGCCAGCCTGGTAAAACTCGCTTATCTCCCAAGCGCCATAAATTAATGGCACGGTTGGGTTACCCACGCCCGTATTGATGAGAATCCCGGAATAAGGGGACACGATCTCTGCTTCGACAAGACGTGCCAAGGAAACCTCCTCGCTAAACGCGCTGAGGTGGGACAGTAAAATGATTCGAATAAAGGCTTGGCCGTGGTGTGATGTCACGCTGCGGAATACGTCAGCAGATTGGATTTGTGTAAATATTATTCTCTCTACGGTGGTATGTGGAACTTATTTTGCGGAGCCGGACACTACCCTTGTGTTCAAAATCTTCTATGAAGTATTCGGACGAGGAACCCGCCTTGCAATGCCGAAGACAATCTGCATGCCGGACTCGTCGTCATTGAAGCTTTGGTTCAGGAGACTCTTGAGGAGTCCTGGATTAGGGGGTGTCCGGATGGCCGGACTATAACCTTTGGCCGGACTCTTGGACTATGAAGATACAATTGAAGACTTCGTCCCGTGTCCGGATGGGACTTTCCTTGGCGCGGAAGGCAAGCTTGGCGATACGGATATGTAGATCTCCTCCCATTTGTAACCGACTCTATGTAACCCTAACCCTCTCCGGTGTCTATATAAACCGGAGGGTTTTAGTCCGTAGGACGAACAACAATCATACCATAGGCTAGCTTCTAGGGTTTAGCCTCTCTGATCTCGTGGTAGATCTACTCTTGTACTACCCATATCATCAATATTAATCAAGCAGGAGTAGGGTTTTACCTCCATCGAGAGGGCCCGAACCTGGGTAAAAACATCGTGTCCCTTGTCTCCTGTTACCATCTACCTAGATGCACAGTTCGGGACCCCCTACCCGAGATCCGCCGGTTTTGATACTGACACCGCCCCTTCAGCTTATATAAGGAGGGGCAGGACTCCCCAAATAGGGACAAGCAAGAAGAAACAATCTCTAGGGTTAGACACAAAGAGCCGGCTTACCGGCGACTCCCTCATGATCATAATGAGACCTAGCCACAAACAGCATGTAGGGCTATTACCGGATGATGTTTCCCGGGGCCCGAAGTTGTCTAAATCCTTGTCTTGTGTTGTGTGTCTCGATTCCGCTCAATCCCTCAAGCTACTACAAAGATGCGTTGGCCTCATGACTAAGTCCTCACACTAGGACATCATCCATGACAATTCCACGACAGTTGGCGCCCACCGTGGGGCCTGCGCACGGTGGTGTTGAGTGCTTGAAGGGATCTTTCACATGGATCGAGAGGCTTGCGATTGACTGGATAAAGAAAAGCCGGTTTGTAAGGATCTACATGAAATTGCGAGTTCCTCAGTCGATGTGGACAGAATTGCCGCCAGGAAAGAGATTAGGTCCCGCTCATATACAAGTTTGCAACTGAAGCAGATCAACTCCCGAAGCAATCAGGAGTTCATGCTCCCCTCGTGCGTCCAAGTGTCCCATGGAGGTTTCCTTTCAATCTAAATGTGTCAAGTCACGGTAGTATTGAGGGTGCTCTTACTTGCACAATATACAAGTCTGTTCAATCCATCAATCCAAGGACGGATGGATTGTTTGCTATAGTCAAGACAAACAGGGATTCGATCAACTACGTCGATGCATTAGCCTTGGCCGTCACTGAAGCTCTTTTTTCTGCTGTACCGGGTGTTTTTTCAAGTCCCGAGAAAATTTCCACCTGGGCCCTATGCGTTGATCTGATAGCCACAAGTTGCTGCTGCTGTTTCCTGTGTTTGTGGCTGTTGCTACCCCTGAAAAAAAATCATCAAAGCAACCACGAGCCAGATTGGATGGGGTGATGGGCGTGGACTTGGTCCACCGCCGCTGCAGCCATCGCTGCGCGGCGAGTCCTCTTTCGAGCCGCCTTCTGCCGGCGCTATGGCCATGACTGCATGCCGGGCCGCCCGCACGAGGCCGGACTGCTGCTGTCGCAAACCGCCTCAGCCGCCTCATCGCTCCACTACCGCTGGTCTGCAGTAGCCGCTGCTTCGCCGCGCCTCTGCTGCCTCCTCCACCGGTCGCGCCTCGCCTCTTCTGCCACAGTGGCCGAGCCGCCAAACGGCCGAGTTGCCACTCAAGATCCGCCCCCGCGCCATACCAGTCACCATGGCTTCGCCTTCAGCTGGCCGGCAGGTCGCCGGATTCCGACTCCGCACCTCTACCGCATGCTCGCCGACGCGTTTCCAAGTCGCCTTCAAGGTTTGGCCAAGCCGCCATGTTGAACCGCCGGGCCCGTAACCCGCCAGCGCCCCCGCTGAAGCCGTCATTGATCTCCGCCTCTGCTCTGTTCGCGCCAAGACGTCGCCGTGAGTCGCCGGCCTCCATTTTATCAGTCTACCTAAACTGTAGCAGCGCGGAGCCACCCTGCCGCTGTGAGCCGCCCTGCCGGATCACCATGACCGGCCACTGCTGTTCGAAATCATTCTGGGACGCCCCTGCTGATGCGCCTTTGAGCCGCGCTAAACCGCCCCGGACCTACCGCGCCCTCTGCCTCGCACCCGGGTTATCTTCCCGGGTTGTGATGCCTCTGAGTCTAAGGCCTTGTACAATAGAAGATGCTTAGAGGGGTGCTTAGAAAAATAAATCGAGATTTTCTGAAGCACCGGTGCCTATTTCTACAAGAGAGACGCTTAGTTAAGCGTCTACCCTGTATAAATAAGCATCGGTGCTTAAGGAAAGTCTGGTTTATTTCTCTAAGCACCTCCCGTAAGCACCTCCCATTGTACAAGGCCTAAGGTGCTGCTCTAAGTCACCGTCTTTCCTGGCAAGTCGCCCTCACCCGTTCTCTGATCCGGGCTGATCGCTGTTACTGTGAGCCCCTCCGCCAAGTCGCCGGTCCAACTGCTGCATCAGAGTTGCCCTGTTGGCCTGCATTACTTAAGCCCCCAAGTGTTTCTGCAGTGGAAGAGCCGCTGCCGCTGAGTCGCCGTGGCCCTCAACACCTCGAGTCGCTGTAACAGAGAGCCGCCCTGTGCCTGTGAACCACCACAACTGTTGCGGCCTCTGAGCCGGACTCGCCGGTGTACCGAGCTGCTGCTAAGGTCGGCCTGTTTCAAGTCGCCGCCGCGACCTTCTCCCGATCGCCTCTGTAGAAGTAGGTTGAGTCTGCTATGGCCTTGCCTCGTCGTCCGCTAGTGCCCTCAGTGGCCGGCTTCTGCCGCATGTTGCTGCCACCATAAGCCACCGTCGCGGTCAAATTGGTGTACCTCAATGACAAAAGAAAGCGCTGCGGGCGGTTTATTACAGAAAGCTCACGCCAAAGGGAGAGGAGGGTCAAACTGGATACATGTTTGACTTCCCTACACATGCATGAAAGCAAAATCAATTAGTACTGCACGGTACTACTACGGGAACAGAGCAATGAGTCATCATCGAAATGAGTCATCATCTGCTGGTCCGCCGGGATTACATCCAACAATATCTAGCGCCAACGTTTGCGTTCATATGAAAAAAATACCAGGTGTTATCTTTTATATACATTTTTATACTGATTTTGTCAAAGGACAATTACTTTGGCTGTATCTTTTCTACATGCGGGACAATTATTTCAAGATGACGTTATATCGCGGATGATTGTCCTTGCCATGCTGCTCAATGAAAACAACCAAGTTGCTGCCCTTGCAGACAAATTGATGTCAGCCTATCAGGGTCAACCCGCTCATACAAGCGGCCCAATGGATGTGGTACAAGCCACCGCCATACGGTCCGATTTACTCCAACAACTCTGAAGCAAGCCATAATACATTATCAGCCTCCGCCTATACCGGATGGCTCAAAGGACAAGCGCATAAGTCGCCACCACTGTGGTTTGTCTAAATTCAACAACCAGCTGGGATAAACCGCTGGCCAGATTACTGACACAAATCATATGGGGTCATTTACAACCCGCCACGGTCGACCTGAAGTTTCCGAGGATTCACAACGCGTTATCAATGCTAAGGATATACAATGAGTGTTGTGAAGATCATTAACTCGCCACCTTTGCCTCCAGCTTCAGCATACAGAGCTTCGATGTTCAACTATATGCTGGTTTATATCACGGTCAAATATGGAGAATCTCAAGCCAACTCCTCAAGTCGTCTTAAGACTCGGGGGCTACAATGATATGACTCAACAAATCTTGCCAGTTTCAGCAGGCTCAAGAACTCCGGATCATTGGAGGGAAGATAACCCGGTCCCGGAGGCTACCGTCATATTGGTGAAAATTTAAAGGCCGTCAGAAAATTTCCGGCTCAAAATGAAAGTTCTGGTTTAAAATCGGGCTCAAGGGAAAATCTGTCTCCCACAAAGCTCTGAAGCTCTCAATATCCGGTTCAAAATCCCGATTCAAGAAGAATTTATCTCTTGCAAAAAAATTAAAGGTTGCCAAAGAGGACCTGTTACCATGATGCGTGGTTCAAACATGGGTATCCTACCTTATTGGCTTATCATATTATTGATCACATGGGGGCTTCCTGTTCAAACATAGGTCGTATTCGAACCAAAGAGAACATAGCTGTCGGTACCCTCTTGATCGACGCAATGACAAACCCACCAGGGGGCTTCTTGGTCGTATTCGAATCATAGCTTAACCCCTTTTGGGTTCGACTCTGATTGTATTCGAATCAAAGTCGTTAAAAAAGTCTCAAGGTCATTTGGGGGCTTCCTGTTCAAACATAGGTCGTATTCGAACCAAAGAGAACATAGCTGTCGGTACCCTCTTGATCGGCACAATGCCAAACCCACTAGGGGGCTTCTTGATCATATTCGAATCATAGCTTAACCCCTTTCGGGTCCGACTTTGATCGTATTCAAATTAGAGTCGTTAAAAAATTCTCAAGGTCATTTGGGGGCTTCCTGTTCAAACATAGGTCGTATTCGAACCAAAGAGAACATAGCTGTCGGTACCCTCTTGATCGGCGCAACGCCAAAACCACTAGGGGGCTTCCCGATCGTATTCGAATCCTAGCTTAACCCCTTTTGGTCCGGCTTACTGATCGTATTCGAATCAGAAGCCTCACTTTTTCTCTTTGTTTGACTTAAGTTTTTTGAAAACAGTCTTTTGGGTTTGTCTTGAGACTTTTTGTTCATATTTGAAGCATATATGTGGTTTCGATTAACCCGGCTTGACTTTGGATGATAAGTTGCCATCATATGACAATCATAAACATTTGGAAGTTTTGGCTTCTAAAGATTGGGTTATCACCATTACTGCACAGGTATCCTAAACCGGTAGTACGATTCAATATCAGAGGAACCGATTTTCCAAACCAGATTATATTATTCAAATCTTTAATAGCCAACATGGCTGGATTTTTATTATGGTTATAAATAGCCAATATTATGATGGAGGTCCCCAAAGTCGCTTTAGCGCAATGGTTATTATTTTATTAATGGACATGATTTATTTTTACAATGGAGGGAATAGTCCCGAGTCGCTGCAAGCTTACGACCCGGCACTTGGGGGCTACATTATTCGAATTGAGATTACATAAAATATGCAAGTCTCATGTCGCTACAATCATGCACCATGACACTTGGGGGCTAATGCAAAGTCATTTTTTGCTCACTTTATTGAAGACCCAACTCATCACATTGTAATGAGCCGGCCCTTGGGGGCTACCAATTGCTCCTGTTAACAATTCAAGGTACACAAGTTTTAATCCATTATATTGAAGGGTCCACTGCTTAGTTGGTAAAGCACAAAGCTCTTAACCTTGTGGACGTGGGTTCAAGCCCCATGATGGGGGTTACATCATATGATGTATTTTCAATGAAGTATATACAAAGTCCCTGCTCATTATTGCATAATAACCCGACCCTTGGGGGCTACACTGGTTGAAAGTTTTTATGAGCATAAGGCAGTTACAAGTCCCAAAGTTCTTTGCAAGCATGACAACCCGACACTTGGGGGCTACATATGAGGAATACTCAGTTCTGACTAGTGATTGAGATGAACAATATAGATGAAATGAACAACATGGATTTCTTCAAAGTGGTAATATTTATATTAAAGCAAGTCTTAAGTCATCACTTTGCTCTACTCAAGACTTGGGGGCTACAGGTAACCCGGCATCGGTAACAATTATGACTCGGTGCCATCAATATTTATCAAACCGGCAATTTTGGTAATATTAAACCGGCAAGTTTTACATCTTCAAACCGGCTGAATATCAGATGAGTATTTCAAGACCAATATTTCTTAAGCCGGCGCTTTGGAAGCCGCCTCAAGTGGATTATTCTTCACAAAATTTCTCTGTGAGAAACCAACGTCAGCAATTTGACTATGAAGCTGGCTTATTGACCCGGATTTTTAGAAGAAGGAAATGATAATTGGACTTAAGGATGATCAGGTCTCGACTCAGAAAAATATATAACCCGGAGCACAACCTGTCAAATTCGTTGTTAAGTTATTTTGTAGGATCAGTTTAACATGGATAAATATCAAATTAAACTGGGGGCTAATATCAGGGATATACCCCGCGGCGTAACCCGGCCGGAAGTATAACCCAGCCAGACTTGGCGTTTCATCGATAACCCGCCGGAGGACTGACGGCTCACTGGTCTGGCGGTTCACTGGTCTGCTGACTCATTGGTGACCCGGTGGGTGTTTTAGATGGATGACGAGGCCCAAGGCCCGTAAAGGCTCATGCTACGGTGGGCCAGTTTATGAGGAAAGCACAAGGAATATTCTCCTACAAAGGAAGCAAGACTAGGACTCCACTTGTAATAGAGTAATCCTAATCCTACTAGGACTAGTCATGTAACCCGCCTCTTCAACTTATATAAGGAGGGGCAGGGCTCCCCAAAGAGGGACAATCAAGAAGAAACAATCTCTAGGGTTAGACACAAAGAGCCGGCTTACCGGCGACTCCCTCATGATCATAATGAGACCTAGCCACAAACAACATGTAGGGCTACTACCGGATGATGTTTCCCGGGGCCCGAAGCTGTCTAAATCCTTGTCTTGTGTTGCGTCTCTCGATTCCGCTCAATCCCTCAAGCTACTACAAAGATGCATTGGCCTCACGACTAAGTCCTCACACTAGGACATCTGCGATGAAAATTCCACGACATTACTAGTACTTCGAGTATGTGCCAAACACGTAAATTAGAATTCCAATGGCATGCTACACAGTGTCTCTCTTACATTTCATGAAGCCACGTGGCACATGTGGAGGCGTTGTCCGACCTCCTTGTGTGGATTGACCACATCGACGTGCTGCTTGTTCCAGAAGAATGTACTCATCCTCTCTGAGCCACACTGGCGGTACATGCACAAAGCGAAGATGTGCACGCACGCCACACACACACACTCATTCCCTCGCACGCGCACGTGGGTACATGGGGGGACGCATTTTTGTATGAAGATCCACCCCATGTGATAATTTGATGCGTGTAAAGTCCTTCACTTCATTGATGGTCAATTAATACAGCGCATGCAAATTGAGTGGACGTGAGGGCGGAAGAAAGACATTACTACTCCATCACAAGCGCATGCAGTAATTAAATCATGGGTTGGTAGTACTTCCATTGGTCTCCTTCGTATTTTGTGCCAATTTTTGACCATATTTGTAAGTAACATAATATTTATGCATGTCATAAAAAGTGGCACAAAAAAGGGGGCCAATAAACCAGGACGCGGGCAGCATGATCAATTTTTGCTAGGGCTACTGTTGGTGGCCTTTGTATTTAAATACGGACGGAGTGGAGTAGTACTATCTTTATCTTAGCCTCGTAGTGCTCTCCTAGCGCCTAGGCTCGCCTCCCCGCCTCGCCCACTGGATCCTGCCATGGAGGATCCCGCCATGGATAATCCCTTAGATCCCACGATCCCGTGGGCTGCCCTCTCACCGCGCCCGCAAAGATCGCCGCCTTTTGAGCGAAACCCACATGTGTTTTAGAGGGGATCCATTGCTTCGGAATCACGAGATGGTGGCACCGAAGGACATGCTGGGCTGCGTTTGGTGGTGGGAAGCAAGGGCAAATCGGATCGAGGAAGGCCGCATCGATTGGAGAGAAGTTCAAGGAGCTGCGCTGGCGCAAAGACAAGGAGGAGGCACAAGTCGATCTCAGGGAGAGATGCCGAGGGATGTCAAAGATCCGGCAGCGCGTTGATTTCGAGCTAGGGCTAATGGTAGAGATCATATTCACGGAGTCGATCATGGAGGAAAGAACACGCATGCTCAAGAATGGCATGAGCAGCCGGTGCAACTGTTCAAATGGGCGGTAGGAGAAGCCAAATCCCGGGACCAGTTGCGGCGGCGCCGCTGGGCATGCATCATAGGCGAGGTGAGCTGCCCTCCTTCCCCGCTAGCGATGCAGTGACCTAGTCGGTTGTTGCTGTAGTGAACTTGCAACGCCATGTCGGTTTGCAACCTTGACAATCACTCCATCTATATGTATTGTATTCCTGTGAAAATACTTGGTCGTTTGGAAAAAGATGGTGATTGATTTATCACTAGTTTTAGAATGCTTGGTCATGACAATCAACCGAAGCCACAACCAGAAGTCTCCATCGCGTAATACTTTATGGTCGGTCGCACCAACAGACTGTCGGTCGGACCCGCGTCTCACCGAAGGGACACGCATCGACTTGGTCTGACATGTACGACCAGTTACATCACTGACTTGTGCGACCGCATTTGAGCAGTGTAGTACTCCCTCTATCTCAGTTTACAAGTCTTGCATGTGTACCTAGGTCGTTAATTTGACCATCTTAATAAGAGGCATACATTACAAAAAATATATCATTACAAACTTAAAATATTCTATTTTTTGATGATATATTTTTTATGTTAAACAATTTATTTTATAAGTTACATTGACGACCTAGATACACGTGCAAGCCTTGTAAACTGAGATGGAGGGAGTACTTGAAATTTATGTTCCACTAAACTCATCGGGAGCCGCTTCGGGCCTCAAACCAAAACCATCAATTAATCTTTACCTTGTTCCCATCACATTCCAAAGTACTAGTGCTACAATTAAGTGAAAGCCTGCTCACACCTACTAGTACGCACCAAACCTGAACGTGTTCCCACTATGCAGGTTTCAAAGATTAGTGCTAGTACTTAGGTTATAAAAAGGGGAACTACCTAACCGAAAATTACTCTACCTTCCTCCTCATAAGTCCTTCTTCACCCGTCCTTGCCATGGCCGGTGTGCAGAGCTATAGGTCGAGAACTACTCGTAACAAGGGAGCGACAACTAAGGCTGTGGAAAAAAAGAGAGGGCTCACCGCCACGCAGAGACCTCGAAAGATCTCTCATGGGCAGGCGATGGCTCCCGGGAGCGCCCTAGAAACGGAGGCGAACATGCCTAGCTGGCGGCGCTGGAGACGTTATCCCTCAATGGCATGCCTGATCAGCTCAATAAGCACCTCAATAAGAAGAAGGAGTTCATCCACGGCTTGGTGGAGCTGCTGAAGGAGAGCCTCGACGACATGCCCGCCGAGCTCAAGTGAGCAGGGGAGTTGATCACGCTTGGCGATGTCAGCCAAGAAGAGCATTGCCTCGAAGAAGAAGGCGACCAGCGAAATCCTGCAACTTCAGGAGGACAAGGCGAAGCTCTGCCACGAGCTCGACCTGCTGAAGAAGGAGAATGCCGGCTGGAAGAAGCTGCATGAGAATAGTAGTTCCTTGATGAAGATGCTGCAAGCCCTCGTCATGGAACAAAAGGAGGAGTTGGTGAAGCTCCGCATCGAGCACCCGGCTGCTTTCAAGGTATGTAATGCGGCCGTGGAACAGATGATGAAGGCTCGCGTCGAGAAATCCCGCGTCATGGATAGAATGAAGAAGATGGCGGAGGAGACGCACAAGGAGATGGAGGTCGTGGAGGCGATGAAGAAGCAGTTACGACTCCGGGGCCAGCAACCCTTCATGTAGTAGAGAGCAGCGCCCCAGAATTGTGTGTGCGTCTTCCTTCTTTTTTGGGGGTGACAATCTTCCTTCTTCTTTTGCTCCTGTGTTTCTTCTTTTGCTTCGGGTGTTTCGCCGCACGTGTCATGTTCTCTACAACGCATGAATAGAACAATGCTAACAATGAGATGACTAGCAAATTAGATCATTTTTTATTGCCATATGGCACTGGGCTGCTGTGTTCCGTGCTCCTCCGTCGTACTACTCCAGTGGAAAACTTGAGTATACCACACGGTTCTTTGCTCCTCCTCAGGTCGTTGGCACACAAATCACAAGGCTCCGCCTTCCAGCAGTAATGATCCCTCAAATCACAAAGGCCCTCGCCTCTCTTGAAACCGACCAAGCTAGACTGCCCCGCCCTCTAGCCTTTTAAAAAATGTATACTTTTGTACAGTGGTAGTATCGCTGGATTGCGCCATGGAGCAAAACTAACAAGATGAAATTAAAGAAAAAAAGTGGTACATATAGAGAGTGCTCGTCGCCAACTTATGCATATAGTAATATTAAAAAAGCTAGTACGTGCTTAAATGGGGTGCTAAATTATATTAAAGAAATTAGCATACCTATTTAATTCTTGGGTTCTTATTATTTATGCCACTAGTTGTGTATCACTACTCCGTTTTGCCATTAGAACTTACAACTACTCAAAAATGCCATCGATCCATGAGATGCCTGCTCAATAATGCAATAGATATCTCAAAAATGCCATTGTTAAGTTAGATGTTTGCTCAAAAATGCCATTAGACATTGTTATTTTCACGTCAAACCCGTTGACCATGTTATATAACAAAAATAAGCCGATTCTCACAATGATAAGTGTGGCCCCGCTTGTCAGGACTAACAAAAGCGAATAATTTTACAGGAAAATAAGAACGCTATTGGGATCAAGTAGGCCCCACACTTTATTTTACTGCAGTGAGATAGAGGGAGAGCTGGCATGTTGGTCCATCGGTATTTATGTCATTATAACATGGCCAAAGAGATTTGAGTCACAATAATGGTGTGCAGCACAACACACCCCTCAAATAAAACTAAGCACCCTGAAATTCTTTGACAACTAAACTGCTTGCTATATGATGTTGGCCATATATATTGTATGTATATAATGTGAAGAAACGAGTGGTAGTACTATACCAACTAAAATATGAACTGTAAGAAATACTAGTATGTACGTACTGAAGAGTTAAAGTAACGAGAAGGAACATAACATAGTTCTCACTGGGACTCAAAGACAACACACCCCTCAAATAAAACTAAGCATACCTGAAATTAAACTAAGCAACTAATCCGGTAGATACTGCATTAGAACCACCATGAGCAACGACACTGCCACCTTACTCGGACTCCTCGTCCACATGCTCGACTTCGTCCTTGTCCCTCTTCCTCTTGGGCGATACTTCTTTGCTTGAACCACACACTTGGCTCTTGCTCTTCATCCAACCATTTAGATATTGAAACAAAGGTATCCATCCATTGCATCGTAGTGGATGTGGTCTATATCTAGTACATTCCACTCCCATGCATGATGAAACTTGAATGGAGGTTTCTTCAAGGTACTGCATTTAAGGATGAACCATGGCTCCTGCCAGGGTCAGCATTGAAGGCTGATCACGAGAGGGCACCAGCCCTTTCTTCTGGAGGTCGAAGGGGTTGGCTGCAATTAGGCCTATCCGATCCAGGACATCCCAGTCATTCCTAAAGTCTACAGTAATGAATTTAACTCGGCCACCCTTGAGGAAGTTCTTAAATTCCTCGCACTCAACGTCAGCATGGCATATGTGGTAGACCAAGCATAATTCATGCACACAAACCTGGATCACGGCGGGCTTCTTCTTCTCTGCCTCCTTTAGATTCTTCTCGCTTTCCAGGACTGTGGTGTACTCAACATCTAGCCCAACGACCCACTCATACTTTGAGATTTCGAACATGCGTCTGAAGCGAGCAAGGCATCCTTGAAGGAAATATGCACTAGAGGCAATGATAAAGTTATTATTTATTTCCTTATATCATGATAAATGTTTATTATTCATGCTAGAATTGTATTAACCGGAAACTTGATACATGAGTGAATACATAGACAAACAGAGTGTCACCGGTATGCCTCTACTTGACTAGCTCGTTGAATCAAAGATGGTTATGTTTCCTAGCCATTGACATGAGTTGTCATTTGATTAACGGGATCACATCATTAGGAGAATGATGTGATTGACTTGACCCATTCCGTTAGCTTAGCACTCGATCGTTTAGTATGTTGCTATTGCTTTCTTCATGACTTATACATGTTCCTATGACTATGAGATTATGCAACTCCTGCTTACCGGAGGAACACTTTGTGTGCTACCAAATGTCACAACGTGAATCGGGTGATTATAAAGGTGCTCTCAGGTGTGTCTCCGAAGGTACTTGTTGGGTTGGCGATTTCGAGATTAGGATTTGTCACTCCGATTGTCGGAGAGGTATCTCTGGGCCTCTCAAGAATGCACATCACTTAAGCCTTGCAAGCATTGCAACTAATGAGTTAGTTGCAGGATGATGCATTACGGAACGAGTAAAGAGACTTGCCAAGAATCTAGATTGAACTAGGTATTGAGATACCGACGATCGAATCTCGGCAAGTAACATACCAATGACAAAGGGAACAATGTATGTTGTTATGCGGTCCGACCGATAAAGATCTTCAGAGAATATGTGGGAGCCAATATGAGCATCCGTGTTACGCTATTGGTTATTGACCGAGACGTGTCTCGGTCATGTATACATAGTTCTCGAACCCGTAGGGTCCGTGACGCTTAACGCTTCGATGATGCTTATATTATGAGTTCATATGTTTTGATGTACCGAAGGTTGTTCGGAGTCCCAGATGTGATCACGGACATGACGAGGAGTCTCAAAATGGTCGAGACATGAAGATTGATATAGTGTAAGCCTATATTTGGATATCGGAAGTGTTCCGAGTGAAATCGGGATTTTACCGGAGTACCGGGAGATTACCGGAACCCCTCGGGGGCTTAATGGGCCATAGTGGGCCTTGTGGAGAAGAGGAGAGGCGGCCAGGGCAGGGCCACAGGCCCCTCCCCCCTAGTCCGAATAGGACAAGGAGAGGGGGGCGGCGCCCCCCCTTCCTTCCTCTCTCCCTCCTCTTTCCCCCTCCACTCCTAGTCCAACAAGGAAAAGGGAGGGAGTCCTACTCCCTGTGAGGAGTAGGACTCCTCTGGGCGCGCCTCCTAGGGCCGGCCTCCTCCTCCCTTGCTCCTTTATATCACGGGGTGGGGGGGCACCCCATAGACACAACAATTGATCGCTTGATCTTTTAGCTGCAGCGGTGCCCCCCTCCACCATAGTCCACCTCGATAATACTCTAGCGGTGCTTAGGTGAAGCCCTGCGTCGGTAGAACATCATCATCGTCACCACGCCGTCGTGCTGACGAAACTATCCCTCAACACTTGGCTGGATCGGAGTTCGAGGGACTTCATCGGGCTGAACGTGTGCTGAACTCGGAGGTGCCGTGCGTCCGGTACTTGATCGTTCGGATCGTGAAGACGTACGACTACATCAACCGCTAAGCAGTTAACGCCCGCTTTTCGGTCTCACGAGGGTACGTGGACAACACTCTCCCATCTCGCTGGTATGCATCACCATGATCTTGTGTGTGCGAGGAATTTTTTGAAATTACTACGCTCCCCAACAAAGGGCATCTCGAGCCAGGTTTTATGCGTAGATGTCATATGCACGAGTAGAACACAAGTGAGTTGTGGGCGATATAAGTCATACCGCTTACCAAAGCATGTCATACTTTGGTTCGGTGGTATTGTTGGATGAAGCGGCCCAGACCGACATTACGCCAGACGTCAGCGAGATCGGTTCTACCGACGTGCTTTGCACACAGTGGTGGCGGGCGGTGTCAGCTTTCTCCAACTTTAGTTGAACTGAAAAGTGGCTACGCCCGGTCCTTGCGAAGGTTAAAACATCACCAACTTGACAAACTATCGTTGTGGTTTTGATGCGTAGGTAAGAACGGTTCTTGCTAAGCCCATAGTAGCCACGTAAAATTTGCAACAACAAAGTAGAGGACGTCTAACTTGTTTTTGCAGGGCATGTTGTGATGTGATATGGTCAAGACGTGATGCTATATTTTATTGTATGAGATGATCATGTTTTGTAACCGACTTATCAAGAATCGGCGTGGAGCCATATGGTTGTCGCATTATTGTATGCAATCGCCCTGTAATGCTTTACTTTATCACTAAGTGGTAGCGATAGTCGTAGAAGCATAAGATCGGCGAGACGACAATGATGCTACGATGGAGATCAAGGTGTCGCGCCGGTGATGATGGTGATCATGACGGTGCTTCGGAGATGGAGATCACAAGCACAAGATGATGGCCATATCATATCACTTATATTGATTGCATGTGATGTTTATCTTTTTATGCATCTTATCTTGCTTTGATTGACGGTAGCATTATAAGATGATCCCTCACTAAATTATCAAAGTATAAGTGTTCTCCACGAGTATGCACTGCTAAAAGTTCTTCATGCCGAGACACCACGTGATGATCGAGTGTGATAGGCTCTACGTTCAAATACAACGGTGCAAAACAGTTGCACACGCTGAATACTCAAAGTTAAACTTGACGAGCCTAGCATATAATGTATATGGCCTCTAACACGGAGACCGAAGGTCAAGCGTGAATCATATAGTAGATATGATCAACATAGTGATATTCACCATTGAAACTACTCCATCTCACGTGATGATCGGACATGGTTTAGTTGATATGGATCACGTGATCACTTAGAAGATTAGAGGGATGTCTATCTAAGTGGGAGTTCTTTAATAATTTGATTAATTGAACTTAAATTTATCATGAACTTAGTCCTGGTAGGATTAGCATATATCTATGTTGTAGATCAATAGCTCGCTTTTAGCTCCCCTGTTTTATTTTGATATGTTCCTAGAGAAAAATGAGTTGAAATATGTTAGTAGCAATGATGCGGATTGGATCCGTGATCTGAGGATTATCCTCATTGCTGCACAGAAGAATTATGTCCTTGATGCACCGCTAGGTGACAGACCTATTATAGGAGCGTATGCGCACGTTATGAATTTTTGGCTAGCTCAATATGATGACTACTTGATAGTTTAGTGCACCATGCTTAATAGCTTAGAATCGGGACTTCAAAGACGTTTTGAACGTCATGGACCATATGAGATGTTCCAGGAGTTGAAGTTAATATTTCAAGCAAATACCCGAGTTGAGAGACACTACTAGGGAAAACCCTAGCAGTAGCGCTGGTTTTGTGCTCACTAGTAGCGTGGGTAGGCGCGCTACTAATAAGGTGCTAAAGTTATCGCTTAGCAAAGAACGCTGCGTTCGCACGCTGCCATCGCTAGGATTTAATAGCTGCAGCTGCTTGTTCACCCCACGCCATCGCTAATGTAACTACTGTCAGCGTGTTTTCTCTCTATCGCTACTAGTATTCTTTTTTATTTTTCCATTTTTAGTTTATTTATTCGCCATCGTACTGTTGGGGAACGTTGCAGAAAATAAAAATTTTCTACGGTTTCACCAAGATCAATCTATGAGTTCATCTAGCAACAAGAGAGAGGAGTGCATCTACATACCCTTGTAGATCGCGAGCGGAAGCGTTCAAGAGAACGGGGTTGAGGGAGTCGTACTGCCGTGATCCAAATCACCGATGATCCTAGTGCTGAATGGACAGCACCTCCGCGCTCAACACACGCACGATTGGGAAGACGCCTCCTCCTTCTTGATCCAGCAAGGGGAAGGAGAGGTTGATGAAGATCCAAAGAAGACGACGGCGTGGTGGTGGATGCAAAGCAATGATCTCGGCAGGGCTTCGCCAAGCGTCTGCGAGAGGGAGAGGTGTAGCAAGGGGAGAGGGAGGCGCCAAGAGCATGGGTGCGGCTGCCCTCCCTTCCCCTATTTATATAGGCCCCCTAGGGGGGGGCGCCGACCCTGGAGATGGGATCTCCAAGGGGGGGCGGCGGCCAGGGGGTGGCTTCCCCCCAAGCCAGGTGGAGGCGCCCCCACCCCTAGGGTTTCCCAACCCTAGACGCAGGGGGGCCCAAGGGGGGGCGCACCAGCCCACCAGGGGCTGGTTCCCCTCCCACTTCAGCCCATGGGGCCCTCCAGGATAGGTGGCCCCACCCGGTGGAACCCCGGGACCCTTCCGGTGGTCCCCAGACAATACCGTGACCCCAAACTTTCCCGATGGTCAAACCTGACTTCCTATATATAATTCTTTACCTCCGGACCATTCCGGAACTCCTCGTGACATCCGGGATCTCATATGGGACTCCGAACAACTTTCGGGTTACTGCATACTCATATCTATACAACCCTAGCGTCACCGAACCTTAAGTGTGTAGACCCTACGGGTTCGGGAGACATGCAGACATGACCGAGACGCCTCTCCGATCAATAACCAACAGCGGGATCTGGATACCCATGTTGTCTCCCACATGCTCCTCGATGATCTCATCGTATGAACCACGATGTCGAGGATTCAAGCAACCCCGTATACAATTCCCTTTGTCAATCGGTACGTTACATGCCCGAGATTCGATCGTCGGTATCCCAATACCTTGTTTAATCTCGTTACCGGCAAGTCATTTTACTCGTACCGTAATGCATGATCCCGTGACTGCACACTTGGTCACATTGAGCTCATTATGATGATGCATTACCGAAAGTGGGCCCGTAGATACCTCTCCGTCATATGGAGTGACAAATCGTAGTCTCGCTTTCGTACAACCCAATGACACTTTCGGAGATACCCGTAGTGTACCTTTATAGTCACCCAGCCACGTTGTGGACGTTTGGCACACCCAAAGCACTCCTACGGTATCCGGGAGTTGCACAATCTCATGGTCTAAGGAAATGATACTTGACATTCGGAAAAGCTCTAGCTAAACGAACTACACGATCTTTGAGCTATGCTTAGGATTGGGTCTTGTCCATCACATCATTCTCCCAATGATGTGATCCCGTTATCAATGACATCCAATGTCCATAGTCAGGAAACCATGACTATCTGTTGATCAACGAGCTAGTCAACTAGAGGCTCACTAGGGACACATTGTAGTCTATTTATTCACACGTGTATTACGATTTCCAGATAACACAATTATAGCATGAATAATAGACTATTATCATGAACAAAGAAATATAATAATAACCATTTTATTATTGCCTCTAGGGCATATTTCCAACAGTCTCCCACTTGCACTAGAGTCAATCATCTAGTTACATTGTGATGAATCGAACACCCATAGAGTTACGGTGTTGATCATGTTTTGCCCTAGGGAGAGGTTTAGTCAACGGATCCGCTACATTCAGTCCGTATGTACTTTACAAATATCTATGTCTCCATCTTGAACATTTTCACGAATGGAGTTGAAGCGACGCTTGATGTGCCTGGTCTTCTTGTGAAACCTGGGCTCCTTGGCAAGTGCAATAGCTCCATGTTGTCACGGAAGAGTGCGATCGGCCCCGACGCATTGGGTATGACTCCTAGGACGGTGATGAACTCCTTCACCCAGATTGCTTCATGCGGCGCCTCCGAGGCTGCCATGTATTCCGCTTCACATGTAGATCCCGCCACAACTCTTTGCTTGCAAATCGCACCAGCCATCGCCCCACCATTGAAAATATACACGTATCCGGTTTGTGACTTAGAGTCATCCAGATCTGTGTCGAAGCTAGCGTCGACGTAACCCTTTACGACGAGCTCTTCGTCACCTCCATAGACGAGAAACATGTCCTTAGTCCTTTTCAGGTACTTCAGGATATTCTTGATCGATGTCCAGTGTTCCTTGCCGGGATTACTTTGGTACCTTCCTACCAAACTTACGGCAAGGTTTACATCAGGTCTGGTACACAACATGGCATACATAATAGATCCTACGGCTGAGGCATAGGGGATGACACTCATCTCTTCTTTATCTTCTGCCGTGGTCGGGCATTGAGCCGAGCTCAATCTCACACCTTGCAATACAGGAAAGAACCCTTTCTTGGACTGATCCATATTGAACTTCTTCAATATCTTATCAAGGTATGTGCTTTGTGAAAGACCTATGAGGCGTCTTGATCTATCCCTATAGATCTTGATGCCTAATATGTAAGCAGATACTCCAAGGTCCTTCATTGAAAACATTTATTAAAGTATGCCTTAAAGATGTCCAAGACTAATATAACATTAACCAACAAAAATATATCATCTACATATAATATGAGAAATGCCATGAGCTCCCACTCACTTTCTTGTAAACGCAGGCTTCTCCATAAGTCTCAAGATAAACCCAAACGCTTTGATCATCTCATCAAAGCGTAATGTTCCAACTCCGAGATGCTTGCACCAGCCCATAAATGGATCGCTGGAGCTTGCATACCTTGTTAGCATTCTCAGGGTCGACAAAACCTTCCGGCTGCATCATATACAGTTCTTCCTTAAGATGGCCGTTCAGGAATGCCATTTTGACGTCCATTTGCCATATCTCATAATCTATTGCTAACATGATTCGGACGGACTTTAGCTTCGCTATGGGAGAGAATGTCTCATCGTAGTCAACCCCTTGAACTTGTCGATAACCCTTAGCGACAAGTTGAGCTTTATAGATGGTAACATTACCATCTGCGTCCATCTTCTTCTTAAATATCCATTTGTTTTCTATCGCTCGCCGATCATCGGGCAAGTCAGTCAAAGTCCATACTTTGTTTTCATACATGGATCCTATCTCGGATTGCATGGCTTCAAGCCATTTGTTGGAATCTGGGCCCGCCATCGCTTCATAGTTCGAAGGTTCACCGTTGTCCAACAACATGATTTCCAGGACAGGGTTGCCATACCACTCTGGTGTGGAACGTTTCCTCGTGGACCCACTGAAGTTCAAGAGTAACTTGATCCGAAGTACCTTGATCATCATCATTAACTTCCTCTTCAGTTGGTGCTGGCACCATAGGAACATCTTCCTGAGTTGCTCTACTCACCGGTTCAAGAGGTAGTACTTCATCAAGTTCCACTTTTCTCCCACTTACTTCTCTCGAGAGAAACTCTTTCTCCAGAAAGGACCCGTTCTTGGCAACAAAGATCTTGCCTTCGGATCTAAGGTAGAAGGTATACCCAATGGTTTCCTTAGGGTATCCTATGAAGACGCATTTTTCCGACTTGGGTTCGAGCTTTTCAGGTTGAAGTTTATTGACATAAGCATCGCATCCCCAAACTTTTAGAAACGCATAGCTTAGGTTTCTTTCCAAACCATAATTCATACGGTGTCGTCTCAACGGATTTAGACGGTGCCCTATTTAAAGTGAATGTAGCTGTATCTAGAGCCTATCCCCAAAATGATAGCGGTAAATCGGTAAGAGACATCATAGATCGCACCATATCCAATAAAGTGAGATTACGACGTTCGGACACACCGATTACCGAGGTGTTCCAGGCGGCGTGAGTTGTGAAACGATTCCACATTTCCTTAAGTGCGTACCAAATTCGTGACTTAAGTATTCTCCTCCACGATTTGATCGTAAGAACTTTATCTTTCGGTCATGTTGATTCTCTACCTCATTCTGAAATTCCTTGAACTTTTCAAAGGTCTCAGACTTGTGTTTCATCAAGTAGACATACCCATATCTACTCAAGTTGTCAGTGAGAGTTTGAACATAACGATATCCTCCGCGAGCCTCAACGCTCATTGGACCGCACACATCAGTATGTATGATTTCCAATAAGTTGGTTGCTCGCTCCATTGTTTCGGAGAACGGAGTCTTGGTCATTTTGCCCATGAGGCATGGTTCGCATGTGTCAAATGATTCATAACCGAGAGACTCTAAAAGTCCATCAGAATGGAGCTTCTTCATGCGCTTGACACCAATGTGACCAAGGCGGCAAGTACACAAGTATGTGGGACTATCGTTATCAACTTTACATCTTTTGGTATTCACACTATGAATATGTGTAACATCACGCTCGAGATTCATTAAGAATAAACCATTGACCATCGGGCATGACCATAAAACATATCTCTCATATAAATAGAACAACCATTATTCTCGGATTTAAATGAGTAGCCATCTCGTATTAAACGAGATCCAGATACAATGTTCATGCTCAAAGCTGGCACTAAATAACAATTATTGAGGTTTAAAACTAACGCCAGAGGTAAATGTAGAGGTAGCGTCGACGGCGATCACATCGACCTTGGAACCATTCCCGACGCCGCATCGTCACCTCGTCGCCCTTCGCTAGTCTCTCGCTTATTCCGCAGCTCCTGCTTTGAGTTACTGAGATATGAGCAACGGCACCGTATCAAATACCTGTGAACTACTACGAGTATCGGTAAGGTACACATCGATTACATGTATATCACATATACCTTTAGTGTTGCCGCCTTCTTGTTCGCTAAGTATTTGGGGCAGTTCCGCTTCCAAAGGTCCGCTTCCCTTTACAATAAAAGCACTCAGTTTCAGGGCTTGGGTCCATTCTTTGACTTCTTCCCTAAGAATGGCTTATCGGGCGCGGCAACTCCCTTGCCGTCCCTCTTGAAGTTCTTCTTACCCTTGCCTTTCTTGAACTTAGTGGTTTTATTCACCATCAACACTTGATGTTCCTTCTTGATCTCTACCTCCGCTGATTTCCACATTGAATATACCTCAGGAATGGTCTTTTCCATCCCCTGCATATTGAAGTTCATCACAAAGCTCTTGTAGCTCGGTGGAAGCGACTGAAGGATTCTGTCAATAACCGCGTCATCCAGGAGATTAAATCCCAGCTGAGTCAAGCGGTTGTGCAACCCAGACATTTTGAGTATGTGTTCACTGACAGATCTATTTTCGTCCATCTTACAACTGAAGAACTTGTCGGAGACTTCATATCTCTCGAACCGGGCATGAGCTTGGAAAACCATTTTCAGCTGTTCGAACATCTCATATGCTCCGTGTTGCTCAAAACGCTTTTGGAGCCCCAGTTCTAAGCTGTAAAGCATGCCGCACTGAACGAGGGAGTAATCATCAGCACGAGACTGCCAAGCATTCATAACGTCTTGGTTCTCTGGGATGAGAGCTTCACCTAGCGGTGCTTCTAGGACATAATCTTTCTTTGTAGCTATGAGGATGATCCTCAGGTTCCGGATCCAGTCCGTATAGTTGCTGCCATCATCTTTCAGCTTGGTTTTCTCTAGGAACGCGTTGAAGTTGAGGTGGACATGAGCGTTGGCCATTTGATCTACAAGACATTTCGTAAAGATTTTAGACTAAGTTCATGATAATTAAGTTCATCTAATCAAATTATTTAATGAACTCCCACTCAGATTAGACATCCCTCTAGTCATCTAAGTGATACATGATTCGAGTCGACTAGGCCGTGTCCGATCATCACGTGAGACGGACTAGTCATCATCGGTGAACATCTCCATGTTGATCATATATTCCATATGACTCATGTTCAAACTTTCGGTCTCTTGTGTTCCGAGGCCATGTCTGTACATGCTAGGCTCGTCAAGTTAACCTAAGTGTTTACGCGTGTGTAAATCTGTCTTACACCCGTTGTATGTGAACGTTAGAATCTATCACACCCGATCATCACGTGGTGCTTCGAAACAACTTACTTTCGCAACGACGCACAGTTAGGGGGAACACTTTCTTGAAATTATTATGAGGGATCATCTTATTTACTACCGTCATTCTAAGTAAACAAGATGCAAAAACATGATAAACATCACATGCAATCAAATAGTAGTGACATGATATGGCCAATATCATATAGCTCCTTTGATCTCCATCTTCGGGCTCCATGATCATCTTTGTCACCGCATGACACCATGATCTCCATCATCGTGTCTCCATGAAGTTGTTTCGCCAACTATTACTTCTACTACTATGGCTAACGGTTTAGCAATAAAGTAAAGTAATTACATGGCGTTGAATCAATGACACGCAGGTCATACAATAATTAAGACAACTCCTATGGCTCCTGCCGGTTGTCATACTCATCGACATGCAAGTTGTGATTCCTATTACAAGAACATGATCTCATACATCACATATATATCATTCATCATTCATCACAACTTTTGGCCATATCACATCACAATCACATGCTGCAAAAACAAGTTAGACGTCCTCTAATTGTTGTTGCATGTTTTACGTGGCTGCAATAGGGTTCTAGCAAGAACGTTTTCTTACCTACGTAAAAGCCACAACATGATTTGTCAAATTCTATTTACCCTTCATAAGGACCCTTTTCATCGAATCCGCTCCAACTAAAGTGGGAGAGACAGACACCCGCTAGCCCTTATGCAACTAGTGCATGTCACCGCATTGGAACTCCGTCTCACGTAAGCGCACGTGTAAGGTCGGTCCGGCCGCTTCAACCCACAATACCGCTGAAGCAAAATAAGACTAGTAGTGGCAAGAAAGTTGACAACATCTACGCCCACAACAAATTTGTGTTCTACTCGTGCAAAGAGAACTACGCATAGACCTAGCTCATGATGCCACTGTTGGGGAACGTTGCAGAAAATAAAAAAATTCTACGGTTTCACCAAGATCAATCTATGAGTTCACTAGCAACGAGAGAGAGGAGTGCATCTACATACCCTTGTAGATCACGAGCGGAAGCGTTCAAGAGAACGGAGTTGAGGGAGTCGTACTCGTCGTGATCCAAATCACCGATGATCCTAGTGCTGAACGGACAGCACCTCCGTGTTCAACACACGTACGGTTGGGAAGACGTCTCCTCCTTCTTGATCCAGCAAGGGGAAGGAGAGGTTGATGAAGATCCAAAGACGACGGCGTGGTGGTGGATGCAACAATGATCTCGGCAGGCTTCGCCAAGCCGCCTGCGAGAGGGAGAGGTGTAGCAAGGGAGAGGGAGGCGCCAAGAGCATGGGTGCGCCCGCCTCCCTCCCCTCTTTATATAGGCCCCTAGGGGAGCGCCTGCCCGGAGATGGGATCTCCAAGGGGCGGCCAGGGTGGCTTCCCAAGCTGTGTGGAGGCGCCCACCCCTGTGGGGCCCAAGGGGCGCACCAGCCCACCAGGGGCTGGTTCCTCCCACTTCAGCCCATGGGGCCCTCCGGATAGGTGGCCCCACCGGTGGACCTCGGACCTTCCGGTGGTCCCGATACAATACCGTGACGCCCAAACTTTCCCGATGGTCAAACCTGACTTCCTATATATAATTCTTTACGTTCGGACCATTCCGAACTCCTCGTGACGTCCGGATCTCATCCGGACTCGAACAACTTTCGGGTTCTTGCATACTCATATCTATACAACCCTAGCGTTATCAACCTTAAGTGTGTAGACCCTACCGGTTCGGGAGACATGCGACATGATCGAGACGCCTCTGGGTCAATAACCAACAGCGGGATCTGGATACCCATGTTGGCTCCTACATGCTCCTCGATGATCTCATCGGATGAACCACGATGTCGAGGATTCAAGGAACCTCAGATACAATTCCCTTTGTCAATCGAGACGTTACATGCCCGAGATTCGATCGTCGTTATCCCAATACCTCGCTTAATCTCGTTATCGGCAAGTCACTTTACTGCACCGTAATGCATGATCCCGTGACTGCACACTTGGTCACACCGAGCTCATTATGATGATGCATTACCGAAAGTGGCCCAGAGATACCTCTCCGCTGCATGTGAGTGACAAATCCTAGTCTCGATTCGTGCCAACCCAATAGACACTTTTGGAGATACCCGTAGTGTACCTTTATAGTCACCCAGTTACGTTGTGACGTTTGGCACACCCAAAGCACTCCTACGGTATTCGGGAGTTGCACAATCTCATGGTCTAAGGAAATGATACTTGACATTTGGAAAAGCTCTAGCTAAACGAACTACACGATCTTTGAGCTATGCTTAGGATTGGGTCTTGTCCATCACATCATTCTCCCAATGATGTGATCCCGTTATCAATGACATCCAATGTCCATAGTCAGGAAACCATGACTATCTCGTTGATCAACGAGCTAGTCAACTAGAGGCTCACTAGGGACACATTGTGGTCTATGTATTCACACGTGTATTACGATTTCCGGATAACACAATTATAGCATGAATAATAGACTATTATCATGAACAAAGAAATATAATAATAACCATTTTATTATTGCCTCTAGGGCATATTTCCAACACGTACAAATATTGATACAATACCGGTTATGAGGTTTACATCATTATGTCCATAACAGTGTCAAATGAAGGTGGATTAGGTTCAAGTGGAGGCAATATGTGGTGCATGTCAAAAGTATAATACTAATCCAAACTTGATCTAGTTTGGACTAGTAGTACTTTCGATGTGTACCACATGTTGCCTCCACTTGAATCTAATCCGCCAGCACAAGATATTTAATCATCATCATGGTCATTACCACCAATAGTATTTATTTAATCACCACTAACACTAGCTAATAATAATCATCATAGTCATTACCACCGACACTAGCTATTTTATCATCATAGTAATAGTGTAGCACATCATCATCCTAAAACTCATTTCTAGCTAGCTAATCACTCCAGCTGCTCTCTCTTAGGTAAAACAACATAAAACATGTGTAGCTCTCCTCCTTGATCAAGTTGGAGCATGCAGATGAACCTGTCTCCTAATCATGGGTAGCGCCTGCTTGCTGCCCCTAGTACTTCTCTGCGCTCCCCCATCACATATTTGGTCCAGTCTTGCACTATTAAGCATCCGTCGCTAATCTTGAATGCACTAAAGTAATCTGTATGATATCTTGGTCAGAAGTCGATAATACTCATGGTACCTTTAGTCTCGATCCCATAAGGCACAACATTCATCGGGAGTCCCTGTTGAAGAACATCGTATGGTAACATACTTTGCAATGAAGTTTAGCTTCAAAAATAATGTATGGAAAAGAGGCACTGAGGACAAATAGTAAAAATCTTACCATCCTTCCTAAATAGATGTGACCGTAGTTCATTACGAACACTATTGGTCGCACGTTTTCAGTACTAACATTTCTAAATCCAGGAAGAAAATTTGTCTTGACAGTATCAAGATCCTCAACCCATGAAACATAATGACTTAGCTCCTCGCAGTTTAGTTCAGCCTCGGGACATGTAGTAGGTCCCGTCTACCAAGCTACCGGACATGTTTGCTTGCACCAAATAAGTGACAATACAAATTAGTTGTCAACTATCTTTGAATAAACAATATCAAAGACATAAATATGGTTGAGAAATTTACATAATGGTATAACTGGAGGCGTCTGCACATCGACCCAGATGTCGGTATTACCTTCAATATCATCTTTCGGACGAATATCAAAGGTGATAACCATATCAGGCTCAAATGCATAAGTCTTGCATAGTGCTCGCCATGTTTTGCATCCACAATAGGTGTAGTCGTCTGAATTGTATAATTTTGCATGGAAAATATAACCATGCTCGGTCTTCAAATAAACTTTCTTTACCTCCGTAGTATGACTTAAACCTATATTATCCAATACAAAAACTCTTGCATGGCAGGGGATATGCTAGTAGAATAGTAAAAAAATATAAGTTGAAGCAAATGAAGAAGATGTCATGCTTAATTACGAAAAAAGACTTGTCGTTGTGACTTCATCGTATCCACTTCAAGTTCTCGTCCAGCTTTATGCTGAAGCACCTATCATCATCTAGGAAGATTCCATCACACAAAGCCGCCATTGCCTTCGCAGAGATTTGCAAATACCGAAATCCTTTTTGTCGCCGACATTTCCTATGTTCATAGTTAAAACATTAACTGAAAATCGATCAAAGACAACTACCAGGATACTCAACACACAAATCCGGGGCACTCGATATTTCCTACATATTCTGGCACAAGTCATGCCAAAATTCACGGAAAAATCCGGCATGACTTTGCTAAAATAGGACATATCGAGCGCCTGAAATTTACCGGAACGGAAATAAATCAACACTCCGGCAAAACATAGGCCACTCGGAGGTGTAACCTGCAAACATGACCGGCCACTTGGATATTGAGCAACACAAGATGTACATTTCAAAATATCTTATAGGACTCAAATTAGCATGCATTCAATAAGCAAAAGTAAATCATCTCATGCATCCGTACATCGTCGAATATTATCACTAATACATCACGAATAGTGTCATACATATAACATCACTAATACAAGTAAAACCGTAGCACACGACGGGTATCGGGCGGTGGACACCCACAGAGAAGGAACCATCACGGGATCATAGCTCCAGTGAGATCCCTGGAGAACCTGCCAGGTATTGGAGAACCTGTGCTCCAACGCAAACAAGTAGCGACGGACGTGCGCGTCCTCCTCACCGACACGGTGACGCACCACCTCCGCGGAGCCCTCGAGCCTCTGGACCGTCACTAGCCCACGCGAACGCCACCAAAGAAGGCTCGGGTCAACGATAGGCTGGCTCCTCACCAACCTGCGCCCCCCGGTAGGTAGCGCCTCCCAGTACCACCCCGGCGGAGCCCAGTCCCGGACATGGCCCATCTGGTCAAGCAGGTGTCGTCCTCCGCCGACTCGATGACGAGGATGCAGGATAGGCATCATCCACGTCGATGCGGGAAAAATTGCTTTAACTAAAAAATAGCAACAAGTTCTTACTAACTAGTTCTATTAATTCAACTAGTTCTTACTAAAAATAAACTTACTATAAATAAAAATATTCTAATACCTAATTAGTACCTAGTTCTTACTAACTAATTAGTACCTAGGAACTACTGCCCTAATTACCATCTAATTTGATGAACCTATAGGGGTGGAAAGTGGTAGCGGATATTCCAATTATCCAACTATAAAGTGAAATAAGTGGTCAAATTTTACTCGTTTTATGATTCATCTTAGAAATTTGATTCGTTTCCACCCTTACATGAACCCTAACTCATTTACCGCATCCGCATCCGATTTGTTTCCACTCTTACATGAACCTTAACTAATTTGATGCAACTAAAATATAAAAAAACCCTAGGCAGAGGTAGGGGAGAGGGAGGAGCAGGCGTGCTCACCTTGGGTGCCTGCGACGAGGGAGGGGCAGGTGGCGTCGAGGTCGGGTCGGGGCTCTGGGCGCTGGCGGATGGCGGCGTCGAGGTCGGGGTCGGGGGCGGCATCCGGGGCGGCGTTGAGGTCGGGGGTGGGGGCGGCGTTGAATCTAGGGTCGGGGCAGTGTAGAGGGTGTGCGGAGAGCGCGCGGCAGCCGATGGGCGACGGCGGCGGCGAGAATGTGGACAGTTGGATTTGGGGAAGTGGCCGTGGGGAAGGACGAACCCCGTGGTTAAGTCAGAGGTAGCGATGGCAGCGTTCGGGAAGAGCGCCATCGCCACGTTAGCTACAGCGCGTTCTGGGATACCCGCTACTGCTACTCCTTTCTCTTTCCCCCCTTTTTCATTTAGTTTTCTTCACATTTTATTTTTTCCTTTCACCTTATTCTATTTCTTTCATTTTCAATTACATTTCTATTTGCTTTCCATTTAATTTTATATCCTTTAGCAGCAGCGAAGTTTAATATAAACGCTTGCTACAAAGAATGTAGCGGTAGCGGTTCGATTATAGGTCGCTACATCTTGTGTGAAGCCTATCGGCTAAGCCGTGGGAATTTTAGTAGTAACGTGTTTAGGGCAGCACGCCATCGCTAGAACTTTATCTGCTGCAGTTTGCCCAGCGCTCTTGCTAGTTAGCACCAGCGTGCTTTTTTGACCCTCGCTGCTGCTAAAGTTCAGTGTATAAGGTTTTCCCTACTAGTGAGATATGAAGTCTCCAACAAGTTCTATAGCTAAAAGATGGAGGAGAATAGCTCAAGCAGTGAGCATGTGCTCAGATTGTCTGGGTACTACAATCGCTTGAATCAAGTGGGAGTTAATCTTCCAGATAAAATAGTGATTGACAGAATTCTCTAGTCACCATCACCAAGTTAGTAGAACTTCGTGATGAACTATAATATGCAAGGGATGACGAAAACAATTCCCAAGCTCTTCGCGATGCTAAAATCGGTGAAGGTAGAAATCAAGAAAAACATCAAGTGTTGATGGTTGACAAGACCACTAGTTTCAAGAGAAAGGGCAAAGGGAAGAAGGGGAACTTCAAGAAGAACGGCAAGCAAGTTGCTGCTCAAGTGAAGAAGCCCAAGTCTAGACCTAAGCCTGAGACTAAGTGCTTCTACTACAAAGGGACTGGTCACTAGAAGCGGAACCACCCCAAGTATTTGGTGGATAAGAAGGATGGCAAAGTGAACAAGCTATATTTGATATACATGTTATTGATGTGTGATACGTCTCCGTCGTATCTATAATTTTTTATTGTTCCATGCCAATATTCTACAACTTTCATATACTTTTTGGCAACTTTTTATACTATTTTTGGGACTAACATATTGATCCAGTGCCCAGTGCCAGTTCCTGTTTGTTGCATGTTTTTGGTTTCACAGAATATCCATATCAAACGGAGTCCAAATGGGATAAAAACGGACGGAGCTTATTTTTGGAATATTTGGAAATTTTGGGAGAAAGATCAACGCGAAACGGTGTCCGAGGTGGTCACGAGGCAGGGGCCCACGCCCGTACCAGGAGGGTGCGCCCCCACCTCGTGGGCCACCCGTAAGGCGGTTGATGCCCTTCTTCGGCCGCAAGAAAGCTAATTTTTGGAAAAAATTCACGGTGAAGTTTTTAGTCCAATAGGAGTTACGGATCTCCGGATATAAAAGAAACGGTGAAAAGGCAGCAGAATAGAACGCAGAAACAGAGAGAAACAGAGAGATAGATCCAATCTCGGAGGGGCTCTCGCCCCTCCCAAGCCATGGGAGCCAAGGACCAGAGGGGAAACCCTTCTCCCATCTAGGGAGGAGGTCAAGGAAGAAGAAGAAGAAGGGGGCCCCTCTCCCCCTTGCTTCCGGTGGCGCCGGAGCGCTGCCGAGGGCCATCATCTTCACCGCGATCTTCACCAACACCGCCGTCATCTTCACCAACATCTCCATCACCTTCCCCCTTCTATATTCAGCGGTCCACTCTCCCGCAACCCGCTGTACCCTCTATTTGAACATGGTGCTTTATGCTTCATATTATTTTCCAATGATGTGTTGCCATCCTATGATGTCTGAGTAGATTTTCGTTGTCCTATCAGTGATTGATGAATTGCTATACTTGGTTTGAGTTGCATGTTTTATTATTGGTGCTGTCCTATTGTGCCTTCCGTGTCGCGCAAGCGTGAGGGATTCCTGCTGTAGGGTTTGCAATATGGTTATGATTTGCTTATGGTGGGTGGCGTGAGTGATGAAGCACGCAGACCCAGTAAGTAGGTTGTTTGCGTATGGGATAAAGGGGACTTGATACTTTAATGCTATGGTTGGGTTTTACCTTAATGATCTTTAGTAGTTGCGGATGCTTGCTAGAGTTCCAATCGTAAGTGCATATGATCCAAGTAGAGAAAGTATGTTAGCCTATGCCTCTCCCTCAAATAGAATTGCAATAGTGATTACCGGTCTAG
Organism: Aegilops bicornis; assembly: GCA_021605145.1. NCBI lineage: Eukaryota > Viridiplantae > Streptophyta > Magnoliopsida > Poales > Poaceae > Aegilops > Aegilops bicornis. The sequence goes on along the minus strand of CM038670.1, from coordinate 520,147,146 downwards.
TAACATAGTCAGTTGCCTAGGGACAATTTAACAACTCCTACCACCACTTTTCCACATTCGCTATATTTACTTTATTGCTTCTTTATCTAAACAGCCCCTAGTTTATATTTACGTGTTCTTTATTTTCTTGCAAAACTATCCTATCACACCTACAAAGTACTTCTAGTTTCATACTTGTTCTAGGTAAGGCGAACGTCAAGCGTGCGTAGAGTTGTATCGGTGGTCGATAGAACTTGAGGGAATATTTGTTCTACCTTTAGCTCCTCGTTGGGTCCGACACTCTTACTTATCGAAAGAGGCTACAATTGGTCCCCTATACTTGTGGGTTGTGTACCTTACTAGTGTTTATAGTAGCCCTTGGGTATTTGATACTTGTTCGGTTGCTAAAAATTAGTAACTCGAAACAGGAGTTACAGAATGAACAGAGACTAGTTAAGGGTGAAGTGACGATGTGTGTTGGAAGTGGTTCCAAGATTGATATGATCATCATCGCACACTCCATATACTTTCGGGATTAGTGTTGAACCTAAATAAGTGTTATTTGGTGTTTGTGTTGAGCATAAATATGATTTGATCATGTTTATTGCAATATGGTTATTCATTTAAGTTAGAGAACAATTGTTGTCCTGTTTACATGAATAGAACCTTCTATGGTCATACACACCAACGAAAATGGTTTTTTGGATCTCAATCGTAGTGATACACATATTCATAATATTGAAGCCAAAAAGATGCAATGTTAATAATGATGGTGCAACTTATTTGTGGCACTTCCATTTAGGTCATATTGGTGTAAAGCGCATGAAGAAACTCCATGCTGATGGGCTTTTGGAATCACTTGATTATGAATCACTTGATGCTTGCGAACCATGCCTCATGGGCAAGATGACTAAGACTCGCTTTTCGGAACAATGGAGCGAGCAATGATTTGTTGGAAATAATACATACCGATGTATGCAGCCCAATGAGTGCCGATGCTTTCATGGCGGTATCGTTATTTTCGACCTTCACAGATGATTTGAGCAGATATGGGTATATCTCGCTTGATGAAACACAAGTCTCAAAACATTTGAAAAGTTTAAAGGATTTCAGAGTGAAGTGGAGAATCATCGTAACAAGAAAATAAAAGTTTCTATGATATGATCGCAGAAGTAAAATATTTGAGTTAACGAGTTTGGCCTTCAGTTAAAACAATGTGAAATGGTTTCACTACTCACGCCACCTAGAACACCACAAAGGTAATGGTGTGTCTAAACGTCAGAATCAGCATTTTATTAGATATGGTGCGATCTATGATGTATCTTACCGATCTACCACTATCGTTTTGGGGTTATGCATTAGAGACAGCTACATTCACGTTAAATAGGGCACCATCTAAATCTGTGGAGATGACACCGTATGAACTGTGGTTTGGCGAGAAACCTAAGCTGTCATTTCTTAAAGTTTGGGACTGCGATGCTTAATTGAAAAAGTTTCAACATGATAAGCTCGAACCCAAATCGGAGAAGTAAGTCTTCATAGGATACCCAAAGGAGACAGTTGGGTACACCTTCTATCACAGATCCGAAGGCAAGACATTCGTTGCTAAGAATGGATCCTTTCTAGAGAAGGAGTTTCTCTCGAAAGTAGTGAGTGGGAGGAAAGTAGAACTTGATGAGGTAACTGTACTGCTCCCTTATTGGAAAGTAGTTTATCACAGAAATCTGTTCCTGTGACTCCTACACCAATTAGTGAGGAAGCTAATGATGATGATCATGTAAGTTTAGATCAAGTTACTACCGAACCTCGTAGGTAAACTAGAGTAAGATCCGCACCAGAGTGGTACGGTAATCCTGTTCCGGAGGTCATGTTACTTGACCATGACGAACCTACGAACTATGAGGAAGCGATGATGAGCCCAGATTCCACAAAATGGTTTAAGGCCATAAAATCTGAGATGGGATCCATGTATGAGAACAAAGTATGGACTTTGATTGACTTGCCCGATGATTGGTGAGCCATTGAGATTAAATGGATCTTCAAGAGAAAGACGGACGCTGATAGTAGTGTTACTATCTACAAAGCTAGAATTGTCTCAAAAGGTTTTCGACAAGTTCAAGGTGTTGACTAAGATGAGAGTCTCTCACTCGTATCTATGCTTAAGTCTGTCTGAATCATGTTGGCAATTGCCGCATTTTATGAAATCTGGCAAATGGATAAACAAAACTACATTCCTTAATGAATTTATTAAAGAAGAGTTGTATACGATGAGACCAGAAGGTTTTGTCAATCCTAAAGGTGCTAACAAAATATGCAAGCTCCAACAATCCTTCTATGGACTGGTGCGAGCATCTCGGAGTTGGAATATACGCTTTGATGAGTTGATCAAAGCATATAGTTTTATGCATACTTACGGTGAAGCCTGTATTTACAAGAAAGTGAGTGCGAGCACTACATCATTTCTAATAAGTATATGTGAATGCCATAGTGTTGATCGGAAATAATGTAGAATTATTCTGCAAAGCATAAAGGAGTATTTGAAAGGAGTTTTTCAAAGAAAGACCTCAGTGAAACTGCTTACATATTGAGCATCAAAATCTATAGAGATAGATCAAGACGCTTGATAAGTTTTTTCAATGAGTACATACCTTGACAAGATTTTGAAGTAGTTCAAAATGGAACAGTCAAAGAAAGAGTTCTTGTCTGTGTTACAAGGTGTGAAATTGAGTAAGACTCATAACCCGACCACAGCAGAAAATAGAAAGAATGAAAAATCATTCCCTATGCCTCAGTCATAGGTTCTATAAAGTATGCTATGCTGTGTACCAGACCTATTGTGTACCTCACCAAGAGTTTGGCAAGAGGGTACAATAGTGATATAGGAGTAGATCACTGGACATCGGTCAAAAATTGTCCATAGTGGAATAAGGAAATATTTCTCAGTTATGGCGGTGATAAAGAGTTCGTCGTACAGAGTTACGTCGATGCAAGCTTTGACACCGATCTGGATGACTCTAAGTCTCGATCTAGATACATATTGAAAGTGGGAGCAATTAGCTAGAGTAGCTCCGTGCAGAGCATTGTAGACATAGAAATTTGCAAAATACTTACGGATCTAAATGTCACAGACCCGTTGACTAAAATTATCTCACAAGCAAAACATGATCACACCTTAGTACTCTTTGGCTATTAATCACATAGAGATGTGAACTAGATTATTGACTCTAGTAAACCCTTTGAGTATTGGTCACATGGCGATGTGAACTATAAAGTGTTAAATCACATGACGATGTGAACTATTGGTGTTAAATCACATGGCGATGTGAACTAGATTATTGACTCTAGTGCAAGTGGGAGACTGAAGGAAATATGCCCTAGAGGCAATGATAAAGTTATTATTTATTTCCTTATATCATGATAAATGTTTATTATTCATGCTAGAATTGTATTAACCGGAAAATTGATACATGTGTGAATACATAGACAAACGGAGTGTCACTAGTATGCCTCTACTTGACGATCTCATTGAATCAAAGATGGTTATGTTTCCTAGCCATTGACATGAGTTGTCATTTGATTAACAGGATCACATCATTAGGAGAATGATGTGATTGACTTGACCCATTCCGTTAGCTTAGCACTCGATCGTTTAGTATGTTGCTATTGCTTTCTTCATAACTTATACATGTTCCTATGACTATGAGATTATGCAACTCCTGCCATCTGGAGCAACACTTTGTGTGCTACCAAACATCACAACGTAACTGGGTGATTATAAAGGTGCTCTACAGGTGTCTCTGAAGGTACTTGTTGGGTTTGCTTATTTCGAGATTAGGATTTGTCACTCCGATTGTCGGAGAGGTATCTCAGGGCCCACTCGGTAATGCACATCCCTTAAGCCTTGCAAGCATTGCAACTAATGAGTTAGTTGCGGATGATGCATTACGGAACGAGTAAAGAGACTAGCCGGTAACGAGATTGAACTAGGTATTGAGATACCGACGATCGAATCTCGGGCAAGTAATATACCGATGACAAAGGGAACAACATATGTTGTTATGTGGTCTGACCGATAAAGATCTTCGTAGAATATGTGGGAGCCGATATGAGCATCCAGGTTCCGCTATTGGTTATTGACCGGAGACGTGTCTCGGCCATGTCTACATAGTTGTCGAACCCGTAGGGTCCGCACGCTTAACGTTTCAATGACAGTTATATTACGAGTTCATATGTTTTGATGTACCGAAGGTTGTTCGGAGTCCCGGATGTGATCACGGACATGACGAGGAGTCTCAAAATGGTCGAGACATGAAGATTGATATATTGGAAGCCTATATTTGGATATCGGAAGTGTTCCGGGTGAAATCGGGATTATACCGGAGTACCGGGAGGTTACCGGAACCCCCCGGGGGCTTAATGGGCCATAGTGGGCCTTATGGAGAAGAGGAGAGGCGGCCAGGGTAGGGCCGCGCGCCCCTCCCCCCTAGTTCGAATAGGACAAGGAGAGGGGGGCGCCGCACCCCTTTCTTCCTCTCTCCCTCCTCTTTCCCCCTCCACTCCTAGTCCAACAAGGAAAAGGGAGGGAGTCCTACTCCCGGTAGGAGTAGGACTCCTCCTGGCGCGCCCCTCCTAGGGCCGGCCTCCTCCTCCCTTGCTCCTTTATATACGGGGGCAGGGGGCACCCCATAGACACAACAATTGATCATTTGATCTTTTAGCCTTGTGCGGTGCCCCCCTCCACCATAGTCCACCTCGAGCACATCAGTAGTGGTGCTTAGGCGAAGCCCTGCGTCGGTAGAACATCATCATCGTCACCAAGCCATCATGCTGACGAAACTCTCCCTCAACACTCGGCTGGATCGGAGTTCGAGGGACGTCATCGGGCTGAACGTGTGCTGAACTCGGAGGTGCCGTGCGTTCGGTACTTGATCGGTCGGATCGTGAAGACGTACGACTACATCAACCGCATTGTGCTAACGCTTCCTCTTTCGGTCTATGAGGGTACGTGGACAAGACTCTCCCATCTCGTTGCTATGCATCACCATGATCTTGCGTGTGCGTAGGAATTTTTTTGAAATTACTACGTTCCCAACAATCCTTTCACCGTCGCGGAAGAACGGGTGTAGATGACGTCAAACTCATCGCCGGTGATGGTTCTAACCTTGTACTCACTGCTGATCATGGAGATTTGGGACGCGAAGGAATTGGGAGAAGGGTTAGGATTAGTGGAACTGCCATAATGTGAAAGGAAGAGATGACTAGGAGCGAAATGCCGTAATGTTAAAGGACGTCTGAGGACGAGTAGGAGCAAACTGCCAGCGGTTTTTGTAAAAATGCTGAGTGGGGCGTGCGAACGGCAGGGTTGTGGCTTGCCTCTTGGATAAATGGAGTCATGCACACTACTATGGGGCCCCAATTAGATGTCATGTCTACTCGACGCCCAATTAAATGGCTTTTGATGTCATGTCAAGCATCGGGAAAATTACATGTGATACGAAGCTTTCCATTCTCCCATGATACGGGCTTCCGAGAGCCCTTGGATCTAATATCGAAAGGTTGCATGGCGTGATTCTAGACCTATGGGTGAATATCCTATCCTGGAGGGTTATTCCGCAAGTTTTCAAAGAACTTAGCATGCGTAATCGCTCGATCTCAGATCCAAGGGCTGCCAAGAGCCCATATCATGGTCGCTACCACGATCGTCGCTTCGCCATGGCCGCGCCTCTTGAGATTTAACACGGTGCGTTAGGCTATCTGATGATGGCATGTCATACATAGTCATCACTTAGTCACTCATACAACAAGGTTAGCTATAAGGTTGGCTATAAGAGTATTTTTTTACTTCTCTCTATCTCTTTCTTCGTAGTATTTATAGCATTTGCCAAGGAGTGACCTCTTCCAATGAAATGGTAGTCTCAAGTTATTAAAAGCATGCACACCCCACATCTCTTATTGGTTGATATGTCAAGAAACAAGAAACGATGTACTCCCTCCTTTCTGGTTTATAGGGCTTATCTCAACTTTTTCGTTTTTCCAATTTAGAGCAAGTACAATAAGGTACAGTCAGCAGGCTGTAAGGAGTAAAATAATATTTCTATGCTTAGTTGGAAGAGATAGTATAGGAGAGAGAATGCAAGCGGGCTCTCATGCAAGAGTCAGCTGCATCACGTGCTCCTAGGCACTATGTGAGACTGAAAGGTGGGCCATGTATTAATAAAGTAGCACATAGTTATAGCTAATTGTTATACATGTTGGCTATAAGGTTGGCTATAGATGACATGGCACTTTCATATAGCCAACAATTGGTTATACTATCAGCCAACAATTAGCACTTAGGTTTGGATTATTGCTGGCTCAAAAGGCGGGGTGTAATCGTCTCATAATCAATTCTGACAACTTAGAAGTCATTGACACAATGAAGAATGGAGGTCATTCTGATGGAGCGGCGGCTGCAATTTTTGAGGATTGCTTTCTTATGGCTTGTGATTTTCCTCTTACTAGTTTTGAGCATTGTAATAGAGAAGCGAATAAAGTTGCCCATGAGCTTGCTAGAATGGCAAAATGTTCCATGACTAGGGATTGGTTTGAGGAGCCCATGGAAAATATTTTATCTTTTCTTATAGACGATGTGACCATTATCTCTAATTAATAAAGTTGATGTTTGTTTTAAAAAAACCATGCTCTTATAGGGCCCATCTCCATCTCAATTTTAGTTTCTGAGACGCATTAAATCTTTGCATGTAAGAATTAAAAAGGAACACACCGATGCATGTAATGTTTCTACTTATCTAGTGGCCAAGCATGCATGCACTGCAATTAATCCAATTTAATGCATGAGTTTAATTGGAGTAGTTTTGTAAAGTACGAGATACATTCCTCCACTCACAAAATGCCTTGATTGATGAGATTTCAGATTTGAGCCTTATAAACCAGAAAAGAGGGAGTAGAAGTTAATGCACCACGCCTAAGTGTTTTGGGATTATTTGGTTTTCGTAAGATGACTTGCACACCTAGACAAAGGGAGTAATTAACTTGCCACATCAGACTTTATGCATATGTGGCAGGCTTAGCACCTGTACGAGCAAGTACAATAGTGGGCTATAAGCCCGCTTACATGGCATTTTTGCATATGTGGAGGAAAGAGGCAAGGAAAAAGTGGAGGAGTGGGCTCTCATGCAAGAGCCAGCCTCTACTAGGTGGAGCATTGGGAGAGGCACCTGTATACCATGGAGGTGGTCAGGAATCGGGAGACTCATGCCGGTCGTAGCGCCACAGTTAAAATGATAAAATGGCAAGTCAAATCACGGGGCCCCACCTGTCCAGCAGTAACTCGCTGTCAAACCACACAACCCTATGTTTGCAGCAGCCTACTCCCTCATCTTCTCGCGGCTCCGTCGAACCGACTAGGCGGAACTGCCCCACCTACCGCGCGGGAAAAGCCCCACCCTCGACTTTTAAATAGTACAATATACTAATATTGTATCCATGGATTGTGCCATGAAGCAAAGCCTCAAGAAAACGGCGGTACACATGTACGGAGTATACAACACGCCCATCGCGTTCGCGTGGCACCCCAGACGGTCGGTCGGTCTGGCAAGCCGCTCTCCAAATGGAACGCGCGTTATATTGCGTTTGCACACACATGTGGGACCGCAATTGAGAACCGACCATAGGCACACTCCCTGGCCCCGCAAGTCGGGTGAGTTAATAGAAGAGAGAGACGAGCGATAGTACTAGAGAAGTGTTGTACATACGTTGGTGCCTGGACGATCCCTGCATGACACGGAAGATCAGTTCGTCCATGCATGTGACCAGACTCCAGCAAACACGCCTGGATTGGCTATCATCTACATATCATGCAGGCTGTGTTGTACAGGGCTGTAGTTCTGATGAGAAATCTAAAAAAAGGTTTCTTGTCATCTCGCAATATTAGGTGTCATGTGCTTCGGATCACTGCGAGGGTTAAACAACGACCATTGAGTTCCTCCAAGGCGCTGGTCATTGGGGGCACATGCACGAAGACTACTCGACTGCCATCTAGGTCAAGCCGGCTATGTTAATTAGGACATCTATCGACAGACCCCTTTTCTATGAGTTTATCTTTAATTTGATCTCTGATCCTCGTCTAGTTTGTCCGTCGGGATTCATGTTCTCTCCTTTGGGCAGTGAGGTTATGGTTTCTTGTCATGTGGCATTTTTTCGTGTTATATGTTATAATCCGGTGCTTCAGATCAAAATGACGACAACTGCGCCTCCGGGCACGCGCATGAAGACTTCTCCACAGTCATTGACGAGGTCAAGCCGGCTCCGGTAGACAAAACAAAACTAGTACTCCACTATATAGGCAGGAGCCTCCGCGCTTGCTTGCTAGTGTTGCTCTCTTCACACTGCCTCGTCCTCTCCAGATCTAAACACGACATTGGTGGCCACACACACTCTCTCTCTCTGCTCATCGCTGGTCACAGATCCAGCCGGATCCTCTCCGCGTGGAAGGTGAGAAGGTGCAACGTTCCTGCGGTCGTCCTCGGCGACGGCTCTTACCCACTGCCGACGCGTCCCGATCAGCGTGCCTTGCCGTTCTCTCCCCAGAACCGCTGGCTAGGGAGGGCCTCCGACCCCTTCTTTCTTCCTGCCGCAGTGTGGGCAGATCCAGCCTCCCGCCGCCCACCTAGCAACATCCCGACGGCCCTCAGGTATAACTTCCTTCGAAACCGGCCTTGCTCTACTTCCCGAGCTCCTGACGTCGTTGCATTTGTATCTTTTACTATTTCCCAGGCCCCCTCATAGATAGGATCGATCGGCTGCTTGAAAGCCACCTAATTTTTGACTGTTAAGAGGTAAAAGTAGTTCATGCACTTGAATCTAGTACTACTTGGTTCAAACAAGGAAGAAAGGGGGTGGGGATGGGGAAGATACATTACTGAATCTAGGACTTGGTCGAAAGAGGAAATAATGGGGGCGAAAAGTAGCAAAGACTGGCTATCCAACTGGTCTCTTGGTCTAATAGGGAATTAAAGGGAAACGCAATACAAACTCAATATAAACCCGATCTATTGGTTGAAAAAAGAAAGAAAGTGGGGACTAGGGGACAAGTCAGTAGAGTAAGTCCAGCATTAGAATTGCTAGCCTCACACAGATAAGGTGGCTATCACTACTGCAGGATGCTGCTAACGCGACACTACGATTAGAGACCCTTTCACAAAACTGTGTGCGATGCATTAATCACAAACGGGGATGTAAAAAAACTGTCAAAAAGGTGCAAAACGTTTGCAATGGAGGATGCATCAAACACGGTTCAGATTTTAGTTGCGTGTGCGATCCAGGGCATACAGTTCAGTTCAATGAACTGTTTGCGATGAGGCGGAACAAAAGAAATGGGCAGCCTGATGAAGGCGTGTGCGATATAGAGCATACGGTTCACTCGGATGAATTGTTCGTGATTAGGCAACACAAAAGAAACGGGCAGCTAGATGAAGGTGTGTGCGGTATACAATATACGGTTCACTTGGATGAACTGTTTGTGATTAGGCAACACAAAAGAAATGGTCAGCCAGATCAAGGTGTGTGTGATTGAGGGCATAGGCTTCAGAAGGATTAACTGTTTGCGATTAGGCAATGTAATGTAAACGGGTAAGCCAGACCAAAGTGTCTGCGATTGATGGCATACACTTCAGATGGATGAACTGTTTGCGATTAGCCACAACAAACTGAAACAGTTAGATAGATCAACGTGTGTGCGCTAGACAGGCACACCCATTCTAATTAAAAGAAGCGTGTGCGATGGTAATAATGAGCGCGCACGATTGTTGGAATAAGACGTGCATGTTAGCCTTCTGAGAATAGTGCCGCACTTATAACCGTCAGTAAATTTTGAGCATGCGTCCCGTCACAATTTTTTTAGAGGAACAGGGAGGCCACGTCTCGTCACATTCCAAATTGCAAACATGTTCACACCGATCAAAACCTAACCGGTTTCCCACTTAGGAGCATATTACTAAATGGTTATAAATACTACTACTCCAAGATGACTGCACATTCCTCCTCAACTCCTCATCCACAAAAAGTCGAAAACAAACAAGTCATTCATCACCTTTCCCTTGCGTCCGCCATGGCCAGCGTGAGTTCTGGGTCGAGAGATTGCCACCAGGGAGAGGCGAGCCTGGAAGCGAAAGCACGAGAGATGTCCCGCCTTGCCACGAAAGCAGCCAACATTTCCCGCCGCACGGCCGTAGCAGCAGAGAGGTCCCGCCGCACCGTCGATGCAGCAGACTGGTTCGGCCGCGCCGTGGAAGCAGAAGAGATGTCCCGCAGCGCCGCGAATGCAGCAGAGATGTCCTCCCACGCCGCGGCAGCCTAGGAAAATGCCTCATGGGCAGGCGAGGACTCTTACAGGCGCATGCGTGCCCTCGTCCTTAGGTAGATGGATCAGATCTCCAGGTGGGCGAGGTTGCAAGATGACCTGAAAGCCTCGTTTGAACAGTCTACCGACGTCATCCGGCAACTAAATGAGAGCAATGCGATGCTCCGGGCCAAGCGCGACCTGCTGAGGGCGAAGATCGTCGGAAGTGCGGAGCAGCAGGAGCAGACCACTGCCTTGTTGAAGAGGACCGGCGTTATCGTTGAGAAACTTATGGACGAGAATGCCATGTTGCACATCGAGCGCGTAAGGCTGGTGGAGGAATCCTTGGATGCTCTCAACCAGCATCTTGAGGACAAGAAAGAGCTCGTCGCCGCTGGCCGCGGGACTAGTTCCCGTGGCCTGCAGTAACGCATCAAGAAAGTAGAGATCAGCGAGCCAGATCGTTGTCTTCCTTCTTCTTTTACCCTTGTGTATTTCGGGCGTTACCGCATGTGGCTTTTTTAATTATGTTTCTAAATATGTAAGACGATTATTGTCCACTGTCATCGTCCTTATATTCATCATGCTTGCTATAATTCGCAGTCGATGCTATATAGGTCCGTCGGATCTTACATCAAGATCCGTAGAAAACTTTCTTTTCAGATTTTCATTTTTCTCTCCTAAACCTCAGTCCAGTGAGACATATAGCCACGCCGTAGAACAGGTGCTTGGGCGCCATTAATGGAGATGTTGGGAGGGAGGTGCGCGGCTGGTAGCGGTCAAAGGGCTCTCCTCCGGATGAGCATGCGCAGAGGTCTGATCGCACGCCTCCCGTACTAAAATAGCTACCCCGCACGGCACCTCCAAGCCAATAAAAAAGGGGACGCGTGGCTGCACGTAATTGGTAAGTTGAACGCCCACGGTTTCAATACTTGTGTTTCCGATTTGTAACGTGACAACACTTGTTCCAAAATGACTTTTTTGATTGTTAATGTGTGCGCCTTCGCAAATCGGACAGAAACATTACCACAACATGTTGGTGCCATGTCATGAGACCATGCCAAGTTTCATGATTTTCAGGCGTGTTTTGGAATTACAGGAATTAAAAAACCAAATTTCTCAATCTTTCCTGCCAAGCCACGACGCCCAGATGTTTGAATTTCACTCCCATCTCTTGCATGTGACCTAGAAATTTACCCAAGGACACACATGTGATTTTTCAAATAACTTTGGTGCACTGGAGCCTGTGCTTGTAGTTCAAAATTGAATTATGCACATTAAATGCCCAGAAACTCAATTAATGTATAAAAAAGGCGAAACGAACCCGAAATAATTCCAAAATTTAGCATGGTACTTCTATTTGGTCTAATCTGTTTGTGTAAAAAAATTAAGGCGGAAGAAGGCAGTGTACGTATGTCGTTTCGGACACGGAGGTGACACGTTCCCTCTCGAAACCACAAGCCTTCTTGAGGGAAGCTCCGGTTTGCAAGAAGCTTACACCAAAGCTTGTCCCAATTCGGCCAAAAAAATTACCGCAGCATGTTGGTGCCATGTCATAAGACCATGCCAAGTTTCATGATTTTTAGGCGTGTTTTGGAATTACAGGAACTAAAAAACCAAGTTTCTCAATCTTTCCGGCCGAGCCACAATGCCCAGATGTTGGAATTTCACTCCCATCTCTTGCATGGGACCTAGAAATTCACCCAAGGATACACATGTGATTTTTCAAACAACCATGGTGCACTGGAGCCTGTCCTTGTAGTTCAAATTTAATTATGCACATTAAATGCCTAGAAACTCAACTAATGTATAAAAAAGGCCTAACGAACCCGGAATATTTCCAAAATTTAGCACGGTACTTCTATTTGGTCTAATCTGGCTGTGTAAAAAATTAAGGCGGGAGAAGGCAGTGTACGTATGTCGCTTTCAAGACACGGAGGTGACACGTTCCCTCTCGGAACCACGAGCCTTCTTGAGGGAAGCTCCAGTTTGCAAGAAGCTTACACCAAAGCTTGTCCCAATTCGGCCAAAAAATTACTGCAGCATGTTGGTGTCATGTCATGAGACCATGCCATGTTTCATGATTTTCAGGCGTGTTTTGGAATTACAGGAATTAAAAAACCAAGTTTCTCAATCTTTCCTACGAAATACTGACGCCAAGATGTTTGAATTTCACTCCCATCTCTTGCATGGGACCTAGAAATTCACCCAAGGACACACATGTGATTTTTCAAACAACTTAAGTGCACTGGAGCTTGTGCTTGTAGTTCAAATTTGAATTATGCACATTAAATGCCCAGAAACTCAATTAATGTATAAAAAAGGCGAAAAGAACACGAAATAATTCCAAAATTTAGCACGGTACTTCTATTTGGTCTAATCTGTCTGTGTACAAAATTAAGGCGGGAGAAGGCAGTGTACGTATGTCGTTTTGCACACGGAGGTGACACGTTCCCTCTCAGAACCACAAGCCTTCTTGAGGGAAGCTCCGGTTTCCAAGAAGCTTACACCAAAGCTTGTCCCAATTCGGCCAAAAAAATTACCGCAGCATGTTGGTGCCATGTCATGAGACCATGCCAAGTTTCATGATTTTCAGGCATGTTTCAGAATTACAGGAATTAAAAAACCAAGTTTCTCAATCTTTCCGGCCGAGCCACGACGCCTAGATGTTTGAATTTCACTCCCATCTCTTGCATGGGACCTAGAAATTCACCCAAGGAAACACATGTGATTTTTCAAACAACTTTGGTGCACTGGAGCCTGTCCTTGCAGTTCATATTTGAATTATGCACATTAAATGCCCGGAAACTCAATTAATGTATAAAAAGGGCCTAACGAACCCGGAATAATTCCAAAATTTAGCACGGTACTTCTATTTGGTCTAATCTGGATGTGTAAAAAATTAAGGCGGGAGAAGGCAGTGTACGTATGTCGTTTCGCACATGGAGGTGACACGTTCCCTCTCGGAACCACGAGCCTTCTTGAGGGAAGCTCCGGTTTGCAAGAAACTTACACAAAAACTTGTCCCAATTCGGCCAAAAAAATTACCGCAACATGTTTGTGTATTGTCATGAGACCATGCCAAGTTTCATGATTTTCAGGTGTGTTTTGGAATTACATGAATTAAAAAAAACCAAGTTTCTCAATCTTTCCGGCCGAGCACGACACCCAGATGTTTGAATTTCACTCCCATCTCTTGCATGTGACCTAGAAATTTACCCAAGGACACACATGTGATTTTTTAAATAACTTTGGTGCACTGGAGCCTGTGCTTGTAGGTCAAATTTGAATTATGCACATTAAATGCCCAGAAACTCAATTAATGTATAAAAAAGGCGAAACGAACCCGAAATAATTCCAAAATTTAGCATGGTACTTCTATTTGGTCTAATCTGGTTGTGTAAAAAAATTAAGGCGGAAGAAGGCAGTGTACGTATGTCGTTTCGGACACGGAGGAGACACGTTCCCTCTCGGAACCACAAGCCTTCTTGAGGGAAGCTCCGGTTTGCAAGAAGCTTACACCTAAGGTTGTCCCAATTCGGTCAAAAAAATTACCGCAGCATGTTGGTGCCATGTCATAAGACCATGCCAAGTTTCATAATTTTTAGGCGTGTTTTGGAATTACAGGAACTAAAAAACCAAGTTTCTCAATCTTTCCGGCCGAGCCACAATGCCCAGATGTTGGAATTTCACTCCCATCTCTTGCATGGGACCTAGAAATTCACCCAAGGATACACATGTGATTTTTCAAACAACTATGGTGCACTGGAGCCTGTCCTTGTAGTTCAAATTTGAATTATGCACATTAAATGCCTAGAAACTCAATTAATGTATAAAAAAGGCCTAACGAACCCGGAATATTTCCAAAATTTAGCACGGTACTTCTATTTGGTCTAATCTGGCTGTGTAAAAAAATAAGGCGGGAGAAGGCAGTGTACGTATGTCGTTTCAAGACACGGAGGTGACACGTTCCCTCTCGGAACCACGAGCCTTCTTGAGGTAAGCTCCAGTTTGCAAGAAGCTTACACCAAAGCTTGTCCCAATTCGGCCAAAAAATTACCGCAGCATGTTGGTGTCATGTCATGAGACCATGCCATGTTTCATGATTTTCAGGCATGTTTTGGAATACAGGAATTAAAAAACCAAGTTTCTCAATCTTTCCGGCCGAGCTACGACGCCAAGATGTTTGAATTTCACTCCCGTCTCCTGCATGGGACCTAGAAATTCACCCAAGGACACACATGTGATTTTTCAAACAGCTAAAGTGCACTGGAGCTTGTGCTTGTAGTTCAAATTTGAATTATGCACATTAAATGCCCAGAAACTCAATTAATGTATAAAAAAGGCGAAAGGAACATGAAATAATTCCAAAATTTAGCACGGTACTTCTATTTGGTCTAATCATGCATGTAAAAAAATTAAGGCGGGAGAAGGCAGTGTACGTATGTCGTTTCGCACACGGAGGTGACACGTTCCCTCTCGGAACCACAAGCCTTCTTGAGGGAAGCTCCGGTTTGCAAGAAGCTTACACCAAAGCTTGTCCCAATTCGGCCAAAAAAATTACCGCAGCATGTTGGTGCCATGTCATGAGACCATGCCAAATTTCATGATTTTCAGGCATGTTTCGGAATTACAAGAATTAAAAAACCAAGTTTCTCAATCTTTCCGGCTGAGCCACGATGCCTAGATGTTTGAATTTCACTCCCATCTCTTGCATGGGACCTAGAAATTCACCCAAGGAAACACATGTGATTTTTCAAACAACTTTGGTGCACTGGAGCCTGTCCTTGTAGTTCATATTTGAATTATGCACATTAAATGCCCGGAAACTCAATTAATGTATAAAAAGGGCCTAACGAACCCGGAATAATTTCAAAATTTAGCACGATACTTCTATTTGGTCTAATCTAGCTGTGTAAAAAATTAAGGCGGGAGAAGGCAGTGTACGTATGTCGTTTCGCACATGGAGGTGACACGTTCCCTCTCGGAACCACGAGCCTTATTGAGGGAAGCTCCGGTTTGCAAGAAACTTACACCAAAACTTGTCCCAATTCGGCCAAAAAAATTACCGCAGCATGTTTGTGTAATGTCATGAGACCATGCCAAGTTTCATGATTTTTAGGTGTGTTTTGGAATTACAGGAATTAAAAAACCAAGTTTCTCAATCTTTCCTACGAGCCATTTACACCCAGATGTTTGAATTTCACTCCCATCTCTTGCATGGGACCTAGAAATTCACCCAAGGACACACATGTCATTTTTCAAACAACTTTGGTGCACTGGAGCATGTGCTTGTAGTTCAAATTTGAGTTATGCACATTAAATGCCCAGAAACTCAATTAATGTAGAAAAAAGGCCTAACGAACACGGAATAATTCCAAATTTAGCACGGTACTTCTATTTAGTCTAATCTGGGTGTCTAAAAAAATTAAGGCGGGAGAAGGCAGTGTACGTATGTCTTTTCGCACACGGAGGTGACACGTTCCCTCTCAGAACCACGAGCCTTCTTGAGGGAAGCTCCAGTTTGCAGGAAGCTTACACTAAAGCTTGTCCCAATTCGGCCAAAAAAATTACCGCAGCATGTTGGTGCCATGTCATGAGACCATGCCAAGTTTCATGATTTTTAGGTGTGTTTTGGAATTACAGGAATTAAAATACAAATTTCTCAATCTTTCCAGCCGAGCCACGATGCCCAGATGTTTGAATTTCACTCCCATCTCTTGCATGGGACCTAGAAATTCACCCAAGGACATACATGTGATTTTTCAAACAACTTTGGTGCACTGGAGCCTGTGCATGTAGTTCAAATTTGAATTATGCACATGAAATGCCCAGAAACTCAATTAATGTATAAAAAGGTCAAACGAACCCGAAATAATTCCAAAATTTAGCACGGTAGTTCTATTTGGCCTAATCTGCCTGTGTAAAAAAAATTATGGCGCGAGAAGGCAGTGTACGTATGTCGTTTCGCACACGGAGGTGACACGTTCCCTCTCGGAACCACGAGCCTTCTTGAGGTAAGCTCGGTTTGCAAGAAGCTTACACCAAAGCTTGTCCCAATTCGGCCAAAAAAATTACCGCGGCATGTTGCTGCCATGTCATGAGACCATACCAAGTTTCATGATTTTTAGGCGTGTTTCGGAATAACATGAATTAAAAAACCAAGTTTCTCAATCTTTCCAGCCGAGCCACAACGCCCAGATGTTTGAATTTCTCTGCCATCTCTTGCATGGGACCTAGAAATTCACCCAAGGACACACATGTGATTTTTCAAAAAACTTTGGTGCACTGGAGGCTGTGCTTGTAGTTCAAATTTGAATTATGCACATTAAATGCCCACAAACTCAATTAATGTATAAAAAAGCCATAACGAACCCGGAATAATACAAAAATTTAGCACGGTACTTCTATTTGGTCTAATCTGTCTGTGTAAAAAATTAAGGCGGGATAAGGTAGTGTACGTATGTCGTTTCGCACACGGAGGTGACACGTTCCCTCTCGGAACCACGAGCCTTCTTGAGGGAAGCTCCGGTTTGGAAGAATCTTACACCAAAGCTTGTCCCAATTCGGCCAAAAAAATTACCGCAGCATGTTGTTGTCATGTCATGAGACCATGCCAAGTTTCATGATTTTCAGGTGTGTTTTGGATTTACAGGAATTAAAAAACCAAGTTTCTCAATCTTTCCGGCCGAACCACGACGCCTAGATGTTTTAATTTCACTCCCATCTCTTGCATGAGACCTACAAATTCACCCAAGGACACACATGTGATTCTTCAAACAACTTTGGTGCACTAGAGCACGTGCTTGTAGTTCAAATTTGAATTATACACATTAAATGTGCAGAAACTCAACTAATGTATAAAAGGCCAAACGAACACGAAATAATTCCAAAATTTAACATGATATTTCTATTTGGTCTAATCCCCCTGTGTAAAAAAATTAAGGCGCGAGAAGGCAGTGTACGTATGTCGTTTCGCACACGGAGGTGACACGTTCCCTCTCGGAACCACGAGCCTTCTTGAGGGAAGCTCCAGTTTGCAATAAGCCTACACCAAAGCTTGTCCCAATTCGGCCAAAGAAATTACCGCAGCATGTTGGTGCAATGTCATGAGACCATGCCAAGTTTCATGATTTTTAGGCGTGTTTTGGATTTATAGGAATTAAAAAACCAAGTTTCTCAATCTTTTCGGTCGAGCCACGACGCCCAGATGTTTGAATTTCACTCCCATCTCTTGCATGGGACCTAGAAATTCACCCATGGGCACACATGTGATTTTTCAAACAACTTTGGTGCACTGGAGCATGTGCTTGTAGTTCAAATTTGAATTATGCACATTAAATGCCCAGAAACTAAATCAATGTATAAAAAAGGCCAAACAAACACGGAATAATTCAAAATTTTAGCATGATACTTCTATTTTGTCTAATCTGCCAGTGTACAAAAATTAAGGCGGGAGAAGGCAGTGTACGTATGTCGTTTCGCACGCGGAGGTGACACGTTCCCTCTCAGAACCAGGAGCCTTCTTGATGGAAGCTCTGGTTTGCAAGAAGCTTACACCAAAGCTTGTCCCAATTCGGCCAAAAAATTACCGCAACATGTTGGTGCCATGTCTTGACACCATGCCAAGTTTCATGATTTTCAGCCGTTTTTTGGATTTACAGGAATTAAAAACCAAGTTTCTCAATCATTTCGCCGAGCCACGACACCCAGATGTTTGAATTTTATTCCATTTCTTGCATGGGACCTATAAATTCGTCCAAAGACACACATGTGATTTTTCAGCAAACTTTGGTGCATTGGAGCATGTGCTTGTAGTTCAAATTTGAATTATGCACATTAAATGCCCAGAAACTCAATTAATGCATAAAAATGCCAAACGAACCCATAATGATCCAAATTTAAACACGACACTCATGTACTAGTTGCATGTTCACTATACGTAAATGTGCTAGCAATTCAAACACCATCCTTTCCCTCCGTAACACCATTTTGTCTTTCAAAACATAATGAAAAAAATCAAGTAAACCACAAACATTTTACTAGAAAGAATCGTGTGGGATGCGATATAAAATATCTTGGTGCACCAAGAAATTCACCCAAGGACATACATGTGATTTTTCAAACAACTTTGGTGCACTGGAGCACGTGCTTGTAGTTCAAATTCAAATTATACACATTACATGCGCAAAAACTCAATTAATGTATAAAAAAGGCCAAATGAACACGAAATAATTCCAAATTTTAGCACGATACTTCTATTTTGTCTAATCTGCCTGTGTAAAAAAAATTAAGGCGCGAGAAGGCAGTGTACGTATGTCGTTTTGCACACAGAGGTGACACGTTCCCTCTCGGAACCACGAGCCTTCTTGAGGGAAGCTCCAGTTTGCAATAAGCCTACACCAAAGCTTGTCCCAATTCGGCCAAAGAAATTACCACAACATGTTGGTGCCATGTCATGACACCATGCCAAGTTTCATGATTTTCAGGCGTGTTTTGGATTTACAGAAATTAAAAAATCAAGTTTCTCAATCTTTCCGGCCTAGCCATGACGCCCAGATATTTGAATTTCACTCCCATCTCTTTCATGGGACCTAGAAATTCACCCAAGGACACACATGTGATTTTTTAAACAACTTTGGTGCACTGGAGCATGTGCTTGTAGTTCAAATTTGAATTATACACATTAAATGCCCAGAAACTAAATCAATGTATAAAAAAGGCCAAACGAACACAGAATAATTCCAAAATTTAGCATGATACTTCTATTTGGTCTAATCTGCTAGTGTACAAAAATTAAGGTGGGAGAAGGCAGTGTACGTATGTCGTTTCACACACGGAGGTGACATGTTCCCTTTCGGAACCAGGAGCCTTCTTGATGGAAGCTCTGGTTTGCAAGAAGCTTACACCAAAGGTTGTCCCAATTCGGCCAAAAACATTACTGCAGCATGTTGGTGCCATGTCATGACACCATGCCAAGTTTCATGATTTTCAACCGTGTTTTCGATTTACAGGAATTAAAAAACCAAGTTTCTCAATCATTCCGGCCGAGCCATGACACCAAGATGTTTGAATTTTATTCCCATTTCTTGCATGGGACCTATAAATTCACCCAAAGACACACATGTGATTTTTCAGCAAACTTTGGTGCATTGGAGCATGTGATTGTAGTTCAAATTTGAATTATGCACATTAAATGCCCAGAAACTCAATTAATGCATAAAAATGCCAAACGAACCTGAAATAATTCCAAATTTAAACACGACACTCATGTACTAGTTGCATGTCCACTGTATGTAAATGTGCTAGCAATTCAAACACCATCCTTTCCCTTCGTAACACCATTTTGTCTTTCAAAACATAATGAAAAAATCAGGTATACCACAAACAGTTTACTAGAAAGAATCGTGTGGGATGCGATATAAAATATCTTGGTGCACTGTCTTGTCTGGCTTACGCAGGAAGCTTCGTCGTCTATAGACCACCGGCCCCGCTTGAACCACACTTGCGCGCCAGTTTCTCGCGGCACCGAGCGAAATTTTTTTGCCATCGCGGAAATATCTATTTCCCCGCCCCCTCCCTCCTACCAAAAGCCACATTTCCACGGTGCCACCGTGCTTTACAAGTTCAAACCTTCATCACGCCATCGGGCAGCTCGGCCTCCTCGGGCGACCCTTCTTCTTGCAGCGCCGCCTCCTCGTCGGCTACCCTTCTTCTTGCAGCGCCGCCTCCTCGCCGGCGACCCTTCTTCTTGCAGCGCCGCCTCCTCGCCGGCTACCCTTCTTCTTGCTGCGCGACCTCCTCACCGCCGGCCCTTCTTCTTGCTGCACGGCCTCATCGACATGGTCAGGTAATCCATGCCCCACCCACACCATCCTCCTCCTTTCCCGGCCCACATGCCCCGACTGACGGAGCGACACCTTCCACCGAAATCACTGCCCCCCTCCTCCAATTAAGCGCTGCCCACAACCATTTTACATGCAGTATAACATGGAGCTGAGTAGCTTGTGGCCGCACGCGCGAATGAGGTCGCTATGGCTGCCATGCGTGTCGACCGCCAGATCTTGGAGGAGCACCTCGTCTTCGAGGCCACCGTCGACACCGCCACGCGGTTGTCTACTTTAAAATACAGTTCGTGATGTTTTCTCGAGGCCACCACCAGTGCCTTCTAGTGATTTGTCCTTTGTAATGTTAATATGCAATCTGATGTTTAGTTAACAGTTTGGTCCTCTGAAATGTAATGTTCAGTTAACACTTTGGTCCAACAATTGCTACATCTCGTAATACTGTTCTCAAGCATTCTTTGTTTTGCTAACTGTCTTATCTTCTAGTACATGTTTCTATTACGCAATGTCGTGTTTCGATTAACTATTTTGGTTCATTTGGTCCGCTGTCCATTTAACTGTTTGGTTCAGTTCTACAATTTGATTTTCATTTGCTGTGGGTACAATTTTGTATTGTTATGCATGTGACACCAATCGAATTTGGCTGTACTCAATACATATTCTACTGATAGTATGGCAACTCTTAGTTAACCCGATCAAGATTTTCCTTATGTGTGTTGCAGGGAAACAATGGGAGACACTGCGGTTTACCATCGAGGTCTGTTCAAGCAGGGTCCTTTGGCTAATAGCACATCATTGTGCAGTTGCAGGAATCATTCTAATATTTAGGTTTCTTACAATTTGGTCTTGCACATGTAGGTTCTACTGTCAAAGGCTTAGACCCACTGTTCGACCCATTTTGCATATGGGGAAATGAGATGTCCATGAATATCAGTCAAGTCAAGAAACTCAGAAAGATTCTTAGGATGAAGAAACTTGCGACAAATAACAGCAAGATCTTTGTTTGCACAATGAAGACGACATCGGTCAACTATAGGATGGTACCAACTCTTTTACCTTGTTTTTACCCCTTGCGCCATTTCAAAATTTACAACAGCGATTTATGCATAGCTTTGTTTTTAGTAGTTTTCAAAGCAGTTCACCGATGATTACCTCTCAAACCACCTACATGGTCAAGAGGCGAGGAAGGTATTCATTCAACACCCACGGTACAATATTGAAGTCTTGCTGAAGAGGACGAAGGTTGGGCGGGCAATTATCCATACCCACCGCCTAAAGTTGCAAGGACATTCAACATCACTGAAGGCTCAATATTTTCCTTCCGCTTCTGCAGTTTCCCAGGTGAGATTCATCTGTCTATTTACCGTGTATGATGCTACTTTCCAAAGGTTTTTGATGCTGCATGTGAAAGTTGGTGCTGTTGTGTAATGGCGTGGCGAATCTTTGAAGCTATCTCGATGTAATTCGATTATGAAATCCTGGTTGCTTTTATCTGAGATATGAAATATCTGGCGTGTTTTATAAGAAATGTCAGTTTGATTAGTACATGGATTATCAATAATAGGCTAATTACCCTGCTTATTGGGGTTTTCTATTGCAGACGGTTACTCAGACAGCACCGTGGGCGATGAACTCAAACAACACGCACAGTTTCTAGAAAGTAGGCGTGTTCGATCAACTAACAATAACTATTTGCGTTAGGCCACCTTGCACAAACGTTTCCACACAAATAACTGTGTGTGATATACATATGAACGGAAACGTTTTCCCTGGATTGACTGTGTGGGATGTACATAAGAACAGAAACGAATTCCTTGGATTGACTGTGTGTGATATGCATACCTAGGAAATGTTTTTCTGGGATTCACCGTGTGGGATGTACATACCTACGGAAATGATTTTCTCGGATTACCGTGTGGGATGTACATACATACGGAAATGATTGGGTTTCGATGCCTCGCCCGATCGCACACGGCCCCAGCCTGGGTCCCAGGAGGGCATATCCCCGACAATTTATGGGTCGTGTGGGAAGGACACCCTATCGCACACACTCACTTGGCAACGATTCCAAATGCCGTCGCGGAAAGGGGTTAAAAACTGTTTGTTTAGCACCTCGTTGTACTAATGTATACCGAACAAAAATGGGACCAATCCATATATCCTATTCTGATGTTTGTTGCCCCGAGCCACTCTTATGTAATGCCACTGGTAAAATGTAGCAGTCGCACTGTTAAAAGTAAGGGCACGTTAAGCCAATGTTGCTTTCAATGTAATGCCTCCAGTGATATGAATCAATGGCACTTTTTCCATGTCCTGCTAAATTTCCCATTAAGATAAGTTGCTTATTTTCATTAGAAATGCAACTTCCTGGTCCGCCTACTCTCCCGTGCCCAAATCATCGACTCAGTAGCCGTTAATGTAATGTTGTTTGGTAAAATGAAGCAATGGCACCATTAATGTAATGTCGTATTTAACGGTTGTCATAGTTAATCCTAATGTCCACACTAATATCTAGCAATGCTGCCGCTTTAGAAATTGCTACTGTCCTTGTAGGATTGCCATTCAGATAAGGAACATGCTTATTTTCATTTGATGTATGTTTCATCACTTGTTCTTCACCCTCCTTTCCACCTTTTTTGTGCAAACAGAGACATACATTTCACGCTTGATCTTAGTTGAACTGCACAAATGATATCCAAATTATAGTTGAACATTCCAGGAGCTTCACAACCAACCTTGATATTGCTCAATTTTATTGCAACTAATGAAGAAGAAGCTCTATGGGTTTCGTTTCTAATGGAAATGGAACCGGGGCTGGAGCCCCTTTCTTAAAAAAATGAAGAAGAAGCTGCTAGCTCATGGGACATTGCTTCATTTTAGGTGAACTGCACCAAAAGGTCCCATGAATTGAATCATCCATGCTGGTGACTGGTGTCATCCTTCTACGATGGCGTTGATTGCAGATATGGTTCCCATCATGAGGTATGCTCCTTTTTGGTCTGACCGTTTGCCAAAGATCCTGCATGTTGAGTCTGCTCTTGTGCTACTGTATTGGCACTGCCATGATAAAGCAGTAATGTTATTATTTTGAACCTTAATCTAGTGGCACTATAATTTGAGGCAATGTTTTGGCACCGCTAGTGCCACTGAATTTTTTTATATATCGAAAGAGGGGGTTTCCTTCGATTTCATTAAAGAAACCCTACCACAGAGAACCATCATCCGACAACATCTCAGTGTAAACAGGCAGTTATGCAACTAGTACTAGACCGGACTGAGTACTAGTAGGAGACAAGTTCGCCACATAAGCTAAGCAGGTAGGGAGATGCAGCACCAGCTCGACCAAGTTTGGATTACAACCCAAATGCTACCACAGAAACATCAGGGGGAAGATAGAGCCAGCTTCAGCATCCCATTCTAAGCACCCCCGACCTCCATCCTTGCGACACATGGTACACCTCATTTGCCACCTGCTCGACCCTAGTGCCACTGATGAAATGAAGTAATAATCTGATTAAAATAGAGCGAGTGTCCTATCTATCATTTCATTTCCAATGTAGATAAAGAAAGTGCTTCTCTTTGTTAGTATATGTTTTATCAACTAGTCACATTGTTAATGTTTAAGCGTTTTTGCAAACTGGGGTGCTTAATTTTAGTTGATCTGCACAAAAATAGAGATTGGAATGTGTCCGATCTCGGGTTCCGGCAAAACCCTTAAGGTTCGAACTCTGGGGTGCGCGTGAAGTTCTCCCCCTACCGATCCACGTCCTAGCTTTGCTAAGATCTCAAGGGCTAACTCGACGAACTCGCAACACAAAGAACACACGATTTATACTGGTTCGGGCCACCGTTGTGGTGTAATACCCTACTCCAGTGTGGTGGTGGTGGATTGCCTCTCGGGCTGAAGATGAACAGTTACAAGGGGAAGAACAGCCTCCTGAGGTTGAGGTGTTCTTGTGCTCGGTGTGCGGGTGAGGATTGGCTCAAGATCAGATGCCTCCTACTGTGGTGGCTAGTCCTATTTATAGAGGCCCTGGTCCTCTCCCCAAATATTGAGCGGGAAGGGAGCCAACAACGACCAATTTGAAAGGGGACAGCTAGTACAACTTATCCTGACAAAAGTAGTCTTCGCCTGCCAAAGGCTCTGGTGGTGACGCCGCCTTGGGCTCCATGGTGACCTTCGTCTTGCCGTCCTGCTGGTCTTGGTCTCATTGCACTGATATGGAAACCTTTGCTTGACGCCTCGGTACTCCGCGCTTGCGCTTGCCTCCTTAGCACCAAAGAGGAAACAAGGACACTGTGCGCGCTGGCGCCCACCTGGCGCCCGCCTGGTCTCGGTCGTCATGGATGTAACGCCCCCGATGCGGCTATATCTCCCACGTGTCGAGGCACGACTTAGAGGCATAACCGCATTGAAAGCAATGTCGCAAGTGAGGTAATCTTCACACAACCCATGTAATAAATAAGGGAAAGAGATACATAGTTGGCTTACAAATGCCACTTCACGCAATACATAAATAAACATCTATCATTCAGAGTACACTCAAGGTCCGACTACGGAACCAAAATAAAGAAGATACCCCAAATGCTACCAGATCCCGATCGTCCCAACTGGGCACCACTACCGATCATCGTGAAAAGACACATAGTAACAACCACGTTCCTCGCCGAACTCCCACTTGAGCTCGGTTGAGTCACCTGACCGGCATCGCCGGCACCGCAATCGCTTTTGAAGTATCCGTGAGTCACGGGACTCAGCAATCTCACACCCGCGAGATCAAGACTATTTAAGCTTATAGGAAGGACAGAGTGGTAAAGTGGAGCTGCGCAGCAAGTTTAACTAGCATATATGGTGGCTACATCGCAAAAGAGAGCAAGAAGAGAAGCAAAGCACGGACGTGAAGCTAATAGCGATCAAGAAGTGATCCCGAACTACTTACGCCGAGACATAACTCCAACACCGTGTTCACTTCCGGACTCACGAGAAGAGACCATCACGGTTACACACGCTGTTGATGTGTATTTTTAATTGAGGTCAACTTCGGGTTTTCTACAACGGACATTAACAAATTCCCATCTGCCTCATAACCATGGGCACGGCTTTGAAAGATATTACCCCGCAGGGTGTCCCAACTTAGCCCATTATAAGCTCTCACGGTCAACGAAGGATATTCCTTCTACCGGAAGACCCGATCAATCTCGGAATCCCGGACTACAAGACATTTCGACAAAGAATAAAACAAGACCAAAGAAGTCACTGATTGTGCCGCAAATCCCGATAGGAGCTGCACATATCTCGTTCTCGTGGCACATCCGGATGAACACTACGACGGCAACCGAAGATGCCCCAAGTTGCCTCGTGGTGGCACCGCAAGTGGCTCTAGTTTGGACCAACACTCGGAGGAGCATTGGCCCGAGGGGTTAAATAAAGATGACCCTCGGGCTCGCGAAACCCGGGGAAAAGGCTTAGGTGGCAAATGGTAAAACCAAAGTTGGGCCTTTGCCGGACGAGTCTTATTCAAAGCGAATCGTCAAGGGGGTCCCATAAATCACCCAACCGTGTAAGGAACGCGAAATCAAGGAACATAACACCGGTATGACGGAAACTAGGGTGGCAAGAGTGGAACAAAACACCAGGCATAAGGCCGAGCCTTCCACCCTTTACCAAGTATATAGATGTATTAATTAGCAGATATATATTGTGATATCCCCAACAAGTAAACATGTTGCGATCAGGAACAACATCTCCATGTTCCAACAAGGAACAAACTTCAACTTCACCTGCAACTAGCAACGCTATAAGAGGGGCTGAGCAAAGCGGTAACATAGCCAATCAACGGTTTGCTAGGAAAGGATGGTTAGGGGCTGACATGGCAATATGGGTGGCATGATATAGCAAGTGGTAGGCATCGCAAAGCATAGGCATAGCAAAGAGCGAGCAACTAGCATAGCAAAGATAGAAGTGATTTCGAGGGTATGGTCATCTTGCCTGAGATCCCAAAAGGAAGAAGAACGAGTCCATGAAGAAGACAAACGGACGTAGTCGAACTAATCCTCACAACTCCGAACGAAACCGAAGCTAACGAGAGAAGCAACCCGGAAAGAAACAAACAACATAGTAAACAACCATCACATAAACATGGCATGATGCTAAACAAGTATGATGCATGTACATTTTAATGATTCATGGCATGTCAATATGCACAAACAAAACTACAAGTTAATTGGAGCCCAATATGCAACGAGTTGCATATTGACGAAACACCACATCAATTATTTAGTTCTCTCTCGGTTATGTACCCAACAATATTAAATGTTATTAAACATGGCAAGGGGTGAAGCAAATGAAAACTAACTATTTAGGCAAGTTTAAATGAGGCCGGAAGCAACAAACAACAATTCCGGAAAACTCCTCATATGCATAATATGAATTTGGTACTGTTCTGCCCTATACGTAATTTTAGAGTTGTTAAACAAGCCAAGTAAAGTCACCATGATAAACTAGGCATTTTCCCACCCCATTTACATATAAGGTTTATTAAATTGAGACTACGGTTATTTAGTTATGAAATAAATCATTTTAGCATGGCATTATGCAAATTAAATGCAAACAGCAATTTAAACATCTTTATCATGGATGAAATCAGCATATTGTAAAACTACACAAAATTCTAAGCATTTTACATATAAAATCATTTTAATCCGATGCACGCTTTAAGAGTTATTAAATGCATGATGTTTAGGGGTTTTCAAAAACTGTAATCTCCGGATAAATAACAAATTCGCAGACAGAAAAAAATACAAAGCAGGCTGAAACTGGCTGGGCTAGGGGAGTTGCTCACATCGGGCCTTGCCCGTCGGTGGAAGAGGCAGCCGGCGCGCCGCCGCTGAAGCAGAGGAGCGGTTGGGCCAAATCTGGCGATGGGGAGGTGGCTCAGCGCAGCGGCGTCGAGGGCGCGTCAACGGGTGAGCGGGCGAAGCGAAGCGGCGCTTCGCCCTTCCGCTCGTTTCTGAAGAACAGAGACGCATCACACCCATGGCGACGCAGGAGACGGCGGCAGCGGGACTTGCAGGTCTGCGCGCGACGGAGGAGGCCCAGACGGTGAGGTCGCCGGGGCCCTGGGCGGCGGCGAGGCAAAACGGCGGCGGGGACGGAGCTGCATCTGCTCCGGCGTGGTAGGGGACTTGGCGCGGGCCTCATCCTCGAAGCAGAGGAAGCGGTGTCGACGGGGCACTTGGCGTGGCGGGTGGCTCCGGCGAGGCGGATGGAGCGGAAGGGCGGATCCGTGGCGACGCGTGGGAGGTGGCCGGAGGAGGCGGACTGGGCCCTTGGGCAGGGACGCGGGAGGTCGTCCATGGCGAGGAAGGCGCGCGAGGTCGATCCTCCTGGATCGGCGCGACGAGGAGGAAGACAGGGCGCGTTGCAGGTCGAGAAGGGGGCAGAGGAGGCCGTGGGGTCCTGCTGGTGTTGCTCTGGCGAGGGGCAACGGGTGGCGATGGAGCTCGGGCGTGAGCTCCTGCTCGAGGAAGACGACGGGGAGGCAGCAGCCTCGGGCAGTGAGGAGGTCCCTGGCGACGGGCTTGGCGAGCTCAAGGCCGAGGAAGGAGGAAGGAGAGGTGAGGTCGCGAGGCGCCTCGCTGGGCTCCGGCGATCGGGACTTGGCGCCTGGGTGCTCCGGCTGCTCTGTGAAGGAGAGAGGGGCCACCGTGAGAGGGAGATAGAGGGAAAACAGGAGGAGAAGAGGTCGCGAGTTCGGCCTGGTTCTTCGCTGCTGCTTGCCGGGCGGCATGCCGGAGAGGCGCTCCCGAGGTGGTGCAGGGATCGGGCCAGGCGAGGGAGCGGCTTGGTGGTGGAGCTGCTGGTCCGAGGCGGAGGGCTACGGCCTGAGGCGGAGAGGATTTTGGATCGGGATTTGATCACGGTAGGTGGGGAAGGATCCCAGGGGAACCGGTCAAGGGCGGCTCGATGGGACAAACTCCCTAGAAGTTAGGGTTTGGCCTAATTTAGACTAGGGAGTATTTATATAAGGAAAGAGGAGAGATTAGGATAGGTTTGGACCCTCCGATCAGAATCGGACGGTCGAAGATAAATGGCTTAGGGAGTCCAACAAATAAACGCAGATGTTTAATAGATGTTTGGGGATGATCCGAATCCAACGGAGATGACCGAGTTGGTCAGGTTCGGGAAGATTTTGGACGCATCGAAAGAGGGGGTCGGAGAGAGGTTAGGTGGTTTGACAAGAGGGAACCAAAAACACGGTTGATCTCGAAAGGGTCAACGAACGCAATATAGAGGGAAGTGAGGAGCGGCAACTACGCCGGATGCAAGTTTTAAAACAATGACGGCAACGCAGCCGATGCAATGCGAATGATGCCATGAGATGAGATGCAAGACATGAACAAAATGCAAAACAAAAGACAAAAACCCAACCACGAAGGAAATAACATAACACATCTCCGGAAAAGGCAAGAGTTGGAGTTACGAATATGGAAAGTTGTATCCGGGGCGTTACAACACTCCACCACTATGAGAGGATCTCGTCCCGAGATCTAGGATGGCACCGGAGGGAAAAGGAAGAGGAAGATGAGAGGTAAACTAAGTTGCTTCTTCGACAAAAGAATGAAACCAAAGAACCTTGAGAGGTTGAAAAGTTGAAAGAAAGAACACAACAGAGTTGAACACAATTGAGAGAACTGCGGTAGAAAAATAGAAACAAGGAACGCCATTTGAACCTTGAAGGTTGCAAAGCTATGAATGACGAGCACAATGAACAAGAAGGAATTGAAACCACTCTGGTTGAAACGAGATAAACAAGAAACAAGGAAGAACAAATTCGGATAGAACTCCGGTTGAAAAGAGATGCGAGACTTGATAAGATGCAAGGAACTTAGCAGAGATGACACAACACTCCGGTTAGATGGATAAGCATGAAAAGAACACGATCCTCACAATTCGAGATGATGAGTGAAAAGAGCAACATCACAATGCCTCCGGAAGAAATAATAGAAGATAGATCATTGGAATAACAAAATGGAGAAGAGACTGACAACTTTTGCCACAAATGAACTTGGAAAGCACCCTTCCAAGAAGGTTAGAACGGAGTCGTCGGAAAACCAACAACGAAAAGAATAAGCTAGTTGTGGGCTTATGGAAAACATCTCAAACTTAGAGGTGAATACATGCCACTATGGAAAACAATTGATTGCTTGAGAGCAATGCGTAGATGAAAACTCTTTCACCGAGAAGAGAAGGAGAAACTTGGATCATTAATAAGCACCATAATTAGCAACATTCCTTAGGGAAGGCTTTAGGTGAAATATGACACAAGATAACTCCAACGAAGAGATTGATGGATTTAAAAATACCTCGTTCTTGACAACATGTGAATCATGAAGCATGAAGGAAATTGTCAAGAATGACATAACACCACCTCAAAAGATAAGGTCGAAAGAATTGCACTTGAATGCAAGATGAAGAATACTTGAGCTCCTCCAAACAAACCATGTGTTGAACACCATGCTTATTTTTGAGTAAAGCTTGGCGGATCTTAACTCCGAGAGAAATCTTGATGAACAATTGAAGAATGAAAAGAATCCTTGATGAACCACCATGTAGAGCCTCCATGAAGAACTCCGTTAAGAAAAGGATGATAAAAGAAAGAGAAGTTGAAAACACAAGGTGAAGCCTTGCAGTGATAAGAAGAAGCTTTGAAATGATATAACCAAGAAAAACTTTGAACTCCGGAAAGAAAAGATGAAGCATCTCGGGCTGAGAATGTGATATGATGAACAAACTCCGGAAAGAAGAGATGAACAACTTAGAACTGAGAAATTGATACCATTACGAACTCCGGAAGAATGAATCAATCACTTGGAGAAACAAGAACAAGAATTATGTTATGCGTATCCTTCACCAATTTAGATTGATGACAAGCAACGGATTTGGCATACTACTTATTCCCGTGAGAAAGGATTAAGATAGATATGGCGCAAACTTGGGAAGGTCTTCAACAATTCACCGGTAGGATTCGGAAAGAACGAATGAATTGATACGATAATAAAGGAAATGAAATCTTGAACGAACCACCGTAAGAATTGAGAATGAAAGTAGCAAAGGCACAATTCACCGGAAGAATTGGAAAACGAATGAAGATATTTGAGGGGATTTAGATACAAGTGAACTAATAGATGACGAGCTGATTGGAGAATACTTGAATGATGCACGGGTAAGATTTGGAGAGTGAGATGTTGAGAATGAATAATTCTAAGATGATGGCTCTGGATAATCAAACTGAAAAGATTTCTGAATTGCTCCGGATGGGTGAAAAGAATTCTCACAATCGAAAACAACTATGAGAGGGCTGCATCAAACTAGAACCATGAATCCTGAAGAGAATGGAGCAAGATTAAAGAGAAACTCTTCTTCGGTCTTCAAAATCCGAGAATGACGACGAGAAACACCACCATGAATTGTTGAGGCACTCGGGATGAAAATTAGAAAGGTTGAACCAACGATGAAGATAATTTGAAAGATCTTGGAGAAAAGCATTTGATCGATGATAAATCATTCTTACGTCAAACTTTGCAAAGAATTTGAGAATAACTCCGAAAATTAGAAGAGTCGTAAGATCCTCGAAAAGACCTGTGGGTTAGGGCCCACTCAAAAGAAACACCGTTGAACGATTGCTTGAAAAGAGAGATTGCACGGTTGAATTAAATGGCTTGAATGAGATAGCATCCTCAAAAGAACTTGAGTGAATTGAGAATAGAAACTTGAATCTTCGAGATATCTTCATCACTCCCAACCAAATGAATAGCGAGAAGTGAATGATTACGAGATACACCGCATGAGAAAGCATTGTGAAAAGATGAAAAGGGATAAGATCAACACCGAAATCTTGAACTAAATCCACCGGAGAAGAAAAGAACGAAGAATAATAAACTCGGAGCTTCCTTTAGCATCTTCATGAGAATCACCAGGATAAGAGCATGGAGGAAAAGAATGAAGAGACTTCACAGCAGTAAAATGGATGCTTGATTAAGAAATCTGAGTCCTTGAAGAAAAAAGGGGTGGGAGGGTGGGAAAACAAAAACAACTTGGGTCGGATGAAACGAACACCGATGAGAAAAAGCTTAGAATTGATCTTGTAATGTTGCAATGATCGGATTTACTTGAAGAGAAGCACGCCGGTTGAGAAAAGAATTGACATGACAAGCTCAGTGATCAAGAAGGATTAGTATTCACATAGCAATATGATAACACCGCTTAGGAAAGGTATGGAATCAACACTTGGCTTCGAAGCAACTCGAATACCACAACTCAAAACAAAAACAAAAGATTTGGCTTGCGGAATAAGCCGGAAACAAACATATGATAGATCCCATATCGTATCATGTGTGTGTTGGAAAGATATCCTACGAGATACTTGAATTCCCACCTATAAACTCCCGAAACTTTCTGGTTATGCAATCAGGTGTTGGGGATACAGGGACACAAAATATATCACCCAAACTAACAATACCTAGATCCAGCTGTATCCATCCGTCAACACATAACCAAGAAATCCTCGGAAATCGTGTACCTCGACCTTCAAAAAACATCCGTTATACAAGTCATGGCAATACTCCCGTACTCACCTCAGTACTGGGTTATCGGGGTTATCTCTCCAACAACTGCACAAAAGAGATTTCGATGTCGGCAAAACTCAGGTATTCCAGAATCAAGAACGATAAAATTGTGACGACAACACCCTGAGCTCAACTCCCCGGACACCGCCACAACCCCTAAATGTCGAGGCACCAAGAACAATGTTCTCGCCACAAAACCATCTGAACTATTCCAAGATACCCACGTGATCCTAAAAATTTTTTTAGTGAAATTTGAGGAGAGAAGAGTCTAAACACTACGTCAGGATACCTCACAGAGCTGAAGGACCGGAAGTAAAAAGAATCCTACTCTCCGATATATATAATCCTATGACTCAAAACATTTTCCATTCTAGACTCAACAACGCCAAAGAAACAATCAAGTAGGGGGGCTCCTAAGTCGGGAAGGCTCGATTACCAACTTGTAACGCCCGATGCGGCTATATCTCCCTCTTGTCGAGGCACGACTTAGAGGATTATCATCATTGAAAGCAATTTCGCAAGTGAGGTAATCTTCACACAACCCATGTAATAAATAAGGGAAAGATATACATAGTTGGCTTACTGTCGCCACTTCACGCAATACATAAATAAACATCTATCATTCAGAGTACACTCAAGGTCCGACTCACGGAACCAAAATAAAGAAGATACCCCAAATGCTACACAGATCCTCGATCGTCCCAATCGGGCACCACTACCGATCATCGTGAAAAGACACATAGTAACAACCACGCCTCGTCGAACTCCCACTTGAGCTCGGTTGAGTCACCAGACCGCATCGCCGGCACTGCAATCGCTTTTGAAGTATCTCGTGAGTCACGGGACTCAAAGAATCTCACACCCGCGAGATCAAGACTATTTAAGCTTATAGGAAGGACAGAGTGGTAAAGTGGAGCTGCAGCAGTTTACTAGCATATATGGTGGCTACATCGCAAAAGAGAGCGAGAAGAGAAGCAAAGCACGGACGTGAAGCTAATAGCGATCAAGAAGTGATCCTGAACTACTTACGCCGACATAACTCCAACACCGTGTTCACTTCCCGGACTCCGCCGAGAAGAGACCATCACGGTTACACACGCGATTGATGTGTATTTTAATTGAGGTCAACTTCGGGTTTTCTACAACGGACATTAACAAATTCCCATCCGCCTCATAACCGCGGCACGGCTTTCGAAAGATATTACCCTGCAGGGGTGTCCCTACTTAGCCCATTATAAGCTCTCACGGTCAACGAAGGATATTCCTTCTAGCGGGTTGTCCCGATCAATCTCGGAATCCCAGTCTACAAGACATTTCGACAGCAATAAAACAAGACCAAGAAAGCCGCCCGACAGCCGACAAATCCCGATAGGAGCTGCACATATCTCGTTCTCGTGGCACATCCGGATGAACACTACGACGGCAACCGAAGATGCCCCAAGTTGCCTCTGTGGTGGCACCGCAAGTGGCTCTAGTTTGGACCAACACTCAGAGGAGCATTGGCCCGGGGTTAAATAAAGATGACCCTCGGCTCGCGAAAACCCGGGGAAAAGGCTTAGGTGGCAAATGGTAAAACCAAAGTTGGGCCTTCTTTGGACGAAGTCTTATTCAAAGCGAACTGTCAAGGGGTCCCATAAATCACCCAACCGTAAGGAACGCGAAATCAAGGAACATAACACCGGTATGACGGAAACTAGGGTGGAAAGAGTGGAACAAAACACTGTGCATAAGGCCGAGCCTTCCACCCTTTACCAAGTATATAGATGTATTAATTAGCAGATATATATTGTGATATCCCCAACAAGTAAACATGTTCGATCAGAACAACATCTCCATGTTCCAACAAGGAACAAACTTCAACTTCACCGCAACTAGCAACGCTTATAAGAGGGGCTGAGCAAAGCGGTAACATAGCCAATCAACGGTTTGCTAGGAAAGGATGGTTAGGGGCTGACATGGCAATATGGGTGGCATGATATAGCAAGTGGTAGGCATCGCAGCATAGGCATAGCAAAGAGCGAGCAACTAGCATAGCAAAGATAGAAGTGATTTCGAGGGTATGGTCATCTTGCCTGAGATCCCAAAAGGAAGAAGAACGAGTCCATGAAGAAGACAAACGGACGTAGTCGAACGAATCCTCACAACTCCGGAACGAAAACGAAGCTAACGAGAGAAGCAACCCGGAAAGAAACAAACAACATAGTAAACAACCATCACATAAACATGGCATGATGCGCAAACAAGTATGATGCATGTCCGGTTTAATGATTCATGGCATGGTAATATGCACAAACAAAACTACAAGTTAAATGGAGCCCAATATGCAACGAGTTGCATATTGACGAAACACCACATCAATTATTTAGTTCTCTCTCGGTTATGTACCCAACAATATTAAATGTTATTAAACATGGCAAGGGGTGAAGCAAATGAAAACTAACTATTTAGGCAAGTTTAAATGAGGCCGGAAGCAACAAACAACAATTTCGGAAACTCCTCATATGCATAATATGAATTTGGTACTGTTCTGCCCTATACGTAATTTTAGAGTTGTTAAACAAGCCAAGTAAAGTCACCATGATAAACTAGGCATTTTCCCACCCCATTTACATATAAGGTTTATTAAATTCGGAGCTACGGTTATTTAGTTATGAAATAAATCATTTTAGCATGGCATTATGCAAATTAAATGCAAACAGCAATTTAAACATCTTTATCATGAATGAAATCAGCATATTGTAAAACTACACAAAATTCTAAGCATTTTACATATAAAAATCATTTTAATCCGATGCACGCTTTAAGAGTTATTAAATGCATGATGTTTAGGGGTTTTCGCAAAACTGTAATCTTTGGATAAATAACAAATTCATGAGCAGGAAAAAAAAATACAAAGCAGGCTGAAACTGGCCGGGCTAGGGGAGTTGCTCACATCGGGCCTTGCCCGGTCGGTGGAAGAGGCAGCCGGGCGCTGCCGGCCGGGCTGAAGCAGAGGAGCGGTTGGGCCAAATCTGGCGATGGGAGGTGGCCCAGCGCTGCAAGGCGGTCGAGGGCACGGCCAACGGGTGAGCGGGCGAGCGAAGGGCGCCTGCCCTTCCGCTTGCTTTCAAGAACAGAGACGATCACACCCATGGCGACGCAGAGACGGCGGCATGGACTTGCAGGTCTGCTGGCTGACGGAGGAGGAGGCTCAGACGGTGAGGTCGCCGGGCCTCGGGCGGCGGCGAGGCAAAACGACGGCGGGGACGGAGCTGCATCTCGCCCGGCGTGGTAGGGGACTTGGCGCGGGCCTCATCCTCAAGCAGAGGAAGCAGGTCGACGGCGGCAGACTTTGGCGCAGGGCGTGGCTCCGGCGGCGGATGGAGCGGAAGGGCGGATCCGGGCGGGCGACACCGGGGAGGTGGCCGGAGGAGGCG
The DNA here is from genome assembly GCA_021605145.1 of Aegilops bicornis. Taxonomy (NCBI): domain Eukaryota; kingdom Viridiplantae; phylum Streptophyta; class Magnoliopsida; order Poales; family Poaceae; genus Aegilops; species Aegilops bicornis. The sequence continues at coordinate 520,111,939 of CM038670.1, read as the reverse complement.
GACTGGGCCCTTGGGCAGGGACGCGGGAGGTCGCCCATGGCGGGAAGGCGAGGTCGATCCTCCCGGATCGACGCGACGAGGAGGAAGACAGGCGCGCAGTGTGTCGAGGAGGGGGCAGAGGAGGCCGTGGGGTCCTCGCTGGTGTTGCTCCGGGCCAGGGGCAACGGGTGGCGATGGAGCTCGGGCGTGAGCTCCTGCTTTCGAGGAAGACGACAGGAGGCAGCAGCCTCGGGCGGTGAGGAGAGGTCCCCGGCGACGGGCTTGGCGAGCTCAAGGCGTCGAGGAAGGAGGAAGGAGAGGTGAGGTCGCGAGGCAGTTCCTGCTGGGGCTCCGGCGATCGGGACTTGGCGCTGGGGTGCTCCGGTCGTTCCTGTGAAGGAGAGAGAGGGGCCACCGTGAGAGGGAGATAGAGGGAAAAACAGGAGGAGAAGAGGTCGCGAGTTCGGCCTGGTTGCTGCTGCTGCTGCTTGCCGGCGGCATGCTGGAGAGGCGCTCCGGCGAGGTGGTGCAGGGGATCGGGGCCAGGCGAGGGAGCGGCTTGGTGGTGGAGCTGCTGGTCTGAGGCGGAGGGCTACGGGCTGGAGGCGGAGAGGATTTTTGGATCGGGGATTTGACTGCTGGTAGGTGGGGAAGGATCCCGAGGGGAACTGGCTGGCGGCGGCCTGATGGGACAAACTCCCTAGAAGTTAGGGTTTGGCCTAATTTAGACTAGGGAGTATTTATATAAGGAAAGAGGGAGATTAGGATAGGTTTGGACCCTCCGATCGTAACCGGACGGTCGAAGATAAATGGCTTAGGGGAGTCCAACAAATAAACGCAGATGTTTAATAGATGTTTGGGGATGATCCGAATCCAACGGAGATGACTGAGCTGGTCAGGTTCGGGGAAGATTTCGGACGCACGAAAGAGGGGGTCGAGAGAGGTTAGGTGGTTTGACAAGAGGGAACCGAAAACACGGTTGATCTCGAAAGGGTCAACGAACGCAATATAGAGGGAAGTGAGGAGCGGCAACTACGCCGGATGCAAGTTTTAAAACAATGACGGCAACGCAGCCGATGCAATGCGAATGATGCCATGAGATGAGATGCAAGACATGAAAAAAATGCAAAACAAAAGACAAAAACCCAACCACGAAGGAAATAACATAACACATCTCCGGAAAAGGCAAGAGTTGGAGTTACGAATATGGAAAGTTGTATCCGGGGCGTTACAATGGATCACGTCACGAGAACCTCACGAGGTTTGCCTTGCCTTGATCTCTCCGCCCCTCGCGAGCCAACCTGGTGAGGTCATTCCTGAGGAGGTCTTGTGTCGTCCGCCTTGCGAGGGTCTTGAATGCTTGTTGGTGAAGATGGGCCGCACGGGCCTACTAGCAGAGCCACGCCATGGGCCGCAGGCAGGCAAGTCTGGGGACCCCCCCTCCCAGAACACCGACAGTAGCCCCCGGGCCCAAGGCGCGCTCGGGCTTGGCTTCGAGGCGAAGCCAAAGGTCAAGTGCGCAGCGCCGCGGGCCCCAATAGCCCGCGGCCTTGGTCAACGCATGGCAGTTGATTGGACGTGGGCGTCTCCGCTTCCCCATGTTGCCTTGATACCCGCCTGGCTAGGCGGCCACCGCAACCTACACAGTTATTCTTCCATCGCCTGCGCCATACTCTTCCAATTCCTCTGCTTCCCCGGGACTCCACTCCTCTTTCTGATCTGACCTGAGCTCTGCCCACTCCATCGTCATGGCGCCGAAACAAGCGGATAAGGGGAAGAAACCCCTGTCTTTGGCTAGCGCGCCACCGGCCGCCGAGCCCGCAGTTGGCCGACAGCTGGTGCTCAACAATGAGGCCATGGGCAAGGTGCGTCTCATGCTCGCCTCCAGCTTCAATGAGTGGGGAAAGACGGTGGCTTAGCCTGCGTCTCGTGCTCGCATTGACCGGGCAGCCACCGAGGTCCCAATCTTCATCGATGCTCTTTGGGCCGGCCTAGTCCCTCCTTTCTCCGCCTTTTCCAACGCGGTGCTTGAACATTACCAGATCCACATGCTGCATTTCGACCCCCAATCCGTGACTCTTCTCGCCGTCTTTGCCTTCGTTTGCGAGGCCATGGTGGGCATTGCCCCTTCCGTGGCCCTTCTCCGCCACTTCTTCTCGTTGCATCTGGTGGATCCCCGGCAGAGCTTGGGGTGCGTGAGCTTCAATGTCATGGCCGAGACAGCCAGCTCGGGGATTGATTTCGACCTCCCGCCGCCCGCGGGCAGATTTTGGACGCGCTGGGTGTACGTGGACGTAGGGGTTCTCAGCCCTGCTCTTGCCTCCGTCGTTGCCTGCCGTCCCCAACTCCGGTTGGGGCCATGAGAAGCTCGTGAGCCCTTGCCTTGTCCCCGTCTGGCTCAGACTGAAGAAGCTGAAAGACCTTGGTGTGACTGCGCCTATGGTGGTGAAGGAGTTCGTCAGGTGCCGAGTCGCTCCACTCCAGTGCCATTCTCGACCGATGTGGGCCTTGCTCAACAGCAAGGACCATACGAGGCTTCAGGAGTCCGGGCTCCCTCCTGAGACGCGGCAGACGGTGCTTGAGGTCTTGGCGGGCGTTCCGTTGCCAGACGACATGCCTAGGAAGAGTTGCTTGTTGTACCCTTGCTCGAACAAGGAGGAATTCACGGAGCACATGCCTTCCTTTGACGAGTGGGGGCTGCTCCTAGACGGCCTGGTGGGGCCCCGTGAGAACCCCGTCAACGTGGTTCCCCTCTTCACTGCGGGTGCTGAGCTCACCCCGAGTGTGGAAGCAGGGGGGCGAGCACCATCCGGGGCCGGTGGCCCTAGCACCGAGGTGCTGATGCTGCCTGGGGCTCCCGAGGCGTCATACTCGGGAGTCCGTGATTCTTGTCCTGGGACGGCAGTTGCGGGGGGACACAACGCGCGACTCCTGAGACCGAAGCTCTTGAGACCTCGGCAGGTCGCCGCGAGGTGGCGCCCGGCAATTCTCCTCAGCTTGACGCCCCTGAGGCTGTCCCTTTAAGCGCTTCTCCTGCTGCACCTCGTGCTGGCCGCCATGTCCAGCGCTTTGGTCGGCTCTGCATGGACTTCGAGGAGCTCCAGAATAGGAAGAGGTCCCCGAGCGGGAGTGGTGGCATCTTTGGGTCGTTGAAGCGGAGGAAGTACATCGCCATTGACGAGTAAGTGATGTATCTCTGTGGCTTCGTAAGTGTTGCCTTCCTTCCCGACGTTGGTTCTTCAGGGTCCCTTCCGCCACAGCCGCTGAGTCTTCCGAGAAGCAGTCTCCTCCCTCTTCGACTTCATTGGCCTTGAGCACCCCGAGCCTGCACGCCGCTCCTGGTGCGGGGTCGGTTGGGGAGGCGCGCTCGCCTCCATGGTGCCTTGAGACCACGGCCTCGTCGCCCCTCCTTTGCGGCCTCGCTTGGAGCTTGGCGGGCGTGCCCAGGACCCCCCCTCTAGTCATGGACAGTGGCTGGTTGGCTTCGGTCTTTGGCTCCTCTTCAAGCAGCGGGTCCCGTCTAGTTTGGGCCCCCTGCGAGGCTTGGCTGGCGCCTGGGGTAGCGCCAGCCCCCAGCCCCCTATCGAGAGGGGGCGCACCGCTTCAGGCCTCGCCCATAGCCCCCATGGTGGAGGACGAGATGGGCTGTGCGCTTGAGTTTGAGCACGAACGGAGCATCATTCGCCACGAGCTCTTCTAGGAGGCGATGGGCGCGATGAATCGGCTCGGCAGTGAACTCGCGGACGTCGACGCGCGCCTCAAGGCTGAGTGTCTTCGGCTGGCGGAGGAACAGCGTAAGCTGAAGGTGGCTATCAACCTTGGCCGCCATCAGCGCTATCTTGACAACGCGAAGGCCAGGGCGTCTCTTGAGGTCTCTCATGAGGCTTGCTCCCGAGCTTTGGATGAGGCTCGCGAGGCCGACCGCCGTCGCGAAGCTGCGGAGAAGCACGCGTGGGAGCTCCAGGCCTGGAGTGCGTCCCTGGAGCAGCAGGTGGAGGCACGCAAAGCCGCCCTTGCGTCGCTGAGGGGGACGCCCGCCGAAGAAGAAGAGGTCCGGAGGCGCGAGGAGGCGTTGGCACTGGAAGCCGTGGAGCGTAGCCTCGAGCTTGAGCGGTTGGAGACGAGGGAGCGTCAAGTTGCCCAAGCGGAAGATGCCATTGGTGCACGCGAGGCCAAGGCCCGAGAGGAGGTCGATCGCCGGGTGGCCGAGGTTTGCGCGGGTCTTGAGGGTAGGCATGACATAAAGCGGCAGCTTGCGGAGACGGTGGCTGCAGGTAGGGCTGCTGCCCTTAGGCCCAGGCTAGCTAAGGTAGAGAGGTGCGAGGAGGCCACGACAGCCGCCCTGGTTACGACACAGGAGGATCTGGCCTCCGCCCGCGCCAAGCTGCTCTCTCTTCAGAAGTGGGTTGTCGATGCCGAGGCCATCGCGCGGCAGAACAGGGAGGAAGTGCTTCAGCGGCGGACATTGGAGCGCGAGCACGCCCCCATGCTCCAGAGTCTCAGGAACAGGGCCAACACCGAGTTGGGCCATATCTGCGACGAGAATGCCCCTGATCCCCATACGGATGACTACACCAGCCACCTTTGCTTCTTCTCTGACGTGGTGACGCGCCTGGAAGCTCGATCCGATAGAGCTCGCTAGCACGTGGAAGAGAGGAGCCGTGGCCTGCTCGGGCGCGCGTTCTCCCGCGTCTTCAGCCATCTTCAGAACACCTTCCCCGACTTCGACTTCGACGCCGCCATTGCCCCCGTACCCGCGGCCATCCGGGGCGAACTCGCACGGTGGGTGGAGGAAAACGTGGATGCGCTGGTCAAGGCCTTCGCCTCTGAAGATGACGCGGTGGTAGTCGCGGCAGACGAAGGTGACGCGATTGACGACGGCGATGTCGGGGCCGGCGAAGGTGGAGGCAACGCCAGCGACGGTGACAGCGATGCCAGCGGCGCGTCTGAAGATGACCTGGGGGACGCGACGAGCGACATATCCGGCTGACTCCATGTTCCCCTGCTGTTTTACCCTGTATGCAAGAACTTGGGCATGACCCCTAAAGATTGTAAGAGCATTTTGGGAGGGGGAGCCCGTCATGTAAACAAATCGCAGTTTTTATTCTTCTATGCCAAGCTGAGTGTGCGCCTTTGTGGATCCATGAGTCTGGTGGCAAGTTTTGCTGTTGTGGCTTACCTTAGCCGAGGCAAGCCCCGAATCGAATCGTGAGGTCGCGAGTTCCCGCGGAGCTCCTGAAGGGTCTGCTGACTCGCCCGAGAAGGCCTCACGAGGATCAAGTGCCGATCGGCACGCGCGATGTGTGTGATGCGCCCAGTCCCGCTCGCGAGGGGCCTGCGAGGGGGAGGCAGCGAGTGCGAGCTTTGGAATAAGGCAAGAACCAGATAGCAAGAAATCGCTTGAACGAGAAAAGGCACCCCCGCGCGCATCAATGAAAATTCAACTTCAACTTAAATCCAAATCCAGAAGGCAAGGCTACAGAAAAGGGATCCAAAGCAAATGGCCGCGTCCGGCACCTAGTCTAGTCTTCTTGTCTTCGAGTCTTCTCACCAGCGCGGAGCTAAGTGCTGCCACTAGGACGTGGGAGGGAGCCCCCGAGGCCCGAGGGCGGCTCTCCTGAGGCTCCGGGGCGTGTACAGCCCCACTCGTTATTACGTGAGAGTGTCACGGGCGGCGATCTTCACAGGCGTGAGCCTTACTTCATATCTCCAGACGAGGGCCCCGCCTTGCACCTCCCTCGGCCACAGTTAGGGGCGACCGGAAACCAGGACGCCACCAAAGGGGCAAAGGGGACGCCAGCGGCACCCTCGGCGACCACGGGTCCTCTGCCGGGGTAGGGCTCGCCGGCGCCTCCCCGGCAGAGGGCCTACCTCCGGGTAACGCCTTGCTCCATGCGACGCGGGGAGGGGCCTTGCTCCTGGCTCCTCCCTCGCAGCCCCCAGTGGGCCTCTCCTGATGGGGCGGACATCGCCGTGCCAGAACCATCGCCTGGTGCTGTGACCTGGTTCACCTGTGACTCATGGTTAGCGTAAGCTTGCCCCTGAGGGATTAGTTGTACCCTGTATCTGTTGTCGACGGCGCCGGTGGTGGGGCGCTCTGGCGGCTCCTGCAAGGCTTCAGCTCCTAACGCCTCCTCCTCCCAACCTGGTCCGAGGAACGAGCCGGGGTCGTCCTCCGGCGTGTACTCCTGGTCCATCATGCGGGGCACGTAGGCCTCCGAGGCCGCTGCCCCGATGACCTCACCGGCGCCCCACGCCCATGTCGCCTTACCGCCACGCCTTCCCGAGGATGGCGTGACAAGGTTCGATGGGGCCATATGTGGCAACGGTCGTGCCCGCACTTATCTGGGTGGTGCGGGCGCGACAGGCACCTCCACCGTGGATCGTGTTGATGTCGATTTAGGCCCCGGCGCATTGGGGAGCAAGCGGGCGTGACGAGGCCCGCCGTGGGATCCAGCCGCCGCCTGAGGCGTGAGCTGATAGTAGAAGGGTGGCGCTCCCATAGCCGCTGCATCCAGTAGCTCGGTGATGCGTTCCAGCAGCGCATCCCAGCCGCTCTCCATCAGTCGGCACCGCAGCAGCTCCCGCATGTTCACCTGCTCCCGCCGGGTGTGTGGCGCCGTTGCCGCGACATGGCTTGCGGCCCTTGCAGCGGCTCGCGCTTGTTGTGGAGTAAGGGTGGACGGCGCCTGGCCGCGCCCAGCAGCGTTAGGTGGCGCCCGTGCCGCCTGGAGCGCGGGGTTGAGGTCTTCCTGGCCAGGCGGCGCCGTCCGGGCGGGCCAAGCTGCCCAACGATCGGTGTTTGCCATCGGGTCGCCGAACATCGGAACCGCGGAGCATCGGTGGATCAGCTGATGGGGAAGAGGCTCCGGCGCACCCCTACCTGGCGCACCAAATGTCGGATCTCGGGTTTCGGCAAAACCCTTAAGGTTTGAACTCTGGGGTGCGCGCAAAGTTCTCCCCCTACCTATGCACGTCCTAGCTATGCTAAGATCTCAAGGGCTAACTCGACGAACTCGCAACACAAAGAACACAAGATTTATACTGGTTCGGTCCACCATTGTGGTGTAATACCCTGCTCTAGTGTGGTCGTGGTGGATTGCCTCTCGGGCTGAAGATGAACAGTTACAAGGGGAAGAACAGCCTCCTGAGGTTGAGGTGTTCTTGTGCTCGGTGTGCGGGTAAGGATTGGCTCAAGATTAGATGCCTCCTACTGCGGTGGCTAGTCCTATTTATAGAGGCCCTGGTCCTCTCCCCAAATACAACGGCCAATTTGAAAGGGGACAACTAGTACAACTTATCCTGACAAAAGTAGTCTTCGCCTGCCAAAGGCCCTAGTGGTGACGTCGCCTTGGGCTCCATGGTGACCTCCATCTTGCCGTCCTGCTGGTCTTGGTCTCGTTGCACTGATATGGAAACCTTTGTTTGATGCCTTGGTACTCTGCGCCTGCGCTTGCCTCCTTAGCACCAAAGAGGAAACAAGGACACTGCGCGCGTTGGCGCCCACCTGGTCTCGGTCGTCATGGCTCACTTCACGAGAACCTCGTGAGGTTTGCCTTGCCTTGATCTCTCCGCCCCTCGCGAGCCAACCTAGTGAGGTCGCTCCTGAGGAGGTCTTGTGTCGTCCGCCTCGCGAGGCTTGGCCCTCGCGAGGGTCTTCAATGCTTGTTGGTGAAGATGGGCCGCACGGTCCCACCAGCAGAGCCACGCCGTGGGCCGCAGGCAGGCAAGTCTGGGGACCCCAGTTCCCAGAATGCCGACAGAATGTCTCAAGGTCCCTCCTTGTACTACCGCTGTACACTGATGTTCATCACTGGCAGAAGGTGTATCGGGGAGACTTGGGTCGATTTCCAGTATGAGGCGTACCGTATGAGGCGTCGCAGGGCCCATCTCGCCCTCGCAGCATGGCATACTATGATACTATCACAATATTTTCTTCTATTTATTAGTGTATGTTTCATCAACTAGTGCCACTATAATGTAATAACGCTTTTTCATTATGTGTGCAAACAGGGTTATTCAGCTGCATTTTGTTGGAACTGCACAAATGTACGGATGGAAATAGCATATATGCAGAGTGCGAGGTGCCAAGTAAAAATTACTGACACCAACCTGCTACCTCTTGAGCACTGCGTTGGATTTCCTTGAAGAGGAAAGGGTGATGCAGCAAAGTAGCGTAAGTATTTCCCTCGGTTTTTTTAGAACCAAGGTATCAATCCAGTAGGAGGCTACGCGCGAGTACCTCGTACCTACACAAAGCAAATAACTCCTTGCAACCAACGCGATAAGGGGTTTTCAATCCCTTCACGGTCACTTACGAGAGTGAGATCTGATAGAGATGATAAGATAATATTTTTTTGGTATTTTTGTGGTAAAGATAAAAGCAAAGTAAAAAAGCAAAGGAAATAACTAAGTGTAGGAAGATTAATATGATGAAGATAGACCCGGGGGCCATAGATTTCACTAATGGCTTCTCTCAAGAGCATAAGTATTTTACGGTGGGTGAACGAATTACTGTTGAGCAATTGACAAAATTGAGCATAGTTATGAGAGTATCTAGGTATGATCATGTATATAGGCATCACGTCCGAGACAAGTAGACCGACTCGCCTCGCATCTACTACTATTACTCCACTCATCGACCGCTATCCAACATGCATCTAGAGTATTAAGTTCATGAAAACAGAGTAACGCCTTAAGCAAGATGACATGATGTAGAGGGATATATTCATGCAATATGATAAAAACCCCATCTTGTTATCCTCGATGGCAACAATACAATATGTGCCTTGCTGCCCCTCATCACACCGGGAAAGGACACCGCAAGATTGAACCCAAAGCTAAGCACTTCTCCCATTGCAAGAAAAACCAATCTAGTAGGCCAAACCAAACTGATAATTCAAGAGACTTGCAAAGATAACCAATCATACATAAAAGAATTCAGAGAAGATTCAAATATTGTTCATAGATAATCTTGATCATAAACCCACAATTCATCGATCTCAACAAACACACCACAAAAGAAGATTACATCGAATACATCTCCACGAGAGAGGGGGAGAACATTGTATTGAGATCCAAAAAGAGAGAAGAAGCCATCTAGCTACTAACTATGGACCCGAAGGTTTGAGGTAAACTACTCACACTTCATCAGAGGGGCTATGGTGATGATGTAGAAGCCCTCCGTGGTGGATGCCCTCTACGGCAGAACTCCGGAACAGGCCCCAAGATGGGATCTCGTGGAGTCTGTAAGGTTGCAAGGTGGAATTAGGTTTTTGGCTCAGATTCGATCGCTTGGGGTACGTAGGTATATATAGGAGGAAGGAGTACGTCGGTGGAGCAACAGAGGGCCTCCTGGAAGCTTCCTTGACGTAGGGTCCAAGTCTCCTGGATCATGTTCGGTGAGAAAATCACGTTCCCGAAGGTTTCATTCCGTTTGGACTCCGTTTGATATTCCTTTTTTGCAAAACTCTGAAATAGGCAAAAAACAGCAATTTTGGGCTGGGCCTCCGGTTAATAGGTTAGTCCCAAAAATAATATAAAAGTGAATAATAAAGCCCATTAATGTCCAAAACAATAGATAATATAGCATGGAGCAATCAAAAATTATAGATACGTTGGAGACGTATCAAGCATCCCCAAGCTTAAATCCTGCTCGTCCTCGAGTAGGTAAATGATAAAAAAGAATTTTTGATGCGGAGTGCTACTTGGCATAATTTTAATGTAATTATTCTTAATTGTGGTATGAATATTCAGATCTGAAAGATTCAAGACAAAAGTTTAATATTGACATAAAAATAATAATACTTCAAGCATACTAACAAAGCAATCATGTCTTCTCAAAATAACATGGCCAAAGAAAGTTATTCCTACAAAATCATATAGTCTGGCTATGCTCTATCTTCACCACACAAAGTATTTAAATCATGCACAACCCCGATGACAAGCCAAGCAATTCTTTCATACTTTTGACATTTTCAAACTTTTTCAATCTTCACACAATACATGAGCGTCAGCCATGGATATAGCACTATATGTGGAATAGAATGGTGGTTGTGGAGAAGACAAAAGAGAGAAGATAGTCTCACATCAACTAGACGTATCAACGGGCTATGGAGATGCCCATCAATAGATATCAATGTGAGTGAGTAGGGACTGCCATGCAACAGATGCACTAGAGCTATAAGCATATGAAAGCTCAACAAAAGAAACTAAGTGGGTGTGCATCCAACTCGCTTGCTCACGAAGACCTAGGGCATTTTGAGGAAGCCCATCATCGGAATATACAAGCCAAGTTCTATAATGAAAAATTCCCACTAGTATATGAAAGTGACAAAATGAGAGACTTTCTATCATGAAGATCATGGTGCTACTTTGAAGCACAAGTGTGGTAAAAGGATAGTAACATTGTCCCTTCTCTCTTTTTCTCTCATTTTTTTAGTTGGGCCTTTTCCCGTTTTTTATGGCCTCTTTTTTTTTAATTTTTCGTCCGGAGTCTCATCCCGACTTGTGGGGGAATCATAGTATCCATCATCCTTTTCCTCACTTGGGACAATGCTCTAAAAATGAAGATCATCACACTTTTATTTTCTTACAACTCAACAATTACAACTCGATACTTAGAACAAAATATGACTCTATATGAATGCCTCCTAAGAAGTACCGGATATGCAATGAATCAAGAGTGACATGTATGAAAGAATTATGAACGGTGGCTTTGCCACAAATACGATGTCAACTACATGATCATGCTAAGAAATATGACAAAGATGGAGCGTGTCATAATAAACGGAACGGTTGAAAGTTGCATGGCAATATATCTAGGAATGGCTATGGAAATGCCATGATAGGTAGGCATGGTGGCTGTTTTGAGGAAGGTATATGGTGGGTGTATGATACCAGCGAAAAGTGCGCGGTATTAGAGAGGCTAGCAATGGCGGAAGAAAGAAAGTATGTATAATCCATGGACTCAACGTTAGTCATAAAGAACTCATATACTTATTTCAAAAATCTACAAGTGATCAAAGCAAATTATTACGCGCATGATCCTAGGGGTATAGATTTGTAGGAAAAGACCATCGCTCGTACCCGACCGCCACTCATAAGGAAGACAATCAATAAATAAATCATGCTCTGACTTCATCACATAACGGTTCACCATACGTGCATGCTACGGGAATCACACACTTTAACACAAGTATTTGCCAAATTCACAACTACTCAACTAGCGTGACTCTAATATCACCATCTTCATATCTCAAAACAATTGTCAAGCATCAAACTTCTCATAATATTCAACACACTCATAAGAAAGTTTTTACTATTCTTGAATACCAAGCATATTAGGATTATTTAAGCAAATTACCATGATTTAAGACTCTCAAAATAATCTAAGTGAAGCATGAGAGATCAATAGTTTCTATAAAACAAATCCACCTCCATGCTCTAAAAGATATAAGTGAAGCACTAGAGCAAAACTATATAGCTCAAAAGATATAAGCGAAGCACATAGAGTATTCTAAAAAATTCCAAATCATGTATAGCTCTCTCAAAAGGTGTGTACAACAAGGACGATTGTGGTAAACTAAAAAGAAAATACTCAAATCACACAAGACGCTCCAAGCAAAACACATATCATGTGATGAATAAAAATATAGCTCCAAGTAAATTTACCGATGGATGTAGAAGAAAGAGGGGATGCCTTCCGGGGCATCCCCAAGCTTTGGATTTTTGGTGTCCTTAGATTATCTTGGGGGTGCCATGGGCATCCCCAAGCTTAGGCTCTTGCCACTCCTTGTTCCATAATCCATCAAAATCTTTCACCCAAAACTTGAAAACTTCACAGCACAAAACTCAACAGAAATCTCGTGAGCTCCGTGTCGGGGCAGGCTGATCTGGCCCACGAACACCTATGGGACTGGCGGACCGAGCCCCTTTCGGTTCGGCGGGGAGCAGAGGTCGCACGAAGAGCAGATCGAGGCGAAGCACGCGAGAGGTTTACCCAGCTTCGGAGCTCTACGAGAGATAATACTCCTACTGCTGCATGTCTAGGTGTATTATGCGTTCTTCTCAGAGCGCTGAATGCTACAAAGATGCATTTAGCTGCTAACGAGACCGAGCTCGAGGGAATCGATCGACCAACCCTTTCTATGTTGCGCATGGGCCTCCTTTATATGCTCAAAGGGGCTCCGACAGGTGGCAACGTAGATGGGGGTACAAATGGAAAAATAGTGGTTGGTACACCTACTTGTACGGTGTACAGTGCAATATACCTAACCCTGACGGCAGGGGACAAAGGCATTAAATGCCCATCTTGTCGCCCTAACAGTGCAAACAGGGACCGTCAGGCGCCACCGCTCGCCACGATGGCAAACTTGTCACGCTGCTTGCCACCTACAGACCGCTGGCTGCACAGCCTTTCGCCACGCTACCGAAAGGTCCTGTATGACACGTTAGTGGTTGTGCCGGAGCGTAGGTACAGAGAAGGTGGTCCGCCATGCAAGCGCCTTGCCGCGGTTGTTGTCTTGTCGCGCCCGGAAGCTAGTCGCTCACCGGGCCTTCCCGGCAAGCTCCTCTTGCCGGGGTCTTGTCTTGTATGTGCCTGGGGTGGCCTTCCCGGCAAGCTCCTCTTGCCGAGGCCTTGTCTCCTACGTTCCTTGGGTGGCCTTCCCGGCAAGCTCCTCTTGTCGGGGCCTTGTCTCCCTGGCTTGAATACTTTGTTCTTGAATGGCTCCAAAGGAACCACGGAGGACCTTGGCGGTCACCCGGTAAGCTTTGCCGCGGAGGGCTGCAATCGCCTGCGTGCACAAGTTCGGGATACTAGGGTACCCCTACTCTAGTACACCGACAGAGCCCCGGCCCGGCCACACACGGTGCCGAAGCGCTATTGGGCCAGGCCCAAAACAGGCACGGGCACACGCGGCCTGGGTCAAACCATAACTCACCCCGACCCACCACGCCTACGAACGGCACGCATCGAACGTGGCGTCGTGAGAGAACGTGGGCGAGATCGTGGGGTTTCTTTATTCGAAAATCGGAACGTCCGCCTCCCTCTTTATAAGAAGGGGAAACAGGGCACGCCGCCTACCTTGCCGCTTGTTGTCCCATCGAAAAACCAACGCTGCTCCCCTTCTTCTCAAGGCTGAAAGAGAGCAGCGCCCGCCCCCATCGCCACCAAAGACACTCAACACCGCCGATCTCCTCCACCGCCTCCGCCATGGGCCCGAAAGCCGACAAGGGAAGGCCGTGAAGTCGGCCGAGGCGTTGCGGCTTGCGGCGCTGCGGAAGGAGCGGTCGTTTTCCCCTCAGCTCGCCGCGAGGGAGCTGAGGGAGAACTACTACCTCTTCTGGTCTACGGAGACGCACGCGCATCCGCGCACGAAGGTACTCCCCGCCGCCGCTGCAGAACTGGCCCCGACGGGGTATCCCTTCTTCGCGCTCTTCTATCGCGGGCTCGCCCGCCTTCTCTGAAGTTCTTTTGTGACATTATGAACACCTACGGGTTCCGCCTCCTTGATTTCACCCCAACGCTGCTTCGACCATGGCAGTTTTCACACATCTCTGCGAAAACTTTGTCGGAGTCCACCCAAATGTAGCTCTTTTCCGCACTTCTTTTTACCCCGAGCCGAGAGAGGAGAGCCCCTTGCCGGAGGAATTGCTTGGGTCTCCAGGGTCGGCAAGAAGGAGGCCTATCTAGAGGGAGAGCTCCGTAGCAAATGGGCGGAGTGGAGGGCAGATTGGTGCTGGATTGTTGAGGAGAACCCGCAGCCTTTTACCGCCCAGCCAAACCCCAAAGAGTACGCTGCAATGATTGGAGCAATCTGCCCCGGAGGACGCTAGGTTGAAGATCGCAGCTACTCCGAATCCTCCGCCTCAGACTTGCCGGACTCATCAGAGGCACAGCTTGGCGCGGACTTTCTTCGCCGCCAGATCGCTTCTGCAGGAGAGAAGGAGACCTGCCTGGGAATTTCAGAACGCAGCAGACATCATGAGGCTGCGCCAAGCCTCAACTTCAATTTCACTGCCTTGGAGCTTGACGCAATGCTCTTAGAGCTGTTCAAGCCTGATCCTCGATCATCCGGAGATGTTTAGGTTGCCGAGGGCGCTGCATTTGCAGGCAACAACTCGCCGCTTGACCGCATCCGTGCAATGATGCCGTTGTGTGACTCCCACGAATTGTCCCCACTTGGCAAGAGCCGCAGATGACGTGGTGCGGCAGTTCTTCGACAATCTGGTAGAGATGCCACCGCCCGACGAAAGCGAGGGGCCTCACCCACGACACTCATCGACGCATTTAGATGCGCCAGACGCCACCAAAGTTAGAAGAGATGGCAGCAGCTGCTGCCGCGGGCGAGTTTGGCTTTACTGTGGAGGAGGCGGAGGCAGCCGAGGCGGCAAGTCTTGTCGAGCGAAAGGAGTTCGTCGGCGAGGAAGAGCTTGCCGATCCAGAGGCCGAGTCGAGCGAGCCCGCCGAGGGCGCATCCTCCCCACCTCCAAGCAGCTTGCCGCGAGCGGAGCCACCTGCTCCACAAGGAAGGCGTCTTCGCAGGGCCGGAGACGCAGCGGGGCGGCAGACGGGCCAACAGCCGCAGCGGCTGGGCCAGCTCCACCGCGGCAAGCACTGTTGCCGCGGTAGCTCCTCATGCCGCAACGGCAACTGGAGCGGGGCCCTCGCAGGCCACCGGTCCCGCTCCCGCCAAGCGTCCAAGGGAGCCCACTCCTCCGCCTCATCATACCGGAGGTGGGCCAGAATTCGACCTCTCCGCGCTCAGCTCCGACGAGGAAGAGGAAGAGTAAGATTCCTTGTCAGCATTTGTAATTCTTCGATTTGTTGCCTTGTCTTGCATCTGATCTGCTTTACTCAATCCATTCCTTTTCGTGACGCTTAGCCCAGAGGATGTCAAAGAGAGCCAAGACCTCGATGATTGTCGCCGAGGATCGAACCCCATGCGACGGCAGGAGGCGCGTCCGAGACAACCTTGCCGGATGAGGCAACTCTCCTTCAAAGCAGCCCCAGCGTAAGTATATGGTCTAATTCTTGCTGTTCGGGCGTGCATGGGTGCTTTTTCCTTTGCCGATATCTCGATCGTTGACTTGTGTAGGAGCAGAGCAGCCTCCTTCGCTTCGACTACGCCGCCAAGGGTGCATTCCCTGGCAAGGGAGCGTTCCTCGGCAAGGGAGCCTTCTCCGGCAAGGGGCAGCTCTCCGGCAAGGGACGGCACCAGCGATCCCTTGGCGGCGGAGAACATGACCGCAGCCCCCGGCGCCAGTAACCTTCTCGCCTGAGTACTTCCCTTGTGTTTTTCTTCTTCTGATTTTGTCTTTGAATATTTGCTTGACTTTCTTCATCTGTCCGCCACAGAGCCGATGGAGACCGAGGTCGCCGGCGAGGAGGACGTGCGTGGCAACACTGACGAAGCCGCCGCCGTGGAAGAAGAAGCCGGCGCTGACGAGCCTGCCGGTGAAGAGGCCACCGAAGCTGCCGCCGCAGAAGCTGACGAGGGGTCTGGCGATCTCACTGACGACCCTGAGGCCGCAGGAGCGCCAGGCGCTACACCGACCGCCGATCCCTCCGCCGCTGCTGCAACGTCAGGCTCCGAAGAGCCCCAGCCCGGCGCCTACTTGAAGGCCGGCGACGGCGTCTTCATCAAGCTCCCATGGGAGTCGAGCTCCAGGGCGCCGGCCGAAGGAGAACCCTTTGATGTAGAGCTGCTCGCCTCGCCGGGCCGACGCTTAGTTGACGCGCTTGGCAGCAAAGCAGTGGCGAGCTCGAGGAGGAGCAATGCCGCAGAAGCCGATGTCGCTTACCGCGCCTCGACAAGCCAAGCGGCATCCCAGGAGGCGCTTGTCGTGAAGGCGGAGCAGACATCGAGAAGCGCTGGAGGAGCTCCGGCCGCAACTGTGAAGCTCTCCGGTCCTTGGCGAGGAGGCGGGAGCAACTCGCCGAGGAGCGCAAGGCCTTCATCCTCGAGAAGGCTGCAACTGAGGAGGAACAGCGGCTTGCCGCCGAGAAGCTGTCTGCGCAGGAAGGCGAGCTGGCGCAGCGGAAGGTCAACCTGGACAGCCATGAGGAGGATCTCTCCATGCGCGAGGAAACATTTGGCGGGGCTCTCAAGAAGGCAAGGGATGCCGCCGCGGCTGCCGAGGCCGCCAAGAAGGAGCTGGAGACGAAGGTGGCGCAGTTGGAGGCCAGCCTCAAGAAGAGCGGCAAGGAGCTTGCCGCACTCAAGCACGAGCGCGAGAAGGACGCCTACACTCTTGGCGAGCTGCAGGCTGCCTCGCCGAGAGGAGCAAGGAGCTCAGCGCCAGTGGACTCCAATGCAGACCTTCAGCTTGAAGCTAAATACTTTTGACTCAGACGCTGGACGGCGCCAAGGAGCGGGAGGTGGCCTTGAAGGAGAAGATCAAGGCCGACGAGGAGCTGCTGGCGAATGCTGTTGCCGCCCAGGGTGCCTTGAGGGAGAGTGTGGAGCACTGGACCGAAGGTCTCGTGGATACTGCTGCCGCCATCCACAGCGAGCTGATGGAGCCGGGGATGGTGGATCTTGGATACTCCTCCGACGAGCACCTCCAACCCAGCGCCAAGCTTAGCTTATTCTTCAAGGGCGTGGTGACGGGCCTCTAGCGACTCCGGGAAGAAGTCCCAAAATAGCTGGCCGAGGAGTCGCGCCAGATCTGCGCGGGAGCCCTCCAAAAGGTGCTGATGAAGGTGGCCTTCCGCAACCCGGGCCTCAACTTCACCAACGTCCTTAAGTCCCCGCCACGAATGTCGATGTGGAGGCGCTCAAGACCCTTGTCGCACCCATTGTGGACAGGGTGAGCGGAATCAAGAGGGTTGAGGGCGATCACGTAGATTAGGCTGCCCGTTTTCTCTTTCCCTTGCCGCTGCTGGTCATGTCACAGGAACAATCTATTAGAGCTGCGGCAAGCTATCTTGTAATATAACTTTATTTTGGATATCAATCGCTACGTTATTTCCTTTACTTGATTCCTTCCTTTGTATGTTTTTTCCTTTACGCTTTTAGGGAACTTATCGGCGCTGGCACCGAAAGCCGCGATGGCCGAAAAGTGCGGACGTCGACTGCCGGGCGGTGCCGCTTCCGACAAGCAACCTTGTCGCAACTAGTCGCAGCTCACTTAAGTTGTTGAGCGGACTCAAACAAAGTAAGGGCGCAACTAGCTACGAGTTGGTTCCTCTCGCGCATGTGTTTTCCATACAAAGTTCGGTCGTTCAAGGAAGATAACTTAAAAATTTTAAAACTGATTGCTCAAACTTTGGCAACTTAGCTTTTCCGTCGCTTGCTTCCGGTAAGGCTAGATTTCCTTGAGCGACGCTTGGTCCACACCATTATCTTCTCCTTTCCCCCCCCCGGCAAACTTGTGTGCGAGGGAACCATCCTTTCTTTGAGAAAGAGAAAGAAGAGAAAATAAAGATATGGAGCCTTGTGGCTCATTATTACTTACCAGGGGTAGGTGCTGCACAAAGTGTCAGATAATGCATGCAAAATAGAAGTAAAAAGCATGAAATCGACAAGGTGTGCGAAGCACGCTAGCTTTACTGATGCACGGGGTCTGCGCCCGGCTTTGTACAAAGGATTACATGCATCAGCGGCAAGACTTGTATTAGGCAGGTTGCCGGAACAAGTTCCGCAGAATCGCGCCTCTACGGGTAAAACTTACGAAGATGCTCAATATTCCAGGAGTTTCTCACCGAATGCCATCTTCGGTCTCAAAGGCATGACAGCGCCAGGCCTAGTGACTCGCTTTCACCCGATAAGGGCCTTCCCACTTCGGTGTCAACTTGTTGGAATTCTTGGCGGACTGAACGCGCCAAGAACAAGGTCGGCTTCCTCGAGACTGGGCATTGACTTTGCGGCTATGGTAGCGGCGCAAAGCTTGCCGGTACCGAGCAGCTCAGACAAGCAGCTCAAGACGATCTTCCTCAAGGAGCAGCGGCGTCATCTTGTCGCAGCTGCTCTTGCTCAAGCTCATCATAAGCGAGCACTCAAGGCGATCCGTATACGAAGTTCCATGGGGAGAACTGCCTCGCTCCATAGACTAGAGCGAAGATGTCCGCCGGTGGCTCGATTTGGCGCCGTCTGATCGACCAAAGAACCACCGCAGCTCCTCAATCCAGTTTCTTCCGCACTTGTGCAGCTCGTCGAAAGTTCTCGGTCTTGAGCCCGCAGCACTTCAAAGATTTGCCCTCTCCGCTTGACCGTTGCTTCTCGGATGAGCAATGTGTTAATCGCACCTTGGCGCCAAGATCTTGGACGCATCGCATGAAGGTGTGGCTTAGAACTGTGTGCCGTTGTCGGTGATGATCCTGTTAGGGATTCCAAACGGCAAACAATCGACCAAGAACTTGATCACGACCGTGGCTGTCACCTTCCTCATCGCTTCCACTTCCGCCACTTTGTGAACTTGTCGATGGCAACGCATAAGTACTCAAAGCCCCGACAACTCGGGGAAGGGGCCGAGATGTCGAGCCCTGCATCAAAAATGGCCGTGATAAAGGGATCGCCTGGAGAGCTTGAGCTGGCTGGTGTATCTGCTTGGAATGGAACCGCCACGCTTCACACTTGGTTACTTGTGCAGCTTGCATCTGGAGGGCTGTCGGCCAAAAGAAACCTTGCCGAACGCTTTTGGAAGCAAGTGCTCGCGCCAATGTGGTGACCACATATGCCTCCATGTATCTCTCGCCAACAGCTTTTGTCCGCCTTCCCGGTGAATACACTTCAATTTCACACCGTTGAGTCTTCTTACATGCAGGTGCTGTCGACAAACCGGGTACATGTTTGACCGCCGGGCTACTCTCTCCGCTTCTTCTTGTTCTTCGGAAGTTCTCCGTCTCAAGGAAATGGACAATCTGCTGTGCCCATCTTTGGAGCTTGCGGCTCGACAACAAGGACTAAAGGCACATCCATCGCTGCGGGAACATCAGCTTCCACGGCAAGAACTCGCGGCTCACCGGAGTTTGACGTTCCCGCAAGCTTGCCGGAGCAAAACTTGTCGGGAGCGCTCGCTTCAACGAAACAAACCTCGGGCTTGTCGGAGCAGATCGCCTCAAAGACTGTTGGTGTCGATCTTGGGGACCTTCTTGGCGGCGGCTTCGGGAATCTCTGCCAGAAAGTAGTCACCAGAGATCAACCTTCTCTTCTTGCTCTGTCCAGTTGGTGGTGTTACAGATGGTTGAGTCAGCTTGAGCACAAAAATCCCTGGTTCCACAAGTAACTTAAGTGCGGCGCACTTTGACAAGCCACAAGAATGTCGCTCGAACTCTCGAAATATATTCCATTTGCAGGCCGTCCAAAGTGCTCTTCTAGCTTCCTCACTTCATCAACATAAGCTTCCATCAACGGACTCGATAATTCTTGTTCACTTGGCGGATAACAAGTTGTGAGTCACCCACGACAATGAGCTTCTTGATCCCAAGGTTCATCTGTGATCTCGAGACCGCAAGCAAACCTTCATACTCTGCGGTATTGTTTGTTGCTTGCTCCTTGGGAAAGTGCATCCGGACTACGCATTTGAGGTGCTCTCCTGGGTGCGATAAGCAAAGACGCCAAAGACCGGGCGCCTTTGCAGCGAGAAGGCACCATCAAAGTACATCAGCCACTCTTTGCTTGTTTCCTTGACGGGACGCTGCTTCGCAATTTCTTCATCCGCCTTGGTGTCCATTCTGCTATGAACTCCGCCAATGCTCGCTTTGGATAGTTGAAGTGCTCTCAAACTTGAGGCCAAAGCTTGACAGTTCCCAAAGGCCCACTCGACAATCCTTCCTGTTGCCTCTGGATTTTGAAGTATCCTCTTCAAATGGAAAGCGAGTGACAATCGTGATCTCATGTGCCCGAAAGTAATGGCGCAGCTTTCTCGAGGCCATGAGAAGGCCGAAGCAATTCGCACACCGCAGTACCTTGACCTAGCCCCTGCAGAAGGGAACCGACAAAGTAAACCGGGCGCTGCACCATCCTTTTCGGATCTTGTCCTGCGCTCTGCAGATCCGTCCTTGTCGTGACCAGAGCTTGCCGGGCGAAGCCCTCGCTTGTCGCTGGATGTGTCTGCCATGGTTGCTAGCTCATCATCCGCCTCCCTCTCCGCTACTAACGCAGCACTTACCACTTGATTGGTTGCCGCTATATATAGCAGCAACTTCTCTTGTGGCTTAGGTGCGACAAGTGTTGGAGTGGAGGACAGGTATCTCTTCAAGTCTCCGCAGCTGCCTCCG
Source organism: Aegilops bicornis (assembly GCA_021605145.1). Lineage (NCBI taxonomy): Eukaryota > Viridiplantae > Streptophyta > Magnoliopsida > Poales > Poaceae > Aegilops > Aegilops bicornis. The sequence continues at coordinate 520,091,733 of CM038670.1, read as the reverse complement.
CTTCCGAGTCCATTGCATTGGACCTGCCTTTTTCAAGATTTTGAAAATGGCGTATGCCGCCAGCAGATCTAGAGATAAACTCGCCGAGAGCAGCTACGCAACCGCAAGCCTTCGTACATCCTTGATGCGCTTTGGTGCTTCAATCTGCTCAATGGCCTTGATCTTGTCGGGATTGGCTTCAATTCCCCGTTGAGACACGAAGAACCCGAGAAGCTTGCCGGAAGGGACTCCAAACACACACTTCTCAGGGTTGAGCTTGAGGTTGATCTTGCGCAGATTTGCAAAGGTTTCATCTAAATCTTGAACCAGGGTCGCTTTGTCCTTGCTTTTGACCACTATGTCATACATGTATGCTTCCACATTTCGTGCATTTGCGGCTCAAAAGCATCATGAACTACTCTTGCAAACGTTGAACCAGCATTCTTTAACCCGAAGGGCATCCGCACAAAGCAGTATGTGCCACATGGGGTGATGAATGCGGTCTTCTCCTCATCCTCTTCTACCATGAAGATCTGATGATATCCTGAATATGCATCCAGAAATGAAAGCAAATCACATCCGGCCGTGGAGACAACAATCTGGTCGATGCGCGGCAAGGGAAATGGATCTTTGGGACAAGCTTTATTGACATATGTAAAGTCGATACAAAGCCTCCATTTCCTGTTAGCCTTGCGTACAACTACAGGATTGGCCAACCACGTAGGATGGAGCACTCTCCGACAAGGCCCGCCGCTTCCAGCTTCTTGATTTCTTCCGCGATGAACTCTTGACGCCCACCGCTTGCTTCCCGACTTTCGCTGACGGGCCGCGCATGAGGACAAACGGCAAGACGGTGCTCAATTACTTTCCTGGGAACACCGGGGATGTCAGACGGTTGCCATGCAAACACGTCGACGTTCGCCCGCAGGAAAGCAACGAGCTCGCCTTCCTATTTAGGATCGAGAGAGGCACTGATGGTGAAGGTACCACCGCTGCCGCCCTCCTTGGCGGACACCTTCTTGGTCTCGGTGGAGCTGTCATCGCCTTTCTTATACTTGCCGGTGGAGCTCGATGGTGCGTCCTCGACGGTAGCGCAGCACCAAGAGGTGCGCTTGCCGGAGTGGGCATCGAGCTCTTGCCGGACTTGGTCTTCTTCTTCCCTCCGGAGCTTCAGCGGCAAGTGGCTTGCAATCTGTCGCGATCGCCGCTTCCCGGTAGATCTTGTCGGCGCAGATAAGAGCATCCTTCTTGTCGCCAGGATGTAGATGACGCTTATCGGCCTGGCATCTTCGCATGTTGTAGGCATAGTGAGAGGCCGCCATGAATTTGGCGAGTGCTGGACGACCAAGTATCCCATTGTAGGGCAATGGAAAATCAGCAACGTCAAAAGTGACCCTCTCAGTCCTGAAGTTCAACTCGCTGCCAAATGTTACCGGCAACGTGATCTTTTCCTTCGGCTTGCTCCTTCCCGGATTAATTCCTTGAAAGGTGCCGGTCTCTTCGAGCTCGCCATCGTGGATCCGGAGTTTCGGAGCACCGCGAGGAGATCAGATTCAAGCCGGCCCCGCCGTCGACTAACATCTTGGTGACTTTGAGGTTGCGGATAGTTGGTGAAACCAACATCGGCAAGCACCCGACTGCAGTTACACGATCAGGGTGGTCCTCAATATCAAAGATGATAGGCGTGCTGGACCATTTCAGAGGCCTGCGTGACTCGATGGACGGTTCTGCTGCATTGACCTCCCGCATCCACCGCTTGAGCCGGCGGTGGGAGGTATGCGCAGAAGCACCGCCGTCAACGCATGTGACCTCTGTGGGCTTTCTCGAACTCCCGCTCATCGGGCGTCGCCATCATCCATGTCTTCATCGTCGTCTTCGCCTTTCATCCTTGTCGCGCCACGGGGTGCATCTCCGCCATTGCTTGCTGCTGCCATGGCGTCCTCCCGGCCGGGCGTTTCTTCTGGGTCCTCCTGCATCCTCCCCGGCCTTCTCCTTGTCGCGTCGTTTGTATTCAGCCTTCGCTGCTCGACAAGCTGCTCTACCTTCTTGCAGCTCTGGAGGTCATGGCCCTTGGTGCGGTGGATCTTGCAAGATCGCTTTCGGAGCTGTCCTGCTTGTCGGCGGCCGCCACAGACTGGCAGTTGGTGCCAGCGGCAACCTCCTTGCCGGAGCTACTAGCCTTGGCTTTCTTGTCGCCACCTCCGTTGCCGGACTGCTCAACAACTAGCACATCTCTGCCTTTCTTTTTCCTGTTGCCTCGCCGCCGGCTCTTCTTTGCCGGGGCGGTCTCTTCACTATCGATCCTCCCGCTTCGGTATTCTCTCCGGGGAGTCTCCTCCTTCCTCAAAGACGTGCACACTTGTCGGCCAGTATGTATAGCTCATCGACGTCTCTGATTTTGCACATCGCCATCTCCTCCGCATCTCGCGGTTCCGCGACGCTCGATGGAACGCGCCGATCACCGCGGTGGTGGACATTTGGGATGTTGTGCCGCATACGGCTGAATCTTTGAATATACTTATGCTAGGGCTCTCCTTCCTTCTAGGCGAGCAGATGAAGGTCGCTTTCTTGGCCATGGGGCTTGTGGCTGCCTCAGAAGGCGCCGACAAACCGATGGCATAGATCTGCCCAAGAAGATATGGAGTTGTCCGGCAAGTGCATGAGCCAGACTCGACATTGGGCTTGAGCACCGCCGGGAAGTAGTTGGCAAGGATCTTGTCGTCTCGCCCCGCAGCCTCGCACCGCGATGGTGTAAATGCTGAGGAACTCCGACGGATGCGTCTTGCCGTCCGTACTTTCTCCGACGTCGGCTTGAAGTTTTTCTTTGGGCCATCGACTTGCCGCAGCTCACGGAGTGAACGCAGGGCAACCTACCGTACGGCAAGTGGCCTGGTTCTTCCGGGCGCTGCATGTCGACAGAGGGCCCGGCGCTTGTCGGATCGACATCGCGCTTCTCTTCGATGCTCGGCGCAGTTCGAGCGCCCTCTTGCTGTCGATCGTAGCACTTGGCGCTGATCGCGATGAGCTCGTGGATCTGATGACGCAGTGGAGTCGCTGTCGAGGTGGATCCGGCGAGTCGGAGATCTTGGCCTTCGGGGCGGAGAGTGCATGGTGGTTGCACCCCCACCGGTCTCGTCACCACCGGCTCGTGTTTGGCAGTCTTGCCGCGGCAGTGATGCACTCAGTTGCCGCGGAGCGTCGCCATTGGCAAAGCCGATGAGACTCTGAATGGTGGCCCTCCATTCATCGACCTTGTCGGCCGTTGGAGGGTAATCCGTAAGCAGCCGTGCTCGCCAAAGCTTCGCCGGAGTAGTGGGTGGCAGTTTAACGGCACGAGGAGCGGATATGCTCGGACTTCTAACTATGTTAGAAGGAGCAAGATCCCGTCCGAGCGATCGCGTTTCGCCGCTACCGCATGTTGGCGTGCATGCTGGTCTTGAGCATCCCGAGATCCTCCAGCTCAATCTCGGTCCAACGAGCGTATGGCATTGTGAATGCCATGACGCTGTCAGTCCCGCGCCTCCTGAGACGGGCGCGGTGCATGTACGGACGCCGAGGTCTGCGCGGCCTTGTCCTTGGACTTGGCAGCACCGTGGAGCTCCCCGTCGCCGCCCATTCTTTCGCTGGCGTCTACCCCACCACCTGTTTGCTCGGTGGTGGTGGGTTCGACGCAGACGGGCCTTCCGCCGCCAAGCCTTCTTATTCGTGGCATGTTGACGAAGATGATGAAGATCTAGCTCGCGTGGGACGCCGGATCAGGTTCACACAACCTCGACGCTTCTACCGGCGCGCCAAAGATGTCGGGCAGGCTGATCTCGCCCACGAACACCTATGGGACTGGCGGACCGAGCCCCTTTCGTTCGGGCGGGGAGCAGAGGTCGACGAAGAGCAGATCGAGGCGAAGCACGCGAGAGGTTTACCCAGCCCGGAGCTCTCCGGAGAGATAATACTCCTACCGCTGCATGTCTAGGTGTATTGCGTTCTTGCTCAGAGCGCCGAATGCTACAAGATGCATTTAGCCGCTAATCTAGACCGAGCCCGAGGGAATCGATCGACCAACCCTTTCTACGCTATGCATGGGCCTCCTTTTATATGCTCAAAGGGGCTCCGACAGTGGCAACTTAGATGGGGTACAAATGGAAAAATAGTGGTTGGTACACCTACTTGTACAAAGGTATGATGTACTATACCTAACCCTGACGGCAGGGGACAAAGGCATTAAATGCCCATCTAGTCGCCCTAACAGTGCAAACAGGGACCGTCAGGGGCGCCACCGTTCGCCACGATGGCAAACTTGTCAGCGTTGCTTGCCACCTCGCACCGCTGGCTGCACAGCCTCTCGCCACGCGCGCCTGGAAAGGTCCCAGGGCGACACGTTAGTGGATGTGCTGGAGCGTAGGTACAGAGAGGTGGTCACCATGCAAGCGCCTTTGCCGCGGTTGTTGTCTTGTCGCGCCCGGAAGCTTGTCTCTCATCGGGCCTTCCGGCAAGCTCCTCTTGCCGGGTCTTGTCTTGTATGTGCCTGGTGGCCTTCCCGGCAAGCTCCTCTTGCCGGGCCTTGTCTCCCACGTGCCTTGGGTGGCCTTCCCGGCAAGCTCCTCTTGCCGGGGCCTTGTCTCCTTGGGCTTGAATACTTTGTTCTTGAATGGCTCCAAAGGAACCACGGAGGACCTTGGCGGTCACCCGGTAAGCTTTGCCGCGGAGGGCTGCAACTGCCCGTGCACAAGTTCGGGATACTAGGGTACCCCTACTCTAGTACACCGACACTCCGTTAGGGAAAGAAAACAAAAGACCACTTCAAGGTACTATAATGAACTCATTCTTTATTTATATTGGTGTTAAACCTACTGTATTCCAACTTCTCTATGGTTTATAAACTCTTTTACCAGCCATAGAATCATCAAAATAAGCAAACAACACACGAAAAACAGAATCTGTCAAAAACAAAACAGTCTGTAGTAATCTGTATCTAACGCAAACTTATGGAACTCCAAAACATCAGCCAAAATAGGAAGACCTAGGCAATTTGTTTATTGATCAGCAGCAATTGGAATCACTATTTTATCACGTTCTGTGATTTTTAACAATTGTTTTCGTGAACAGAAAGTTTCTGGAAATTACAGCAAGATCAAATAACTATCATCCAAGAATATCCTATAGGTTTAACTTGGCACAAACACTAATTAATACATAAAAACACATCTAACCAGAAGCTAGAACAAATATTTATTCCTAAATAGAAGCAAAAAGCAGAAAACTAAAATAAAATTGGGTTGCCTCCCAACAAGCGCTATCGCTTAACGCCCCTAGCTAGGCATAAAAGCAAGGATAGATCTAGGTATTGCCATCTTTGGTAGGCAATCCATAAGTGGCTCTCATAATAGATTCATATGGTAATTTTATTTTCTTCCTAGGGAAGTGTTCCATGCCTTTCTTTAATGGAAATTGGAATCTAATATTCCCTTCCTACATATCAATAATTGCACCAATCGTTCTAAGGAAATGTCTACCAAGAATAATAGGACATGAAGGATTGCAATCTATATCAAGAACGATAAAATCTACGGGCACATAGTCCCTATTTGCAACAATAAGAACATCTTTAATTCTTCCCATAGGTTTCTTAATAGTGGAATCCGCAAGGTGCAAGTTTAAAAGAGCAATCATCAAAATCATGGAAACCTAGCAAATCACACAAAGTTTTGGGAATAGTGGAGACACTAGCACCCAAATCAGATAAAGCATAAAACTCATGATCCTCAATCTTAATTTTAATAGTAGGTTCCCACTCATCATAAAGTTTTCTAGGGATAGAAACTTCCAACTCAAGCTTTTCTTCAAAAGATTGCATCAAGGCATCAACGATATGTTTAGTAAACGCTTTATTTTGACTATAAGCATGAGGATAATTTAGCACGGATTGCAACAAGGAAATACAATCAATCAAAGAACAACTTTCATAATTAAATTCCTTGAAATCCAAAATAGTGGGTTTAGCAACATCTAGGGTTTTGATTTCTTCAATCCCACTTTTATCAATTTTAGCATCAAGATCTAAAAACTCCAAACTTTTGGAATGCCTTCTAGGTAAAGGTGGATCATATTCAGTTACATCATTATCAAGATTCATATTGCAAAAAAAGATTTAATAGGGGACACATCAATAAGTTTTAGATCTTCATCTTTGTTTTCATAGAAATTCGGTTTAGCGGCCATCTTATTAACTAAGGTAGCCTGCTTATCCGATATTCAGCTATCAAATTTTCAAGACGAGCAATTTGGGATCTCAAACCATCAAATTCTTTAGACATATCATCGAGATCTTTATTCATATAACTCATAAAGCTTTTTTGTTCCTTAAGCTCGTTTCTGAAGAAATTATTATGCTCAAATTACAGAGCCATAAAACTCCTGACGTTGCTTTCGATCTCCTCTAATCTTTTAAGGTGAAGATCACCAAATCTAGGTAGAGCCATCGAGACAAGCAAGCAATCCAACACATGAGCAAACAAAAAGCAAGCGAAAAGAGGCGAACGGAAAAAGAGAGGGCAAATAAAACGGCAATGGTGAAGTGGGGGAGAGGAAAACGAGAGGCAAATGGCAAATAATGTAATGCGGGAGATAAGGGATTGTGATGGGTACTTGGTATGTTGACTTTTATGTAGACTCAAGAACGGGCGCCGTAAATCTTCTCTGCTACCTCTTGAGCACTGCGTTGGATTTCCTTGAAGAGGAAAGGGTGATGCAACAAAGTAGAGTAAGTATTCCCCTCAGTTTTTGAGAACCAAGGTATCAATCCAGTAGGACGCTACATGCGAGTCCCTCGTACCTACACAAAGAAATTACTCCTTGCAACCAACGCGATAAGGGGTTGTCAATCCCTTCACAGTCACTTACGAGAGCGAGATTTGATAGAGATGATAAGATAATATTTTTTGGTATTTTTGTGATAAAGATAAAACCAAAGTAAAAAGGCAAATGAAATAACTAAGTGTCGGAAGATTAATATGATGAAGATAGACCCGGGGGCCATAGATTTCACTAGTGGCTTCTCTCAAGAGCATAAGTATTTTACAGTGGGTGAACGAATTCTTGTTGAGCAATTGATGTAATTGAGCATAGTTATGAGAGTATCTAGGTATGATCATGTATATAGGCATCACGTCCGAGACAAGTAGAACGACTCCTGCCTGCATCTACTACTATTACTCCACTCATCGACCGCTATCCAAAGATGCATCTAGAGTATTAAGTTCATTAAAACAGAGTAACACCTTAAGCAAGATGACATGATGTAGAGGGATAAATTCATGCAATATGATAAAAACCCCATCTTGTTATCCTCGATGGCAACAATACAATAAATGCCTTGCTTCCCCTACTGTCACTGGGAAAGGACACCGCAAGATTGAACCCAAAGCTAAGCACTTCTCCCATTTCAAGAAAGATCAAAGTAGTAGGCCAAACCAAACTGATAATTCGAAGAGACTTGCAAAGATAACCAATCACACATAAAAGAATTCAGAGAAGATTCAAATATTGTTCATAGATAATCTTGATCATAAACCCACAATTCACAACAAACACAGCCCAAAAAGAAGATTACATCAAATAGATCTCCACGAGAGAGGGGGAGAACATTGTATTGAGATCCAAAAAGAGAGAATAAGCCATCTATCTACTAACTATGGACCTGAAGGTCTGAAGTAAACTACTCACACTTCATCGGAGAGGCTATGGTGTTGATGTAGAAGCCCTCCGTGATGGATGCCCTTCCGTGAGCTCCTAATAACAGCCCCAAGATGGGATCTCGTGTGTCTGAGAAGGTTGTGGCGGTGGAATTAGGTTTTTGGCTCAGATTCGATTATTTGGGGTACGAGGTATATATAGGAGGAAGGAGTACGCCGGTGGAGCAACAGGGGCCCACGAGGGTGGAGGGCACGCCTGGGAGGCGCGCCTCACCTCGTGGCCTCCTAGAAGCTTCCTTGACGAGGGTCCAAGTTTCTGGATCATGTTCGTGAGAAAATCACGTTCCGAAGGTTTCATTCCGCTTGGACTCCGCTTTGATATTCCTTTTCTGCAAAACTCAAATAGGCAAAAACAACAATTACGGGCTGGGCCTCCGGTTAATAGGTTAGTCCCAAAAATAATATAAAAGTGAATAATAAAGCCCATTAATGTCCAAAGCAGTAGATAATATAGCATGGAGCAATAAAAAATTATAGATACGTTGGAGACGTATCCCAACCCTACTCCATCTAAGCATTGGCATCCACCACAACCAGTGGGATGTGTGGCGCTCATTGTGGACGGATCTTTCTTGGCAGCAAATCCTCTAACCAAATACTAGTAGCTTAGACTTCAAAAAAAATACTAGTAGCTTATATTGGCAGTTTTCTAGGGAGTACTCTTTTATGAAAGAAGCACCAATCTATTTTTCTTTATTTGTACACAGTGTCACAACTATGACCCAAAGGTCTAGAGCTATTTTAGGGTGATTGGCGTAGTACTCGGAGACTGATTGTAAGCATGATTTTTATTAGCTGTCACACTGATTGTAAGGATGAGCAGATGGAAGATTAGGTTAGTGCGAAGCTTACCTTAAACCCCACCGACGCCGTTGAAATGAGGCGAGCGTCGAGGGAACCGTGGAGAACGGCGGGGAAGAGACGTCGCGCCATCCGACCTCCTCTTGCGGTGGTAGAACAAATACTCATGTGGCTCCGGCTGGCTGCACCCTCACGAACGGCACACCGTACTCAATTGATTCATTATCCTCTGGGTGCTCGACCTTCAACCTGTACGCCCACCACCTCCGCCTGACTTTCGCCTCGGGTGAATCTGTCTGCTCCATCGCCCAGAGGAGATACTCGATGAACTCGCAGGATTGCGGCGCGACTTACGCCGATGAGTACATCGCCACCCTTATTGCCGCCGTCTCGCTCTTTCGCATACATTGCCACATGGCCCTCATCGTCCTCGAAATCTCCCACTCATTATCAAACCAAGTAAGGATCTCCTTCAACCTGGCTAACTTTGCCTGGTCACCGCCGGCGATCTGCCTGATTCACTGTTGCATCCTCTCCATAGATGTCCTTCTGAGTGGTCCGGTGCTAGCTTTGGAAGATGGGAGGAGAGATGGTGGTCTTGCAATAGAGAAGAGGGAGAGGCGAGACTGTGGTTTTGGAATGGAGAGGAGAGGGGGTGGTTTTGCAATGGAGAAGAGGGAGAGGCGAGACGGTGGTTTTGGAATGGAGATGATGGAGAGGAGAGGTTTCCCTGCCTTTCGGTCGCTGACAGGTGGGCCCCGCGCTTGGTGGGACCCATGTGTCAGTGTCTCAATGGCAGGATGGGCTACGTCAGGGGATCCTCGTCCGAGGAGAGAGGAGGTGGTTTTGCATTGGAGAAGAGGGAGAGGCGAGGCGGTGGTTTTGGAATGGAGATGATGGAGAGGAAAGGAGGTGGTTTTGCAATGGAGAAGAGGGAGAGGAGCGTGCGGCAGCGATTTAGGATTGGACGAGAGGTTGGCACGCTGTGACTGGATCAAAATCAAAAGCAATTTACCCTTCAATTAAAAAAGCGACCCCACATTAACTAGTCTCCCTTTTATTCTCGGTCATAATTGACCATGATTTTCACAAATAAAATATGTGTTATATGTTGCAAAAATAATATAATTTGAAACTACATTCAGATACGAACCAAACGATACAATTTTTGGTGACATGCATTCACATTTTGCTTGTCAAATACAGTACATGGTCAAACTTTGACCCAAAATACGCAAAACAAAAAAATACTTCCAAGACCAGCGTCGCTCCTCTCCTCTTAAACCACAACTGCTCCTCTCCTGTTCCAATCTAAATCCAGCGCCACTCCTCTCCTCTTCCATTTCAAAACCACCGCCCCTCCTCTCCTGTTCCAATCCAAAACCAGCGTCGCTCCTCTCCCGTTCGAATCCAAAACCAGCACTGCCCCTCTCCTCTTCCATTCGAAAACCACCGCCGGCGAGTGAAGGTGCTGTGGAGAAGTAGATCAATGGAGGAGTACAACCGATACATGAGGATCGCAGAGGGAGACCCTGTGAAGCTAGCTAGGATGTTGGAGACACAGTCTTGGTTTGACAACAAGGACCAACTAGCGGCGACGGCGACATCCATGGCCAAATATCTACAACACAATGAAAAGGCAGCGATACTCCTGAAGGGAGTCGCGCGGGAGTACATAGAGCTGCTCCTCTGGGCCATGGAGCAAACAGATTCACCAAACCTGATTGTGAGGGAGCGGTGGTGGGAGTATAGATCCTAGATGGAGCATCCACCAGAGATTGAAGGATCGAGCATCTACAGGGTGCCATTTGTGAGGGTGTCGTGCCAGAGCGAGCCGGTGGAGTCTTCGTCGACCGAACCCAACTACAAGAGGAGAAAAGCAGTTGGCCCGACGATGCTTCCCCGCCATCCTCTCCCTCGCCGTTCACATTGTCTCACGGGCGGTGTCTGCCGCCGAGGAATAGGAGGGATCGCCTGCACCCCAATAGTCGGGCAGGTTGTGAATTATCGTGGAGGAGCTTAGGGTTGTCAGTATTTGCAGGTTGTGAATTGTGTTTTGTGTTGTGTATTTTGGGAGTACTTTCAGATATGAATGTCTTTTGAATTTTAGATTTGCAGTATTGATCATATGACATATTTTATGAATTCCAGAGATCTATTTTTAGCACTTAAAAATGTAGTTTCATAGGAGTATAAAAGTGCAGACAATGTGATTCTCAGAGAAGAAACTGCAAGTTTCAGTTTCAGATAAGAAACCGCAAGTTCAGTTTCAGATAATAAACTACAACTTTCAGAGGCAGAGCATTTATATTAACACGACCTTTTCAAACAGGGTTAACATCATGTTGGAAGTTTTATTCATGGTCGAAAATAAAAACTACCAGCCAGTTAACATCATGCTAATCAACATTCATGCATAGCGCATCTTCATATGATGCATAGTCAAAAAGGTATGCTATTTTCAAAATGCCCACACAATGTCGAGTGTGCGGAAAACAGAGAAAACGAGGGACAAAGTTTTGGCAAGTGTTGGACGGGGTGTGCGTAGATGACAATGGGGACGCACGTGTCAATAATGGCAGAGGCAAAAAATTTGGAGATATTTTCGTTACAAATAAGGCACTGCCTCAGCTGGTCCGATCTCCTCCTGCGCCTTTGTGCGCTCGCCGCGGCGCCGCTGTCCGCCATTGTGAACATGCTGAAAAAAAGAGAGGAATCTAGAGAGGCCTGTACATGGAGAGGCGGATACCGGGACCCACTGTGTCTATGGTCAGACGCAAGCAAGTGCCTCATCGAAAAAATACTTCCTCCTAATGCTATACTGACATTGCGGCCCACGAGTTTGTCAACATAGTTACATTTTTTTAGGTGCTTCAACGTAGTTACTATAGGAGACAAATTCACAACGAAGCCAGGGAGCTGGCAGGTATCATTTATTATCACTGGGGCAACAAGTATCAGCTGGGTTTTGGGCTGCCCCGTCTAGGCTTTCTTTTTTAACATGCGCAGCCCACGACATGCCGGTATGTATTTTTTGAGGGCCGTCATGTATCGACCGGCCTATGGACCTCCATCTGAGGTTTTATTTTTCCTGAAACATCGACAGCCCAATTTATGTATTTTTTTGAAGAAAATGCAGAGGTATGTTCTATTTTTCTATATAAGAATAGGAACGTCTGGTCCAACTTTTGTTTCCCTTCTAACTATATATTTAAATTATTTTATATGTTATTATATATTATTGTTATTGTCATCATATATTTAACAGATACTTACATATGTAAGAGAACAATATCCCACAACTTATTAACTTATAAAAATAATTTCTTAACAATAAAATCCTGGATTTTTTTGTCAACGAAAATCCTGGTGATTGTGTACAAAAGCTTGGTAAGATTTAAGGACCAATGTAATAATAAATCACTTATTATTTAAATATATTTATACAAAATGCTCAGCCCCCATTTATTTTTTGATAACATTGCTGCGCCCAACCCAACATTATAATTAGAATCAACCCAGCAAAATCGTGTATTTCGAGAAAGTGCAAATGGCCTGTAATTTTTTAGGCAAAAAATAAATGGGCCACATGTACGCTACATTATTTGTTTACCCAGAGTAGCAAATGGACTGTAATTTAAAAAAAATATCAAATTGAATGTAAATTCCAGAAAAATGGGTTGAATATGTGCCACATTTTTGGAGGCTGAAATGTGGGCCAATAGGTCGAAGCCAACGCAAGTCGTTGTCAACTTAGTTAACAAATGATTCTGACATCGTTAGCCGTTGGATTTACATCCAACGACCGGCATCCATCTTCAATCTCACGTCTTCTTCCTCCAGCGCCGCCGGGACCACCTGCTCCCGCCTCCTGCTGCTAGGATCTCTGCTTAGCATGCTTCGCTGTGAAGCGCTACCCCACCGTTGGCCAGGCCATCCCTCCATCCCTCCACACCTCCTGTTCTTCTCCACCGACTACCAAACCACACCGCACCAGAACTAGTTAACCCTCGTACACCTCTCCATCTGCGACTCTACTCCTGCGTATTCCCATCTCCGGCTTATTGTTGTCCGGGGCCTTGCCATCGTCCACCACCTTGGATCCGCTCGGCGCGGATTGGTCAACGAACGACATCTATCGGAAGTAGATTGTGCATGGAGAGGCAGACAGCTGGGTCTACGGCCGCACGCAAGGAAATGCCTCCTTATTACGCGTAAAATAATGATTCCTCCACCTGACAGCTGGGACCCACCAGAAGAGCCTCTGTATTTCGTGAAAAAATGTTCCCTCACGATGTGTCGGACCCACCAGCTATATCTTCGCACGCAAGGAAGTGCCTCCTTATTACGCACAAAAAAAATGAATACCCCTGCTAGCTCGGACCCACCATAGCGGGAGGCTGACTTGTGGGCCTACTAAGTTAACGGGGATGGAGGGCTTTGTCAACTTAGTCAATATGAACGATTCTAGCTCCAATGACCTTACGATGTTCATCCAACGGCCGTAGTGCTTCTTCAACCTCTGATCTTCTTGCTCCAGCCGCCCAAACCAGCGCCGGTCGTGCCGCATGTTCCTGCCTCCCATGGCCGGCTGTGATGCCACGGAGGCCTCACCGCCCCCTACTTCTCCCACCTCTGGCCAGGCCATCCCTCTACTCACCCACACCCCCTGTTATTCTGCGGCGATGACAGCCTCACACCACAGCCGAACCTGTGAACCCTCGTACTCCTCTCCACGTGGGCAACCACTGCCGTGTCTTCCCCGGCTCCGCGTCGTCCCCTTCCTAGGCCTTGCCGTCGTCCACCGCCCTGGTGCTCTCGGCGCGGCGTGGTCAACATGGTCAAGGAACAACTTCCATCAAAAGAGTACTGTACGTCGAGAGGCTGACAGCTGGGTCCACGGCCGCAGCAAGGAAGTGCCTCCTTATTACGTGGAAAATAATGATTCCTCCACCTGACAGCAGGGACCCACCGGACGGGCCACCGTATTTTGCAAAAAAATATTTCCCCCTGACTGCTGGGACCCACCAGCCACATCTTCGCACGCAAGGAAGTGCATGATAGTCGGGACCCACCTGGTCAAAGCGTACGTAGCATTGTCATTCTGGTCGCGAACATGTACATACATACTGGTCGATGTAGAGGCACGCACGTGTTGTAGTAGAGGCGCGCACGTAGCATGTACACGTACGTACAGTGGCCAGGGTGTAAGAAAGAAAATACGGCCACGTACGTACATACAGGCGGGATCTCGAACGCCTACTCGCGCATATGTACGACTAGGGCTCGTGTACAAGGTTGGGTCGGAACGGATAAGCTGCGCCATCGTCGTGTTCATGGGGAGGCAATGGAATGCGTCATGTTCATCGGGAAGCAACGGAATACGTCGTGTTCATCGGGAGCCAACCGGCTTGGACGGAACAGCCGATGGAAACAAGGCCTAGCGTACCGCAGAACGGAGAAAACGGCCTTGTGTTCGACCGGCCACGATCGAAATGGGATCCTGTTCATCGGGAGGGGTCGGGCGTACCGCAAAATGGAGGAAATGGACCTCCTACGATGGAGAAGTGGTTTGTTGATCGGGAGGGGTGTGGCGTACCGCAAAACGGAGGAAACAGACTTGTGTTGGAGTGCTACGGTCGAAACGGGGGTCCTGTTCATTGGGAGGGGTGTGCGTACCGCAAAACGGGACTCCACGGGATATTGTTCATCTGCGTCGTGGACTGCCTCCATGAGCTACTATTCATCCACCGTCGACCTCCTCCAGCCTCCACCTGAGACTTTTCATCCACGGGCTCCTGTTCATCCAGCCTCCACTGCGCGCTCCTCCACCGGCTCCTGTTGAACCAACCCTCTCCACGGGGTCCTTTTCAACCACCCCTCCACGGGCTACTATTCATCTAGCCCTCCACCGACTACTGTTCAGCCAACCCTCCACGGGGTCGTCCTGTTCATCCAGCCCTCCACGAGGTCATGTTCATCCACCGGCTCGATCGATCGGGTTACTGTTCATCCAGCGGCAACGGCCTCTACTATCACGGGGTCCTGTTCATCCAACCCCCCACCGGGAACTGTTCATCCAAACCCCCTAACAATGCTCACTGTTCATCCAGAGGCAGCATCGATCGACTTCAGTTAGCAGCAGTAGCGAAGGAATCACTCGGGTTCAGTTAACAACAAGGGATCGATCGATCGCTCGGGTTCAGTAACGTGTAGCCTGCAGTGCAATCGCTCGGGTTCAGTTAGAGCCCAACGCCTCACTCGGGTTCAGCTAGAGTGCAACGCCTCGTGCACACGCGCGTACGTACGAGAGAAACGCACATCGTTCGGCCCACGACCACCCACCGTAACCGGGAACTCCCCAATATTTTCCTCGCCCTCGCTTCTACCACGGTTTTTTCCGTCATGGACGACCCAAAGAATGTCATGCAGCCGCGTCTCCGCCCCGCCCAGGATGAAAAGCCCATTTTCTGTGATGATTTTTTGTCATAGAAGTAGGAGCCCACCACATCTATGATGATACCGGGTTTTGTCACAATTATCATCATATAAGTGTCATAAGTATGACAGAAAAAATATTTGTTCGGTCCCAAATGTCACGGATGTGCCTTTTTTGTAGTGTGAGCATCCAGGTTCCGCTGTTGGTTATTGATCGGAGATGTGTCTCAATCATGTCTACATAGTTCTCGAACCCATAGGGTCCGCACGCTTTACGTTCGATGACGATTTGTATTATGAGTTTATGTGTTTTGGTGATCGAAGATTGTTCAGAGTCCCGGATGAGATCACGGACATGACGAGGAGTCTTGAAATCATCGAGAAGTAAAGATTGATATATTGGACGATAGTATTCGGACACCGGAATGGTTTCGGAGTGGTTCGGATATTTATCGGAGTACCGAGGGGTTACCGGAACCCTCCGGGGAAAGTATGGGCCACTATGGGCCATAGGGGAGAGAGATGGCAGCCCACAAGGGGTGGCGCCCCCCCATGGGCAGTCCGAAGTGGACAAGGGGAGGGGCACGGCCCCTTCCTTCTCCCTCTCCCTCTCCTTTCCCTTTTCCCTCCTCGAAAGAAGGAAGGGGGGTCGACTAGGACTAGGAGTCCTAGTGGGTTTCCCCCCACTTGGCGCGCCCCTAGGGCCGGCCTCCTTCCCTCTCCTCCTTTATATATGGGGGCAGGGGGCACCCCAAAACACATCAATTGTTCTTAGCAGTGTGCGGTGCCCCCTCCACCGTTTACTCCTCTGGTCATATTGTCGTAGTGCTTAGGCTAAGCCCTGCGCAGATCACATCACCATCACCGTCACCACGCCGTCGTGCTGACGAAACTCTCCCCCAACACTTTGCTGGATCAAGAGTTCGAGGGACGTCATCAAGCTGAACGTGTGCAGAACTCGGAGGTGCCGTATGTTCGGTGCTTGATCGGTTGGATCGCGAAGACGTTCGACTACATCAACCGCATTAAGCTTCCGCTTCCGCTTTCGGTCTACGAGGGTACATGGACACACTCTCCCCCTCTCGTTGATATGCATCTCCTAGATAGATCTTGCGTGATCGTAGGAATTTTTTTGCAATTGCATGCTACGTTTCCCAAGATACTCCATCTTCTGGTTCTCTCCCGAAGCTTCTAGGGTCTCTTATGTCCAGAAAAAATCCACAAAAAGTTTCGTGGCATTTGGACTTCGTTTGGTACTGATATTCTGAAAAATAAAAAACAGGCAAGAAACAACAACTGGCACTAGGAACTAAGTTAATAGGTTAGTCCCAAAAATGATATATAATTACTTATAAATGCATATAAAACATCGAAGATTGATACTATAATAGCATGGAACAATAAAAAATTAGATATGTTGGAAACGTATCATAGCACTCTATGCATGTGATATGAACCGGTACTGATCCTAACCATTGTAGGACATGAGCACCCAAGAGATTCGTCTGACCATTTGTCGTGGATATAATCCTGACAATACTAGGAGGGTAGGAATGTATAGGCAAGCGTATCTACCAAACGGTGCAATTGGGAGTACGCTCAAGGCTTTATACCGGTTTGGACTCTCTGCGGTGGAGGTAATACCCTAGTCCTATGATGCTCTTAGCTCTTAGCTCTTAGCGTAAGGTACAATGTATGGATGTGTCCAACCTTCAGCCCGGAGCTTCCCTCCTGGCTTATATGGAGTGCGCCAAGAGGGGGTGCATAATGGCTGATATTAATTATTAATGGTCTCATGTGTGGCCGACTACTTCATGGCATTTACTACTGGTAATTGCCATATTTAACTAGATTATAGCACCATTGGATAATTGTAATCATTATTTGTGGGCGAGAGGTATCCTAGGTAGCTGCCGACTGGTGGTTCAACCGACAGCTCCACTAAAAAAATACACTTCCGTGATGATACGTGTTTGTCACAGTAGGTCACGTTTTCTGTCATGCATGTACACCCATGGAAATTTTATGACAGAATCAAGATAGTGATACCTGTGCTGTCATAGAAGTGTTCCATGACATTACCAAAATTATCATCACGGAAGTGTCCACTTCCATGACTATAAATCACGCGTCATGGAAGTGCTTTCCTCAAGGGTGACCGACGCGTGGCATCCACCATAACGGGTCACCGTTAAGCTATCGGGTCCAGTTTTGGATCCGATAACCCGTTAACAACCCAGACCAATGAGGATTTTCCACATGTAAAATTGTCATTGGCCGGAGGAAACACGTGTTGGCTCACCGTTGGGACAGATGTCATCCATTCATTGGACAGGAGGCGCCTATGATAGGTCGACACGTGGCACGGCCCAACAGAGGCCCATTCTGGTGAAAAGGCCGACCCATTTGACTTGGTCAAAATGTAACGGGCCGGCCCACGGAAAGCCTGGTCATATATAGCCCATTTACGGCCCGCTAACTCACGGCCCGTTACAGCCTATGGAAATTAAGCCCAGTAGCTTCATCTGGGCCGTCCAATATGATTCCATCCCGTTGTAACTTCCGGCCCATGTATGGCCCATGATTTCTTTCGGCCCATACGAGGCCATTTGTAATTCTTGGCCCATTAATGGCCCGTAGTGAATCTGGCCCGCAATGAACAATGTATCGCTTCATACCCACTAACGGCCCATTATTCCATTGTCCATTTCCAACCCGTGTTATCTTTCGGCCTTCTCAGGGCCCATTTATTCTTGGGCTTAATTCCAGCATTCGGTTACTTACGGCCCGTTACTGGCCTTTTCTGCTTGTGGGCCAAATTCAACCCGTGGTTACAATCAACCCGTTTGCGGCCCGTTAATCGGTTGGGCCATTTTCATAGCGTCATCAAATACGACCGATTAACGACGGCCTGTTATTCTCAGTCCATGAACGGACGATTCCAAATCGGCCCATAATGCGGTCTGTTATTGGCCCATGTTTGGCCGATCGATCATACGACCCGTAGAAGGCCCATTTATGCTATGGCTCGTAGAAGGCCCATTGATGCTACGGCCTGTAGAAGGCCCATTGTTCCTATGGCCCTTACAAGGCCCATTGTTTCTACGGCCTGTAGGAGGCCCATGGTAACTACAGTAACTATGTAGCCCACGGTTATTGTGGCCTAGTTTTAAAAAATAGGTTATTGCGGCCAAACCGCGGAAAAAGAACTGCACTGACTACAAGCAAACAAATAAACAAGACAACAAGGAAATAAATAAGCAAGCAACTTATGCTAGGCTATCACAGCTATTACACATATTACGCCCATCGGGCATCAAAGTTCGCCACCAAAGGCAAATATAGGGAACAAAGCAGCATATCATATACACTGGTTGTCAAAGTTGGCGACCAGTGCAAATAAACGCCATAGAAAAACAAGTCCAGAGCTGAAACCACTTCAGAAGAGCTCAAGAAACAATATCCTGGGTACCCATAATGCTGGCAAGATGCTTAGCAAGCTTAGTAACTTTCTCTTATTTGGCGCTTAAATCCTCCAGCGCTTGCTGTTGCACAAGAAAGTATGCATCTAAATTCTGCAGGGACTTCCTCGGTACTTCGGCTTCTTGTCACAGCACAACTAACTGATGCCTTACAGCTTGTAGTTGAGACTGAAGAAGCCGAAGTGATTCACGCAGCGAGGTCGAAGAGCTTGTGCCAGCAGTACTGGCGAGTAACTCGAACACTACATCAACGCAGGACTGTGGGGTTTTCTCACTGTCTACAAGATCGTTTTTATCACCTTTCTTGGAGACCAACAGGGTTGTCTTACTATCTTGAACCTTACCTGCATTACTTTCTCTACCATTGCATAGTGAGGTGCTCTTCTCCAATATTCTGTTCGCATACTACAAGAGAAACAAGCAGACACATCACATGTTTAGAATGTAGTATACCAAACTCATTTCGGTAAACCGGTTTAGTAGTAAGGTGGACAGGATAACAACATGAAACAAACATATATCTATGTACTATGGTCACTGTATTGTCCAGATCATTCTAGTTTATGTTGCCAAATCAAGATAGAGACACAGTTCAACTCTTATATTTTTAAGACACAACAAAGATAGATGTAATATAAGTGTGAGAAACTACACAACATTGGCAACACTTGTAATGTGAATCACATGGGAACATAACTGTTTATACAACTGAAATTAAAATTAACATAGAGCAAGAAGTTAGAATAGCAATCCAGTTAAAGAAATAGGTTTAAAACATACCTGTTGCACCATTGGAGTTTCAATTGGATCCTTCAAATTCGAAAGTAGTTGGTATGAGTAAATACAGTGATGCAACAACAAAGGAGTATGGACCATAGCTACGGAATCTGACCTGAGAACAGTTGCTCTTCTGCTTTAAACGTGGAGTTTGGGTTCGTTGTGTGGTCTTCGTGCTTTGGGCAATCGCAGCTTGCTTTACAAACTGCTCGTGTGGGGGTACTCGAAAGCTGGACATGGTGCTTTGTCAACTAGAAGTGGGTTACTATCCGCCGGGTTGGGTTTAGATGGGTCAGAATGGTTCTACGCCCAACAAAGTGTAAGTGTGGAATCTGGAAGAGTCTCGATTATGTGTGGTGGGGCTAGTTTGTGGGCCAGTGCAACCATGGTTCTATCTGCATCCATGGGTAGCACTATCTTTTGTGAAGAACGGGTTTTTGCTCCCTTAGATACTGCCATCGCCCCCTCCAATTCAAATGGCTGATAAACAAGAAAAGAAATTGAACGTACAGACATTGTATGATAGACAGATGTGGTGATTCACATATATGTTGTCTAACCAAACAAGACAACATGACACAGTTTTAGATATATGATGGATAACTTGACAGGATATAATGGCATAATTCAACATATGATGAGTATCTAAACAGGATGACATGACAAAACTATACGATGTCTTTCTAAAATAGGTTGGGATGAAATAATTCACATAAATGTTGTCTAAGTATACATGATGGCATGATATAATTGACATAATTGATTCATATACTAAGCAGCTGACACTCGCGTGTATGATCACTAAACTAAGCAGATGGAATTCAATATTGTGCATATGATGTCTAAACTAAGCAATACAAGACACCATATGCATGATATGAAAAATATAAACATTGCAACTTAGAGCATACACCTCAGGTGGGATATAGGACTGGTCATCTGCCTCGAATCCTCCTCCGAGGAGCTCCCTCAGAACCATCGAGATATATGCTTCAATAGGTACCATTGCCTACTCACGAAGACCTTGTTTTCACTCCTGATTTTTCCATAACTGGCTCAAATGGGTGATACACATGAAGATTAGTTCAATATACACAGATTGTCTAAAAAAGGAATACATAATGAAAAAAAAGATGGCATGAGATAATTCACATATATGATGCCTGGCTACATGGCGGTGCATAATTCACATATATGATAACTGGCTGAAAAACATGGCATTGCATAATTCACATATCTGATATAGAAAGCAAACATGAGGCATTCACACAAAGCATGTCTGTCTAAGCAGATGGCATGGCAATGCAAGACACCATATGCATGATATGAGCAATATAACCTTGCCAAGTTAGAGCATGCACCTCGGGGGATACGACCGTCATCTGTCTCTGAATCCTCCTCTGAGGAGCTATCTGTAACCCGCAAGAAATCTGCATCGACAGGTAGCACTGACTGCTCAGAATACCTTGTTTTCACTCCAGATTTTCCCATGACCAACTCAAATGTCTAATGCACATGAAGAGTAGATGAATGTATAAACATTGTTGATAAATGGAATACATTATGAAAAAAAATATGGCACGATACAATTCACATATACGATGACTGGCTAAACAGGATGACATTGCATGATTCACGTATATGATGCCTGGCTAAAGAAGATGGCATTGCATAATTCCCATATACTCCCTTCGTTCCTAAATATTTGTCTTTTTAGAGATTTCAAATGGACTACCACATACAGATGTATATAGACATATTTTAGAGTGTAGATTCACTCATTTTCTCTGTATGTAGTCACTTGTTGAAATCTCTAAAAAGTCAAATATTTAGGAACGGTGGAAGTATGATATAGAAACCAAACAGGTGGAATTCACGCAAAGCAAATCTAAACTAAGATGATGACGTATAAGATGTATAATGTAAGCAATGCGAGGCACCATATGCATGATATGACCAACATCAGCATGCCAGGTTAGAGCAAACACCTCAGGTGGTAAATAGGAGTGGTCGGCTCCCTCTGAATCCCCATATGAACAGTTATCTTCCTCTGGAATACAATCTGGAATGGCGGGAGGGGGGGGCCACTTTGCCTGCAATGGAGCGGCGTTTGCATGACATTATATTCCCACACAACGGTCTTCTCTTTTTCTCTACACGTTCAATAAGATTGTGTACAATAACTGACATGCATAATAAAAAATTGTTAGATTTTGTAAGGCCTAAGGGATGCATGCAGAAAGCAAGACTGATGGTAGCAAATGAATGGACAGATCCAAAACTAATGATAGTAGGTAGATTATAGCTTCAATTTAAAAAGATAGACAATGGATCATCTACTATTTGTTGCCCACCCAACATGAACCACATAGAAGACCCCAGATGAACCAGATAGTAGACATATACTATTTGTTGCTGCCTCGATATGAGACCCACGGGCATTTTAAAACTCAAGTTTGAACGATAAAGTAGCAGGTAATAATAACCGATGTATAACATAAGCAAACACAAAAGACTGCGACCTCTCTTCGGGATTGGTGAGGGTGATGTAGTTCTGGTGGGGCAGGTCAAGACGGCGCTGTGGGGATGGAGGTGGCGGACGGGGCGGCTCCTTGGAGGTGGAGGACGGGGCGGCTGATCCGGCGGGACGACGAGATCAACGACGGATCCTCATCCGGTGCGGTGGATGAGGGCGGCGAGATGTTGGTGTGGACGACATCGTCGGGGAAGAGTCTCCGGCTGGGCGGCGGTCAGGAGGCCGACCAACGAGCGTGGGGTTTCATGGGTTTTGGCGGCCTCGGTGTACGAATGCGGGGGACGAAGGGGAAGGTAGGGGGAGCCATGGCTTAGGGACGCGCTTGTCCGAAATGTAGGGTAAGTTACCAGCGTACCCCCACCGGTTTTGACACCGCGACGTCGAGCCGGCATTTTCGGCTGAGGGGTAGAAGGGGGATTTCACGTGTCTGGGCTGCGGGACCGATTTGAGATGAGGAGGGAGTTTTCGCGCGCGTTGAAATTTCGGGATAACAAGGCGTGGGCGCGGGTTGAAGAGGCATGAGTTTCAAAGCAGATGAGACAAAAGATACTCGAGCTTGAAAATTTCAGGATAACAAGGCGCGGATTCCTTGTTCGACAGAACAAACACTGGTGTGCGTCGGCCCTAAACAAACGGTTTTTAACCCCTTTCCGTTACGGCATTTGGAACCATCTCCAAGTGAGTGTGTGCGATAGGGTGTCCTTCCCACACGACCCAAAAACCGTCGGGGATATGGAGCAGTGATCCAGAGGCCTTCCAAAATGTAATCGTGTGCGATGCAAAACACACTAAATTCTTCCGCACGTGTGGTATCGGTGATTAAGCATTTCTAATGACGCAGTGAAACCATACGGTCTGTCGTAACGAACCGTTTGGGAAACAGTATGTAAGGCACACGGGCTAACATATGAACTGTGTGCAATTTGTGCCCCATCGCACATGAGTTTTCTGCGTAACCCGTCTGCCATGCTAGACTCCATCGCACACGTTTTCCAACAATTACCGTCTGTGATGATGTTCTATCGCAAACGGTTCAGGAGCCCCTTCGCGCACACACAAGTGCCGCAGACCGTTTGTGATTCGTTAGGTATCTCCGACAGTTGCCGCAAGAGTGACGTGTGCTTTTCATTTGGGATCCCACACGTTTCCTGAAAAAATTACGACCGGGATTGTATTTTGCATTGGGCACGGTTTACTCCCAGCTCTCGTGTGCGATAACGCGATATCAAACGGTTCCGGAGAACCTACGCACACGTAGTAGCACTGCAAATCGTTCGCGATCTGCTGTGTATCGCCGACGGTTCCGCTACGATTGACGTATGCTTTCCAATGTGGATCGCACACACTCATTTAGTTGAACCATGTGTGGAGCAATTGCCAGGTTAAAACAAAAATATCCCATTTTGAATTGGCACGCACAAAGCAAATTTGCCACAATATTCAATTAAACAAATAAACAAAAATATCCCATTTTGAATTGGCACGCAAAAAGAAAATTCGCCACAATATTCAATTGAACAAATAGTGTCCATAGGAAGAACATTCATTAGATTTCGCAACAATTGCAATTGAACATATAGTAGCTAAATTCCAATGATTTGTCCACACATATATGCATTACATAATTAATCATAGTGTATGAAATACGAAGACCTCATTAGATGGAAAACAATGGATCCATGCGTTATATGTTTAGCGGCTAACTCTTACTCAATGTTTCAGGAGAACGCATGCTGAAATCTTCATTATCACCAGTGGGATTGATGTAGTGATCCAGGAAGAAGTCGCTGATAAATCTCCGAACCATCAACAATTCACCAGCCGGGAGCGGTTCAGGGGTCCTCGGTTTTAAGATGAGCTGCAGTATTTTTAAGATCAGAATGTGCCATATGAGTGGAGTAGAAGATATTAATTAAGATAGACTTACTGGTACTAATTCGCGAGGATCGTCACAACTATCAGCAAATTTGCAGATGGAGATCAAGTGTCTGCAAACATAGTATCCACAAAGGTTGGTCCCTGCTTCTTGCTGAGGACACTGAAATCTTTTGTACAAAATTAGTCATGTATTTGTCCGGTTAGATGTATTATTTTTTCTTTGGACAAAATAGATAGAGGTTTATTTAGAAGCTTGAACATTTGACTAGCGTATGGAAAGGTATTTGCAGACTGTTGGATAAATTTTTCAAAAATAATGGATTTCGGTGTGTTACCGGAGAAACGATCCCGTGTTGCACGGGTTGTTTCGTCTTGAACAGGTTCCCTGGTTTAGTTTTCCAAAATGCGAGCACACTGCAAATGATGATGAATTTTGACAACATCAATTATTGAACCGGATATGAATGCAAATTAATTTCAACATCATAGAATTCAATACCTATCCAAGAATTGCTGAACATGCGTCAGATCCTGAGTGTTTGTTGACTCTCCGAGAGAATCAATGTAGTAAACTGTATTCTTGTTTGGAACAATGAATACCAATATCCAGTGATTGCTACATATTAAGAAAGCCATGAACTTATGAATGATGTCGAAATCTGAAAGACAGTCAGTGTATGCGTGGTTGTTTACTTGACTTACCGTTCATGATATGGCCAGAGAAATGATTCTGCATGGGGCGTGTTTTTGAAGATACGGAGGACCGTGTTAATAGCCCAGTCCCATCGGTTCTTACCATCTAATGTTGTGCCATTTGCTAATGTAGGATCTATGGAATACACACTCTCCCTTTTTCTTCTCTGCGCGTTCAATCTCCTGAGAGGAATAAAATGCAGTTAGATGTTTATCATTTACAGCTTTGTATGGAGAAGTTGATGAGAGTATGTTAGGTACTTACAAAATCAGGCATCTAACAAGAGTGGTGTCGGGGATATACCCCGCGGTGTAAACCGGCCGGAAGTTAACCCGGCCAGTCTGGACGGCTCACTGGTAACCCGCCCGGAGCTTGGCGGTTCACGGGCTACCCGCCCGGTCTTGGCGGCTCATTAGTAACCCGGCCATGGATCAAGGCCGGTTCAACTATTGTGGGCGGTTTAAGAGGAAAGGCATGAGGAATATTTTACAAGGAGTTAAGACCAGGACTTGTATCCGGTTTGTATTAGAGATAGACTAGTCCTAATCCTAATAGGACTCCACATGTAAACCGCCCTTCAACATATATAAGGAGGGGCAGGGCTCCCCAAAGAGGGACAAGTTCCACAAGTTGGACAAGTTAGGTTTAGACAATAGCTCTCGAGTTAGAGCACTCTTGTAACCGGGATCATCATCATCAATATCAATGAAGCAGGACGTAGGCTTTTACCTCCACCGAGAGGGGCCGAACCTGGGTAAAACCTCGCGTCTCTCGTCCCGCTCAACCCCTCTCAAGCTACCACATAGATGCGTTGGCCTCGCGACTAAGTCCTAACACTAAGGACATCTGACGTGTTAAATCCACGACAGTTGGCGCCCACCGTGAAATTTGGCGCCGCGATGGTGTTGAGTTCTTGAAGGGATCTCTCGAGGGATCAAGAAGTTCGCGCTAGTCAGATAGAAGAAGAACCGGCACGGTACAATCACACTGGATAACCCGCCATGAAAACCCTGGGTACAGCGGACAAGTCAAAGGAAATCAGGGTTGTGCTTATGTGTGCATGTGCCGTTCATACGATCCGTCCAAAATTCAGAATCAGCCAAAGTTCGATCGGTTCCGACGAGAAAGAAGCGGCCTGTCCTACGATCCGCCGAGGTCGACGGGCGATCCAAAGAAGCTGTTAAGTCGCGAATTTTTAATGGAAAAAGGTATATCGTCTGAATCCAGATAGTCTCTGGACAAATCCGTTCTGGTTTCAATATCATCCAGCTGCACGGATTAAAGTGCCATGGTGGATTAGTATACATTAGTTGCAGCTCGTCGTTCGAGATCTAATTAATTTTGGGAGTTGCTTCTTCACGGAAAAAAAAACCAATACCATCATCTAGGGATTTGCTAAGCTATTAGTAGTTGAAGGAAGAGAAGATTTTTTCTCCTGGATTCCCCGCTCCGAGCCGGCCACGGCATCTTCTCACTTTGTTGACCCGCCTATTTCCACGAGTCAGCCCGTCCGCGAATCGCCTGGCTAGCTCGCTGCCAGAAAAACGCCTCGACTGATCTGTTCACTGCAAGTTGCAATTCTTACGTCCATGGTCTTTGTTACTACCGAGAAGAAAAGTTGCAGCAGTGCACGCCTGACTACTACTGGAGGCTGAGAGGAGTCACAAGTTCATATCGGTTTTTCTCCAAATCGCTACATCTACCTAAGGAAAACTACCGTGTTTACGTACAAGTCAAAGAGGAGAGCGATACGGTCAGCTACCTTTCCATAAAAAAAAAAGAACAAAAAAAGAGCACTGCTTGAAGGAAGACACGGACTGAGTAGACACAGACAGCTACGACCCGGAAGCTCCGCTTCCGGGCTGCTCATGCCAAGCCGCTTTGGCCTCGCGCCTTTCTGCCGACCGCACCGCGAAGTCGCCGCCTGTCGCCGGGTCACCTCCACCACCATGAGTTGTGCCTGAGTCGCCTGACATCTTCAAATCGGCCCCTTCAGCCCGCTGCCTGTGAGTCGATCCGCCGCCGCTTTGCTCCACTTCTACGGAGTCACCTGCGAGCCGCCTTTGCCGTAAAGCGCCGGTTTCTGTGCCACCGAGCTGCCCGGCGCAAGCAGCCCGTTACTGGCTGAGTCGCCATGGCGCTTCGCCCGTCGAGTTTTAGTGTTTTACAGCCGTGCTCGGCCTCCTTCACCATCATAGCCCGTCGAGTTGGTAGTGCACAGGATGACCAGCATCTGCTTTAAACGGCAGAGACTTGTGTGCATCACAAAGACAGTTTTTAAGTCGATCGTGGCAGCAGCTCCAGCTTTAATAAGCCACCGGAGGGATTGACATTGTCAGCTGTTTGGATGGTTAATACCTCCAAGACATCATTTAAATGGTCACCACGAAGAGGGTCTCAGAAGGTCAAACTATTACAAGTGCATTCAAAGTGCTGTTGCAACAACTACTACCACGCATAAAGAGTCTATGTACAGATCATCCGTCGTTCATAAACATCGTGATATCTATCTAAATTTATCTTATTAAGCACTTATTGTTTTCTTCCAAAGAAACAATTACTCTGGTCAGTGATGTTTTTCGCAGGACTATTATTTGTTACAAAGATGTCGCAAAGGGGCGTAGCGCCAACATTATTGCACTAGGGCTTGTCCGTGCCATACCATTTGGATGGATACGTGATCAAGTCGCCGCCCCGCTTCATCAACACATGGGACTGACTTCGTCGGCCGCCTCGCGGCCGACTCACCCGCTCTGCACCGGTTTACCACGCGGGCCGGTTCACCCGTGGCGACTTTAATTTCACCTAGCGATCATCAATTTCATGGCGGATTATTTCCGCCCGGCACATCAGGTGATATCCATTTAAAATATATTTTATTGGCACATATTCTTTTTGTCAAAGAGCAGTTTATCTTTGTCTTGGTCTGCAATATTTTTGACGCAGGACAATTATTCATTACAAATGAGGTGTTATATTACGGGCACGGAGCGCGTGCTAGCAACATTCTGCACTGGCGTTTCATCCGGGTCATGCCACCGAGGAATGAACGTGAGCAAGTTGCCGCCCTCGTGGGCCCGGTTTACATCAACTTGCCGGACCACGCCCACGCATTAACTTCGCCCGTCCGTGCTGGTTTATGACACCGGTGGCGATTTTCCCTGCTCGCACCGGGTTTACAATCTCGGCCGACTCATCTATCCGAGTCGCCTCTGATGTTGCGGTCATCTTTGCCGTCTGTCTCTCGCGACCTGGTCTACATCAACATACCAGGCCGCACCTGTCTGCATGAGCAAGTCACAGCTTGGGTAGCCCGGTTTTCTTTCAACAAAATGAAGGCAACTTATCATATACTATCAACCGCCGTCTACAGTGGGTGGCTCAATGGGCAGGCGCACAAATCGCCGCCACTACAGTTTGATTAAACTCAAATCACCAGTTGGAAGGAACCATTGGCCGAGTTGCTAACACGGCTCATACGAGACCATTTATAATCCGCCGCAGTCACCTCAACCTTCTGTGGATTCACATCGTGCTATCAACACCAATGACATACAAGTTATGCGGTTCATATCACGGTCAAATATGGAGAGTTTCAAGCCAACTCCTCGAGTCACCTTGAGACTCGGGGCTACGATGACATGACTCAAAGAATATTGCCGCCAAAGCAAATTTAAAGAACCCCGTGACGATGGAGGGAAGGATAACCCGTCCCGGAGGCTACCGTTATATTGATGAAAGTTTAAAGGCCGTCGAAAATTTCCGGTTTAGAAAGTGTATGATAGTTACAAAATCCCGGCTCAATGAAGAAGATCCGGGTCATCGAGAAAAGGATTCGGTTTAAAATCTGGCTAAAGGAAAGTCGGTCACTGAAGCTTTCAAATATCCGGTTTACAATCCGGTTCAAGGGAAATCTGTTCTCTCACAAAGCTCTTTAGCTCTCAAATCCGGTTTAACAATGTCCGGTTCAAAAGGAATTAACTTCGCAAGTTCGAGTTTAAAGGCTGTCGAAAATTTCTGGCTGAAAATAAAGATTCGGTTTAACATCCGGTTCAAGGGAAAGATGTCTCCTACAAAGCTTTGAAGCTCTCAATATCCGGTTCAAAATCCCGGTTCAAGAAGGATTTATCTCTTGCAAAAAGTTAAAGGGTGCCAAAGAGGACATGCTGCCATGATGCGCGGTTCAAACATGGGTATCATGCCTTGTTGGCTTATCACATTATTGATCACTTGGGGACTTGTGGTCACGTCTGAACCATAGTCACGCCTCTTGATCGGCCTAGCGCCACAGCATCACTTGGGGGCTTTGGTCGAACCCGAACCATCGCTACACCTCTTGATCGGCGTAATGCCAATGCATCATTTGGGGACTGGCTGACTCGAACCATAGCTACGCCTTTTGGGGGCTTGGTCGTGTCCGACCATGGTAATGCCTCTTGATCGGCTCAAAGCCTCATTTGCAATGGTTTTATATTTGCCTTTGCTTGAATTTTGTTCTCTTTTAAATTATTTCTTTTGTTGTGTTTTCAAACCGACATTATTAATCCGGTTCAAACTCACAATTACAAATTGGCGGAACACGGTCAAATCCTAATCCGGAGACTATTTGCCCGGTTTGATGTTACCATCTTATTATGGAGTAAACCGTGTTCATTAACCCGGCTTGACTTTCAATTACAAGTTGTCAAGACATGATCAACTCATAATCCGGAGACTATCAGCCCGGTGCGGTTTGACTACGAGTCGCCAAGATTATATATGGTTAAACCGGTGTTTATCACAACCCGCACGGTTTATCATCAACCAACACAATATGAAAGGAGTTATTATTACTCAAGATTGGGGTTATCACTCTTACTACAAAAAGTTGGTAAAACCAGCAATGTGATTCAATATCACAGGTATGATATATTTCATATTTGATTATTCTTAAGTGCAACCTTGGTTATAAACCCAGGTTATATGTTGGGCATTGTGACCCGTCCGTGATAAACCGCCAGGACACTTTAAACTTGTTGTATGCGTAAACAGGTTGAATAAAGCATGATTATAAATCACCGACGTTTATTAAACGGCACGGCTTTCGACTATAAGTCGCCAGTACATATTTGGATTGCGCCATTGGAATCATGCGCTTATGAATCATTGGGTATATTATTCAAATAGCCAACATGGCTGGATTTCTATTATGGTTATCAATAACCAGTATTGTGATTATGGTTTTCAAAGTCGATTTGGCGCAATGGCTATCATATTATCAATGGATATAATTTTTATTCTACAATTGAAGGAATAGTCCCGAGTTGCTGCAGGCTTACAACCCGGCACTTGGGGGCTACATTATTTAAACCCGACTCATCACATTATAATGAGCCGGCCCTTGGGGGCTACCAATTGCTCCTGTCAAACAATTCAAGTTTTTATGAGCATCAGACAATTACAAGTCCTGTGTTGTCGCAAGCATGACAACCCAGCACTTGGGGGCTACATATGTGGAATACTCAATTCTGACTAGTGATTGAGATGAACAAACTGGATTTCTTCAAGATTGTGATATTTAAGCAAGTCTCAAGCTATTGCTATGCTACCTTCTTAAGACTTGGAGGCTACAAGTGATAGGCATATAAGAGGTATATTTTCAAGCTGGATGTTAACTACAAGTATGACCCGGTGCTGTCAATATTTATAAACCGGTGATCTTGGCAAGGATAAACCGCAAGTTCTACGCCCTTAAACCGCTGAAGATCGGATGAGTATTTCAAGGACCAATATTGTTTTTAAGCATTGGGAGCGGAATCAAAGGAATTATTCTTCACAATATATTTCCTATGAGAAACCAACATCAGCAAATCGGTTATGAAGCTGGTTATTGACCCGGATTTTCTAGAAGAAGGAAATGACAAGGACGATCAGGTGCCGGTCTTCAAGAATTCTTAACCCGGAGTACAACCTGCTAAATTTGTTCTGGTGTTTATTTTGCAGCGTAAGTTTACCATGGATAAATCCAAGCTAAACTTGGGGGCTAATGTCGGGATATACCTCATGTGTAAACCGCCGGAAGTTAACCCGCCGGTCTCGGATTTCATCGGTAACCCGCCCGAGCTTGGCGGTTCACGGGCTACCCGCCCGGTCTTGGCGGCTCATTAGTAACCCGGCGGGCGGATGAAGGCCGGTTCAACTATTGTGGGCGGTTTAAGAGGAAAGGCATGAGGACTATTTTACAAGGAGTTAAGACCAGGACTTGTATCCGGTTTGTATTAGAGATAGACTAGTCCTAATCCTAATAGGACTCCACATGTAAACCGCCCTTCAACATATATAAGGAGGGGCAGGGCTCCCCAAAGAGGGACAAGTTCCACAAGTTGGACAGGTTAGGTTTAGACAATAGCTCTCGAGTTAGAGCACTCTTGTAACCGGGATCATCATCATCAATATCAATGAAGCAGGATGTAGGCTTTTACATCCACCGAGAGGGGCCGAACCTGGGTAAAACCTCGCGTCTCTCGTCCCGCTCAACCCCTCTCAAGCTACCACATAGATGCGTTGGCCTCGCGACTAAGTCCTAACACTAAGGACATCTGACGTGTTAAATCCACGACAAGTGGCATCGAGCACGTTGAAGTTGAAGAAGAGATGTAAGTCCTCGAAACTCACATTGACGGAACCAACGTTGTGTCAGAAATGATCTCTATTATAGTGGACTATCAAAGCATGATAACCTGCTGACATTTGATCCATGCAATATTCATGTAACTCGTGGCAACTGGATCTGCACTCATCAAAGTATTCGCCAACAAGAAATGGCTGGCCATGGACGTAATTGCGTGCTTCAAGTACGTCTGCTTTTCTTTTAGCAAGCAACAATTCTACTTCTTCATCATCCATGGCGTCAGAAATAATATTACTCCCCGATTTGAACAAGCTGATGCTAATTTGGTTCTAGGCGATGAGTGCTTTAAGTAAGAGGCAATCGTTCGCTTTCCTCTTCACTTTCCCGCTGCGCTTCCTCGTGGTCGTGGGTGTAGCCTTTTTGGCCACTTCCTTCTTGGTACTTGAAGCATTTCTGGCAGAACGTCTGGTTGCCTGCAAGGTAGATTGCACAACAGACGGTGAAGCTTGGACGGACTTCTTAGTAGACGGTTTATCTATGCGGACCAATCGAAATTTGGCGGTGTCTTCTGTGATGCATTTGGGCTGTAGGAGCAGAGGCATCGGACTGCTGACCATGCGTTGAAGCTATATCGGGTTTCTGTGCAGGTGGTGCCAACTTGTCGGTGTGCTGAGGAGGCCATGCCAACGCGTTGGTTTGCTGAGCAGGAAGTGCTGACGCATTGGTATGTGATGACCCACAAGTATAGGGGATCAATTGTAGCCTCTTTCGATAAGTAAAAGTGTCGAACCCAACAAGGAGCTAAAGGTAGAACAAATATTCCCTCAAGTTCTATCAACCACCGATACAACTCTACGCACACTTGACGTTCGCTTTACCGGAAACTTGTATGAGACTAGAAGTACTTTGTAGGTGTTTTTGGATAGGTTTGCAAGAAAATAAAGAGCACGTAAATAAAAGCTAGGGGCTGTTTAGATAAAGACACAACTAAATTAGTTTTAGTAGAGAGCTTTTTGTTACGAGAAAGTTATTTGTCCCTAGGCAATCGATAACTAGACCGGTAATCATTATTGCAATTTTATTTGAGGGAGAGGCATAAGCTAACATACTTTCTCTACTTGGTTCATATGCACTTATGATTGTAACTCTAGCAAGCATACGCAAACAACCTACTTACTTGGGTCTGTGCTTCTGTCACTCATGCCACCCACCATAAGCAAATCATGAACATATTGCAAACCCTACAGCGGGGATCCCTCATGCTTGCGCGACACGGAGAGCACCATAGGACAACACCAATAATAAAACATGCAACTCAAACCAATCTTGATCATCAAATAACACATAGGACAATACAGATCTACTCAAACATCATAGGATAGCCATACATCATTGGGAAATAATATATAGCGTTGAGCACCATGTATAAGTAGAGATTACAACGGGTAAGAGAGAGGTTACACCGCTGCATAGAGGGGGGAAGAGTTGGTGATGATGGCTATGAAGTTGTTGGTGAAGATTGCGGTGATGATGATGGCCCCGGCGGTGTTCCGGCGCCACCGGAAGAGAGGGGGAGAGAGGACCCCTTCTTCTTCTTCTTCCTTGACCTCCTCCCTAGATGGGAGAAGGGTTTCCCCTCTAGTCCTTGGTCCCCATGGCACGGGAGGGGCGAGAGCCCCTCCGAGATTGGATCTATCTCTCTGTCTCTCTCTGTTTCTGCGTTCTCCCCTACTGCCCTTTCACCGTTTCGTATATATATGGAGATTCGTAACTCCGATTGGACTAAAACCTTCGCCGTGATTTTTTAATGAAAATTAGCTTTCTTGCGGCCGAAGAAGGGCATCAACCGCCTTATGGGTGGCTCACGAGGGTCAGGGGCCCTACCTTGTGGCCACCTCGGGCACTGTCTCACGTTGATTCTTCTTCCGGAATTTTCCAAATATTCCAGAAATAAGCTCCGTCCATTTTTATCCCGTTTAGATTCCGTTTGATATGGATATTCTGTGAAACATAAAACATGCAACAAACAGGAACTGGCACTGGGCACTGGATCAATATGTTAGTCCCAAAAATAATATAAAAGTTGCAAAAAGTATATGAATGTTGAATAATATTGGCATGGAACAATCAAAAATTATAGATACGATGGAGACGTATCAGCATCCCTAAGCTTAATTCCTGCTCGTCCTCGAGTAGGAAAATGATAAAAAGATAATTTTTGATGTGGAATGCTACCTAGCATAATCTTGATCATATGTCTAATCATGGCATAAATATTAAGACACGAGTGATTCAAAGCAATAGTCTATCATTTGACATAAAAACAACAATACTTCAAGCCTACTAATAAAGCAATCATGTCTTTTCAAAATAACATGGCCAAAGAAAGTTATACCTACAAAATCATATTGTCTGGCTATGCTCCATCTTCACCACACAAAATACTCACATCATGCACAACCCCGATGACAAGCCAATCAATTGTTTCATACTTTTGACGTTCTCAAACCTTTTCAACTTTCACGCAATACATGAGCGTGAGCCATGGACATAGCACTATAGGTGGAATAGAATATGATGGTGGAGGTTGTGTGGAGAAGACAAAAAGGAGAAAGTCTCACATCGACGCGGCTAATCAATGGGCTATGGAGATGCCCATCAATTGATGTCAATGTGAGGAGTAGGGATTGTCATGCAACAGATGCACTAAGAGCTATAAGTGTATGAAAGCTCAAACTGGAAACTAAGTTGGTGTGCATCCAAATTGCTTGCTCATGAAGACCTCGGGCATTTGAGGAAGCCCATCATCGGAATATACAAGCCAAGTTCTATAATGAAAATTCCCACTAGTAAATGAAAGTGATAACTCAAGAGACTCTCTATATGAAGAACATGGTGCTACTCTGAAGCACAAGTGTGGTATAAGGATAGTAACATTGCCCCTTCTCTCTTTTTCTCTCATTTTTTTTATTTTTTAATTTTTTGGTGGGTTTCTTTGGCCTCTTTTATTTTTTGTAATGTCCGGAGTCTCATCCCGGCTTGTGGGGGAATCATAGTCTCCATCATCCTTTCCTCACTGGGGCAATGCTCTAATAATGATGATCATCACACTTTTATTTACTTACAACTCAATATTACAACTCGATATCTAGAACAAAGATATGACTCTATATGAATGCCTCCGGTGGTGTACCGGGGTGTGCAATGATCTAGCGTAGCAATGACATCAAAAAACGGACAAGCCATGAAAACATCATGCTAGCTATCTAACGATCATGCAAAGCAATATGACAATGAATGCTCAAGTCATGTATATGATGATGATGGAAGTTGCATGGCAATATATCTCGGAATGGCTATGGAAATGCCATGATAGGCAGGTATGGTGGCTGTTTTGAGGAAGATATAATAAGGCTTATGTGTGACAGAGCGTATCATATCACGGGGTTTGGATGCACTGGCGAAGTTTGCACCAACTCTCGAGGTGAGAAAGGGTAATGCACGGTACTGAAGAGGCTAGCAATGATGGAAGGGTGAGAGTGCGTATAGTCCATGGACTCAACATTAGTCATAAAGAAATCACATACTTATTGCAAAAATCTATTAGTCATCGAAACAAAGTACTACGTGCATGCTCCTAGGGGGATAGATTGGTAGGAAAAGACCATCGCTCGTCCCCGACCGCCACCCATAAGGAAGACAATCAATAAATAAATCATGCTCCGACTTCATCACATAACGATTCACCATACGTGCATGCTACGGGAATCACAAACTTCAACACAAGTATTTCTACAATCCACAACTACCCACTAGCATGACTCTAATATCACCATCTTTATATCGCAAAACTATTGCAAGGAATCAAACATATCATATTCAGTGATCTACAAGTTTTATGTAGGATTTTATGCCTAACTATGTGAATGACTAGTTCCTAAAAACTCTCTAAATAGATATAAGTGAAGCAAGAGAGTTTAATTCTTTCTACAAAATATATGCCCACGCTCTAACAAATATAAGTGAAGCAAAAGAGCATTCTACAAATGGCGGTTGTCTAAGTGAAGAGAAACAGGCAATCAAACTTCAAATGATATAAGTGAAGCACATGAAGCATTCTATAAAGCCATACTCAAAAGATATAAGTGAAATGCAAAGAGCATTCTATAAATCAACCAAGAACCATATCATACCATTATGGTGCATAAAATAAAAATGAAAACTAAATGCAAAAGACGCTCCAAGATTTGCACATATCGCATGAAAGAAACGAATCCGAAAACATACTGATACTTGTTGAAGAAAGAGGGGATGCCGTCCGGGGCATCCCCAAGCTTAGACGCTTGAGTCTCCCTGAATATTTACTTGGGGTGCCTCGGGCATCTCCAAGCTTGAGCTCTTGCCTCTCTTCCTTCTCCTCACATCGAGACCTTCTCGATCATCGAACACTTCATCCACACAAAACTTCAACAGAAAACTCGGTAAGATCCGTTAGTATAATAAAGCAAATCACTACTCTAAGTACTGTTGCAAACCAATTCATATTTTGTTTTTGCATTGTGTCTACTGTAATATAGCTTTTTCATGGCTTAATCCACTGATAGGAATTGGTAGTTTCATCAAAACAAGCAAACTATGCATCAAAAAACAGAATCTGTCTAAAACA
This sequence comes from Aegilops bicornis, assembly GCA_021605145.1. Taxonomy (NCBI): domain Eukaryota; kingdom Viridiplantae; phylum Streptophyta; class Magnoliopsida; order Poales; family Poaceae; genus Aegilops; species Aegilops bicornis. The sequence continues at coordinate 520,056,124 of CM038670.1, read as the reverse complement.
GAACAGTCTGTAATAATCTGAACATTCACCATACTTCTGATACTTGAAAAATTCTGCCAAAATTAGGAACAACAAAAACTTTGTACAAAAAGACAGTGCAAAAAGAATCAGAACCATTTGACATTCCAGTAAAAAATGTAAAATTACGCACTACAGCCAAAGTTTCTGTCCTGCACCATACAAACCAACAAGCATTGTAAACATCCTAAAGGCAAATCTTGGCACATTATTTTTATAATACAATGGAATTGTACAAGGGGATAATTATTGTTATTGAAAAGTTTCTGTAATCAAGATTCACAAAGTTTTCTTGAGCATGAATAAAGTTCAAGGAGCTCCCTCACTTTAACCATGCTTGTCTCTCTCACTTTCCTTTTTGAAATTTTTTTGGGTTCCCCTCTTTATTTTTTTGTTTTTAAACTTTATAAAAGCACTCAACTTAAATAAATTACTCTATAAAACTTCCGGGTTGTCTCCCTGGCAGCCCTTTCTTTAAAGCCATTAAGCTAGGCATATAGTGCTCAAGTAGTGAATCCACCCGGATCCCATGGTATATCAAAGCCAATTTTAATTAGCAATGATTTGGCATTTACTAGTGAGAACAAAGTAACATATATCAAGCAATGATGAAGTCTAACTCTCTTCCTATGCATCAGCAAGTCATAAAAGAACAATTCATGCACACCTAGTAAAGGCCAATGCATAGTATAAACAGTTTCTTGCAATTTTATCATATTGGAAGCATACAGAGGTGGAGATATAGTTCCTCTCTCATAATAATTGCAAGTAGGAGCAGCAAGCACATGCATATTATATTCATCAAAATCATCATGTGCAACGGTAAAAGGCAACCCATCAATATAATCCTTAATAAGGGTAAACTTCTCCGATATAGTGTATTCGGGAGAATTCAAAAAGATAATAGGACTATCATGCGTGGGTGCAATAGCAACAATTTCATGTTTAACATAAGGAACTATAGCAAGTTCATCTCCATAAGCATCATTTATGTTGGCATCTTGGCCACAAGCATAGCAAGCATCAGTTTCGTCAAAAAGGGATATTTCAAGAGAATCAATGGGATCATAACAATCATCATAGCAATCATCCTTCGGTAAGCACGAAGGGAAATTAAACAATGTATGAGTTGAAGAGTTACTCTCATTAGAAGGTGGACGGTTAGCTAATCTGCTCTTCCTCCTTTTGTTCTTCGCTCTCCTCATCATCTTTTTCATCCAATGAGCTCATAGTTTCATCAATTTTTTCTTCCATAGACTCCTGCAAAATAGTAGTTCCTTCTTGGACGGCGGAGTAGTCCTCAATATATGGTTCAACATAGGCATTAGAAGCATAATTATCATAGCAATATTTAAGTATGGCAAAATTTTCAGATTTGTAAAGAGTAGCATCATACTTTTCAATCAAAGAAGCAATTTCATAAGCACCCTTAAAAGCAACAAATTCTTCAATTCGTTGAACATCATAGTAATTTTAAACACCTTTAGCGTACGAAGATACGATTCCATTATCACTAAACTCACATTGGTAGGGAAGGTGTTTCTTAGGGTTTTCATAACAACAAGTAAAATCATATATATAGCATAAATTCCAAGCATAGCATTGCAAACGATGAATTTGACCCAGCAAAAGTTTCCCTTTTTCAGATATACGGTGTCGCACATAACAAGCATGCTCATCTAAGGATTTGCCCTCAACTAAGCTAGTTGGGGTTTCAGCGCGAGCACATAGGGATTGAAGATGATCCAAGTAATAAGCTTCAGGAGTGTGATAGATTTTGGGTGGTTCTTCAACCATTGGTTCAGTAGGTACAACTAATTTTTTTGGTATTTTGCGTTTCCTATCCATAACTAAAGATAGAAAACAACTAAGAACAACAAATAAAAATTACTTAGTGATAAAGCAAACAAGCAAACACGAGAATATTCACCCCACGCTATTGCTCCCCGGCAACGGCGCTAGAAAAAGGTCTTGATGACCCACAAGTATAGGGGATCAATTGTAGCCTCTTTCAATAAGTAAGAGTGTCGAACCCAATGAGGAGATAAAGGTAGAACAAATATTCCCTCAAGTTCTATCGACCACCGATACAACTCTACGCACACTTGACGTTCGCTTTACCGGAAACTTTTATGAAACTAGAAGTACTTTGTAGGTGTTTTTGGATAGGTTTGCAAGAAAATAAAGAGCACATAAATAAAAGCTAGGGGCTGTTTAGATAAAGGCATAACTAAATTAGTTTTAGTAGAGAGCTTTTTGTTACAAGAAAGTTATTTGTCCCTAGGCAATCGATAACTAGACCGGTAATCATTATTGCAATTTTATTTGAGGGAGAGGCATAAGCTAACATACTTTCTCTACTTGGATCATATGCACTTATGATTGGAACTCTAGCAAGCATCCGCAACTACTAAAGATCATTAAGGTAAAATCCAACCATAGCATTAAAGTATCAAGTCCCCTTTATCCCATATGCAAACAACCTACTTACTCGGTATGTGCTTCTGTCACTCGCGCCACCCACCATAAGCAAATCATGAACATATTGCAAACCCTACAGTGGGGATCCCTCATGCTTGCGCGACACGTAGAGCACCATAGGACAACACCAATAATAAAGCATGCAACTCAAACCAATCTTGATCATCAAATAACCCATAGGACAAAACGGATCTACTCAAACATCATAGGATAGCCATACATCATTGGGAAATAATATATAGCATTGAGCACCATGTATAACTAGAGATTACAGCGGGTAAGAGAGAGGTTACACCGCTGCATAGAGGGGGGAAGAGTTGGTGATGATGGTGATGAAGTTGTTGGTGAAGATTGCGGTGATGATGATGGCCCCGTCGGTGTTTCGGCGCCATCGGAAGAGAGGGGGAGAGAGGCCCCCTTCTTTTTATTCTTCCTTGACCTCCTCCCTAGATGGGAGAAGGGTTTCCCCTCTGATCCTTGGTCTCCGTTTGATATGGATATTCTGCGAAACATAAAACATGCAACAAACAGGAACTGGCACTGGGCACTAGATCAATATGTTAGTCCCAAAAATAATATAAAAAGTTGCCAAAAGTATATGAAAGTTGAATAATATTGGCATGAAACAATCAAAAATTATAGATACGACGGAGACGTATCAGTATGCTGATCACGCGCCTGTGGACCGATGGACTGATGAGCAGTCAGTTCTAGACCTACAGACTGCTTAGCAGGCGGTTCCAAAGCATCCGACTGCTTAGCAGTATGTTCCACCAGGTTGGTCTGCTGAGCATGTGCTGCAGGTGGTTCTCCCCCCGCTGCTTCAATGGTCGGCTTCTGAACCGATGGTGCATCATCAGCAATTGTAGGCCTTGCCACTGGCTGCTTCGTGACGAAGGATGACATGGCCTGTACGCCACAAAGTCGGTCCGGCTGATCACAGGTTGATGCATCAGCCTGCGAGAGCTGTTGTGGCAAGGAGAGTGTCACCGGTTGAGGGGTGACAGTGGTTGCTCTTGGCGGGGCTTCAGGAATATCATCGATGAACTCTATTTCCTTTCGTGGCCACTGGATGTGATGTAACAGTGTTTCTCCCAAGGTCCTTTGCTCATCAAAGTCTCCTAGGACATTCTTCGGGGCAAATTCATTGAATACAGGCTTTACTTCAGTCATGTAGCACTTCACACAGCCCGACTTCAATGGCACATTGTCCAAGAAGAGGCCATCTTCCAAGAAGGGTGGGCAAACCCAGGCTATTGCACATTTTAATGTACCTTCATAATGTGTAAGCACACCCTTGATCATCTTTCATTCCAGATAGATCAGATATAGCATCATCATGAGCAGTAGCCTCAAGTGTCAGCTGGGTCGGTGATGCAGCTACTCTTGTGCAGTGTTCTCGCGCAATAAGTAGCATCATCCATGCCTGCCTCCCCTCCCATCTGCTGGCTATCTGTTAGTGTTAGAGTCTTCTGCATCATCATTGACTCCTCAACATCATTTCGAACAGCCGAATAAATCTCCTTCTTCAACTTTTCAAACAATGCATTCTGCTTCATTTCACTCCTCGCTTTTTTCATGTTGAGCCTCTCTTCTTTGCTGAGTGTGAAAGCCCTCTTGTGTGAGACATTAACACCTATACCCCTTGCACGGCCAGGGGGCTCTTTAGTGTCCAGAGCAATGGACAGAATGTCACATGGCCCTGAGTTCCTGTAGAACCTTCTAGGGATCTTGGAAGGCTCTACCATCACTTCATACAGCTTGGCGTCACGTGCGTTTTCAAAGTAATAAGTTTTGTCATCACACCTCTTTGCACGTGCCCGCAAGTAGTCTCTGGCGCGTTCGCCCCTGATTTCAGTAAAGGCCGGATTCCTACCCGCCGCTACTGCTTCTTTGTCCTCCTGTTCCCATATCAGTTTCATGCCGTAGTATCCCGCCACACCCATACGATGGGGTGGTATGTTCATCTTCTGAAGTTCCAATTGCTTGAAACTCTTCTCAGCAAACTCTGGAGTTGCCCTGACCCTTTTGAATTCTGCCCAGTCTGCCTTTGTAATTTCGGGGTATAAGGGAATTGGGTCCTTGCCTTCACTCAAGTACTTCTTGTACAACACGTGCTTCTAGTTTCTCTAAGCATCCCTAGCCTTCTTCAGTGCAGCGTGTTCCACCTGCATTCTCCACTGCTCTGGAACGTTGAAGTGATCCATGATCTCCGGACTATCCTTCGCTGTGTTTACGTGTCACCTTCCGAAACCCGGCAGATTAATGTTGAGCCTTGCCCTGCCAACAAATCCACACACACTCCTGAACCTCATGCGTGCTATATCTGGTTTAGTTGGAGCCCATGACTTTAAATCAATCTCGGTTACTTCGTATACACCTTTAGGCTGGTGTGTGGGCTTCCTTGGAGCGTTCCTCCGTGTCCTGACCGAAAGGTAATTGCTGCAGCTCTATCCCGTTCAAGACTACTTGATCCCTCACAATCTGCTGAAGACCTAGGGTTGTTCTAATCAGATGAAGATACATGGCCTGAATGAGTGTTGTCGCTGCTACTCGGCATCTACAGAGAACACATGCGAAACTCAGGAAAGGAGGATAAGCATAAAACTAACAACTTGGTATCAAGCTTTCTAAACATGCCATGCAATAATTTAGAAAATGTACAGCTAATTTGTTAAGTTTGTGTGACTCGGGCGCCCGTGATCTATAAATAGGCAGTAACTTATTGGAACAAATACATCTTATATGTAGTAAGGAAGGTAGATAATGAACATATATAGGCTCTCCGTTATTTTATAGCTAATTTGGGAACATACGGAACGAAATTGGAAGAGGGATTGCGAGGAAATATGCCTCACCACGATGGAGAGCGGTAACTAACAGGCTTCTTAATGCAAACTCGGCCGGACCACAGGAGAGGCGAGGGTTACTGCATCAATATGCTCAAGGGTGGCTGGCGAGGAAACGAAGACAGTGAGGCGCGGGCCGCCGTGTGTTGGGAACGGCAGTGGAGGTAGGCTTGGCGCCGAAGAGCGGGCACACGGCCGGGGGGAGCACAGCAGCGCCGGAGAGGGTTCTGCTATGGATCTGGGGGAGGGGGGAGCTGGCAAAGGAGATTGGGTGGACTAGTTGAGTGAAACGCGGGCGGACGGTGGGGGGATGTTGGCGGCCTAGGTGAAAAGGGTGAAAAATATCCCCGTCGCCACAGACGGAAAACGCCTATGCAAACGGTTGCCTCTAAGCGCTCGTGTGCACAAACAGAATAATTTCGTTTGAAATGAAGACGTACAAATTTTGAAATGAAGACGTGAGTTCATCGTTTCGCCTCTAAATTTTTCCCACGTAAACCAATCACAAATTTACCACGGGTTTGATTTGCTGGCGCATTTCAGGTCTCGTCTGCTATATGTAAGACATTTTTTGGCATTTACCGTGCATGTTGGCATATAAATCAATTCCTAGCCGGACTGCATTTCCTTTCGAAAGGGATGAGGATTGTCGTTCGATCTGGGAGCATCCAACGGTGGAGACGTACGATCCGTGGGGTTTGGGTTCTAGCCAATCAGAACGTACGACTCAGATCGCGCGTGCAGCGAGGGGGGGCATCGGCCACGGTTTGGTAGGCACACGGCTTTCGTGTGTGAACCGTGTGCTATTTGAGAACATTTTTTGGGAGGGGCTATTTGAAAACATGTACACAGTACAAAAAAAGACACATCCGTGATGATACGTGTTTGTCACAGTAGGTCACGTTTTACATCATGCATGTACATCCATGACAATTTTATGGCGATGTAATCAAGATAGTCATACTGTCTTTGTCATAGAAGTGTTCCATGACATTACCAAAATTATCATCACGGAAGTGTCCACTTCCATGACGATAAATGCCGCGTCATGGAAGTGCTTTCTTCAAGGGTGACCAACCCGTGGCATCCACCGTAACGGGTCGCCGTTAAGCTATCGGGTCCGGTTTTGGATCCGATAACCCGTTAACAGCCACGACCAATGACGACTTTCCACGTGTAAAATTCTCATTGGCTGACGGAAACACGTGTCGGCTCACCGTTGGGACAGATGTCATCCATTCATTGGACAGGAGGCGCCTATGATATGTCGACACGTGGACCGGCCCAATAGTGGCCCATATAGGTTAAAAGGCCGGTCCTGTCAAAATAAGCAGGCAGGCCCATTACCGGCCTACTTGAGTCAGGCCCATTTACAAGCACAGCCCATAAAAGTTACATAGAATCGGCCCATCAAAGGCCCATTATACATTTGACAATTTCCAGCCCATCGTCAGTTTTAGCCCGTTAACGGCCCGCTACGTCTTTGGGCCCATTTGCGGCCCGAGTTTCTTTCGACCTGTTAGCGGCCCATCATCAGTCCCAGCCCGTTAACAGCCCGGAACGTCTTTCGGCCTTTTCTCGGCCCATTCTGCAGTTGGGCCAATTCTAGCCCGCTGTGACTTTAGGCCTGTAATCGGCCCATTCGGTAAATGGGCCATTCCTTGCCCATTTCCCCTCTCAGCCTATTAACGGCCCGCACAACAGTTGGGCCTTTGACTTTAGGTCCATTAGGGCCCATGTTCTGCTGGGCATCATTTCAGCCCAGCGTGACTTTCGGCCTGTTAAAAGCCTAGTTTGCAAATTGGGCCTCCTATGGCCCATAACACTTTCGGCCTCTTACTGGCCCGTAAAGTAAAAGGGCCGAGACAAAATTGACATCTATTTTGGCCTGCTAGAGGCCCGCGGGCCATTTCCATTTATACGGCCCTATCGAGCTTTTGGCCTGTTAAGGGCCTGCTATGAGTCGTTGTTACGGTGGGCTACATCTTTTAGGATCCACTTAATATTATTTTGACCAGCCCAATTAAGGCCCGCTTTGACTACACATGTTTGTTCGTTTGTATGGCATCCAGGAAATGTTTGGGCGTGTGGGCCCCCGTTTCAATGATATAGCATATTCAAGAATTATCCTAAAGAATAAGGCATAGAAACGTAGAATAATCCTACACTATACAATAAAGAAATTACAGCCGAATATACCCACTGGGCATTATAATTCGGCACTAGTGATAATAAAGCGTACACAAACAACAAATTACATACACTGGATAAATAAAGCTCATACATCATGGACACGCATCAACAGAACTTACCATTTGAACTATAGTCTCTTCAGAAAATAGGATTCGCCGGATTCAGATAGCACAAATTTTAATCTGTCCAATTCCTTCATGGTTACCTCAGTATCTTGTTTCATTTTTTTGACTCCTGCATCTAATACCTGCATGTCCAGTCTCAACTTGTTGATTGTATGTTGAGAATCATGTACACATTGTCTTGCCACCTCTAGTTGATGCTTGAGAACATCAGCACATTCCAGTTCCAATCCATAGTCATTCGGCAATGGCCATGCCGCACTGCTCACAGATCTTTGTGTTGATGTCACTTCATCCTGAAATGTTTCTATAAGTACACATGACTAGGGCAAAAATATAGTTACAACAGCGAAGCGAGCAAGATATACTATTTTGCACATGGCAAAACAGGAATAACAATAATGTTACACGTCATGAAGCATAAGCAGGTGATATTTAAAAATTATAAAAATGGTAGTCTGTGCAGCGTGCATACAGAAATCTCTCTTAGCTCACCAGAGGAGCATGATGTTGGGGCCAAATTCGAAACACAGACATGTTACAAATTTAGACAACACGTTGCATATAAGTAAGCAAGCAGTTGGCCATTCTGTAGCTCAATTAAAGTCTTAGGGAGCATAATGAACAGCAGAGGGATTCATACAAACCTACTACAGCAAGCAAAGCTATGCAATCATTACCCTAGTATAAACTAGATTGGGAGCCTCATGCAGTAATAGTTGGTTAATGGACTTCAAAGCTTCAGGAACACTTCGCCAGAATAATTAAATGGTAAGGCCTTTAATTATGTCAACTAATAGTTATACAAGTACCCAACATTAGGCATCATTGTGTGGGCATCTCATTAACTGAGGACAAATAAAGCAATTGAGAAGAGCAAATTAACTATGCCTAAAACAAACAAGGAATTGAACTGTTGAGTTGGATACAGTGACTTACCTTAACTGGTGAACAGGCACAGTGTTGCTCCTACTTCTCTGGCAAGGCTCCTTCCTAACATCTTGTACTTGGAAATCCTCAATCTTATCTTCATTGCACCCCCTCTGCAAGGTGATACAAACTAGTTACTCGTCTCCTTGGAAGATAAATATGCATGCTGTATGTGAACAACACAAAAGGATGAGATTATAACAAAACAACACCACATAATGAAACATGCCACATCTCTTGCACTTGCACACAATGAAATGAGCATTTACTATGTGTGCACTATGTAAAAACTAGGCATACCTTCGAACTGGATCTCCAGGTACTCTTGGAGAGCCTACTTTAGTGTACAGCCAAACCTTTAGGTCACCTATGAGTTAGACAAGCCCCCACTATAGCAGCCCTTAGTGTTTAAATCGTTGACAAACTCTGTTAGAGTGTTAGGGCAAGAACATCAAGTAATCAAAGCAAACAGTTCTGGTATGGCTGGCTGATGTAAACAAGCAATTGAACAGATGTATCAAGAAAAGAAGCAAAGAAGGAAGCTTAAAGACGATCACTTGACTGACCAGATTTAAGGGGCATTTAAACATCATGTGCAACGTATGAACTAACATAAACATTGCATATTCCAGATTCTACAATGGAATGCACATTTATTAGGTTACACCATGTATGATGATGCCTAAATGTACACTATAGCAGGCAGGAGTGATTCATTATTGCATGCAGAATTGAATTGCAGGTTAAGGGACTGTTCTATTCCGCCTTTTCAGAGCTTATTGTCAAAATAAGCCATAAAAGATGTCAAGAAGTCATTTTTGAGTTATGGGCTTGGGCTTAACTTATTTCGCTTTGGAGGGGGGTGTTTCGGGTAGAAGCTCACTAAAAATCAAAGGGAAGGGGAATAGTGAAATGACTCTGTTGTCTGCCTATATTACACTCAAAATGCAATTGCCCTACCCGCTTGCATCTCCTCTCCCCTTTCCCTCTACCTCGATCCCCTGCCTGCAGCGCTAGGGTTCCTCCAGCGAGTCGTTGCCACCGGTCCCATCCGATCTGGTCCTCGACGATGCTCTGTCCAGCTAGGCTACATGGCCGGCGGGTAGGGCCAAATCTCCCCGGCTGATCCTCCGTCTGGCACCGCCCCTCATTCTCATGGTCTCCAAAGAATTGCTCCACTGGTCCGTCTAACGCAATACTCCCGGCAGTTCGCACAACTATGGTCGATGCCACACTACGGCAAAAGGCACCTTATTCCCTCCCTCCTCCTAGGTCGTGGCCTTGAGGTGTCATGAAGGATGAGCTCATCCAACAAGGTGAGGATATCCTCTGATTTTTTGCCAAATTTTCATTCTGATCCACTATACGATGAATTGCTATGAGCTGCTTCTGCTGCGGCTATATGATGCATTGCTATGAGCTACTCCTGCTGCTGCTAGATGATGAATTGCTATGAGCTCCTGCTGCTATATGATGAATTGCTATGAGCTGCTGCTTGCTACTATATGATGAGTTGCTATAAGCTGCTCCTGCTGCTGCTATATGATGAGTTGCTATAAGCTGCCCCTGCTGCTATATGATGAATTGCTATGAGCTGCTTCTCTGCCGCTATATGATGAATTGCTATGAGCTGCTCCTGCTGCCGCTATATGATGAATTTCTATGAGCTACTGCTGGTATATGATGAATTGCACATCGCTGTCTGTATGATGAGTTGCTATGAGTCTGCTTTGCTATATGATGCTTTCAGGTGGCTGCTATATGATAATAACCAGCCACTTGGACCATCAAATTTCAATAAATAATTGTTCTTCATTTAAATGTGGGTCATGCGTTCTTCATTTAAATTAGGCAATGTGATCTCTGTGGAAGACATTGACCAAATTAGATTGTGCCAAGTAGATGGTATCTTTGTATTTGCATTTTGAACAAATAGTGATGGTATGTTTTCCTATCATATTAATTACCATAGTGGGTTCAATTTGTGATGTTTGCAAGTCAAATTAATTTTCATATGGGCAGAAAAATGACAAAATATAATGCAATCTAGCCTTTTCACTAATCATACCAAAGGTAAGCTGAAAAGGAAGGCAATGAAAAGAACTGGTTGGCTTATTACCAGGAGCTTATATTCACATGTGCTTATTTTCTTACGATAACTCGTAATAACTGTCCCCAAGAAACTTGGCCAATAGAACTGACATACAAATAACATGTCACGATGATTGCAATGGAGGAGTGACCTACCATAGCACATTGTATAGGATCACCGCTGCCTCTCCTTTTTTGCGATGTTCCATGAAATTGCCACATACATCTTGTACCTTTTCATTGTGTAACCCTATCTGCAAGTTGACACGGCTAATTTCAGACATCTCTACGTGATAATACATTGCATATCCCTTGCGCATATTTAAACCACCGATTAACAATTGTGTGTGTAGCATAAACTAGCCATGACCCTGTGTGCTGGACTAGCAGGCACTCTAAGGGAGCCTAATGTAGTGCACTGGAATTCCTACATGCCACCTACGATTTTGTGTAATGTACTACATTTGTTCCTAAATATATGTCTTTGTAGAGATTCCAGTATGGACCACATACAGATGTATATAGATGCATTTTTGAGTGTAGATTCACTCATTTTTCTCCATATGTAGCCTATAGTGGAATCACTAGAAAGACTTATATTTAGGAACGAAGGTATGAGGTAGTATCATGTATGACATCTACATATCTAATTTAGCAGCCATTAGTAGAAATCATTGTCTGCACAAAGGGGTTACTGGTCGAAAATCCTAGCAAAGAACGCTGGCAGGCACACACCAATACAAGAGAGAGAGACGCACTTACAAGATCATAGCAATACCTCAGTCCAGGATCTTGGTTGGCCAAGCTGTTAGATCCAGAAGAAACGTCGTCCTTGTAGTTTTTGCCAGCTGCATAACAAGTAACAACGACATGTTAGTATATTTGAAGTACATTGGGCAGGTGATGCTGGACGGGTTTAAAGGTGAAGTACCTAGGCCGTGGCGGGTGCTTGGCATCTTGCCAGACGGTGGGAATCAGGTTAGAAATGTCAAGGGTGATGACGCCGCGCTGGCTGTCTCGGGGTTCGGTAAGGAGATCTAGAACCGTCGAGTAGGGTGTTTGTGGAGCGGCTCCCGTAGGGTGGACTACGGTGTGGGCGAAGCGGATCTGTGGCCATGGACGAGGGCGTCGGTGAAGCTGCTCCGGTGGTTGGGTTAAGGATGGTGTCGACAATGCGAATCTGCGGCCATGGACGGGGCGTCAGAAGCTCCTCCGGCAGGTTGGATGAGGGTGCGACGAAGCAATGTGGCCGTGGACTTGTGAGTTGAGAATGGTATAGGCGAAGCAACTCCGGTAGGGTTGACGATGGTGTCGGCGAAGAGGCTCCGGTAGGGTTGAGGAAGGTGTCGGCGAAGAGGATCAGAGGCCGTCGACGGGGGCGTCGGTGGGGCGTCTCTGGTGGGGAGCATGAATGAGCCGCTGCAGATGCGCTGCGGTTGACGAGAGTACCGGCGAAGCAGATCCGGCGCCGTGGACAAGGCCGACACTGAATGGGCTGTGGTACAGTGGTGGATGAGCAGTCTACTTGTTTCTAGTGGAGGTGGGAGGGGTAGATGCGGCCGCAGAAGCAGATCCGGCGAGGTGGACGCCGCTGGCAGTGAATGGGCCTGCATGCGCGGTGGATGAGCAGTCTAGGGTTTCGAGAGGGGAGGGGTAGAAAGGCCGATGAAGTATGGACGGCGTGATGTAAGATGCTCTGGTGATGTGGAGTTAGTCGTTTTTGCAGGAGGGGGAGAGGAAATGGGGGTGCCGTGTGGTGCGGGGAACCGGAAGTTACCAAAGCAGCCCCGACCTATTATGTAGATGGGGGCGGTATTGTTACTATTGTTCTCCGTGCACCAAGGACAAAAGGGGAATTTCGCATGCTAAAGACTAGGTGGTGGAAATTTTAGAAGGAGGCGGGAGATTTTGCCTCCCGCGGGATCGTTCGTATCCAGTTTCAACTAATTTTTGACCGTGCTAGCGGGAAGGTCATGCGAGACTGTGTACACGGGGCTCACGTCAGCATTTAATAACTGGTGTGATGTCCACCCTAGAAAAAAAGACAATAACTCGGGATGATGCGCCGATAACTTGGACGTTCACACGGGCGCGGCCAGTCGTACGGGTGTACTGGCGTGTTCACAAAAAAAGGATCAAACGCTCAGCCTATGTATTTCTTGTGTAAATAGATAATTTAGTGCCATTGGTTATTTACTTCAAACATAATGCATTGACGTGTTAGTGTAGATGCGCATAAAAAGAAATGGATATTGTAGTCCGCTACTTAAAAGTGTTACCTCATATGATTACATAGCCTCCATTTCATAAATTCCGTACTCGTTGAATTCATATATGAATATTACATATATTACTTCATAATAGAACCTTAAATCATCCAAGACTAATGAATTTGAATGCAAGAGTAACAATGGTGCATGTACATGATAGCTACATTGGTTGTTTGAAGGAACATCACTGTAAATTTGGCATGCACAATTGGAAAGGTTTATTTAGATAAAAAAATGTGATATGTGAGTGTCCAATCTTTATAGCGTTGAATCGATATTGTACCTTTGGCCACGATACGAAGTAGATATTGATTTATGTTCAAGCGATGCACGTCCATGATCGCTAGATAGTGATACGTGAATGAATTGTTCAATCTCTATCACACGCATACATATGTCATTTCCCCGTGGGCATCAGAATCACACACGCGCACTTCATGTATTTCTCTCCCTCCATCAAGGTTACAGTTCGTCTTTCTACCCCGTCCTACAAGTCTCTCACATATAAACACACACACTCTCTCTGTCAAACATGCCCACCCCTTTAATTCAGCCCACCCACAGCCACTAATGTATCAGAGGATAATTATGTCTCTCACACATATGCTTAAGGTTAACTCGATTTCCGGAACCATATGAATACATACAATGGGATTCCATGAGAGCACCTTTCGTTTTGAGATTTCGCTCCCTCTCTCTCTCTCTCTCACTCACACACACACACACACACACACACAAACACACGTGCACGCGCGTAGACATTGTTTATCGCTTCATTTTTTTCCGGCACTTGCATGCACACCGTTTGTTTATCTCCATGATGCTTTAAGTATGCCTCGCACACATCCTATCTACCTATCCCTTAATATAGATATGTGTCACACAAACTCCTTCTCCCTACTAGCAAGATGCCCATGCGTTGCACGGAACATCAAGATGCATTTGTATGAGTAGTTTATCTTGTGGGAGAAAAGGATGAACGAGGGAATGCCTTATTTGCAAATGTGGAGAGGGGTGTGGGTATCTTTTTGCAAAATTGCCATAGTTTCCTTCCTATCCGTCAGATATAAATTGGATGGCCTATACAGCAGGATGGCAGGAACAGCATCATCACCAACTCTGTTTTTTATAAGAGTAGAGATATGTAAGTGTCACTGCCCCCCCACCCACCCACACACACACACTTCCCGACACCGAAGGAGTAGGGTGACACCTCGATACTAATCTATCGAATGGCTTCTCTCTCAAACACACACACACACACACACACAAACACACACACACACACACACACACACACACACTGCCCGACACTGAAGGAGTAGGGTGGCACCTCGATCTTGATAGTAATCTATCTACTCCTCTTTCAAACACACATAAATATCGTGAGAGACTAGCAAGATGCCCATGCGTTGCACGAAACATCAAGATGCATTTATATGAGTAGTTTATCTTGTGAGAGAAAAGGATGAACGAGGGAAGACCTTATTTGCAAATGTGGAAAGGGGTGTGGGTATCTTTTTGCAAAATTGCCATAGTTTCCTTCCTATCCGCCAGATATAAATCAGAAGGCCTATATTGCAGGATGGAAGGAACACCATCATCACCAACTCTGTTTTTATCTCTACTAGCAAGATGCCCATGCGTTGCACGGAACATCAAGATGCATTTGTATGAGTAGTTTATCTCGTGGGAGAAAAGGATGAACGAGGGAATGCCTTACTTGCAAATGTGGAGAGGGGTGTGGGTATGTTTTTGCAAAATTGCCATAGTTTCCTTCCTATCCGTCAGATATAAATCGGATGGCCTATATTGCAGGATGGCAGGAACACCATCATCACCCACTCTGTTTATTTATAAGATTAGAGACTCCTATAAATCCGTCATTTCTGACCATCAGATCTACATCTAACGACTATGATGTAAGTTGTGGCATTTTCGCAACAAGACCCCACTTCTCTACTCCAATTTGCAGAAACCCCTTAGTATCTTGAAACCAACCACATCCCTCCCCCAACTCATCAAAACAACCAGAAGGAATATATTTTGAGTGAAACCTAATATGGTTATATTTTTAGTGATATATACACCAAACTAGAGTGTTTTTCTTTCAAGTTTGTGAACATGTATTATTATACTCCCTCCGTCCGGAAATACTTGTCATCAAAATGGATAAAAGGGGGTGTATAGACGTATTTTAGTTCTAGGTGCATCTCTTTTTATCCATTTTGATGACAAGTATTTTCGGACGGAGGGAGTATTTTGGATCTGTTGCAACGCACGGGCACATTGCTAGTAAGAGTAGAGAAAAGGATGAATGAGGGAAGGCCTTATTTGCAAATGTGGAGAGGGGTGTGGGTATCTTTTTGCAAAATTGCCATAGTTTCCTTCCTATACGTTAGATACAAATCCGACTGCCTAAATTGCAGGAAGGCATGCACACCATCATCACCAACTCTGTTTTCTACTCCCTCCGTTCCTAAATATTTATCTTTTTAGAGATTTCAAAAAGTGACTACATACGGAGCAAAATGAGTGAATCTACACTCTAAAATATGTCTACATACACATCCGTATGTGGTAGTCCATTTGAAATCTGAAAAAACAAATATCTAGGAACGGATGGAGTATAAGAGTAGACATGGAGATATATCTCCAGCATGGTCTACAACAAAAATGTGTTGGACTGGTTGGCGCCGGATGCTCGCAACACGATGACCTGAGCTTGAATTATGTCTTTAACTTTAGATTTTTATGTTATATATTACTTATTTAATATATAATTCTTTCGCTACTGCACTGACAATGGAACCCACAGAGTACTTAGAATACAAGACTAAGGATGGATTTGTTTCTTTTTAACTTTACATGCACGGTTGTAGCCACCCTGCAAGTCACGTGTACACTATACATGCAATTAACTTTTTATAGAGGGAGAATCATACACGCAATTAACTCAAATGGATTGGATGTGACTCTATTATTTCTAGCACAAGAGCATCCTTTCACAGAGAGCGACATCAAACGCCAACGGCATACATTCTCACAACTCTAACCAACCAGATGAAATTCGTGCAAACACGGACTGTTTTCATATAAGCATGCATGATTTCGTATGAAAAAGTCGGATCTTCATATAAACATGATGGATTTCATTACATTTACATGAACTAAGCAGTGCTAATCTGGCTCTCTTGGTATAATTAATACTCCCTCCGTCCAGAAATGCTTGTCCTAGAAATGGATCTATCTAGACTTATTTTAGTTATAGATACATCCAATTTCTCCATCCTTAGAACAAAAATTTCCCGCCAGCCGGAGAGGGAGTACCTAATCTAAATGGCCGCCCACAGATCCCTTTGTCTTCCTCATGTCTGGCGGACACTTGCGGGGTCGACGAAGGTCCTCGAAAGAGAGGAAGCAACAAAGAAACCACCTGAATGCGCAGCTGTCGCCTTGGCGGTGGCCTTCATGGGACCCAAGTGGCGGCGGCATCCCATGTTCTACTTCTCCTTGATGATGGCGATGGACACAGAGAAGCTAGCCACCGACTCGTCACTCTCCATGCACCCGGCTTCTGTCTCTGCCTGCATGGCGCTGCCGCAGGCACGGGAGGCACGACCGCAGGCACGGGAGGCGCGCCCACAGACACAGGAGGCGCGTCCACCACAGACACTGGTGGCACGGTACGATGCGGCAGCCATGACTCCCGTACAGGCGTGCTCGCCGCCGTGCCGGCGTGGAGCAACTCGCCACTCCTCATCGAGATGAACTGGAGCGGCGAGTTGCTGAACCACACGCCGGATTGGGGCGGCAACTAGCTCCGTCGGGCCAAGCGAGGTTGATGAAGCACCGAGCGGCCTCGCCCGTATCCAAAGGGCTCGGCGGGCCACCTAGCCGGGTAGTATGCCGGAGAACGGCTCCTTGGAAGCCATTGGAAGAGTGGAGAAAATGGTGAAGGAGGAGATGGGGGAGCAGCGGAGGGGTGCGATTCTTGCCCGATGTCTGTCTGGCCTCGTTTAGATAGAGGGCGGACGGTAGGAGCTTGGTCGGCGTCTGGCCTCGTTTAAAATGAGGGCGGACGGGAGGAGCTTGGTCGGTGTTAAGTTTAATTCCGGCCTGGTCATGAACGATGTAGCCAGAGTAGGTTTCTCGGTTTGCATGCGGGTTTAACGGAGGGGTTTGATGGAGGCGAGGAGGCGTGTTTAGCCAGGCGTGTAGCGGGCGGCGCAGTACTATTCGATTTGACAGCAGGCAGCGCAGTTCCCGATACGACTTTAATGCAGACAAGGGAGGGGTAGCAGTTCCCGAAATGTTGAACGACCAATGATGCATCCTCCTTCAATTAGCATCGTGCATGCATGAGGAAAGTAATGGGAGGAGGACCGGGAAAATAGGCTGCACGATGTGAATGCAACGCAGTTTGCACTCATATAAAGGCGCCTCTCCATTCCAATGCATCTACCACATCATACGCACCTAAGCATTTGCCTAAGCACCTACACTAAGCACAAAAGTGCTCACTCCAGACCCATGGTGGCGATGCGCGCGAGCGGCAACTGGCTATGCCAGATGGTCCACGGCGCCGGCCTGCGGCATGGCGCCGAGGATCGTCTCGAGATGGTGTTCGCGACCGGCTGGTGGATGGCCGCCATCGATGCAAACTATGACTCTCAGTTGGACCAGATGATCGTTGCCACCACCAACAAGTTCACCATACTCAAGAAGCTCGGGGACAACATCGCCGTACTCCTCCAGCCCGCGCGCCCGGGCTCCTCATTGCCTGCCGCCCTAATCAGCCTCCATGGCTGGAACCTCTTTCAAGCACTGGTGGCCCTGCGACTGCCCGCCGATGCCACGAAAAATGTCCACCCAGAGGTCGCGCTCGCCGTGAGGCGCCTCGCCCTGCAAGAATTCGTCGACCTACACATCCTCATGTACGAGCAAATCATGTACATAGGTATCTACAAGGCCATTGAGGATGCTACAACATTGGCTTTCCCCAACCGGCTGGAAGCCTTGGATGCCTTTGCTGAGAAGCACCTTGACCTCGCCACCAAAGCTGCCGCTCCTTAGCCGCCGGTCGGTGGCCCGGTGCACTAAGTTGAGGAGGAGGAGGTCGTACGTTGATGGATGCAACTTTCTTCTTGCCTCCTGTAACCACCACTGCGATCGCATCATCATGGTGTTAATTCTTATTGTGCTATTGCATTCTCGTTCCAGTCAATACTGACATGTGTGATCCCTTTGCTTAATTATATGCATCACTGTAACTAGTACTCCATCCGTCAATTTATAAGTTGTGCTTACCTTTTCCATCAACTTCGCGCAACGCACGGGCATCTTGCTAGAAACACTAGAACATGTCAGACCGCATGTGATCAAATCGATGATGCGCCAACCTAGCTACTACGTACCCTGCTTATCTGGCGGAAATAGCCCCACCCTAGCGTTTCCAATTGTTATTTCTATCTATCGATCGTGCCAAGGAGCAGAACCAAATGTTACAATTTATACATTTTTCTCTACTCCTACTACTCCTATAAAATACTCAGTTGGTGATGGTGGTGTGTCTGCCATCCGTCGTTTCTGAGCATTAGATCTGCATCTAATGGATGTGAGGTAAGTTGTGGCATTTCTCTACTCCTATAAAAGACTTAGTTGGTGATTATGGTGTGTCTGCCATCCGTCATTTCTGACCATCAGATCTGCATCTAACGACTATGATGTAAGTCGTGGCATTTTTGCAACAAGACCTCACTCCTCTGCTCTAATTTGCAGAAACCCCTTAGTATCTTGAAACCAACCACATCCCTCCCCCACCTCATCAAAACAGCCACAAGGAACATATTTTGAGTGAAACCTAATACGAGTATATTTTTAGTGATATATACACCAAACTATAGTGTTTTTATTTCAAGTTTGTGAACATGTACTATTCAATTTTGGATCCGTTGCAACGCACGGGCACATTGCTAGTTTGCAACAATAGCCCACTTCTCTACTCCAATTTGCAGAAAACCCCTTATTATCTTGAAAGCAATCACATCCCTCCCTCACCTCATCAAAACACCCTGAGAAATATATTTTGAGTGAAAAGTAATATATTAGGAGTATATCAAAACAAGAGTGATTTCTTTCAAGTTTGTGAACAAGTACTACTATTCTACTACTTTGGATCCGTCGCAACGCACCGGCACATTGCCATTAAGAGGAAAAGGCCTGCCGCATTCGCGTCGCACCCTCACACGCCCGGCAATCGGGAGTACTCCACGGCCCGTACGGCACGCCACAAAGCTAGGGAAGGCGTGTTGCCTAGAATTTTCACTTTCATGTGGGACCGCCGTCGAGCAAACCGACTATTGGCAAACCGCACCCCGCCCGCCGCCGGGTTGGAAAACAGAAACAAGGGGAAGATCTAGCTGCAGCACAGAAGCCATGAAATTTGGTGTCTGATGGGGCGCGTTGATAGAGTGTTATTTATTCATAACTAGCAAGATGCCCATGCGTTGCATGGAAAATCAAGATGCATTTGTATGAGTAGTTTATGTTGTGGGAGAAAAGGATGAACAAGAGAAGGCCTTATGTTTGCAAATGTGGATAGGGGTGTGGGTATCTTTTTTGCAAAATTGCCATAGTTTCCTTCCTATCCGTCAGATATAAATCGAACGGCCTATATTGCAGGATGGCAGGCACACCATCATCACCAACTCTGTTTTTCATAAGAGTAGAGACACGTAGACAGGATGCACATAGAGGAATTTTGTTACTGCACGTTGTTACGTACTACTAGTACCTACTCCCTCCTTCTGGTTCACTACTAGTACTCCCTCCGTCCTGGCTTATTGGTCCCCTTTGTACTCAATTCATGAGCTCGTTTTCCTCAAGAAATTGTCTTTACCAATGTATTAATATCGGGAATGCATGCGTGAACAACGAATGATTAAACCTTGCATGCAACATTTTGACAAAGCATTGACTTAGGAACGTGTGAATGTGAGGGACTACAACCTCGTGCATGCATGCAACAGTCACACGTACACATGGATGCAAAAACGTGCGCGACACCCTAATGCATGCATGTCTGAGCACACGACGAAACACACACGGTCACGCTCAAGTGCTCAACTTACATGTGCATGCACACATATACTCAGCCAGGGTGTGCTAGTGACCGTATAAACACCGGAAAATGTATATGTTAACCGCAATGAGCGTATTATGAAGTCCACTGACCGTATTTTTTACAAATATACAGATATAGAGAGTAGAATGCGTGCAATGCACGTGTACCATACTAGTTGGTTACCAAATCTCATCTAGGTTTGGCATGAGCTCGTACTGCGGGAGCACCACAAGGCCTGCCGCAGGAGTTACATTTCCCTCTCGGGGCCCACGGGACCGAGCTTCAGTGGCTTAGTGCACCGGCCTATGAGTCAATGTCATGCGGACCTTAAATGCGGTTGCCCACATGTCATTCTCATGGTGGTGGCGTAGTTCGCGACTCACTCGTTCGAGATGAACCGGCCGGTGGTGGCGTGGTCGTGGCGAGGGTGGCACAACTGGGCGTCAAGGCGTTACGAGGCGTAGATGGCCACACCGGCGGGTACTACCTGTAGTACAGAAGTACTCCAGTCGAGGATTGATGCCCGGGATGAAATGTGTCACAACCGCTGGATGAAAATTTGATGGTGCGGGAGTACAGATCGGAGCACAGGAGCGGAGCAGGCAAACCGTGTCCAATCGGGTGTGGCTGTGGTAGAAAGTTGATGGTCACCGCAGTTCAGCTGGCCCGCATGTCATGCACACAAAGGCAGATGAGCGGTGGGGCCGAGAGGGATGATGCACACGTCGGGGGACGTCGTGCTGTGGGTTGGAGCGGCGTCGTGGGAATCGCGTGTGGGTGTGGTAGTGGTAGAAACAAGAAACGTGATGGTCGTCGTGGTTCAACTTCCATGGACAAGCTGTCATGTCTGCTGACACATGCATTGCATACCGCTCACTGCAAGGAGCAGTAGTAGAGAAAACTTGTTCCAAAGATACCAATTTTCCGACAAAATTCTAGAGATATCATTAGTTTTTACATATGGGATTACTCCTGCAAGGGTCAATCACAACAGGTGTTTTGTAAAAAAATGCATCTTGATGTTCCCTGCAATGCACGGGCATCTTGCTGGTTACAGAACAAGCCCACACGGGCATCTTGCCGCAGGGTGTGCCACCGACCCAAACTCAATTTTTTTTCCGGACGCTTAGGTGCACCGGATGCCGTGCCACGCTGCAAAATGTAAAAAAAAGCAGCTCCATTTTTTTAAAACCTGTTATCTTCAAACCATCAAAACAACCCGAGGAATATATTTTGAGTGAAGCATGATTTACTTTTACTGATATATGTATATCAAAACTAGAGTGTTTATATTTCAAGCCCGTGAACAAGTATTATTCTACTAGTTTGGATCCATTGCAATGCACGGGCCAACACATTGGTAGTAGTAGTCTCTATCTCTATCTCTACTCTACTCTTACTAGTAAGGTACACGTGCATTGCACGCATGAGATTTGGCAACCAAATTATGAATAAACACCACACTATAGCATGTAAGCTTTGAGTCATATATGCATGATGTAGATGGTCGTTTAATTTTTACAGTTCATCTCATTCAAAATCAATTAGCTTTTATAAAAAAATATAATCTATTTTAAGATTCATGGAATTCTGCGCTGTAAAGCATAAAGTAAAAAAATAATGGCAATTCATCTAGGAAAAAAATTTGGGCAATTATGATACGGAAGATTATAGAACAAAGGAGAAGTGCTCGTGTTTTGAGATTTGTGCATTATGCTTTAGTTCAACCATGGAGTATTCTACATGTGGCAGAATCTGGTTAAATGTAGATGATATCCAATGATTGGTAGTGCTCGGATTTGCCATCTCTGCACCGTCGGATTGGCTTCATGCAACGACCGTCTTTCAAAATTATTCGCACACTATATAGAGGTATATATAAAAAACAGAGTTGTTGATGATGGTGTGCCTGCCATCCTGCAGTATAGGCCGTCTGATTTATATCTGACGGATAGGTAGGAAACTATGGCAATTTTGCAAAAAAATACCCACACCCCTCTTATACTAGCAAGATACCCGTGCGTTGCACGGAACATCAAGATGCATTTGTATGAGTAGTTTATCTTGTGGGAGAAAAGGATGAACGAGGGAAGGCCTTATTTGCAAATGTGGAGAGGGGTGTGGGTATCTTTTTGCAAAATTACAATAGTTTCCTTCCTATTGTCGGATATAAATCGGATGGCCTATATTGCAGGATGGCAGGCACGCCATCATCACCAACTCTGCTTTTTATAATTGTAAGAGCTAGGCCACCCTGTAATATAGGCTGTCCAATTTTATATCTGATGGATAGGAAGAAAAGTGTGTCAATTTTGCAAAAAGAAACCTACACCCCTCTGCACATTTGCAAATAAGGCCTTCCCTCGTTCATACTTTTCTCTCACAAGATAAACTACTCATACAAATGCATTTTGATGTTCCGTGCAACGCACGAGGATGTTTCCTTGGGGGTCTCTCCAGCGCGGCGTGGCCGTAGTTGCAAGTTGATGCCCCTTGAGATGCTGACGTTGAGGGGCACTTGGATTTTGTCCGATGTGCAGGTAAGATGAGTTTGATCACGTAGTAAATGCATTCTAAAGACTACTTACGTGTCCATTTCCTAATTCTCCCCCCGCCTTTGTTTCTGTGTTAGGCTTGGTGTGAGTGGAGATTGGCTTGCATATGTGCAGAAGGGTACCAACATCAATTTGCACAACATTTACAATGGTGACACCGTTCCCGTAGAACGTTTGTCCAACATTGGGATCAACCATGCAACGGGCCACCGCCTGAATTGGTACGATGGAACCACGATGAGATTGAAGAAGATAGCACGAACCTTGCACATGGCGGTCAACGGTGGACGATGCTGTCTGCGGTCGATTTGTTGCCGTACGAGTACGAAGAAGTTGTGGTCCTTTCTAACCTATCTTCGCGGTGAAAACTAGGGGACTTGTTTCGTATGGGACACATCCTACGGTATACTCCCTCTCTCCCAGTTTTTTTGTTTTGATTTTTTTTGTTTTATAAGTTTCAAATTCAAATTTAGAGCTCCCCATCACATGTTGAGATTACAATGTCCATTAAATCATTGCGTGCATGTATAGTAAAGAAACAAATCTCGAGTTTGCCACGAGTTCGTGCAGCGGTAGCACCACAAGGCCTGGCGCAGGAGTTACATTTACCTCTCGGGGCCCTCGGATCTGAGCTTCAGCGACTTATGACACCTGCCTTTGAGTCAATAACATGTGGACCCGATAGGTCGCTGGTCCACATGTAATGCTCCCGAAGGTAATGGGGCCGAGAGGGGTGAGCCGCAGGTCGGGGGACGTGTGGTGTCATGGGTTCGAGCGGCATCGCGGGAATCGTGTGTGGCTGTGGTAGAAACTTGATGCTCGCCGCATTTCAGTTGGCCCACATGTGATGCACACAAAGGCAGAGGGGCGGTGTGGCCGAAGGGGGTGAGGCGCACGTCAGGGGATGTGGTGCCGTGGGTTGGAGCGGCGTCATGGGAATCACGAGTGGCAGTGGATGAAACGTGATTGTCGCTGTAGTTGAACTTCCATGGACAAGCTGTCATGTCTACGAACACATGCATTGCATACCGATCACTGGAAGGAGTAGTAGAGAAAGCTAGGCGGATAAATAGTTCCTTATAGTCAAGCGGACCCACGCTACTACTTGTTCCAAAGACATGCACACCATCGAAATAGTCCATCTATATCAATATACACAGAGAGGGAATATTTTTTTACAAGAGAGGAAATAGTTCATCCATCCATAATGCCCTGATGCTGGTGCAACATCTTCTTCTTCTTCTTCTTCTTCTTCTTTTTCTTCTTCTTCTTCTTCTTCATCTTCTTCTTCTCATTTTCTTTGGGAGACGGCTTCGCAACAAGCTCTCTGGACCTTACAACTATCTCGAAACTCACACGGGCATCGAGGGCAGCATATTTTATCCGCTCGTATGTCAAGGGATAATTCTCCCATCCAGACAACCTTAATGCCAGCGTCTCGTCACCCTTCTGAAGATTTGTTCCGAGCACAAAATTTGCTACGTCGAATAGGGTTGGTGTCGGTTTATCACAATCTTCTACATGAATTTTTATTTTGGTTTGTACGTCAGCGATGCTTTTCAAATCAAGGTTCTACGGCTCCAACTTCTGTTTGTCCCCTGTGATGGTTGCCCCACAGAAGTATATGTCCTCCCGAGACAAGAAATTTTGAAGCTCACCTGGTATGGAGGGCGCGTGTATGATGTGGTACACCAAAACATCATCTTCGAGGCATAGCTGAAGGACGGCAGCGCGTTGGATCTTCCCAATGGCACGCTCCGTGTACTCTGCATCGAGACCGATAACCTTCATCTCCACCTTTTGGAGGGACTTGGATACATTGTTGATCCACTTCGGAACAACCCTTGGGTGGTCAGTGACTGTGGCAACTATGCTCAACGAGCCTTCGACGTGGACATGTTGAACGCTAAAAGCCTGCATCTCGATCTCTTTCGCCATTTGGAACCGTTGGACCGGAGGGCTATGGTTTGGAGAATTAGGATTAGATGGCTAGTCTAACTGAAGAAGATGATTATTTAAAGGGGCTTAGGAATTACTCCAGGAGGATGTGAAGAGGTTAAAACAATGTGAATGCAGTGTGCATTGGATGCAAATGAATATGAAGGAGTAGTGAAGAAGCCGAGGAAAATCGGTTCCCGATGGAGAAGTAAATGGGAGAAGTGGCATGTAGGCAGTTGATTAGATGGCTAGGTAGACTAAACGAAAAGGCTACGCGGGTAGACTGAGAAGTGGGGCCTATCCCTATATGTGCCCATACTTCTAGCGCTACATGTGCCACTGGCTAGTTGAGGTCACTCTGTCGAATCACCGTGGCGTGACATTTTATGATTCCTTTTTATTTCTGCACCCCTCCTGACAGGTGGGACCTATGCAAATGGATAAAAAATGTGTCGCAACTGGTTCGGATGGATATTGGCACGTGTGTGGGAGACACAACATTCTCTAGTTAAGGAATATGCGGTTATCCCCAAAAAATAAAAGTTCTTCTTCGCGCTTCCGCATGCACGAGAATTTGGTTCTGCTCACAATATGGATGTTACCTTGAGGATGAAGTGAACCCAGAGGCATGCTAGCACGGGAGTACTACTCATGTTCCTAATACTCCTACAACTACTACTAGTAGTAGTACAACTGTGGTACACTTGATGGTAAAAATACTATTATTCATCCGGTCCTCACAGTGAAGTGACAAGACCCTGCGCCCGAGGTGACACCAGTCCAGGCAGCGTGTCCGGGTTACCAAAGTCAAACTCACCTTGTGCACTATGCAGTCACTGTCACCGTTGCTGTATAGCATGCCTCGCCTCGTCTCCCTCTCCCCTAGCACGAATCCATCTCCATCTCCGTCTAGCCGGAGATCCTGAGGTCACACTTCATCATCTCATTGTGCCCCCGCGTACCCTTGACTCGCTCGCCTCCCCCAGTACCACTATTCCCTCGCTAGCCGCTCCAGCACCGAGAGCCTTCTCCCCCGTAAATCAAGCCCCCAAAACCCCACCTTCCAAACTCCACCATGGCCGAATGCGAACCGCATAACATCCATATGAGCCGCGATTAGAGCAATCTCCCCAGTGACGTCCTTGACCTCTGTTGTTCGTGTATGCATATGTTGAGCACCCTGCGGCTGGCTGCATGCTCGAGGGGCATGCACACGGCCATCATTGAAGCGAGGCCTAAGGTTTTCAAGACACCCTGCTTGTTGCTATCTGGTCTTGCGAGATTTGCTCACCATGATACGGAGGCGTACATGACGCCCCTCGACTTGAATCCGACCTCCATTAGCCGAAACTTCTTTGTAGGTATGTAGTGGGTCGCCGTACACCATTTCCCTTGACTACGATTCGATCACCATCGCTCGAAACTTCTTGCAGGTATGTACTGGGTCGGCATAAACTCCCACTGGATGGCTGCCGTCAGAGAAGATGGGAAAAAGTTCGTGCTCGTGAACTTACAGACCTCCCATGAGATTATCCTTCCTCCGTTGCATGATATAGAGTTTTACCATCGCGGTCCAAGTCATCTAAATTACGTCGTCAGTTGGACACACCTTATTTTGCAGAAGATTGTAATCTGCCAAGTGCCCACACGACATGAAGATTACGCAGACTTCAACCTAATTGCCTTGTTCAACAAGGGACTCACCTATCTTTCCGCCGGTGCCTTCTTTAGCTGGAGACAGCTCAACTTGCAGTGGATCATCGTCAAAGCTGATACACACTTCTGTGATGCTATTGAACACAATGGCATCATCTACGCGATCAACAAAGCAGATGGCACCACGTATTGCTGGGAGGGCGTGAGTAAGTTGTTTCCGTCTGATGTTAATGATGATGCCATGACCTTTATTTGAACTTTTTGTGATGATTGACATATCCTGTTTGAGCAAAATTTGAGTAGAACTATGGCAATGTATTAAAGACGCTGTAAATCAGCTATATTTGGAATGAGTTAATTCATGCGATTGTGACCATGTCATTACAGCCAATTTGTACCCCTGAATAATCAAACGGTTAGGAAGATACTGATATTCTCCTTATTTTATAGTATCTATGTACTATTAAATATGAGTGTGTATCAATGGCCATGTTAGTTTCCTCATTTTCACGATGTAGAAACATGCATCACACTGTTGGTTTCATCTAACCATACATTAGGGAAGTAAATGTGCATCTGGAGAACTCTATATTTGGAAGTAGTGAAATCCTGTAATGCTTACCATGTGTACATACCTATGTTCGCCCTTCAGCAATCAATGGCTAGAATAATATGCTCACAAAAATTTTGCCCACAGAACATGAGTATATAACAATGCATGGTCTGTTAGTTTCCTTGAAGAATTTGTTTGTGAGGACAGAACATGATTACATAACATGCATGACATGGTAATTTCCTGTGAAAAATCGATTGTGAGATAACATGAGTATAACCATGCATGGCACTTCTATATTTTCAAACCCAGTATACATTTCCCTGTATTTTCCTCCCAGTTCCAACAGGGACATATCAATGTTGTTTCTTGAATTATCCTACTCATACTCTGAACAATGCTGATCTTACATTAACAACGCCTGTCCTTTTTGATATGATGTAGTGTCCCTACAGTTACTGCCCTTTGTAATCACACCACCTTTGCCAAAAACAGGGAAGCACAACTGGCTCCTCGCTCGATCAGATGATGGCAAAAGACTGATGATCATTTGGACACATGAGCCGGAAAAGTTATATTGCAAAAACCCCACTGTATGCAAGCACCGTGAA
This sequence comes from Aegilops bicornis, assembly GCA_021605145.1. NCBI lineage: Eukaryota > Viridiplantae > Streptophyta > Magnoliopsida > Poales > Poaceae > Aegilops > Aegilops bicornis. Next base: position 520,028,731 of record CM038670.1, on the reverse strand, counting down.
ATAAGTGAGTATCCGAACAATGGTTGTTATGTCTATGAGCAGGATACCAGCTTGTTGGGGCCTTTAAGATTTTTGAGTTGGAGGCGGGTAAACAGCCTTGGTTCACACTCTCTGTTTCTCGGACTCAATTATCCAATTAACCAGGAGATCACCATTGGCAAGGACCTTGATGGCAGAGAGGCTCTGTTTGCTATGGAAAACTGTGTCTACACGGCGAGCCCTAGGAGTTCAGGAGCAAACTCCCTGATTGTCAATGATACAGCCTGCAGCCAAAAGAAGGTGAGAATGACAAAGGCCTATGGATTAACTTTGATCCTTGGATGTGTCGAGTCCGACAGGCAGTGATGTGATTCAAGCCTTCAGGTTGATAGGTAATTGAGCTGTTGCGTCGAAAGGGTGGAGTACTGGTGTCTCCGGATCACTGGTGGCTAAAACGGGGCTGCAAATTATGATGGTGTTGGATCATCCCTCTTCGAATGAATTGTTGTCTTTGCTGCTTGTTCTGGATGGGTAGTTCTCCCTTTTGTTATGCATATTCCTTGTCATTTGGTCATCCTCGTCTATGTCACTCTTACTATGTAATAGTTGCCTCTATTTAGAATGTCATTCTCGTCTGGATCATGAGAGTCTGAGCGCTGCAGATGGGTGCGTTTTGGTGGTGTAGCAAGACTTCTTATGAACTATCATGTCTTGCTTTTTATGTTAGTAGTAGTCATTAGTCAGTGTTTGAATGTTGTATATATCGTTGTTTCAAACTGTTTATTGTCTCGAACTGCTGGTGGGCTAAATGTGGGCATCACCATTCTCCAGTGTTCAGAGTATATCTCCTTTTTTTAAGTTATAATTTGAGCTCAGTGTGTTTTCGATGATGTACACTTGTTTGGGCCAGTGAGGTGTCGTTGAACATGGGCCGAGTAGTAACGCAATTCCAAATAGGTCAATTATAACTCTCAGGCCGGGCTCTCAAAATATCTTCAAAATAAAAAGGCCAGGCTATAAAAAAGAATAGGGACTCTTAGGCTGACATGTGGGCGCCACCAGTGTTTTCGTGAGCTTGCGCTCCGAGAGCATATTGGCATGTGTTCGAAATTCATGCTACCTTTTCATCCCCAATCTCCCGCCCCTCCCCCACCTATGGAATCTTGATTCCTACTCCAGTTCCCCCAAATCCCCCTCATGTACTCCCTGTACTCAAGCGCACTATCATGTCACCGGTCAACGCGGATCTCTGAGCCGGAGATCCTGAGGTCCGTCCTCCTTCGGGCGCTGCGTGCTGTCGCTCAACAATGGTATGGTGGCACTTGACGACGCCGGCAAAGTGCTGATGGTAACCATCAACAGCGACCGGCCTCCCATCTTGCCGGACGTCCTTGTCAAAGCTCTTGGCATTGCACATGGCATCCAAATAAGTGACTTGATCGTCGAAGTCTGTCCGCTACCGGCTGATTTCTACGTCAGGCTCCAGACAACTTTCGACTGCAGTCATGTGTTCGAATCTTCCCGGCGTTTGTTCTGCGATGGCGCGCTGGTGAGCTTTGATCGGTGGCACCCAGGATGGGGCTCGGTGCCCTCTGAGCTTGAGTTTTTAACAAAGCATACCTTCCACGGCATGCCTCGACGTGCTTGGAACAGTGAGTCCATGAATGAGCTTATCAGCGACCTTGGAGGTGAGCTTGTAAGTATGTTTGTTCCTCCAGACTGCTGGGCTTTGATGGCTATGGCATGGATGAAGAAGCCGTCCACCATACCGAAGGTGATTGGTGTTGAGATACCGGTGCAGGAACCAGGGTTGTACTATTCGTCGCCACCAAGGCCGCCGCGGACCACGTTAGGGATGTACCTGTATCGAGTGTTCGTGCATGTCGAACAAGTGGTCAATCCATCAATCAAAGTCCTTCCGCCGCCGCTGGTGCCCGGGTCCGTCAACGACGCCCATTACAGGAGTCAACGTCAGACTTTCCCCGTGTTGCTCGGAATGATGGATGGCACAGGGCCTACTCCATCGCGTGGTGGCAGCCACTACTTCTTTGGGAGAAGAGGCAGGGCTGGCTGCCTGGATGTGCTCTAATTTGAGGTAACAACTGAATCTTGTCAGATACTGGTTAAATCTAAGCTATGGGTGTGAAGCACTGATGTGGCAGTACATTTGATTGTGATCTGTTCTATTTTTTTACCTGAACTTTTTTTTAGAAAGGGTTGTACGTCAACTTATTGTTCTAGGAGAACTTATATATTGTGTTGTCTGTCTGTTTTCTTTGCACAACATTCAAGATATTTCCCCGTCATTGATAAAGATGATGAACCGTTATGTACGAGTTCGTTGGTTTCAACATAGCCCTACCCGTAGCGATACATTGCTTCCACCCTGATTGTGCCACCTGCGTGAAATTTTTGTATGCAAGTTCAGTGTGCTATGATGTTCTATATGATTGTGTCAACAATATAAGTTTTTACTGAGCATCGTCAATGCATATGGCTGAAAGATGTATTTACGAGCATCGACCGATGGGTCTCTCTCTCTCTCTCTGTCGGGGAAGCTGATCTGGCCCACGAACACCTATGGGACCGGCGGACCGAGCCCCTTTTGGTTCGGCGGGGGGCGGAGGTCGCACGAAGAGCAGATCGAGGCGAAGCACACGAGCAGTTTACCCAACCGGAGCTCTCCGGAGAGATAACACTCCTATTGCTGCATGTCCGAGTGTATTGAGTTCTTGCGTCAGAGCACCGAGTGCTCTGATACACACAAGCTGCTAACGAGACCGGCGTGAGTGTTCTCTGGCCGAACCTTTCGACCTCCCCCTACGCTATGCATGGGCCTCCTTTTATATGCTAAAGGGGTCTCCGACAAGTGGCAACGTAGACAAGGGTAAAAATGGAAAAGGAGTGGTTGGTAAAGCTACTTGTACAGTGTATCATACCTAACCCTGACGGCAGGAGACAAAGGCATTAAATACCCGTCTACGTCGCCCTAACAGTGCAGAAAGGGACCGTCAGGGGCGCCACCGCTTGCCACGATGGCAATCTTGTCAGCGCCGCTTACCACCGCGCTCCTTCAAGACGGCCTCTTGCCACAGCGCTACCGGAAAGGTCAGGCGACACGTTAGTGGATGTCTTGGAGCGCAGGTCTGGTGAGGGTCTGCCGCGGCAAGCGCCTTTGCGGTTGTTGTCTTGTCGCGTCCAAAGCTTGTCGCTCACGGGCCTTCCCGCAAGCTCCTCTTGTCGGGGCCTTGTCTCCTAGGTGCCTTGGGTGGCCTTCCGGCAAGCTCCTCTTGCCGGGGCCTTGTCTCCTTGGCTTGAATACTTTGTTCTTGAATGGCTCCAAAGGAACCACGGAGGACCTTGGCGGTCACCCGGTAAGCCTTGCCGCGGAGGGCTGCAACTACCCGTGCACAAGTTCGGGATACTAGGGTACCCTACTCTAGTACACCGACAGGAGCCCCCGGGCCTGGGCCACACACAGTGCCGAAGCGCTGTTGGGCCAGGGCCCAAACAGGGCACGGGCACGCGGCCCGGGTTACGCCAGTAACTCACCCCGGACCCACCACGCCCTCCATTTAACGGCACGCTACGAATGCGGCGTCGTGTGAGAGATCGTGGGTGAGATCGTGGGTGGTTTCTTTATTCGAAAGATGTAACGTCCGCCCCTCCCTCTTTATAAGCAGGGGAAACAGGGGCAGTTCGCCCATCTCGCCAGTTGCTGTCCAATCTCGAAAAACCCCCGCTGCCTCCCCCTTCTTCCCAAGGCTGAAGAGAGAGCAGCGCTCCGCCCCCCATCGCCACCAGCATCACCAACGCCGTCGATCTCCCTCACCACCTCCGCCATGGCTCCGAAAGCCGACAAGGGGAAGGCCGTGAAGTCGGCCGAGGCGCTGCGGAAGGAGCGGGCAATCTTTCCCCCCCAGCTCGCCGCGAGGGAGCTGAGGGAGTACTACTACCTCTTCTAGTCGACGGAGACGCGAGCGCATCTGCGCACGAAGGTACTCCCAGCTGCTGCTTTGGAACTGGCTCCGAATGGGTACCATTTCTTCGCGTTGTTCTTCTACTGCGGGCTCTGCCCTCCTTTCTCTGAATTTTTCTGCGATATCATGAACACCCTCACGGTTCCGCCTCCTTGACTTCACCCCCAATGCTGTTACGACCATGGCAGTTTCGCACATATCTGCGAAAACTTTGTCGGGTCCATCCAAACGTAGCCCTTTTCCGCCACTTCTTTATGCCCCGAGTTGAGAGAGGGAGCCTCTTTCCGGTGGGATCGCCTGGATCTCGAGGACCGGCAAGAAGGAAGCTTATCTGGAGGGAGAGCTCCGTAGCAAATGGGATGAGTGGAGAGCAGACTGGTGCTGGATTGTCGAGGAGAACCCGCAGCCGTTTACCGCCCAGCGCCAAACCTCAGTAGCGCGCGGCAACGATTGGAGCAGTCTGGCCCCGGAAGACGCTAGGCTGAAGATTGTCGTCATTCGGATCCTACGCCTGAGGCTTGCCGGACTCACTATAGGCGCCGTTGGCGCAGATTTCCTTCGTCGCCGCATCGCCCCCCTGCATGAGAGGAGGAGACCCCACAGGAGTTCGAACAGCGGATATCATGCGAGGCTGCGCCGGGCCTCAACTTCAATTTCATCGTCCTAGAATCGACGCGATACAAGCCGTCGCGCCCATGACGCCGCTTCCACCATGACAAGCACATTTGCTGCCGAGCACCTCAAGCCGCCGCTGGCAACCGGAGCGGGGGCCCTCGCAGACCACCGCTTCGCTTCCGCCTTAAGCGGCCAAGGAACCTTACTCCTCCGCCTCATTTACTAGAGGCGAGCCAGAATTTGATCTCTCGCGCTCAGCTCCGACGAGGAAGAAGAAGAGTAAGATTCTTTGCAGCATTTGTAGTTCTTGACTTGTTGCTTTGTCTTGTATCTGATTTGCTTCACTCTGAACCCATTCCTTTTCAGACGCTGGCCGAAGGCGTCGAAGAGCCAAGGCCCGGTGATTGTCATCGCCGAGGATGAACCCACCGCGACGCAGGAGGCGCGTCTGAGACCACCTTGCAGACGCGGCAACTCTTCCTCAAAGCAGCCCCAAGCGTAAGTATATGGTTTACTTACTGCTATAAGGCGTTCATGGGTGCCCTTTCTTTGCAGATATCTGACTGCTGATATCTGTAGGAGCAGAGCAGACTAACCAGGAGTGCCTCAAGCCGCCTCCCCGACATGCCTTCGCCGACTACACCGCCAAGGGAGGATTCCCGAAAGGGCGTTCTCCGGCAAGGGAGACTTCTCCGGCAAGGGGCAGTTCTCCGGCAAGGGACAGCTCTCTGGCAAGGGACAGCACCAGCGATCCCCTGGTGGCGGAGACCATGACTGCAGACCCTAGCACAGAGCCAATGGAGACCGAGGCCGCCGGCGAGGAGGACGCGCGCGGCAATACTGACGACGCCGCTGCCATCGGAGAAGAAGCTGGCGCTGACGAGCCCGCCGGCGAAGAGGCCGCCAGTTGCCGCCGCAGAAGCCGGGCGAGGGGTCCGGCGACGACAGACCGGACGCCCCGAGGCCGCAGGAGCGCCAGCGCTTACGCCGACCGCCGATCCCTCCGCCACAAGTGGCAGCGCTGGCTCGAAGAGCCTCAGCCGCGCTATTTGAAGGTCAGCGATGGCGTCTTCATCAAGCTCCCATGGGCATCGAGCCTGTGGCGCCCGGCCGAAGGAGAAACTTTTGATGAAGAGCTGCTCGCCTCCGCTGGATCGACGCTGGTCGACGACCAAACAAAGGCAGCGAAGTCTCGAGGAGGAGCAGCTGCTGCGGAAGCCGCTGTCGCTCTACCGCGCCCGACAAGCCAAGCTGGAATCCCGGAAGCGCTTTGTCGCGAAGGTGGGAGCAGAACATCGAGAAGCGCGGAGGAGCTCCGGGGCCTCAACCAGAAGCTCTCCGGTCCTTGGCAGAGGAAGGGAGCGACTTCGCCAAGGAGCGCAAAGCCTTCCTCCTCGAGAAGGCCAAGCCGAGGAGCAACGGCTTGCCGCCGAGAAGCTATCTGCGCAGGAAGGCGAGTTGGCGCAGAGGAAGGTTTATCTTGACAGCCATGAGAGGATCTAGCCACGCGAGAGCAAACATTTGGCGGGGCTCTCAAGGAAGCAAAGGATGCTGCCGCAGCTGCCGAGGCCGCCAAGAAGGAGCTGGAGACGAAGGTGATGCAGTGGAGGCCAATCTCAAGGAGAGCGGCGAGGAGCTTGCTGCACTCAAGCATGAGCGAGAAGGACGCCTACACTCTTGGCGAGCTGCAGGGCCGTCTCACCGAGAGGAGCAAGGAGCTCGGCACCGCCAAGGACTCCAACGCAGATCTTGAGTTGAAGCCGACCACCTTGACTCGGGCTGGACGGCGCCAAGGAGCAGGAGGTGGCCTTGAAGGAGAAGATCAAGGTCGACGAGGCGCTTGGGCGAGGCCGCCGCCTGTAATACCTTTAGGGAGAATGTGGAGCACTGGACCGAGGGTCTCGTGGATGTTGCTGCAGCCATCGACATGGAGCTGGCGCAGCTGGGGATGAAGGATCTTGGATATTCCTCCGATGAGCACCTCCGACCCAGTGCCAAGCTCAGCTTGTTCTTCAAGGGCGTGGTGACGGCCCTCTAGCGACCCCGGGAAGAAATCCCAAAGCAGCTGGCCGAGGAGTCACGCCAGATCTGCGCGGGAGCTCTTCAAAAGGTGCTGATGAAGGTGGCCTTCCGCAATCCAGGCCTCAACCGCACTAACGCCCTCAAGTCCTTGCCGCGGATCTTGATGTGGAAGCGCTCAAGACCCTTTGTCGCACTCCATCGTGGGATGTGGTGAGCGGGATCAAGAGGGTTGAGGGCGATCGCGTAGATTAGGCCGCCCGCTTTCTCTTTTTCTTGCCGCTGCTGGTCATGTTATGAGAACAATCTATTAGAGCCGCGACAAGCTATCTTGTAATATAACTCTATTTCGGGTAGCAATTGCTATGTTATTTCCTTTACTTGGTTCCTTCCTTTGTATGTTTTGCCCCACGCTTTTAGGGAACTTGTCGTATGAGGCACCGGTCATGGCCGAGTGCTGAGACGTCAACTTCTTTGGCGGTGCTGCTACCGACAAGAAACCTTGTCGCAACTAGTCGCAGCTCACTTAAGTTGTTGAGCGGACTCGAAACAAAGTAAGGGCGCAACTAGCTACGAGTTAGTTCCTCCACGCACAGGTTTTCCATACAAAGTACGGTCGTTCGAGGAAGATAACTTAAAATTTTAAAACTGATTGCTCAAACTTTAGCAACTTAGCTTTTTCATCGCTGCTTGCTTCCCGGTAAGGCTAGACTTCCTTGAGCGACGCTTGGTCCACACCATTATCTTCTCCTTTCCCCCCGCAAACTTGTGGGCGAGGGAACCTTCCTTTCTTTGAGAAAGAGAAAGAAGAGAAAATAAAGATATGGAGCCTTATGGCACGTTATTGCTTACCAGGGGTAGGTGCTGCACAAAGTGTCAGATAACGCATGCAAAAATAGAAGTAGAAAGCATGAAATTGACAAGATGTGCGAAGCACATTAGCCTTACTTATGCATGGGGTCTGCTACCGCTTTGTACAAAGGATTACATGCAACATCGACAAGACTTGTACAAAAGGTGGTTGCCGGAACAGGTTCCGGCAACCGCGCCCTACGGGTAAAACTTACGAAGATTCTCAATGTTCCAGGAGTTGCTCACCGGAATGCCATCTTCGGTCTCAAGGCGGACAGCGCCAGGCCTAGTGACTCGTTTCACCCGGTAAGGGCCTTCCCACTTTGGCGTCAACTTGTTGGAATTGTTGGCGGTCTGAACGCTACCAAGAACAAGGTCGCCTTCCTCGAGACTTCGGCATTAACTGCGGCTATGGTAGCGGCGCAAAGCTTGCTGTTATCAAGCAGCTCAGACTGAGCTCGAAGACGATCCTCCTCAAGGAGCAGCGTCATCTTGTCGCAATCGCTCTTGCTCAAGCTCATCATAAGCGAGCACTCGAGGTGATCCGTATACGAGTTCCGTGGGGAGAACTGCCTCTGCTCCATAGACTAGAGCGAAAGGTGTCTGGCCAGTGGCTCGATTTGGCGTCGTCCTGATCGACCAAAGAACCACCGGCTGCTCTTCAATCCAGTTCTCTCCGCACTTGTGCAGCCTGTCGAAAGTTCTGGTCTTGAGCCCGCGCAGCACTTCAAAGATTCGCCTCTCCGCTTGACCGTTACTTCTCGGATGAGCAAGCGAAGCGGCAGACCTTGGCGCCAAAGATCTTGGACGTCTTGCGCATGAAGGTGCGGCTCGTGAATTGGCGTGCCGTTGTCGGTGATGATCCTATTAGGGATTCGAAATGGCAAACAATCGACCTAAAGAACTTGATCACGATCGTCTTGTCACCTTCCTCACAGCTTCCACTTCGGCCACTTTGTGAACTTGTCGATTGCAACGCATAAGTACTCAAAGCCCCGACAGCTTCGGGGAAAGGGGCCGAGGATGTCGAGCCCTGCACCAAAAATGGCCAGGATAAAGGGATCGTCTGGAGAGCTTGAGCTGGCTGGTGTATCTGCTTGGAATGGAACCGCACGCTTCACACTTGGTTACTTGTGCAGTTGCATCACGGAGGGCTGTCGGCCAAAAAGAAACCTTCTTAGGAACGCTTTGCCAGCAAGTGCTCTGGCGCCAATGTGGTGACCACATATGCCTCCATGTATCTCTGCCAACAGCTTTTGTCCGTCTTCCCGGTGAATACACTTCAATTTCACACCGTTGAGTCTTCTTCTGTACAGTGTGCTGTCAACAAACTGGTACATACTTGACTGCCGGGCTACTCTTTCCGCTTCTTCTTGCTCTTCGGGAAGTTCTCCTGTCTGAAGGAAACGGACAATCTGCTGTGCCCATGCTGGAGCTTGCGGCTCGACAACAAGGACTAAAGGCACATCTGCTGCTGCGGGAACATCCGCTTCTACGGCGAGAACCTGCGGCTCAGCCGGAGCTTGACGTTCCCCGACAAGCTTGCCGGAGCAAAACTTGTCGGGAGCGTCTGCTTCAACGGAACAAACCCTAGGGCTTGCGAAGCAGCATCGCTTCCTCGGCACCCTTTGGTGTTGATCTTGAGGACCTTCTTGACGGCGACTTCGGGAAGCTCACGGAAAATAGTCACCAGAGATCAACTTCCTCTTCTTGCTCTATCCGGTTGATGGCTTTACTGAGACGGTTGAGTCAGCTTGAGCACAAAAATCCTGGTTCCATTGTGTAACTTAAGTGAAGTGCACTTCGGCTGTGCCATCGGCAATGTCGTTTCGAGCTCTTGGAACATGTTCCATTTGTAGGCCGTCAAAGTGCTCTTCTAGCTTTCTCACTTCATCAACATAAGCTTCCATCAATCGGACTCGATAACTCTTGTTCACTTGGCGGATGACAAGTTGTGAGTCACCGTGATAATGAGCTTCTTGATCCCAAGGTCTCATCATGCGATCTCGAGACCGACAAGCAAACCTTCATACTCTACAAGATTGTTTGTTGCTTGCTCCTTGGGAAAGTGCATCCGGACTACGTACTTGAGGTGCTCTCCGGTGGGTGCAACAAGTAGCACGCTCAAGACCGGGCGCCTTTGCAGCGAGAAGGCACCATCAAAGTACATCAGCCACTCTTTGCTTGCTTCCTTGACGGGATGCTCGCTTCGAATTTCTTCATCTTGTGTTGGCGCCCATTCTGCTATGAACTCCGCCAATGCTACGCTTTTGATAGTTGAAGTGCTCTCAAACTTGAGGCCAAAGCTTGACAGCCCAAAGGCCCACTCAACAATCCTGCCTGTTGCCTCCGGATTTTGCAGTATCCTCTTCAGCGGAAAAGCAGTGGACGGCTGTGATCTCATGTGCCCGGAAGTAATGGCGCAGCTTTCTCGAGGCCATGAGGAGGCCGAAGCAATTTCTCGCACACCAGAGTACCTTGACCTAGCCCCTGCAGAAGGGAACCGACAAAGTAAACTGCGCCGCACCATTCTTTTTCGCATCTTCTCATGCGTCTGCGTAGATCCGTCCTTGTCGGGAACAGAGCTTGCCGGTGAAGCCCCTCGCTAGTCGCCGGATGCATCCGCCATGGTTGCTAGCTCATCATCCGCCTCCCTCTCTGCATTAACGCAGCACTAACCACTTGATTGGTTGCCGCTATATATAGCAGCAACTTCTCTTGTGGCTTAGGTGCGACAAGTGTTGGAGTGGAGGACAGTATCTCTTCAAGTCCTGCAGCGCAGCCTCCGCTTGAGTCCATTTCATCGGACCTGCCTTTTCATATTTTTTAAAAATGGCAGGGCGCCAGCAGACCTAGAGATAAACCTGTTGAGAGCAGCTACGCAACCGGCAAGTCTTCGTACATCCTTGACGCGCTTTGGTGCTTCAATCTGCTCAATGGCCTTGATCTTGTCGGGATTGGCTTCAATTCCCCGCTGAGACACGAAGAACCCGAGAAGCTTGCCGGAAGGGACTCCAAACACACACTTCTCAGGGTTGAGCTTGAGGTTGATCTTGCGCAGATTTGCAAAGGTTTCGTCTAAATCTTGAATCAGAGTCGCTTTGTCCTTGCTTTTGACCACTATGTCATCCATGTAGGCTTCCACATTTCTGTGCATTTGCGGCTCAAAAGCGTCATGGACTACTCTTGCAAATGTTGAACCGGCATTCTTTAATCCGAAAGGCATCCGTATTTAAACAAGATGTGCCACATGGGGTGATGAATGCGGTCTTCTCCTCATCCTCTTCGCCATGAAGATCCGATGATATCTCGAGTATGCATCCAGAATCAAAGCAAATCACATCCGGCCGTGGAGTCAACAATCTGTCGATGCGCGGCAAGGGAAATGGGTCTTTGGGACAAGCTTTATTGACATCGGTAAAGTCGATACAAAGCCTCCATTTCCCGCTTTGCCTTATGCATAACTACAGGATTGGCCAACCACGTAGGGATGGAGCACTCCTCGACAAGGCCTTCATCGCTTCCAATTTCTTGATTTCTTCGCGATGAATTCTTGGCGCCCACCGCTCGCCGTGACTTTTCGCTTGACGGGCGCAGACGAGGACAAACGGCAAGATGGTGCTCAATTACTTTCACGGGAACATCGGGGATGTCGACGGTTGCCACGCAAACACGCCGATGTTCGCCCGCAGGAAAGCAACGAGCGCCGCCTTTCCTATTTAGGGTCGAGAGTGGCACCGATGGTGAAGGTACCACCAGTGCCGCCCCTCCTTGGCGGACACCTTCTTGGTCTCCGGTGGAGCTTCCATCGTCTTCTTACATTTGCCGGTGGAGCTCGATGGTGCGTCCTCGACGGTAGCGCAGCACTCAAGAGGTGCGCTGCTTGCCGGAGTGGGCATCGAGCTCTTGCGGACTTGGTCTTCTTCTTCGCCCGGAGCTTCAGCCGCAAGTGGCTTGCAATCTGCTGCAGCTGCTGCTTCCCGGTAGATCTTGTCGGTGCAGATAAGAGCATCCATCTTGTCGCCAGGACGAGATGACACTTATCGGGCCCGGCATCTTCAAAGATGTTGTATGCGTAGTGAGAGGCTGCCATGAATTTGGCGAAAGGCCGGACGGCCAAGTATCGCATTGTAAGGCAATGGAAAGTCAAGAACGCCAAAAGTGACCCTCTCAGTCCCCGAAGTTCAACTCGCTGCCAAATGTCACCAAAGAACGTGATCTTTCCCTTCGGCTTGCTCCTTCCCGGATTGATTCCTTGGAATGTGCCGGTCTCCGAGCTCGCCATCGTGGATCCGGAGTTTACGGAGCACCGCGGAGGAGATCAGGTTCAAGCCGCCCCGTCAACTAGCATCTTAGTGACCTTGAGGTTGCAGATAGTTGGTGAAACCAACATCGGCAAGCACCCGACCGCGATTACGCGATCGTGGTGGTTCTCAATATCAAAGATGATAGGCGTCTTGGACCATTTCAGAGGCTTGCGTGACTCGACGGATGGTTACGCCGCATTGACTTCCCGCATCCACCGCTTGAGCCGGGCGGTGTGAAGTATGCAGAAGCACCGCCACAATGCATGGACCTCTATGGCTTTCTCGAACTCCTGCTCATCGGTCTCGTCATCATCCATGTCTCCATCATCGCCGTCGTCTTCATCCTTGTCGCGCCGCTGGGAGGTCATCTCCTTGCCGCTGCTTGGCCTTGCTGGCGTCCTCCTCGGCCGGACGCTTTCTTGCTAGCTCCTCCGGCACCTTCCTGGGCCTTCTCCTTGTCGCATCGTTCGTATTCAGCCTTCGCTGCTCGACAAGCTGCTCGACCTTTTTGCAGCTCGGAGGTCATGGCCCTTGGTGCGGTGGATCTTGCAAGATCGTTTGTTGGAGCCGTCCCGCTGGTCACGACCGCCACAGCCTGGCAGTTGGTGCGCCGCAACCTCCTTGCCGGAGCTACCAGCTTTGGCTTTCTTGGCGCCACCTCCGCTGCGGACTGCTCAAAAACTAGCACATCTTTGCCTTTCTTCTTCCTGTTGTTCCGCCGCCGATTTTTCTTTGCCGGGCGGTCTCCTCACTATCGATCCTCCCGCTTCAAGATTCTCTCCGGGAGTCTCCTCCTTCCTCAAAGACGCGCACACTTGTCGGCCAGGGCATATAGTTCATCGACGCCTCTACGATCTTGCACATCGCCATCTCCTCCGCATCCTGCGGTTTCGTGACGCTCGATGGAACACGCTGATTACCGCGGTAGGTGGACATCTGGATGTTGTGTCAGTCTGTGGCTGAATCTCGAATGTATTTGCGCAAGGGCTCTCCTTCCTTCCGGGCGGCAGATGAAGGTCGCTTTCTTGGCCATGGGGCTTGTGGTCGCTGTAGAAGGCGCCGACAAACCGATGGCATAGATCTGCCCAAGAGGATATGGAGTTGTCCGCAAGTGCATGAGCCAGGATCTCGACATTGGGCTTGAGCACCAACGGGAAGTAGTTGGCCAGATCTTGTCGTCTCGCCCGCAGCTTGCACCGCGATGGTGTAAATGCCGAGGAACTCCGACGGATGCGCCCTGCCATCGCATTTCTTCGCACGTCGGCTTGCAATTCTTCTTGCTTGGCCCTTTGGACTTGCCGCAGCTCACAAGTGAACGCAGGGCAACCTATCACAGACGGCAAGTCGCTCGTTCTCTGGGCGCATGCATGTCGACAGAGGGCCTGGCGCTGGTCGGATTGACGCCGCGCTTCTCTTCGGCGCTCGATGCGAGTTCGAGCGTCTTCTTGCTGTCGTTCGTGAAGATGTTGGCGCTGATCGCGACGAGCTCGTGGATCCGATGATGCGGTGGAGTCGCTGTCGAGGTGGATCCGGCGAGTCGGCGATCTTGGCCTTCGGGGCGGAGAGTGCAGGGTGGTTGCACCCCCACCGGTTTCATCGCCACCGCTCGTGTTTGGCAGTCCGCCACGGCAGCGATGCACTCGCTGCCGCGAGCGTCGCCGCTGGCAAAGCCGATGAGACTCGAATGGTGGCCCTCCATTGATCGACCTTTTGTCGGCTGTTGGAGGGTAATCCAGAGCAGCTTGAGCTCTCGCCAAAGCTTCGCTGGAGTGGTGGGTGGCGATGGCGAACGGCGCGAGGAGCGGGATATGCTCGGACTTCTAACAATGTTAGAAGGAGCAGTATCCCGTCCAGGCGACCGTGCCTCGCTCGCGCCAGCATGTTGGCGTGCATGCTGGTCTTGAGCATCCCGAGATCCACCAGCTCGATCTTGGTCCAAGGAGCGTATGGCGTTGTGAATACCATGACGCTTGCCGGTCCCGCCTCCCCGAGACGGGCGCGATGCATGTACGGACGCCGAGGTCTGCGCAGCCTTGTCCTTGGACTTGGCAGCACCGTGGGCTCTGCCGACGTCCATTCTTCCGCTGGCGTCTACCCCACCACCCGCTTGCTCCGGTGGTGGTGGGTCCGACGCTGACGGAACATCCGCCAAGCCTTCTTCTTCGGTGGCATGTCGATGAAGATGATGAAGATCTAGCTTCGTGGACGCCGGATCAGGTTCACACAATCTCGACGCTTCTACCGGGCGCGCCAAAGATGTCGGTGAAGCTGATCCGCCCATTTAACACCTATGGGACCGGCGGACCGAGCCCCTTTCGGTTCGGGCGGGGCAGAGGTCGACGAAGAGCAGATCGAGGTGAAGCACACGCAGTAGTTTACCCAGCTTCGGAGCTCTCCGAGAGATAACACTCCTCTTGTTGCATGTCCGAGTGTATTGAGTTCTTGCTCAGAGCGCTGAGTGCTACAAAGACACACAACCGCTAACGAGACCGAGCGTGAGTGTTCTCTGGCTTCAACCTTTCGACCTCCCCCCACGCTATGCGTATGGGCCTCCTTTTATATGCTAAAGGGGTCTCCGGCAGGTGGCAACGTAGACAAGGGTAAAAATGGAAAAGGAGTGGTTGGTATAGCTACTTGTACAGTGTATCATACCTAACCCTGACGGCAGGGGACAAAGGCATTAAATGCCCGTCTGCATTGCCCTAACAGTGCAGAAAGGGACCGTCAGGGGCGCCACCGCTTGCCACGATGGCAATCTTGTCAGCACCGCTTGCCACCGTGCTCGTCAAGACGGCCTTCTTGCCACGCTGCAGCGCCAGAAAGGTCCTGTGGCGACACGTTAGTGGATGTCCGGAGCCTTGCAGTATAGAGTGGTGGTCTGCCGCAAGCGCCTTTGCCGCGGTTGTTGTCTTGTCGCGTCCGAAGCTTGTCGCCATCACCGGGCCTTCCCGGCAAGCTCCTCTTGCCGGGGCCTTGTCTCCTAGGTGCCTTGGGTGGCCTTCCCGGCAAGCTCCTCTTGCCGGGGCCTTGTCTCCTTGGCTTGAATACTTTGTTCTTGAATGTCTCCAAAGGAACCACGGAGAACCTTGGCGGTCACCCGGTAAGCCTTGCCGCGGAGGGCTGCAACTGCCCGTGCACGAGTTCGGGATACTAGGGTACCCCTACTCTAGTACACCGACACTCTCTCTCTCTCTCTCTCTCACACACACACACACACACGCACAAGTGGGACCCGTTGAATTATTTCTTCGCTCGTGGCAGCTTTTAATTAGGTTCCACTGTACACTATCTTTTTTCTTAAGTTATTAATTGAGCTCAGTGACTTCAAAAAGTTGTACAGAAGCCTTGTTTGGGCCTTTCCAGTGTCGCTGAATGTGGGCTGAGTAGCCATGTAAGGTTGTACTATACTACACAGGCCTTTTTTTCAACATCAGCAATGCACCTGGGCCGACAGTTGTACACAATCCGGGTGAACCTGTTATTCTCCGCCCTGCTGGGCTGCAAATCTTTCCTAGGAGGGATGCATTAGGCTTAACAAGAAAATGAGCTTTAAGAAATAATAAATGGGATGTAATTATAAAAACTGGGCAGTAACTATAAAAAATGCACCAAACACGTAATTAGTTTATAAAATATTACTTTTGGATTTTGAAAATTTTAATTTCTTTAATTGTTGTGCGCGCAATGCTTCGTTGGATTTTTACGTAATACAAATTTATATTGAAATTGTATTTAATATGACTAGAAATTTGGAGACAAGAATATTTTGGATCCCATCAAAATGTGGGAAATTTTATTTAATTCTGCTTTGAACGGTTGGTTGAAATTATTAATCGTTGCCGTAGCTAGAAAATGAGTTGTACTTTTAACAAACTGTAAATGGGTCGTAGTAATTCCATTAGAATTCAAAAATGGGCTATACATTCTTACAAATAGCAAATGGGCTATAAGTTCTCTGCCACACACTTGTGGGCCTACTAAGTTGACGCGGATGCAAGGCTTTGTCAACTTATAGTCAACACACGGTTCTAGCAGCAGTGTCCATTGGATGTCCATCCAACAGATATCGTGCTTCTTCTTCAATATCAGATATTCTAGCTTCAGCCGCCCAAAAAATGATTCCTCCCCCTTGACATCTGGAGCGCACCGTTTCGGAGGCTGGCCTATGGGCCTACAAAGTTGACGCGTACGAAGGGCTTTGTCAACCTAGTCAATATAAACAATTCTAGCTGCAGTGACCGTATGATGTCCATCCAACGGCCGTCGTGATTCTTCAACCTCTGGTCTTCTTCCTCTAGCCGCCCAAAGCAGCGCCGGTCGTGCCGCCTGCTCCTGGCTCCCGTGGCCGGTTGTGCTCCCGCGGAGGCCTCACCGCCCCTACCACTCCCATCGCTGGCCAGGCAATTTTGCGACGACATCCTCACACCGTAGCCAAACCAGTGAACCCTCGTACTCCTCTCCGCGTTGGCATCCACTGCCGCATCTTCCCCGGCTCCGCGTCGTCCCCTTCCTAGGCCTCGCCGTCGTCCACCGCCCTGGTGCTCTCGGTGCGGCGTGGTCAACATGGTCAAAGAATGACTTCCATCGGAAGAGTAATGTATGTGGAGAGGCTGACAGCTGGGTCCACGGCCGCAGCAAGGAAGTGCCTCCTTATTATGCGTAAAATAATGATTCCTCCATCTAACAGCAGGGACCCACCGGACGGGCCACCGTAGAAAAAAAGTTTCCCCCCTGACTGCTGGGACCCACCAGCTACATCTTCGCACGCAAGGAAGTGCGTCCATATTACGGGCGAAAAAATGATTCGCCTGACTGCTGGGACCCACCAGCTACATCTTCGCACGCAAGGAAGTGCCTAACAGTCGGGACCCACCTGGTCGAAGCATATGTAGCGTTGTCATTCTGGTCGCGGACGTGTACGTACATACTAGTCGATGTAGAGGCGCACGTGTCGTAGTAGAGGCGCGCACGTAGCATGTACACGTACGTACAGCGGCCAGGGTCCAAGAAAGAAAATACAGCCACGTACGTACATACAGGCGGGGTCTTGAACGCCTACTCACGTGTACGTACGGCCAGGGCTCGTGTACATGGTTGGGTCTAAACAGAGAAGCTGCGCCGTCGTCGTGTTCATGGGGAGGCAATCGGCTGGGTTGGAACGGAATGCGTCGTCGTGTTCATCGGGAGCCTACCGGCTTGGATGGAACACGCGATGGAAACGAGGCCTGGCGTACCGCAGAACGGAGGAAACAACCTTGTTCTCAACCAGCCACGATCGAAACGGGATCCTGTTCATCGGGAGGGGTCTGGCGTACCGCAGAACGGAGGAAACTGACCTCCTACGGTCGAAACAGGGTCATGTTGATCGGGAGGGTTGTGGCATACTGCCAAATGGAGGAAACGAACTCGTGTTGGAGCGCTATGGTCGAAACGGGGGTCCTGTTCATCGGGAGGGGTGTGGCGTACCGCAAAACGGGACTCCACGGGATACTGTTCATCTCCACATCGACCTCCTCCAGCCTCCACGGGCTACTTTTCATCTACCGTCGACCTCCTCCAGCCTCACCTGCGACTGTTCATCCCCGGGGTCCTGTTCATCCAGCCTCCACCGCTCCTCCACCGGCTACTGTTTAGCTAGCCCTCTCCAAGGGGTCCTGTTCAACCACCCCTCCATGGGCTACTGTTCATCCAGCCCTCCACCGGCTACTGTTCAACCAGCCCTCCACCGGCTACTGTTCAACGAGCCCTCCACGGAGTCCTGTTCATCCAGCCCTCCACGGGTCATGTTCATCCACCGGCTCAATCGATCGGGGTATTGTTCATCCAGCGGCAACAGCCTCTACGACCACGTGGTCCTGTTCATCCAACCCCCCACCGGGAACTGTTCATCCAAACCCCCTCAACAACACTCACTGTTCATCAAGGGAAGGAGGTAGCAG
This sequence comes from Aegilops bicornis, assembly GCA_021605145.1. Taxonomy (NCBI): domain Eukaryota; kingdom Viridiplantae; phylum Streptophyta; class Magnoliopsida; order Poales; family Poaceae; genus Aegilops; species Aegilops bicornis. The sequence continues at coordinate 520,011,040 of CM038670.1, read as the reverse complement.
TGTTCGATCGGCTTCAGTTAGCATCATGGGTATGTTACTAGTCTATGTTACTACCCATTGTGACTAGTCTTAGACTACCCACAGCGGGAGTAACATAGATGGTAACATCACACATATCTAGATAAAATAGATGATGTGGCAAGCAATTGAAGAAAGAGAGGCATGTAGTAACATAGCTAGTTACTAGTACTATGAGTAACATCACACATACCAAGGCAAGATGAGTCTATAACCTAATAAATGAAGTATTGCATGACACCACACATATGTTACTCCTCATTGTAGAGGTAGTAACATAGACTAGTAACATATGCATGTTACTAGTCTAAGTTACTACCCACTGTGGCTAGTCTTACTAGTAGTATGAGTAACATCACACATCTCAAGGCAAGATGAGTCTATAGCCTAATAAATGAAGTGTTGCATGTTACTACACATATGTTACTCCCCACTATAAAGGTAGTAACATTCTATGTTACTACCCATTGTGGCTCGTCTTAATTATGTCACTCTATTGTGTACTTGCTCTAATGCATATTATCATAGAGTAGCTAGTATCATATGTAGTACTTTATTTATATTGTTGCATGACACGTAGTAGCATATCATTTACTGTGATGCGGTTTCGTGATATGATACTTAACCCTCTCTTTCTTCATTTAATTAATTATATGACAGCTCATCAAAATTGCCTAGTTCGCATGCATGATACTAGCTATGATACCCCCCTTACTATCAGCCTAGCAAAGGTGTACATATCATTTGTGCGTCGCTTTGTGAGTTTTCATCCGTTTGTTCGAGAAGCAGGGAGAATTTTCAAACATTTCGGCCGCAAGGTGCGGCCACTAGCGTAGGCCTAGTTGGTATTTTAATTACAGAAAATTCAGATGGAGTTCGGACATCATCAAAATCGATGTGTGCCTGTGGCGTGCTCTCACGACCCCGTGGAAAAAAATTGGTAAAGTTTGGCACAAGTTTTGATGACCGCTCCTTCCAAACCGGAGCATCTCACATGAAGGATCATGGTTTCCCAAAAGGAGACATGTCAATTCAAACTCCTGTGGCCGGTGACTTCATCGTTTGGCCTGATAAAAATTTCCCCACGGCACGCAATCACCAATATACCACGTGTTTGATTTTCTGGTGCATTTGAGGTATCGTTAGCTATGTTTAAGACATTTTTTGAGATTAACATGCATTTTGTGCATAAAAATAAAATTACAACCAGAACTGCATGAGCTGTCGAAAGGGATGAGGATTGTCGTTCGATCTGGGACCATCCAATGGTGCAGACGTACGATTCGTGGGGTTTGGGTTCTGGCCAATCAGAAAGCACGACTCAGATCGTGGGTGGGGTGGCGGGGTTTGGTCGGCACACGGCTTTCATCAACGAACCGTGTGCTATTCGCAAACTAGATTGCATATATTTGTTCGAACATACTGTAGTGAGATCAATTGATTGTGCTACCTCTATGATATAATAGTAATAATAATACTAACAAAAAACATTTCATATTCATTGCCTGAGCTGACAGCATATCAAGGTCACATATTAACGGTTCTTACATCAACAGAAAACCGGGCATAACTCACAAATTCAGTACACGCGATATTTCTAAATTGAACGAATTAAGTTGCAGGGTAGGCATAAAGACTAGTCTTACATCTTAATTCCCATGTACATGGGGGAACTAGGATCATTAAGTTGACCCCGAATGAACTTGGGGTTTTTGATGATTTTACGCTGCTCTGTTACACGGGTGCGTGATCCCTTCGCTAGCAACTCTTCAAATTCACTCAGCAGACAGACAAGCGTGATGCAGTGGCACACCGAGATAGCAGGGTCGAGGAGCAAAGCTTAGTGCGGCTGCTGCCTGAAGTTCGACCTCCACTATCCCGCCATCGACCGCGATGGATGTGCTCGAATCACGCCGCCGCTGACCTCGATGGTTGAGCTCCTCCTATCTCCCGCCGCAGACCGAGGATTGACCTCCTATGACGCCGCCACCGCCCACCGACCGAGGATTGACCTCTTCTCCGATAGCCGCCGCCTAGGCCGCCACCGCCATCTCTATATGCAGTGCGGCTGTTTTTTTTACAGATATCCGTGGAGCGGCTATTTACACGGTATCTCACCATAACTCAATTATATGGACATGGTAGTACATCACATACGGTTATGTAACGGCAACCGTGTCTAACCTACGTTGTCTTCTCACACGGTTTGGTGCGGAAATCGTGTGTGACGTTGTAATACCTAACACAAACGACATGTACAAACAAAGGTGTCGATACAACATATATATAGTGCCATTAGTAGTTCCCGACCATTAGCTTATCTCCATAGTTTCCCCATTTCCCCCAAATCCCTACATAGCCTCCAAATTCCCTTACATGGCGTTGACATTGGGGGAATGCAGACGAGTGGTGCTGATGGTTTCGGTGCGGCTACTCCTGCTCGTATCGCCGCCATGACGGCGGTCGCCGCCGAGCACTTGCCTAAGGTCATCAAAAGGCAGGTGTACTATGGATCCGAATCATCCTGTCAGGTTCCAATCTATCCCGATCTTTTTTAGCATGTCCAAAGTATAGCTCCGTGCTGAATCCGTCCTAAATGACCCCCAGAAAGCAATGCGTCATTTGGATCCGGAGCTTGACTGCACTCCGCAACACGAGTTCGACTCGAGTTTTGGCGCCACCGAGAAGTACCAAAAGCTGAGTTGTGTGCACGGGCACACTCCCGCTCGACGTGTATGCACGAAGGGATTCAACATTGGCAAGAGGTTTCTCAGTTGCCCCTTAGAGGTTAGTGCTAATTAAGTTCATCATTTTACTTCAGTTAATGCCATCGCTCATCCAGAATACTATTTAACATTGGCAGGGATATGAGGCTTGTGCCTTTGTTAATTAGCTGGATGAAGAATGGCATGGCAGGGCTCGGAGTGTTATCACCAAGCTCACAGAAGGTAATGTAAAGCTGAAGAAGAAACTGGCTGATCTGGAATGTACAATCAGTCGATGAAGCAAGAAAGAATCAATCACAGGCAACAGATGAAAGCAAGAGAGAAGAAGGAACTAGCATGTGTACTTATGGTTATCGCTTTACCCATGTTCTATGCGCTGTTTGCAATGATGATTAGGGGTTTTGTTTGATAGTATTGCTAAAGCACATCTAGATGTGCTCTAAGTAATGCACATCTAGGTCCTATGCCATTGATGTTACTCGAAGATTCATGCAGATATTTTTCTTTGTCTTTTTTGTTTTCCTTCCTAGTTTGATTATTACTGGCTTTATCAATAAGAAGAGCTCATTGTATTTCTTGACAACTGTCCTACTCCGTTCGTACCGGTACCGGTGCATAATCCCAAAACTTGTTCCTTGTTTTTGTCCTGAAAAAGGAAACCAACCAAATAGTCAATAGGATTCCTGCGCAACCGCGGGAATTTGGAGCGACTGGGTACAAATAATTGTGGTTAATTATGTCAGCAGTTAGATAATACGTCAACCCTCGCTTCAATCCCCGCTTCAATTGGCAGTTCCTCTTCTCTGCATACCCCGCTTAAGTGTCCACCATCTTCATCGTCCCCGGCAGGCCGCGCTACACACTGGCACACACTCTGCAGCCATGTCGAGCGACAGCGAGGACGACAGTTCGGCTAGCAGTCTGGCGCCCGATGATAGGTCAACATCGGAATCATCCCGCTCCTCTTCCATGAGTCCGGGGTCAAGCCCAGACCTTGATTATATCCGGTTCATGGAAGGGACTCCGCCTCCGGAGTCGTTAGACGACAACCAGGCGGACGAGGAGCCGACGGAGGAGGAATAAGAGGACAACGACGATGATGAGGAGGAATGGTCAAACGAGGAGGAGGAGGAGGACTGAGGGAGTCCTGGATTAGGGGGTGTCCGGATAGCCTAACTATCACCGTTGGCCGGACTCCTGGACTATGAAGATACAAGATTGAATACTTTGTCCCGTGTCCGGATGGGACTTTCCTTGGCGTGGAAGGCAAGCTTGGCGATACGGATATGTAGATCTCCTACCATTGTAAATGACTCTGTGTAACCCTAACCATACCCGGTGTCTATATAAACCGGAGGGTTTTAGTCCGTAGGACGAACAACAATCATACCATAGGCTAGCTTCTAGGGTTTAGCCTCTCTGATCTCGTGGTAGATCCACTCATGTACTACCCATATCATCAATATTAATCAAGCAAGAGTAGGGTTTTACCTCCATCGAGAGGGCCCGAACCTGGGTAAAAATATCGTGTCCCTTGTCTCCTGTTACCATCCGCCTAGACGCACAGTTCGGGACCCCCTACTCGAGATCCGCCGGTTTTGACACCGACGTTGGTGCTTTCATTGAGAGTTCCTCTGTCGCCATCCTTAGGCCCGATGGCTCCTTCGATCATCAACAACGACGCGGTCCAGGGTGAGACTTTTCTCCCGGACAGATCTTCAGATTCGGGCGGCTTTGCAATCGTGGGCCAATTCACTAGGACATCTGGAGAAGATCGAAAGCTACGCCCTCGCCATCGTCAGATTTGGGAGTTTGAACTACACGGCCGACATCCGCGGAGACTTGATCTTCGACGGATTCGAGCCACAACCAAGCGCGCCAAGATCGTCTCGATGGGCACGATCTAGCTACTGCCAATCGGTCAAAGGCTCGGAGGACGCACCAGCGTCCGCTCCGACCCTTAGCTTCGAGCCGACTATGCCGATCGAGGACGAGTGGTCGGACACCGCCTCGGGGCTACGATCTCTACGGGCGATTAAGCCGAACTCCGTCCCCTGTCGCTGCGAAGACCGTGACTCCAAGGTGCCGGACTCCTCTCCGGACTATTTAACCCTCCGCGCCCCTGCCAATCGAATCCAATTGGGCGCCCGGTTAGGGAGTTCATCAACATGGACATCTTTCAAAGACTCGCCCTTTGGTCACATCCTGAATTCACTAAAGTCTCTCTCTTTATCGAGAGAGCCTGGCCGGACTACGATCAGGAATGTTGGGATGCGGACGACAAAGAAATTCAACGCCCACCCACCACCCACTTTGTAGCCACTGCCGATGATTTAACCGACATGCTCGACTTCGACTCCGAAGACATCGACGGTATGGACGACGATGCTGGAGACGACCAAGAACCAGCGCCTACAGGGCACTGGAAGGCCACCTCGTCATACGACATATACATGGTGAAAATCCCAAAAGATGGGAACGGCGATGGAACATCAGAGGATGACCCCTCCAAGAAACAGCCCAAGCGCCGGCGTCAGTGGCGCCGCTCTAAATCCCGCCACAACAAAGACGGTGATTCTAGCACGGGAGATAATAACACCTTGACAAAGGTGCGAAGACAACCCCTCCAGCAGGATTCAAAGACAGAGGAGGGAGAAGCCAGCCCTCATGATAGAGCGGGCATGTGGAGGTCGAGGACGATAATTATATGCCTCCCTCCAAAGATGAGGCAAGCCTCGACAACGACGAATTTGTCGTGCCTGAGGATCCCGCCGAACAGGAGCGTTTCAAACGCAAGCTTATGGCCACGACAAGCAGCCTCAAGAAAAAGCAGCAGCAGCTTAGAGCTGACCAAGACTTGCTAGCCGGCTGATGGATCAAGTCCTTGCAGCCAAGAGTACGAACTCGAACGCCCTCCAAGAGATACCTGAAACGCAGGCTGCTACCCCAATTAGAGGAAGCAGCACCCAAACCTACATCACCAGTGCATGATGCGGCCGACCGGCCACCTCGTGGCCGCGACAGAGAGGCCTCTAGACCCTCCATTCAAGCCGCACCCCGGCATCGCTCGAAAAGTACCAAGGCACGGGGAAACGCGCCAGACCTGCGAGACATATTGGAGGACAAGGAAAGGCAAACAAGATCGATCTACGGATCGCGTGGGCGTACGACACACGACGATAACCGGCCACGCCGGATACTGACAATTCCGGCGGGTCGAACATGAGACAAAGCTCATTTGAGCTGCGCCGTGATATAGCTCAATACAGAGGCGCCAAGACACCCACTATGCTTCACAGACAAAGTGATGGATCATCAAATCCCTGAGGGTTTCAAACCCGTAAACATCAAATCATACGATGGCACAACAGATCCTGCGGTTTGGATTGAGGACTACCTCCTCCATATTCACATGGCCCGCGGTGATGATCTACACGCCATCAAATACCTCCCACTCAAGCTTAAAGGACCAGCTCGGCATTGGCTTAACAGCTTGCCAGCAGAATCAATTGGTTGTTGGGAGGACCTGGAAGCCGCATTCCTTGATAACTTCCAGGGCACATATGTGCGACCACCAGATGCCGATGACCTCAGCCACATAATTCAGCGGCCGGAAGAATCGGCCAGACAATTCTGGACACGGTTCCTAACCAAGAAAAATCAAATCGTTGACTGTCTGGATGCATAGGCCCTTGCAGCCTTCAAACATAACATCCGCGACGAGTGGCTTGCCCGACACCTAGGACAGGAAAAGCCGAAATCCATGGCAGCCCTCACAATACTCATGACCCGCTTTTGCACGAGAGAGGACAGCTGACTAGCTCGTAGTAACAACTTGACCAAAAACCCTGGTAGTTCGGATACCAAGGACAGCAATGGCAGGTCGCGTCGCAACAAGCACAAGCGCCGCATTAACAACGATAATGTCAAGATACGACAGCCAATGCCGGATTCAGAGGCTCTAAACCCGCCAGCGGAAAAAGCCGTTCAAAAGAAATACTCAGGCCCGTCAATCTGGATCGAATACTTTCGATCGCTCGTGCCAAATACATGGCACCCTGAAAAACCAGCCAACCACACCAACAGGGATTGTTGGGTCTTCAAACAAAGGTGCAAGTTAACTGCCGAAAACAATGACCCGGGGCTGCATAGCGACGACGAGGAGGAGCCCCTACCGCCAAACAAGAGAGGATGAAGGGCTTCCCCCCACAAGTGCGGACGGTGAACATGATATACACAACCCACATACCCAAAAGGGAGCGGAAGCATGCACTAAGGAACGTATATGTGATGGAGCCAGTCACCCCAAAGTTCAACCCATGGTCCTCCTACCCGATCACCTTTGATCGAAGGGACCACCCCACTAGCATCCACCACAGCGGATTCGCCGCATTGGTTCTTGACCCAATCATCGACGGATTTCACCTCACTAGAGTCCTGATGGACGGCGGTAGCAACCTGAACCTGCTCTATCAGGATACATTGCGCAAAATGGGCATAGACCCCTCAAGGATTAAACCCACAAAGACAACCTTTAAAGGCGTCATACCGGGTGTAGAGGCCAATTGTACAGGCTCAGTTACACTCGAAGTGGTCCTCGAATCCTCGGATAACTTTTGAAGCGAAGAGTTAATCTTCGACATAGTCCCGTTCCGCAGCGGCTATCACGCACTGCTTGTACGAACCGCATTTGCAAAGTTCAATGCGGTGCCGCACTACACATACCTCAAGCTCAAGATGCCAGGCCCTCGAGGAGTAATCACGGTCAATGGAAACGCCGAACGCTCTCTCCGAACGGAGGAGCATACGGCGTTCTCGCGGTGGAGGTGCAAAGCAGCCTCTCACGGCAATTGTCGAGTCCGGCTAGTAAACGTCCCGGACACCGTCAAGCTACCGAGTAATCTACAAAAGACCGCCGCACGATCCAAGCATCGCTGTAGCAATCTGGCCCCAACCCCAGCCCTCGCGAAATTGCGAAGCGATTACGCTGGCGTACATAACTACGCCCGGAGATACCATGGGCATAAGGGGAGGGCACGACCACAAAGACGCCTGCACGCGGCTCAACCGCACCAGGGGCTCCTGATTGTGTCATTCTTTTTCTTTCTTCTTTTATCTTACTTTTAGGACTCCGTTTTTCAGAAGCCCTGTCCGGCTCTAGAATTGTCGAACTCACGATGCAACAGCTGTGGAAGCGTAAAGCTACGCCGAAAGTGTCCAGTGGTCTCTATTACGAGCATTATACCCGCTTTTACATACCATCCTGCAGCCTTACCCCTCGAGGGGGACATGTCAAATAATCCCATCCCTTGCTTATCGCACTATTTGTATCGCTCGCTTTCATTTCAGTACCTTTTGAATAAACAATACATAGCTTTTGCCTATTATTGCACTCCTTTCTTTATCTATATATATGTTCATTCATGACACGTTGCACCTGCATACACTTTGGTACAGCCAATACACCAGGGGCTTAAGTACCCCAAAGATATGGTGTGATAAGTCCGAACACTTTCACAAGTGCGGCACCCCGAACTTATAGCATTATATGCATCGGCTCCAAATCATGTCTTGGGTCAATAGTTGGGTTTGCCCGACTCCCAAGTTTTGGTACCTTACGTTCCATTATATCGGCTAAGGTAGCTGGGAGAACCAATCGCGATTGTGCCCCGTTGAGCTGGGCTGAGCACCTCGGGAGAAAGCTAAACTGACCGTCATGATAGGGCGAGAGCCGTCGCTGTTCGAGAGGTTTTTTCGGTCCCTAAAGACTTATGCCGCTTAGAGCGAGGAGTCGGCATTGTCCGCCAAGGCGTGGATAGCGCCTCAACTCGTCTTCCGAATACTAGGGGCTTCGCCAAAATTTAAAATTATAGAATTCTATTGCTAAGTGAGAGTGTTCAAGCACTATAGTCCGGTTGCCTTGTTCGCTATGCTGAGCGCCTCCGTCGAAGGACCCAGGAATGGGAACAAGAGCGCTCAAGTTTATCCCGAACACCCCAGCACTCGTGGCATAGGGGCTGAAGCCAACGACTTGCCATCTCTCAAATTTTATAACGGCCGCACAGAAGGTAATATTTTAAATTCACAAGCGTTGCTTAGCGCATATGAACAAGTTTTTAGCGCATGTGATAACAAATGCGAAGTCTATTCAAAAATTACATCTTTGGAGCATTCACCCGCTATATATGGCACCCTTCAGGACACCCTCATAGTACATTTCGGGCTTGCGATGCTCCTTGCCCGGCGGTGGCCCGTCCGTCACAAGCTTCTCAGCATCCATCTTGCCCCAGTGCACTTTAGCACGGGAAAGGGCCCGACGGGCACCTTCAATGTAGACGGAGCGCTTGATGACTTCAATCCATTGACAGGCGTCCACCAGCCGCTGCACTAGCCTGAAGTAGCTCCCAGGCATGGCTTCCTTAGGACACAACCGAATTATGAGGCCCTTCATGGCATGTTCAGCGACCTTGTGGAGCTCGACCAGCTGCTTCAGCTGGTCGCTCAGGGGTACCGGATGTCCGGCCTCAGCATACTGAGACCAGAACACCTTTTCCGTCAAGCTCCCCTCCTCGGCACGGTAGAATGCGGCAGCATCAGATACACTACGGGGCAGATCTACGGATGCTCCTGGAGAGCTCCGGATTCGGGAAAGTAATAGATAATTCACTTTCACATGCTTGCTTTGCATAAAGAATGCCTTAGCCGCCGCTATCTTGTTTAATGATTCAATTTCCTGGAGGGCTTTTTGGGCTTCGGCCTTAGTGGCTTTGGCACTCTCAAGAGCCGAGGCAAGCTCGGACTCTCGAAGTTCGAGTCACGCTCCAAACTCTCGTGTTTTTCCACGAGAGCCCTGAGCTCTTGCTGCACCTCCGCCACCCGCGCCTCGCTTCTCTCGGTCGGTGCGCTCCACCGCTTTGCTTTCGGCCGTGGACACCGCTTCCTTCAGGGTCGCCACCTCGTTCGTGGCCCCTACAATACCCACGTTAGTCATGTCATTCTTGCAACCAAATCCTTTCTATAAGGTATTACTTTAAGAAGGTATTACTTACCTTCCTTGTCCTCGAGCTGCTTCTTGGCAAGGCCGAGCTCGTTCTCGGACCGCTCGAGGCTCTGCTTCAATGCATTGACCTCCATGATCCAAGGCGGGCAGAGGTCAGCAAGAGCCTGAATTCCCAAATGATATACTTATGTTAGACTCCTCACGTATATCTTTTTAGATCCTCACCCAGTTTTTCTTTCCGAACACCGAACTAAGCATCGTGGGCCACTGCCTATGCGGTAATATTTTTACATATTCTAAACTTACATCAAAGCTTGTTAGAAGGCTGGTACAAGCTACCAGCCCGCTCTTGGCGGATTGAACTTTTGGATCACCACATGCATAACAAAGGCGGTGCTCCTCGTCGATGGAGGCGCCGTTAAGTGCCTCCGGCAAGCTATCCGGTGCCTCCGGATGGATTTGAGGTCACCGGCGTCAGATCTTGCCCTTCTTATGAAGGGGCCGCTTGCGGACCTCGGAACCACTAAAGGTTCCGAGACGGAGTCCGCACAGGGCCGGACTTAGAGCCCTCCGGGGTTTCGCCTCTTGCGCCGGAGTTCGGGAGGTCGCCTTTATGGCGCCTCCAGACCACCTCCTCCTGGTAGGGCCCTTTGGGACTCCACCAGCGGTGCCGTCAAGGCCACGAGGAGAGGAGGCGGTCAAGTGAAGTGCTATTCACATCCGACGAATCCAGGAGCCGCTCGACGGCAAGCGAGCCTGGCCCTGGGCGGGATACATGGTTATATTCGGCGTTAGAAGACACTATGCGACAAATAAAAAGTCCTGAGCTATTCCGGAGCCCGGACACTTACGATCTCGCCAGGGGCTTGGCCCTTGGTGGCCACTCCTTCTCGTCGTTGTCGGTGTTGGTGGAGAAGTCCGGAGGAAGGGTCCTTCCTTTCTTGGACCCTTTGGCCTCCCCAGTCGGGGCGGCCCTCATTTTCTTCTCTCCCCCCGCTGGGGGAGAGGCTTCTTTTTCCTCCTCCTCGTCCTCAGGGGAGGATTCTACCTCAGTCGCTTGGACGATGAGTTCGACAAAGACTGGGCGCCGGAGCTCCTTCGAGTCCCCGTGGCCTTCTTCTTGGCCTTCTTCTCCGGCATCACGTGAGGTGCCGGAGCCAGCAGCCCCGTCAATCGGGCGTCCGCTGGGTCTTCTGGCAAGGGGCCGGACAGTTAATATGTCCGGACATCTTCACCGATCTGTCAAAGGTTAGGGAGTTTTAGATCCCGCATAGAGTCAAACTATGAAAAAAGAGTCCCATAAAGGGTAAAATAACTTACCTCGCTGGCTTGACGCTGCGAGCTGAATCCGCGATCTTCGGTAGCGGATGCGGGAGCTTCGGCGCCCTTGAACAGCACCTTCCAGGCATCTTCGTACGTAGTGTCGAAGAGCCGGCTCAAGGTTCGGTGCTGTGCCAGATCAAACTCCCACAAATTGAAGGCCCGTTCGGCATGGGAGAATCTGGCGGATGAGCATTACGGATTACGTTGACAAGCTTGAGATTCTTGTCCACTGTGTTTTGGACGCAGTTTGGAGTCCGGACAGCTCTTCCGAATCACCCCACGTCAGCCCGTCTCTTTCCATGATGTGAGCCGTGGGGAAGCCAGATCGAATTGGGGCCGCCGCCCATTGAGAGTCACGCAGCTTCAGTGATGTAGAACCACCCCGATTGCCACCCCTTTATGGTCTCCACAAAGGAGCCCTCGAGCCATAGGACGTTGGCCATCCTGCCAAAGATGGCACCTCCAAGACTCCGCTTGGCGGCCGCCCACTACCTTCGGCTTGACATTGAAGGTCTTCAGCCATAAGCCGAAGTGGGGCTGGATGCAGAGGAAGGCCTCGCACACGACGATAAACGCTGAGATGTTGAGGATGAAATTCGGGGCCAGATCGTGGAAATCTAGGCCGTAGTAGAACATGAGCCCCCGGACGAATGGGTGAAGTGGAAACCCTAGTCCGCGGAGGAAGTGGGGGAGGAACACCACCCTCTCATGGGGCACGGGGTGGGGATGAGCTGCCCCTTGTTGGGGAGCCGACACGCGATGTCGCCGGACAAGTATCCGGCTTCCCGCAGCTTTTTGATGTGCCCCTCCATGACGGAGGAGCCCATCCACTTGCCTCCCGCTCTAGACATGGTTGGAGAAGGTTGAGGTGGGATGTGCGGACTTGGGCGCTGGAGCTCGAGTGCGCGGAAATTGATGAGCAAAGGAGGAAGAAGGCGTAGGTTAAAAGGTGGATCCTTGTCCCCTTATATGGACGGACGAAGCTATGCGTCCCCCGCCAGCCTGGTAAAACTCGCTTATCTCCCAAGCGCCGTAATCAATGGCGCGGTTGGGTTACCCACGCCCGTATTGATGAGGATCCCAGAATAAAGGGGGCACGATCTCCGCTCTGATAAGACGTGCCGAAGAAACCGCCTCGCTAAACGCTACGAGGTGGGACAAGAAAATGACTCAGATAAAGGCACGGCCGTGGTGTGATGTCACGCCACGGAATACGTCAGCAGATCTGTGCAAAGGTTATTCTCTCTACGGTGGTATGTGGGACTTGTTTTGCAGAGCCGGACACTATCCTTGTGTTCAAAATCTTCTATGAAGTATTCGGATGAGGAAACCGCCTTGCAATGCCGAAGACAATATGCGCGCCAGATTCGTCGTCATTGAAGCCTGGTTCAGGGGCTACTGAGGGAGTCCTGTATTAGGGGGTGTCCGGATAGCCGAACTATCACTGTTGGCCGGACTCCTGTACTATTAAGATACAATATTGAATACTTCGTCCCGTGTCCGTATGGTACTTTCCTTGGCGTGTATGGCAAGCTTGGCTATACGTATATGTATATCTCCTACCATTGTAACCGACTCTGTGTAACCCTAACCTATCCGGTGTCTATATAAACCGGAGGGTTTTAGTCCATAGGACGAACAACAATCATACCATAGGCTAGCTTCTAGGGTTTAGCCTCTCTGATCTCGTGGTAGATCCACTCTTGTACTACCCATATCATCAATATTAATCAAGCAGGAGTAGGGTTTTACCTCCATTGAGAGGGCCCGAACCTGGGTAAAAATATCATGTCCCTTGTCTCCTGTTACCATCCGCCTAGACGCATAGTTCGGGACCCCCTACCCGAGATCCGCCGGTTTTGACACCGACAAGGACGACGACAGCAAAAACGATGACGACGGCGGCGGCGATGGAAAGCCAACGGTCAGCGGCAAGAAGCGTCCTTGCCAAGACGATATCGTGGGGCCATCCAACAAGAACAACAAGAAGAAGGACTAAATTAAGCAGACTGTATATATCTCTGTTTATCCTGGTAATCACATCGCAGACGGTTAGTAATATGTATTCGACAGAGATCTTCTACATTATCACCAACAGGTTGGTTTGTTGAACTGTGTGCCCTGACAAGCACACAATCACAAAAAGACCGTATGGGCTGTCTATAATGATCGCACACAATTTTGATTACCGACCTGTTTGTCAGGTATCACACACATCTTGTTACGCCGAATCGTTTGTGTTCACCTCACTCATCGCAAACGGTTCATCGGAGTGAACTGTATGCCGTATATCGCAAACACCTTGATCTGGTTGCTCGTTTCTGTTGTTCTTTCTCATCGCAAACAGTTCGTACGGATCAACCGTATGCCCCTCATCACACACGCAACTAAAATATGAACCGTGTTTGATGTGTCATTCATCACAAACATTTTGCATCTTTTTTGATGGTTTTTTTACATCACCATTTGCGAGTAATGCATCACACACAGTTTCGTCAAAGGGTCTTTGATCGTAGTGTCGCGTTAGCAGCATCTTGTAGAAGTGAAACTTAACATGTACAAAAAAACAATTCATACAAGACACAAGAGAGTCATGTCCCCTTTTACTATATTGCTATAAATATCATTGAAAAAACTACAAGAAAAATGTAAAAAAATCGGGAGAACAAGATTACCCTGTACAGTACCAAATCGATTCGCACTTCCCTCAACAACAGCAAAAAACAAATAAATTCCCACCAAAAGAAAGAGTCATGTCCCTTTTTATAAGATTACAAATGCCAGGATCTCGAATTTCAATTTTTGAATCCATGTTATGTTGAATTCGAATATATCATTAGGTGACCTTGTGGTTTACAATGGACGTAGTCCTACATTTTGATCTACCATCGTATATGAGCATTTTACTCCACACTATGAACATATATATTGTCGTCTACCATATGGAATAAATTTGAATCAATTTTCCTTATTTGAATAGGATTGTTGTCAAGTTATACAATCATTTAAATATTATCTTGATAACGAAAACATGCATATAACAATAATCATATTTCACTATGAACTACATGTAACATACGATCTCCACTTCAAATGTTTGTATCCATTTTATGTTGAATTAAAATCAGAGTACATTGGTCTAGGTGGCGAGATGCTCGGGATAATCTAAACCCTGTTTTCATATGTATATAATTTTTGGCTGAAGTGGGACAAGTTTTGGTATAAGCTTCTTGCAAAACCGGATATTCTCTCAACAAGCCTCATGGTTCCTAGAGGGAACGTGTCACCTTTGTGTGCGAAACGATATACGCTGCCTCCCCCAGATTTTCTTTACAGAGGCAACATAGAACTATATGAGTGCCCTGTTAAATTTGGAAATTATTCCGGGTTCGTTTGGCCTTTTTTATACATTAATTGAGTTTCTAGACATTTAATTTGCATAATCCAAATTTGAACTGCAAGCACATGCTCCGGTGCACCAAAGATGGTTGAAGATCACATGTGTGTCCTTGGGTGAATTTCTAGGTCCCATGCGAGAAATGGGAATGAAATTCAAACATCTAGGCATCGTGACTCGGCCGAGAACATCGAGAAACTTGGTTTTTAGATTCATGTAAATCCAAAACTCGCCTGGAAATCATGAAACTTGGCATGGTGTCATGTCATAGCACTAACATGTTGTGGAAAAACATTGGGCCGATTTGGAACAAGTTTTGGTATAAGCTTCTTGCAAACTGGAGCTTCTCTCAAGAAGGCCCGTGGTTCTAAGAGGGAACATGTCACATTTGAGTGTGAAATGATATACGCTGCCCCCCTTGAGTTTCTTTACAGTGGCAACATAGAACTACATGAGTGCCCTGTTAAATTTTGGAATTATTCCGGGTTCGTTTGGCCTTTTTATACATTAATTGAGTTTCTGGTCAATTAATGTGCATAATTCAAATTTGAACTACAAGCACATGCTCCCGTGCACCAAAGTTGGTTGAAAAATCACATATGTGTCCTCCGGTGAATTTCTAGGTCCCAAGCAAGAAATGAGAATGAAATTCAGACATCTGGGCATTGTAGCTCCACCAGAACATTGAGAAACTTGGTTTTAAAATTCTTGTAAATCCAAAACACGCCTGGAAATCATGAAACTTGGCATGGTTTCATGTCATGGTACTACCATGTCGTGGTAAAAAAATTGGCCGAATAGGAACAAATTATGGTATAAGCTTCTTGCAAACCGGAGCTTCTCTCAAGAAGGCTCATTATTCTGAGAGGGAACGTGTCACCTTTGAGTGCGAAACAATATACGCTGCCCCCTTGAGTTTCTTTATAGAAGTAACATAGAACTACATGAGTGCCCTGTTAAATTTTGGAATTATTCCAGGTTCGTTTTGCCTTTTTATACATTAATTGAGTTTCTGGTCATTTAATGTGCATAATTCAAATTTAAACTACAAGCACATGCTCCCGTGCACCAAAGTTGGTTGAAAAATCACATGTGTGTCCTCGGGTGAATTTCTAGGTCCCATGCAAGAAATGGGAATGAAATTCAAACATCCGGGCATCGTGGCTCGGCCGAGAACATTGAGAAACTTGGTTTTAAAATTCTTGTAAATCCAAAACACGCCTGAAAATCATGAAACTTGGCACGGTGTCATGTCATGGTACTACCATGCTGTTGTAAATTTTTTGGCCGAATAGGAACAAGTTTTGGTATAAGCTTCTTGCAAACCGGAGCTTCACAAGAAGGCTCGTGGTTCTGAGAGGGAACGTGTCACCTTTGAGTGCGAAACAATATACGCTGCCCCCTTGAGTTTCTTTATAGAGGCAACATAGAACTACATGAGTGCCCTGTTAAATTTTGGAATTATTCTGGGTTCGTTTGGCATTTTTTATACATTAATTGAGTTTTTGGTCATTTAATGTGCATAATTCAAATTTGAACTACAAGCACATGCTCCTGTGCACCAAAGTTGGTTGAAAATTCACATGTGTGCCCTCGGGTGAATTTCTAGGTCTCGTAGAAGAAATGGGAATGAAATTCAAACATCTGGGCATCGTGGCAACATTGAGAAACTTGGTTTTAAAATTCTTGTAAATCCAAAACACGCCTAAAAATCACGAAACTTGGCATGGTGTCATGTCATGGTACTACCATGTTGTGGTAAAAAAATTGGCAGAATAGGAACAAGTTTTGGTATAAGTTTCTTGCAAACCGGAGCTTCTCTCAAGAAGGCTCGTGGTTCTGAGAGGGAATGTGTCACCTTTGTGTGCATAATTCAAATGTGAAATACAAGCACATGCTGCAGTGCACCAAAGCTGGTTGAAAAATCACATGTGTGTCCTCGGGTAAATTTCTAGGTCCCATGCAAGAAATGGGAATGAAATTCAAACATCACAGGCCGTGGCTCAGCTGGAAACATTGAGAAACTTGGTTTTTTAATTCCTGTAAATCCAAAACACGCATGAAAATCATGAAACTTTGGTTGGTGTCATGACATGGCACCAACATGTTGTGGTAATTTTGCTGTCCGATTTGCGAAGGCGCACACATTAACAATTAACAAAGTCATTTTGGAACAAGTACTGTCACATTACATCCGGAAATACAAGTATTATTGAAAATGTGGGCGTTCTATTTACCATTTACGTGCCGCCACACGTCCCCTTTTTTTATTTGCTAGGAGGCGTCGTGCAGGGTAGCTATTTGAGAACGGGAGGCGTGCGATCAGACCCCCGCGCGTGCTTATCGGGAGAAGAGCCCTTTGACCTCCATCTGCCGTCCACCTCTCTCCCAAGGTCTCCATTAATGGTGCCTGAGCCTATGTTTAATGGCGTGGCTATGTCTCACTCAACTGAGATTTAAAAGAGAAAAAAGAAAATCTGAAAAGAAAATTTTGCACGGATCTTGTTGGAAGATCCGACGGACCTATATAGCATCTACTGCGACTTATAGCAAGGCTGATGAATATATATAAGGACGACGAGAGTGGATAATAATTGTCATACATAATTAGGAAGATAATTTAAAAAGCCACATGCGGCTACGCCCGAAATACACAAGGGCAAAAGAAGAAGGAAGACGCATACAACGCTTTTGCTCACTGATCTCTACTTTCTTTATTCTCTGCAGATCGCGGAGACTAGTTTTCGCGGCGAGCGGCGATGATCTCTTTCATCAGTTTCATGTCCTTAATACACTGCTTGGCAGTATCCACGGATTCCTCCACCAGCCTTGACGATGACGCCTGTCCTCTGCAACAAGGCAGAAGTCTCCTCCGCCTGCTTTGCTCTGGAGATCATCGCCCTCAGCAGGTCGCGCTCGGCCCGGAGCTTTGCATTGCCCTCCCCTAGTTGCCAGGTGATGCCGGTAGCCTCGTCCTGCAACCTTGCCCAGCCGGAGATCCGATCTCTCTGGCTATGGACGATCGCATGCATGCGCCTGTAAGAGTCCTCGCCTGCCCATGAGAAATTTTCGAGGCCGCGCGGCCTGGCAAGACCTCCGTCTTTGCCGGCGGCGGGGACGCTCTGGTTGCCATTGCTGCGGCTGGACATGTAGGCTGCTTTCGCGGTGAGGCGGGACATCTCTCGTGCTTCCTCTTCCATGCTCGCCTCTCCCTGGTGGAAATCTCTCGACCCAGAACTCACGCTGGCTATGGCAGACGCAAAGAAACGATGCTGAATGTTGTGGATGAGGAGTTGAGGAGGAATGTGCAGTCATCTTGGCATACTAGTATTTATAACCGAGTACAACTAATACGCTCCTAAGTGGGAAACCGTTTAGGTTGTGATCAATGTGAACAGGTTTGCAATTAAATATAGCGTGGTAGTAATTTGGAATGTGATGAGACGCATGCTCAAAATTTATTGACGGTTCTAGTTTCGAAGGCACTATTCCCGGATGGCGTAACGGTGGCACGTGTTCTCGGCCGTGGTGTAGCATATGCCATGGTAGTACTTCTTTTTCTACTGTTGTGTACATGCAACAACTGGCACCATCAGATACATATCTTACGGTTATTGGGGTGTTCGACAGGAATAGCCTCGTGGCGAGCTATAGACTAGTCTTTTTTTCACACACATTACATCGACACATATCATCTCTCTCCCTCCTTCCCACGCACACACCTATCTCTCGGTACTTCTTGCATGCACCATCTCTAGCTCCCTAGGTCGATGCCACCCACATACACTTGTACTCTGAGTTTAGTACGTTATACATGAAGAGAAGAGGTGCACACACGTACTCGTCCTCTCTCACACACGCATCTGTAGCTACAAATTGTAGTGTTCTCAACCATCCGATTAGCTCTATCATAGGTTTCATGTTGCTCCTTGGCCTTGGGATTGAGAAGTTTAAAACGTGGAGGCTAAGCTGGAGGCGCGAGGTTTTGGTTAATGTGCGGGCCGCACACGACACCAACACGACACGAGCTTCGTCTGTCTGGTGCGCAGTCGGGTGGGTTGCCCAAGTATAGACACAACCAGGCCCTCCTTGGTATATGTGCCTCGACTTATGCATAGAGAAATTAGGATCGGAGGGAGTACTACTAGTAGTAGTACTACTTTGATGTGTGACGTCAACTCAAACAAGTACGCAACACTTCCTGAACAAACAACCATATAAGCAGTTATACTTCTTACCCAAAGGATCTTTATATCCAACAGACACAAAATATTTGTTCGACTGTTGGAAATTACTTTAACTGTTGATCTGATGTCGTAGTAATTGCTGCATCGCCACCAAAACCCACCATCTCTTAAGCTAAAGTAGACTGAGCTAACCCCTATATTAGCATATTACTAAGATAAACAAAAGGCACTGTAGAATCATTTAGGACGTGAGCTTGTCAATCTGAATGTGGAGGGACACCAGCTTAGCCCCGGCCAGCAGCTTGGGCGGAAATGTGAAGAAGGTCAGCTCCTGCACGACAACATCCCCTGGATCCTTGCTGCTTGTCACCTCCATTTCCACCTTGACGGCGTTGGTCCTGCCTTTGGGCTCTGCCGGCGGGCCGTTCGCCCATAGCTTGGCCACGTAGTGCGGCAGTGGGGATGCCCCCACTCTGATGCAGACGACCGACACGGCGATAGGCGCACCGATGTTGAGCACGCCGCCGACCAAGAAAAACGCGCGGCCGTCCTCCTCCGCGAACAGCACTAGCCGTGGCTCCGATAGTGGCACTTGCAGCTGGAGCGCCTTGCCTTACTGGATCCTATGCACGGACATGCAATGCACGGTGCTGATGTGGTGGGAGAGCGCCGACGGCGGGCCTTTGTAGCCGCAGACGGGCACAGTGCATTTGTAGGGTGCGAGCAGACACACGCTCTGGTGATCGGCGAGCTTGTGGTAAGTGACATAGAGCCCACAGCCTTTGTGCGCGCACTCCACCCTCACCGAGGGGAGGACGGCGTCCACCGCCCTGTTCTGCACGTCGAAGCCACCGACATGCTCACACTTCTGGCACTACCGCTGGTTCCTGGGGCACTCGACGCGGCAGTCCGCGCAGGCCAGGTGCCCTCCCTTGCACTACACAAATCAATCGAACAGCACATCAATCAAGAAACCTGCTGTCGGTGTCAAAACCGGCGGATCTCGGGTAGGGGGTCCCGAACTGTGCGTCTAGGCGGATGGTAACAGGAGACAAGGGACACGATGTTTTTACCCAGGTTCGGGCCCTCTCGATGGAGGTAAAACCCTACTCCTGCTTGATTAATATTGATGATATGGGTAGAACAAGAGTGGATCTACCACGAGATCAGAGAGGCTAAATCCAAGAAACTAGCCTATGGTATGATTGTTGTTCGTCCTACGGACTAAAACCCTCCGGTTTATATAGACACCGGATAGGGTTAGGGTTACACAGAGTCGGTTACAACGGTAGGAGATCTACATATCCGTATCGCCAAGCTTGCCTTCCACGCCAAGTAAAGTCCCATCCGGACACGGGACGAAGTCTTCAATCTTGTATCTTCATAGTCCAGGAGTCCGCCAACGGTGATAGTTCGCTATCCGGACATCCCCTAATCCAGGACTCCTCAAGAGCCCCGAACCAGGCTTCAATGGCGATGAGTCCGCGCCAGATTGTCTTCGGCGCTATGCGGCGGGTTCTCCTCCAAATTCCATATACTTGTCGAATAGTGTCCGACTTCTGATAAATGCTGCACTCCTTGGCTTCCACGCCCAATAATGGCCATCTTCCACGTGTTGAATGAATGCGAAAAGCCAGGGTATTTTTACACTTATCCCCCTAGCTGCGCAAATGAGCCGTCTATAAAAGGGACGAGGATCTAGATCCGAGTCACACCATCCTCCCTCCGCGAGCTTTCATCGGAGCGCCTCTGACAAAAATCCATTCCATCATGGACAGTCGACGCGGCTCCTCCTCTCACGCTCCCAGCCCTCAGCCTCGAAATTGGGAGAGATGCTCAGTCTCGCATAGCGAGCTAGTGACATTCCAAACCAAGGGATTTCTTCCCCCGGCCTTCATGGTTCCGGTTCGAGCCGGACTCGCCACCTATAAGGGCGGAAAGCAAGCGGAGAGTGTCCCCGATCCCTCCAAAGGAGAGCGGGTATGCTTTATCTCTTATCTAGTAAGAGGACTCGGATTTCCAATTCATCCGTTTCTCCGGGGGCTCTTGGAGTTCTACGGTCTCAGCCAGCACCACCCACGCCTGCCTCCATTTTGCACATCGGGCTTCGTGGCCCTTTGCGAACTGTTCTTGGGCGTCGAGGCTCATTTTGTGTTGTGGAAGAGATTATTCTGCCTTGTACCCCGTTCTCATGAGGGGTCAATATATCAAGTGGGCGTAGCCGAGCTGTGGCGCATCGCCGGGACCGGATATCTATCCAGAACCCCGAAGAAGGCGTCCGAAGACTGGCCTTCGGAATGATTTTATATAAAAGACATCCCGCTGCCGGATCCTGTTCGGATCGGTCTCCCGGAGTTCAGCAATGCTCCTTCGAAGAAACGCCTGAGTTGGCGCCCGTGGAGCCCCCAGAGGGAAGACGACAGGGACGTCCTTTACCTGATGAGCGAATAAGATTGTTAGCTCATTCCGGATCGACCATGATCGATGTCATGGCCGCATGTATTATGCGGGGGTGCAGCCGCCCAAAGATAGGGGCCACCCCATGTGGGATTTCAACGGGAGGACAATGCCACCCGTCATGGCCGTAAGGGGCCGGGATCGGTCACCGATCCGGTGAAGATCTTGTCCACGCTGTACATAAGGGAGAAGAGGAGGATTTTCTCGCGTCAGTCCATTGAACGGATTTTCTATGAACAACCCTCGAAGCTGGGTAAGTGGACATTTCTTTTTTGCACATCCGATCCGTATTCCCATGGTTAGGTATCTCATTTTGTGATTTTGACGCAGGAACTGCGCCAGGCCGTGAAAGACATAAACGGCCCGCCTCCACAACCCGAGCATCCGGAACGGCTCCTCGATCCGGCCTCCCAAGAGGATCCGGACATATTGATGGAGCTGATTGATGGGGTATTTCACCAACTGAGCATCGATAATGCCTTGGTTGCCATTACGGCCGATTACCCGAATACTTCCACCTCACAGTAATCGAGACCGAGGTCCCAATACTCGATAATGACCCATCCGTGCTTATTTTTTATCACCGTGATACCAATGGTGTTTCGCAGGGGGTGCCTTGAGGCAGGAGGCCGAACTCAGCGGCTTAGCCAACAAGGGGCAAGACGGCCCGCAGCTAAAAAAGAAGTGCGATCCGGATCGAAACACCGCCGCAACGGTATGGCGTGTCACCATATTCCTGTGGATTGATTCCTGGAAGGCGATTAACGCCTTCGTGCTCTTTTCAGGAAAAAGAGCGCTCGCGGACCTGTCCGGAGAGGTTATAATCGAGCCTCCGCCGGCCCGAGTGCTCCAAAGCCGGGTCTGTAAGCGGAGGCGAGCACGTAGGCGCAAGGCCGGATGCTCCTCCGAGAGGATGCCGACAGATTGTCCGCCACCAACTCCGAGGTGGAGAGTACCATGAATCACATGTGCCACGGATAGTTCTTACGTGGACGCATGTTTTCTCCCAAGAGGCATTAAATGCCTTCAATTCGGGAGATGCGCACCTGTGCCGCTCAAGATGGTCTAGCCAGAGCCACGGAGCGTATGTAAAGGACATACGGGTGAGGAAATTTGACGGTTATATATGCCAAGAGCTCCCCGAGACTTAAAATAGTTAGAATAACTGATTTAAGGATCATTTGTTATCTGAGGATCTTACAAAAAGAATACCCGACTATCCGGGAGCTTGAAGAATGCAAGGCCCAACTAGAGGCCGCACTAGCCGCTCTGGGGAGCCACAGACACCCCTCCGTAATATATGCTTCAAAAGATAAGTAGTTTGTGAAGTGCGGCGTGTGTGTAAATCTGACAATAATATTGCAGATGGCTCCGGACTAGATCCGGACAACCAACAGCTCTTGCACCGGTTGAAGGCCGGCAAGAATGTGCTTACAAGGATGAGGCAAGAGAAAAATAATCTCCAAGATGCCAACACCCAGCTGGGTGAGGAACTAAAGGATGTTCGTGCCCGGTATCGACTCCGTGAAGGAGAATCGGCGATTTCGTCGCGGCATTTATAGTAAGTGCTTGAGCGAACTTTGAAAAAGAGTTCAGCGAGGAAGTCAACTAATGAGTTATGTCTCAGAGGTATGCTCACGGGTCGTCCTGCAAAGGAAATGCCCGGTTCTACGGGTGACCTTCTTCCCGAGCTATTGCAACTGCACGAACTAGTTCGGCAGGTGATGAAAGGCGTCGCCCAGGCCTTGTGGCCATCTATCTCCCTGCTCGAAGGCCTTGGAGAGCTTGCAGAGAAGCTTCTGGGAGCACGGCGGCGCTTCCGACTATGGAAGATATTGGCATGTCGACAAGGCGCCAGGAAGGCCTGGGCCATGGTGAAGACGCGGTACACGAAGGCGGACCCAAACCACATGGCCGAGGTCGGACCTGTGGGGCCCGACGGGAAGGAGATCCCTGTGAGCTAAGTGTATGGCCAAGTAGAGTTGGCCGCAAAGTATTCCCAGCAGGACTTTAAACTAGACAACCTATTAGATGGCATTGAAGAGGAATACAATCAGTCAATTTGACTATGTAATTTAAAATGACATGTAAAATGCCTTCTAGCTGGATTGTAGATCGTTTGTCGTAGCGGACCTTTTCGCTTCAACCTCGGGACCCAATAGTCCGGAGTGTGTCCGAATACCCTCGCGGTTATGTAAAAACCGGGCATGCGTGGAGACCAGGCGTAGGGGTCATGAGTGCTTTATCAGACAAGTGCCCAACTAGTTATGTTATATTACATGGTTAGTAAGAAACATCTTCCAGGAGAATAGTTCCGTTAGGGGTTCCTTTCTGGGAAGCATGCCCTAAAGTGCATGTCCGGACCGCGAAAAAAGCGTAAAAGCATCTGGGGCAGATAAATGAAAAATAAAAATCATCTTTTAGTTCACCGACTGAATATTCCCTTAAGAACGCTTAGCTTCCGGCTTCACCCAAATTCTGAGGTACACTTCCGCTGACCCAGCGGTAACAATCGCAGAGGTGCTCCCTTTACCACCTAGCCGAACAATCGGGAACGAGGGTAAGAACAGGAGCCAGCAACCCAGCTTGGCCAAAACTTAAGTCATATCGATGCATATAATGGTGAATAAAAGGTACATGCGGAAGTGTGACACATGTGTTGGGCATAAAGCCCATATAAATAAGCTTCTGTTAAAGAAGCCCCCAGGTATAATGAGCGCGGATAGTGCGTCAAGTGTGTGTGAACAATGCGCAAACGAGCCTTTAACGGCTTCGAAAAAAAGGAGGAAGAAGGAGAGAAATAAAAGACAGCTTAAAGTATAAAATATAGACGGAGGAAGGAGACGAACTCAGAATCCGGCGCTAGGCGTAGAATCTTCGGAGACGGGCTGCGTTCCATGGGTTCGGCTCGACTCGGTTATCCGATCGTTCGCAGACCAGTGCGCTCCGCCCGGTCGAGGACTTGGTCGATGATGAAGGACCCTCCCATTTGGGCTTGAGTTTGTCCTTTTCTTGTCCGGCAGCGAGAACTAGTTCGCCAACATTGTAAGCTTTGGCCCGTACTTCCTCGCTTTGATATCTTCGAGCCTGCTTTGTTGATAGAATGCGGAACGAGCTTTTGCCACATCGGGCTCCTCCTCCAAAGGCGCCCAACTGTCCCCGCCGATCGAGCTCGGCTTCTCTTTCTTCGTACATGCGCACGCGAGGTGAGTCATGAATTATGTTGCAGGGCAAAACTGCCTCTGCGCCGTATACCATAAACAATGGTGTGAATCCGGTAGTGCGATTCGGCGTGGTCCGCAGCCCCCAGAGTACGGATTCGAGCTCCTCTACCCAGTGCGTGTTAGATTCCTTGAGGTACCGCACTAGTCTGGGTTGAATGCCGCTCATGATTAGACCGTTTTCTCGCTCGACTTGACCGTTAGTTTGGGGGTGATAGACTGAAGCGTAGTCGAGCTTGATGCCCATGTTTTTGCACCAGAGGTTGACCTGGTCGACCGTGAAGTTCGTGTCGTTATCAGTGATGATGCTATAGGGGACGCCGTAATGGTGTACTACCCCTGATATGAAGTCTATCACCGGTCCGGATTCGGTCGTCTTTACAGGCTTGGCCTCTATCCATTTGGTGAATTTATCCACCATGACCAATAGGTATTTGTCGGGGAGGCTGATCTGACCCACGAACACCTATGGGACAGGCGGACCGAGCCCCTTTCGGTTCGGCGGGGGGGCGGAGGTCGCACGAAGAGCAGATCGAGGTGAAGCACACGAGCGGTTTACCCAGCTTCGGAGCTCTCCGGAGAGATAACACTCCCTCACTCTTGCATGTCTGAGTGTATTGAGTTCTTGCTCAGGAGCGCTGAGTGCTACAGTACACACAAGCTGCTAACAAGACTGAGCGTGAGTGTTCTCTGGCTTCGAACCTTTCGAACCCCTCCCTCTACCTTGCGCATGGGCCTCCTTTTATATGCTCAAGGGGTCTCCGACCGGTGGCAACGTAGACAAGGGTAAAAATGGAAAAGGAGTGGTTGGTACAGCTACTTGTACAAAGGTCTGATGTATCATACCTAACCCCGACGGCGAGGGACAAGGGCATTAAATTCCGTCACGTCGCCCTAACAAAGGCGAAAAGGACCGTTAGGGCGCCACCGCTTACCCACGATGGCTGCATGTCTGCGCCGCTTACCACAGCGCTCACCGGCAGCAAGACGGCCTCTTGCCACTGCCACCGAAAGGTCCTGTAGGCGACACGTTAGTGGATGTCTTTGGAGCGCAGTACGAGTGGTGGTCTGCCGGCAAGCGCCTTGCATGATTGTTGCCTTGTCGCGTCCGAAGCTTGTCGCTCATCGGGCCTTCCGGCAAGCTCCTCTTGCTGTGGCCTTGTCTCCTAGGTGCCTTGGGTGGCCTTCCCGGCAAGCTCCTCTTGCCGGGCCTTGTCTCCTCGGCTTGAATACTTTGTTCTTGAATGGCTCCAAAGGAACCACGGAGGACCTTGGTGGTCACCCGTAAGCCTGCCGCCATGAGGGCTGCAATCGCCGCGGCACAAGTTCGGGATACTAGGGTACCCCTACTCTAGTACACCGACAGAGCCCCCGGGCTGGGCCACACTGCAAGCCGAAGGCTTGTTGGGCCGAGCCCAAAACAGGCAACGGCACACGCGACCGGGTTACGCCGTAACTCACTCCGGACCCACCACGCCCTCCACGAACGACACGCGTCGAATGCGGCGTCGTGGGAGAGATCGTGGGGGGTTTCTTTATTCGGAAAAACGGAACGTCCGCCCCCTTCCTCTTCATAAGCAGGGGAAACAGGGGCAGTCCGCCCATCTCGCCAGTTGCTGTCCCATCTCGAGAAAACCTCCGCTGCTCCCCTCCTTCTTCCCAAGGCTGAAAGGAGAGCAGGGCTCCGCCCCCCATCGCCACCAGCATCACCAACGTCGTCGATCTCCTTCACCACCTCCGCCATGACTCCGAAAGCCGACAAGGGGAAGGCCGTGAAGTCGGCCGAGGCGCAGCGGCTTGCGGCCGGAAGGAGCGGCATCTTTCCCCAGCTCGGGAGCTGAGGGAGAACTACTACCTCTTCTGGTCAACGGAGACGCGAGCGCATCCGCGCACGAAGGTACTTCCAGCTGCTGCTTTGGAACTTGCTCCGAACGGATATCGCTTCTTCGCGCTCTTCTTCTACTGCGGGCTTTGCCCGCCTTTCTCTGAATTTTTCTGCGATATCATGAACACCTACGGGTTCCGCCTCCTTGACTTCACCCCCAATGCTGTTCTGACCATGGCAGTTTTCGCACATCTCTGCGAAAACTTTGTCGGAGTCCACCCAAACGTAGCCCTTTTCCGCCACTTCTTTATACCCCGAGTTGAGAGAGGGGAGCCTCTTGCTGGAGGAATCGCTTGGATCTCGAGGATCGGCAAGAAGGAAGCCTATCTGGAGGGAGAGCTCCGTAGGAAATGGGAGGAATGGAGGGCAGATTGGTGCTGGATTGTCGAGGAGAACTTCGCTGTTTACCTTCAGCCTTAAACCCCAATAGTCTTGGCAACAGCGATTGGAGCAACGTGGCCCGGAAGATGCTAGGCTGAAGATTGCGATCACCGAATCCTTCGCCTTAGACTTGCTGGCTCATCAGAGGCACCGTTAAGCGCAGACTTTCTTCGCCGCCGCCGCTTCTTGCGGGGAGAGGAGGAGACCCTCCTGGGAGTTCCAGAATGCGGCGGATATCATGAGGCTGCGCCCGGGCTTAAATTTCAACTTCACTGTCTTGGAACCTTACGTGATGCTCTTGGAGCTGTTCAAGCCCGATCCTGATCATCCAGAAATGTTTAGGTTGCCGAGGGGCGTCGTTCCGTTGTGCAACAATTCCTCGCTTGACCGCATCCGTGCAATGATGTCGCAGCGACTCGCATAGAATTGTCCCAACTTGGCAAGAGCCTGCGGATGACGCGTCGTCTGGCCAGCTTCTTTGACACCGGTAGAAGTGCCGATCCGCCCCGACGAGCAGAAGAGCCTCACCCGCGACACCACCGATGATGATATGCAGCGCATCGCCACCAGGCTGGAAGAGGCGGCAGCAGCTACGGCCGCGGGCGAGTTCGGATTCACCATGGAGGAGGCAGAGGCAGCAGAGGCGGCAAGCCTTGTCGAGCGAAGAGAGTTTGCCGACGAGGAGGAGCTTGCCGAGCCTGAAGCTGAGTCGAGCGAGCCCGTCGAGGGTGCCTCCTCCCCACCTTCAAACAGCTTGCCGCGAGCGGAGCCCCCAGCTCCACCAAGAAGGCGTCTTCGCAAGGCCGGAGACGAAGGGGCGGCAGACGGGCCAACAACCGCGGCCGCGGCGCGCTTCGCTCCACCGCGGACAAGCAATGTTGCCGCTGGAGCACCTCACGCCGCGTAATCGAGCGGGGCCCCTCGCAGACCACGGTTCTGCTTCCCCGCCAAGCGGCCAAGGAACCTACTCCTCCGCCTCGTCATCGGAGGCGGGCTAGAATTTGTTCTCTCGCCAGCTCCGACGAGGAAGAAGAAGAGTAAGATTCTTTACAGCATTTGTAGTTCTTCGATTTGTTGCTTTGTCTTGCATCTGATTTGCTTTACTCTGAACCCATTCCTTTTCAGGACGCTGGCCCAGAGAGCGTCGAACAGAGCCAAGGCCCCGGTGATTGTCATCAAGGACGAAACCACCGCGACAGCAGGAGGCGCGTCCGAGATCACCTTGTCGGATGCGGCAACTCTTCCTCAAAGCAGCCCCCAGCGCTGCCCCCAGCGTAAGTATATGGTTTACTTCCTACTGTTCGGCGTGCATGGGTGCTCTTTCTTTGCTGATATCTGACTGCTGATTTGTGTAGGAGCAGAGCAGCCTTACCAGGAGTGCCCTCAAGCCGCTCCTGACATGCCTTCTGCTTCGACTACACTGCCAAGGGAGGATTCCCCGGCAAGGGAGCGTTCTCCGGCAAGGGAGACTTCTCTGGCAAGGGGCATTTCTCCGGCAAGGGACAGCACTGGCGATCCCCTGGCGGCGGAGACCATGACTGCAGACCCTAGCACAGGTAATCCTCTTCGCTTGAAAACTTCCCTTGGGTTCTTCTTCTTCTGATTTTCTTTTTGAATATTTGCTTGACCTTTCTTCATTTTCTGGTCGCCGATCCACCCGCCCTGAGCCAATGGAGACCGAGGCCGTCGGGAGGAGGACGCAAGGCTGCAATATCGACGACGCCGCTCCCATCGGAGAAGAAGCTGGCGCCGACGAGCCCGGCCGGTGAAGAGGCCGCCAAAGCTGCCGCCGCAGCCGGGCGAGGGTCCGGGCGATCAGACCGACGGCCCTGAGGCCGCAGGAGCGCCAGGCGCTACTCCGACCGCCAATCCCTCCGCCGCTATGGCAGCGTCGGGCTCCGAAGAGCCCCAGCCCGGCGCCTATTTGAAGGCCGGCGATGGCGTCTTCATCAAGCTTCCATGGGCGTCGAGCCTGTGGCGCCCGGCGAAGGAGAAACTTTTCGATGAAGAGCTGCTCGCCTCGCTGGATCGACGCTGGTCGACGCCAAGCAGCAAAGGCCAAGTAGTCCGAGGAGGAGCAGTGCTCATGGAAGTTGTCGCTCTACCGCGCCCGACAAGCCAAGCTGGAATCCCGGGAAGCGCTTGTCGCGAAGGCGGGAGCAGACATCGAGAAGCACGCGGAGGAGCTCCGGGGCCTCAACCAGGAGGCTCTCCGGTCATTGGCAGAGGAGCGGGAGCGACTCGCCGAGGAGCGCAAAGACTTCCTCCTCGAGAAGGCTGAACCAAAGGATGCTGCCACAGCTGCCGAGGCCGCCAAGAAGGAGCTGGAGACGAAGGTGATGCAGCTGGAGGCCAATCTCAAGGAGAGCGGCGAGGAGCTTGCTGCACTCAAGCATGAGCGCGAGAAGGACGCCTACACTCTTGGCGAAGCTGCAGGCTGCCTCGCCGAGAGGAGCAAGGAGCTCGGCCGCCAAGGACTCCAACGCAGATCTTGAGTTCAAGCTAACTACTTTGACTCAGATCGGACGGGCGCCTGGGGAGGCGGGAGGTGGCCTTGAAGGAGAAGATCAAGGCCGACGAGGCGTTCTTTGGCGAGTCTTCTGCCGCCTGCAACACTTTTTAGGGAGAATGTGGAGCACTGGACCGAGGGTCTCGTGGATGTTGCTGCAGCCATCGGCTGTGGAGCCGGGCGCAGCTGGGATGGTGGACCTTGGGTATTCCTCCGATGAGCACCTCCGACCAAATACCAACCTCGGCTTGTTCTTCAAGGGCGTGCCGACGGCCCTCCAAATGACTCGGAAGAAGTCCCAAAGCAGCTGGTCGAGGAGTCGCGCCAGATCTCGCGCTGGAGCTCTTCAAAAGGTCTTGATGAAGGTGGCCTTCCGCACCTGGCCCTCAACCTCACCAACGCCCTCAAGTCCTTGCCACGGATCTTGATGTGGAAGCGCTCAAGACCCTTGTCGCACCCATCATGGACAGGGTCAGCGGGATCAAGAGGGTTGAGGGCGATCGCGTAGACTAGGCCGCCCGCTTTCTCTTTTTCTTGCCGCTGCTGGTCATGTTATAAGAACAATCTATTAGAGCTGCGACAAGCTATCTTGTAATATAACTCTATTTCGGGTAGCAATTGCTATGTTATTTCCTTTACTTGGTTCCTTCCTTTGTATGTTTTTGCCCTACGCTTTTAGGGAACTTGTTAGCGCAGGCACCTGGGCCGCGAGCGCTGAGTGCGGGACGTCAGCAGCCTGTTGGCGGTGCTGCTATCGACAAGAAACCTTGTCGCAACTAGTCGCAGCTCACTTAAGTTGTTGAGCGGACTCGAAACAAAGTAAGGGCGCAACTAGCTACGAGTTGGTTCCTCCGCGCATGTGTTTTCCATACAAAGTACGGTCGTTCGAGGAAGATAACTTAAAAATTTTAAAACTGATTGCTCAAACTTTAGCAACTTAGCTTTTTCCGTCGCTTGCTTCCCGGTAAGGCTAGACTTCCTTGAGTGACGCCTTTGGTCCACACCATTATCTTCTCCTTTCCCCGGCAAACTTGTGGGCGAGGGAACCTTCCTTTCTTTGAGAAAGAGAAAGAAGAGAAAATAAAGATATGGAGCCTTATGGCTCGTTATTGCTTACCGGGGTAGGTGCTGCACAAAGTGTCGATAACGCATGCAAAATAGAAGTAGAAAGCATGAAATTGACAAGATGTGCGGCACATTAGCTTTACTTTATGCATCGGGTCTTACCGACTTTTGTACAAAGGATTACATGCAACATCGGCAAGACTTGTATTAAAAGGTGGTTACCGAATAGGTTCCGCAACCGCGCTTCTACGGGGTAAAACTTACGAAGATGCTCAATGTTCCAGGAGTTGCTCACCGAATGCCCTCTTCGGTCTCTGGCATGACAGCGCCGAGCCTAGTGACTCGCTTCACCCGGTAAGGGCCTTCCCACTTTGACGTCAACTTGTTGGAATTCTTGGCAATTTGAACGCGCCGAAGAACAAGGTCGCCTTCCTCGAGACTTTTGGCATTAACTTTGCGGCTATGGCAGCGGCGCAAAGCTTGCTGGTATCGAGCAGCTTGTACAGCAGCCTGACGACGATCCTCCTCAAGGAGCAGCGCGTCATCTTGTCGCAGCTGCTCTTGCTCAAGCTCATCATAAGCGAGCACTCGAGGTGATCCGTATACGAGTTCCATGGGGAGAACTGCCTCTGCTCCATAGACTAGAGCGAAAGGTGCTCGGCGGTGGCTCGATTTGGCGTCGTCCCGATCGACCAAAGAACCACCGGCAGCTCCTCAATCCAGCTTCTTTCGCACTTGTGCAGCCCGTCGAAAGTTCTAGTCTTGAGCCCGCGCAAGCGCCCAACATTCGCCCTCTCCGCTTGACCGTTACTTCTCGGATGAGCAAGCGAAGCGGCGAGACCTTGGCGCCAAGATCTTGGACGTCTTTGCATGAAGGTGCGGCTCGTGAATTGCGTGACGTTGTCGGTGATGATCCTGTTAGGGATTCCAAACGGCAAACAATCGACCTAAAGAACTTGACTATCGACCGTATGTCACCTTCCTCATCGCTTCCACTTCCGGCCACTTTGTGAACTTGTCGATTGCAACGCATAAGTACTCAAAGCCCGACAGTTCGGGGAAAGGGGCCGAGGATGTCGAGCCCCAGAGCGAAAATGGCCGTGATAAAGGGATCGTATGGAGAGCTTGAGCTGGCTGGTGTATCTGCTTGGAATGGAACCGCACGCTTCACACTTGGTTACTTGTGCGATTTGCATCCCGGAGGCTGTTGTTGAAAGAAACCTTTGCCGAACGCTGCTGTTTGCAAGTGCTTCCGCGCCAATGTGGTGACCACATATGCCTCCATGTATCTCTCGCCAACAGTTTTGTCCGTCTTCCCGGTGAATACACTTCAATTTCACACCGTTGAGTCTTCCTCTGCATGCTGTGTTGTCGATAAACCGGTACATACTTGACTGCCGGGCTACTCTTTCCGCTTCTTCTTGCTCTTGGGAAGTTCTCTGTCTCAAGGAAATGGACAATCTGTTGTGCCCATGGAGCTTGCGGCTCGACAACAAGGACTAAAGGCACATTCGCTGCTGCGCGGGAACATCCGCTTCTCTGGCCGAGAACTGCGGCTCGGCCCGGAGCTTGACGTTCCCCGGCAAGCTTGCCGGAGCAAAACTTGTCGGGAGCTGCTCGCTTCAACGAAACAAACCCTAGGGCTTGTCGGAGTAGATCGCTCCTCAAAGACCTTTGGTGTTGATCTTGGGGACCTTCTTGACGGCGACTTCGGGAAGCTCTGTCGGCAAATAGTCACCAGAGATCAACTTCCTCTTCTTTCTCTGTCCGGATGATGGCGTTATAAACGCTTGAGTCAGCTTGAGCACAAAATCCCTGGTTCCATTGTAAGTTAAGTGCAGCGACTTGACGAACCATCGACAATGTCGATTACGAGTTCTTGGAATATATTCCATCCGTAGGGCTGTCAAAGTGCTCTTCTAGCTTTCTCACTTCATCAACATAAGCTTCCATCAACGGACTCGATAACTCTTGTTCACTTGGCGGATGACAAGTCTGTGAGTCACCCACGACAATGAGCTTCTTGATCCCAAGGTCTAGTGCGATCTCGAGACCGCAAGCAAACCTTCATACTCTGCGGTGTTGTTTGTTGCTTGCTCCTTGGGAAAGTGCATCCCCGGACTACGACTTGAGGTGCTCTCCGTGGGTGCAACAAGTAGCACGCCTCGACCGGCGCGCTTTGCAGCGAGAAGGCACCATCAAAGTACATCAGCCACTCTTTTGCTTGCTTCCTTGACGGGATGCTCGCTTCGAATTTCTTCATCTTGTGTTGGCGTCCATTCTGCTATGAACTCCGCCAATGCTCGCTTTGGATAGTTGAAGTGCTCTCAAACTTGAGGCCAAAGCTTGACAGTTCCAGTGCCCACTCGACAATCCCCGCCTTTTGTTGCCTCTGGATTTTGCAAAGATCCTCTTGACGGAAAACGAGTGACGATCGCGGATCTCATGTGCCCGGAAGTAATGGCGCAGCTTTCTCGAGGCCATGAGGAGGCCGAAAAGCAATTTCGCACACCGTAGTACCTTGACCTAGCCCCCCGCAGAAGGGAACCGACAAAGTAAACTAGGCGCCGCACCATCCTTTTCTCGCATCTTCTCATGCGTCTGCGTAGATCCATCCTTGTCGGGACCAGAGCTTGCCGGTGAAGCCCCCGCTTGTCGCTGGATGCATCTCGCCATGGTTGCTAGCTCATCATCCGCCTCCCTCTCCGCTTACTAACACATCACTAACCACTTGATTGGTTGCCGCTATATATAGCAGCAACTTCTCTTGTGGCTTAGGTGCGACAAGTGTTGGAGTGGAGGATGAGTATCTCTTCAAGTCTGCAGCGCAGCCTCCGCTTCGAGTCCATTTCATCGGACCTGCCTTCTTCAAGATTTTGAAAAATGGCGTAGGCGCTCAGCAGAACCTAGAGATAAACTCGCCGAGAGCAGCTACGCAACCGGCAAGTCTTCGTACATCCTTGACGCACTTTGGTGCTTCAATCTGCTCAATGGCTTTGATCTTGTCGGGATTGGCTTCAATTCCCCGCTAAGACACGAAGAACCCGAGAAGCTTTCCGGAATGGACTCCAAACACACACTTCTCAGGATTGAGCTTGATGTTGATCTTGCGCAGATTTGCAAAGGTTTCGTCTAAATCTTGAATCGGAGTCGCCTTGTCCTTGCTCTTGACCACTATGTCATCCATGTAGGCTTCCACATTTCTGTGCATTTGTGGCTCAAAAGCGTCATGAACTACTCTTGCAAATGTTGAACCGGCATTCTTTAATCTGAAAGGCATCCGTACGAAACAGTATGTGCTACATGGAGTGATGAATGCGGTCTTCTCCTCATCCTCTTCTCGCCATGAAGATCCGATGATATCCTGAGTATGCATCCGTAAATGAAAGCAAATCACATCCGCCGTGGAGTCAACAATCTGGTCGATGCGCGGCAAGGAAATGGGTCTTTGGGACAAGCTTTATTGAAATCGGTAAAGTCGATACAAAGCCTCCATTTCCGCTTGCCTTGGCGCATAACTAGAGGATTGGCCAACCACGTAGGATGGAGCACTCCTCCGACAAGGCCTGCTGCTTCCAATTTCTTGATTTCTTGCGATGAACTCTTGGCGCTCCTTTTCACCTTCGACTTTTCGCTTGACGGGCCGCGCATGAGGACAAACGGCAAGATGGTGCTCAATTACTTTCCGGTACACCGGGATGTCGACGGTTGCCACGCAAACACGCCGACGTTCGCTCGCAGGAAAGCAACGAGCGCCGCTTCCTATTTAGGGTCGAGAGTGGCACCGATGGTGAAGGTACCACCAGTGCCGCCCCTCCTTGGCGGACACCTTCTTGGTCTCTGGTGGAGCTGCCATCGCCTTCTTACACTTGACGGTGGAGCTCGATGGTGCGTCCTCGACGGTAGCGCAGCACTCGAAGAGGTGCGCTTCTTTGGAGTGGGCATCGAGGCTCTTGCCGGACTTGATCTTCTTCTTTGCCCCGGAGCTTGACGGCAAGTGGCTTGCACCGCTGCACCTTGCCGCTTCCCGGTAGATCTTGTCGGCGCAGATAAGAGCATCCTTCTTGTCGCCAGGGGAGAGATGACACTTTATCGGGCTGGCATCTTCAGCATGTTGTATGCATAGTGAGAGGCTGCCATGAATTTGGCGAGTCTTTGGGCGACCAAGTATCCCATTGTAAGGCAATGGAAAGTCAGCAACGCCAAAAGTGACCCTCTCAGTCCTGAAGTTCAACTTCGCTGCCAAATGTCACCGGGCAACGTGATCTTTCCCTTCGCTTGCTCCTTCCGGATTGATTCCTTGGAATGTGCGGTCTCTTCGAGCTCGCCATCGTGGATCTGGAGTTTCGAGCACCGCGAGGAGATCAGGTTCAAGCCGGCCCCGCCGTCAACTAGCATCTTAGTGACCTTGAGGTTGCGGATAGTTGGTGAAACTAACATCGGCAAGCACCGACCGCAGTTACGCCGATCAGGGTGGTCCTCAATATCAAAGATGATAGGCGTCTTGGACCATTTCAGAGGCTTGCGTGACTCGACGGATGGTTCCGCCGCATTTACTTCCCGCATCCACTGCTTGAGTTGGCGGTGTGAAGTATGCAGAGAAGCACCGCCATCAACGCACAGGACCTCTGTGGCTTTCTGGAACTCCTGCTCATCGGCCTCATCATCATCCATGTCTTCGTCATCGTCGTCGTCTTCATCCTTGTCGCAGCCGCGGGGAGGTCTGTCTCCTTGCCCTTTGGCCTTGCCACAAGGCGTCCTCCTCGGCCAGGGGACGTTTCTTGCTAGCTCCTCCAGCACCTTCATGGGCCTTCTCCTTGTCGCGCCGTTCGTATTCAGCCTTCTGCTATTCGACAAGCTGCTTGACCTTTTTGCAGCTCTGGAGGTCATGGCCCTTGGTGCGGTGGATCTTGCAGTACTGCTTGTTGGAGCCGTCCTGCTTGTCGGCGACCGCCACAGCCTGGCAGTTGGTGCCAGCGGCAACCTCCTTGCCGGAGCTACCAGCTTTGGCTTTCTTGGCGCCACCTCCGTTGCCGGACTGCTCAACAACTAGCACATCTTTGCCTTTCTTCTTCCTGTTGCTCCGCCACCGGTTTTTCTTTGCCGGGGCGGTCTCCTCGCTATCGGATCCTCCTACTTCAGTATTCTCTCCGGAGTCTCCTCCTTCCTCAAAGATGTGCACACTTGTCGGCCGGGCATATAGCTCACCGACGTCTCTAATCTTGCACATCGCCATCTCCTCCGCATCTCTGCGGTTTCGCACGTTCGATGGAACGCGCTGATTACATGGCGGTGGTGGACATCTGGGATGTTGTCAGACGCGGCTGAATCTCTGAATGTACTTGCACAGGGGCTCTCCTTCATACGGGCGAAAGCGAGATGAAGGTCGCTTTCTTGGCCATGGGGCTTGTGGCGCTGTAAAAGGCGCCGACAAACCGATGGCATAGATCTGCCCAACAGGATATGGAGTTGTCCGGCAAGTGCATGAGCCAGATCCGACATTGGGCTTGAGCACCGCCGGGAAGTAGTTGGCCAAGATCTTGTCGTCTCGCCCCGCAGCCTGCACCGCTGATGGTGTAGATCTTTGAGGAACTCCGACGGATGCGTCTTGCCGTCGTACTTCTCTGCACGTCTGGTTTGAAATTCTTCTTCTTTGGGCCATCGGACTTGCCGCAGCTCACGAGTGAACGCAGGGCAACCTATCGCAGTCACGGCAAGTCGCTGGTGACTTCGGGCGCATGCATGTCGATAGAGGCCCAGCCGCGCTTGTCGGATTAACGTCGCGCTTCTCTTCGGTGCTCAATGCGAAGTTCGGCGTCTTCTTCTTTGTCGCTGTCGTGAAGAACTTGGCGCTTGATCACGACGAGCACGTGGATACTGATGATGCGGTGGAGTCGCTGTCGAGGTGGATCCGGGCGAAGTCGGGCGATCTTGGCCTTCGGGCGGAGAGTGCATGGTGGTTGCACCCCATCGGTTTGCCGCCACCGGCTCGTGTTTGGCAGTCCTGCGCGGCAATGCGGCGCTGCCGTCAGCGGAGCGTCGCCGTTAGGCAAAGCTGATGAGACTTCGAATAGTGGCCCTCCATTCATCGACCTTTTGTCGGCCGTTGGAGGGTAATCCAGAGCGATTGAGCCTCGCCAAAGCTTCGCTGTAGTGGTGGGTGGCGATGGCGAAGCGGCGCGAGGAGCGGATATGCTCGGACTTCTAACTATGTTAGAAGGAGCAGTATCCCGCCCAGCGACCATGCCTCGCTTCGCGCCAAAGATGTTGGCGTGCATGCTGGTCTTGAGCATCCCGAGATCCTCCGGCTCGATCTTGGTCCAACGAGCGTATGGCATTGTGAATACCATGACGCTTGGCCGGTCGCGCCTCTGAGACGGGCGCGGTGCATGTACGACGCCGAGGTTCTGCGAGCCTTGTCCTTGGACTTGGCAGCACCCGTGCGGCTCCCGTCGACGTCCATTCTTCGCTGGCGTCTACCCCACCACCCGCTTTGCTTCGGTGGCGGTGGGTTCGACAGCGGATGGAACATCTGCCGCCAAGCCTTCTTCTTCGTGGCATGTCGATGAAGATGATGAAGATCTAGCTCGTGTGGACGCGGATCAGATTCACACAATCTCGACGCGCCCCCTACCTGGCGCGCCAAAGATGTCGGGGAGGCTGATCTGACCCACGAACACCTATGGGACCGGCGGACCGAGCCCCTTTCGGTTCGGCGGGGGGAGGGGGGGGGGCGGAGGTCGCACGAAGTGCAGATCGAGGCGAAGCACACGAGCGGTTTACCCAGCTTCGGAGCTCTCCGGAGAGATAACACTCCTACTGCTGCATGTCTGAGTGTATTGAGTTCTTGCTCAGGAGCGCTTGAGTGCTACAATACACACAAGCCGCTAACGAGACCGAGCGTGAGTGTTCTCACGCTTCGAACCTTTCGAACCCCTCCCCACGCTATGCGCATGGGCCTCCTTTTATATGCTCAAGGGTCTCCGGCAGTGTGGCAACGTAGACAAGGGTAAAAATGGAAAAGGAGTGGTTGGTACAGCTACTTGTACAAAGGTATGATGTATCATACCTAACCCTCGACGGCAGGGACAAGGGCATTAAATGCTGTCTACGCCGCTTCTAACGGTGCGAAAGGGACGTCGTGGCGCCACCGCTTGCCACGATGATTGCATGTGCGCCGCTTGCCATCAGCGCTCCGCTGGGTCAAGACCTCTTGCGACGCGCGCCTGGAAAGGTCCCAGGGCGACACGTTAGTGGATGTGCTGGAGCGCAGGTACAGAGTGGTGGTCTGCCGCGGCAAGCGCCTTGCCGCGGTTGTTGCCTTGTCGCGTCCGGAAGCTTATCGCTCACTGGGCCTTCCCGGCAAGCTCCTCTTGCCAGGGCCTTGTCTCCTAGGTGCCTTGGGTGGCCTTCCCGGCAAGCTCCTCTTGCCGGGGCCTTGTCTCCTCGGCTTGAATACTTTGTTCTTGAATGGCTCCAAAGGAACCACGGAGGACCTTGGTGATCACCCGGTAAGCCCTGCCATGAGGGCTGCAATCGCCAGGCACAAGTTCGGGATACTAGGGTACCCTACTCTAGTACAATCGACAGTATTTTGCTTGTGGGTTCCTCCTTTAAGGGGTCCAACCATGTCAAGCCCCAGTGCAAAGGGCCAGTGATGGGTATAGTTTTGAGGGCGGTGGGTGGCATGTGGCTTTGATTAGCAAAGAGTCGGCAACCGACGCATCGTTGGACTAAGTCCTCGAGCATCCGCCCGGCCGTCGGGCCAATAAAATCATGTCTGTAAGGCCTTGCCTACAAGGGCCCGGGCTGCGGCATGGTGCCCACCGAGTCCCAAGCATGAATTTCAGCCAGGAGTTTACGCCCTTCCTCTTTGGAGATACACCTTTGAAGGACCGGTTGTGCTTTTCTTATAAAGCTCTCCCTCATGGACCTTATAGGCTTTTAGACCGCCGCACTATGCAGCTGGGCCTCGCTTTTGGTCCTCGGAAGTTCCTGCCTAGTTAGATAGACTAGGAATGGTTCTGTCCCACGGGCAATGACTGCCATTATTGCGTAATGACGGTGTTATTTCGTTGGCGGAACCACCAACTATGCTCGGAATGTTCGGTGTGGGGCAAGGTGGTTGGGTCCGGGTTGTTATTTCCGGACTCTCCTCCCATAATATGGATGGCTTGAAAAGCCTCTCTAGGAAGATGTTGGGGGAGGGACGACATCGCGCTTATGCGCCAATGCGCGCTAACACGCTCACGCTCGGTTGTTATCCCGGGCTATATGGTAAAATTCGAGCCCCTCAAACCGAGCTGACATTTTTAGGACAGCATTGCGATAAGCCGCCATTTTCGGATACTTGGCATCAAAGTCCCTATTTATTTGGGATATCGCGAGGTTTGAATCCCCGCGCACCTCTAGGCGTTGAATGCCCATGGAGACTGCCATCCGGAGACCATGTAGAAGGGCCTCGTATTCGGCTGCATTTTTGGAGTCCATGTACATTATTTGAAGTACGTATTGGACTATATCTCCGGGGCTAGACGTCGAACGACGCCAGCCCCCGTGCCGCCAACATTTTGGAGACGTCAAGTGCATGATCCAGTTGGAATATGCGCCGTACTCTTTAGGGAGTTCGGCTTCAGTCCATTCGGCGACGAAGTCAGCCAAAACTTGCGACTTAATAGCTCGTCGTGGCTTGTAGGTTATGTCGAACGGGAGGAGCTCAATGGCCCATTTAGAAATCCGGCCCGTTGCGTCGCGGTTGTTCATAATGTCATTAAGAGGTACTTCGGAGGCTACTGTTATTGAACACTATTGGAAGTAGTGTCGCAGCTTCCGGGATGCCATGAACACCGCGTATGCTATCTTTTGATAATGCAGGTACCGTGACTTGCATGGAGTTAGGACAGTGGACACATAGTAAACTGGTTTTTGGAGAGGGAACTTGTGTCCGTCCGTTTCTCGTTCGACAACGAGCACCGCGCTTACAACTTGATGGGTTGCTGTGATGTATAATAGCATTGGTTCGCCCATGTTGGGCGCGCCAGACCGGATTTGTTGCCAATATGGCTTTGATTTCTTGAGTCCGGCCGTGGCGGCATCAGATCCACTCGAAGTGTTCGGCTTGCACGGAGGAGGCGATAAATGGGTAATGCCTTTTCTCCTAAGCGGAGATAAAGCGGCTTAGAGCCGCCACACATCGACCAATTTTGTATTTGTTTGAGGTCTTTGGGGATATCCAATTGTGATAGAGCTCGGATCTTGGCTGGGCTTGCTTCAATTCCTCTACGGATACAATGAAGCCCAAGAGCTTTCCTACCGGCACGCCAAAAACGCATTTTTCCGGGTTGAGCTTGATGTCATATGTTCGGAGATTATCGAATGTGAGCCTCAAGTCGTCGACTAGGGTTTCTACATGCTTTGATTTGACGACCACATCGTCTACGTATGCCTCCACCGCTTTTGCCGATCTGGTTTGCGGACATATACGAATCATGCGCTGATATGTTACGCCGGTGTTTTTGAGCCCAAAGGGCATTGTGTTGAAGCAAAATGGGCCGTATGGAGTGATGAATGCCGTTACGGCTTGGTCTGGCTCTGCCATCTTAATTTGGTGGTAGCCGGAGTATGCGTCGAGGAAACACAATGAATCGTGAAACCTGCGGTAGCGTCGATAATTTGATCGATGCGGGGAGGGGAAGGGATCCTTTGGGCAGGCCTTGTTAAGGTCCTTAAAATCGACACATAGGCACCAGGATTTGTCCTTCTTTGGTACCATTACTGGGTTTGCTAGCCAGTCCGGATGTTTAATATCTCTGATGAATCCGGCCTCCAATAGTTTGGCTAGCTCCTCTCCCATGGCATGTCTCTTGGGTTCGGAGAAACGCCAAGAGCTTGTTTGATCGGCTTGAATCCTTTTAGGATATTTAGGCTGTGCTCGGCCAGCCGGCGTGGGATTCCTGGCATGTCTGAAGGGTGCCAGGCGAAAATGTCCCAATTTTCGCGTAGGAATTCTCGTAGTGCGGCGTCCACATCAGGGTTTAACTGTGCCCCGATGGAGGCCATTTTTGTAGGGTCCGTTGGATGGACTTGGAATTTGACTATTTAAATACGCGGTTTAAAAGAGGTGGACTTGGATCTCTTATCGAGTATCACATCGTCCCTGTTCACCGTGGAGCGCAGCTGCAGTGAGTTCCTCTGCCGCTAGGGCTTGAATAGTGCCTCAAGGGCAAGTGCGGCTGTTTTATTTTTCGGCATGAGCGCTATGTCCGGGTCACTAGCGAGTGATAATTCCGTTGGGTCCGCATTTTGAGCTTCATGTACCCGTAATGGGGTATAGCTTGAAAAATTGTGAATGCCTCTCGCCCTAATAGAGCGTGGTATCCATGCTGAACGGGGCCACTTGGAATGTGACCTCCTCGGACCTATAATTGTCCGGCGTGTCAACACCACATCCAGTGTGATCTTTCCTCAGACAGCATGCTTCCCGACCGGGATTATTCCTCTAAAGGTTGTGCTGCTTTGCTCAATGCGGCTCCAGTCTATTTCCATTTTTCGAAGGGTTTCCTCGTAGATGAGGTTTAATCCGCTGCCGCCGTCCATGAGTACCTTGGTGAGGCGAAAGCCGTCCACTATTGGACTGATGACCAATGCGGCTGGTGCTCGGGCTGTTCGGAATTTAGGTTCGTCACTGGCGTTAAAGGTAATAGCCGTGTCCATGGATTTATTGTTGCTATCTAGTAGACTTCAGTAAGGCTGCAGAGTGTTCGTTTCCGCATATTATTTGATGTGAAAGTCTCGAAGACTGTTAATACCATCTTTGGTATTCTTTGGGCTGGTGCTTTCTGGAGCTAAGAGCTCTTCGCCACTTTTGGCCACCGCCGTAGTATCCAACATGCTCTAAGGCTATGAGTTGGAGTGGCGCCTCTGTGCTATGAATTTTGCAGGGGTCCATTGAGCCATCCCTCCAAAGACGGTTCCATGCCCTTTGGGGGTTTTTGCTTTTTGGTATGTAACCCGGTGCACGGTGATGATGCACCCTTTTATTTCGGACTAGGGTCGTATTCGGGGCGGGTTTATCCCAAAATTTGATCGGTTTTCCAGCGCTCTCCATCGCAAGAAGATTTTCGTACTATGGACGCCAAGTCAGTGAAGCGTGTAATTTCCTGACAATTATGGCGTTTAGGATTCCCTTGTCCGTGCAATTATTGCGGAAGAATGAGATTATGCCTCCTCGCGGCAATCCTTTATCCTGTCCATAACCAGGAGGAATCTGGCCTAGTAATGATGTGCTGTTTCACCGGGCTCTTGCCGGATTTGGGATAGATCGCTTATTTTTGGGTGGGCGGGTGGAATTAAATTTCGAACCCCATCCGATCTAAGACTCACGGTCCAAGAAGTTTCCGAACTTGGAAGCTTGGGTTCTTGGAGGTTGTCCAATGAATCTAGCCCGCTGCCTGACTTTAAGTTCAGGGCTTGAGTGGGGTCCTCCCCTCCGCGGGAATCCGGCATGGAGGGGTCAGGAATCCAGACATAGCTAGTCCTTAAGGTAGGAGAAGAGTCGCCGTATTGTTCCTCTACCACAGCAACGTGGTGGGTAGCCGGGGGAGGGTTGATCTCTCGCAGCTTGGGTGTGGGCCCAATCTGATCGGAGTCCGTGGCGACTCGAGGATGCGATGGCGCGATCCAAGAGTTCGTTTAAGGAAGAGAGCTCCATCGGATCTAACTGCTCGGCGAAGTTCCGAGTTAACGTGAAGATTGCTTTCGATGACCCGAGAAGTCATCGGGCGCTGGCGGCCGAACAGGCGGTCATAAGAAAACCGCCTAGCCGGAGAGTTTGGCCGGTGGCCAAGGCTCCTTTAGCAACGGTGCCGTCTTTAAAGACGGGATGAGGAATCCTTCCTGACAGTGACGGCACAGAGGAACTCTCAATGAAAGCACCAATGTCGGTGTCAAAACCGGCGGATCTCGGGTAGGGGGTCCCGAACTGTGCGTCTAGGCGGATGGTAACAGGAGACAAGGGACACGATGTTTTTACCCAGGTTCGGGCCCTCTCGATGAGGTAAAACCCTACTCCTGCTTGATTAATATTGATGATATGGGTAGTACAAGAGTGGATCTACCACGAGATCAGAGAGGCTAAACCTTAGAAGCTATCCTATGGTATGATTGTTGTTCGTCCTACGGACTAAAACCCTCCGGTTTATATGGACATTGGATAGGGTTAGGGTTACACAGAGTCGGTTACAACGGTAGGAGATCTACATATCCGTATCGCCAAGCTTGCCTTCCACGCCAAGGAAAGTCCCATCCGGACACGGGACGAAGTCTTCAATCTTGTATCTTCATAGTCCAGAGTCCGCCAACGGTGATAGTTCGGCTATCCGGACACCCCTAATCCAGGACTCCTTACCCGCACCTTGGTCCAAAGAAATTAATGGACGAGGTGTATTCAACCTCATACCTTTGGAGGCTTCAAGGGCGGAGGCACAAGGGGCAGTGGAGCAAGGTGAGGTCCATCGAGACCATAGAGAGCTCCATCGTCGGGTCTTGTCCCGTATGGATGATCTCGCCCTCCTCGTGCACAACCATCTCTCGCTTTATTAGGGCTGGTGCATTACAAAGCTTTACCGTTACATATTCATACTACTTCAAGGTGCATTGAATAAACACATGCAAGTATCAAAAGGAGAGTCACGGCATGCATGCATGTGTTTGTAATTAATGCATCGGTAAACGCAAATTATTGAAATATATCTAGTGAAGTGCTTTGATGTGTCGAGTCAACTCATACAAGAACGAGAAGTTTGATTACTACAACACCCTCTCCCTCACGGACTGAGCTCCGGTTCCTTAACTGCACCTGCCTTTGGTTGCATGAAAGGTGGGCCACCCACCTGTTGGGCCCACCTGTCATACACGCAAAGGCAGGAGCTGTAAGTCAATGAAGCCGCATCCCTCCCTCGCCCATGAGCGTGGTGGCTGGCAGGACTAGGAGAAGCTTTCGTTCGCTACACGCTCTCCCTCCCGCACGCAGTGGACATGCAGCAGTTCAATCGGTGTCAGATGGCCAGAAGCATACTGTAGTACTCCTCTGCTGCAGTAGTACTCCATCATTGTTCGACTTCCCGAAGAGGCGAAGAGCCAAGCACAGACTGGACGCTCGTGTGGCAGTTTCATGTGTAGAGTAGTCTAGGATAGCGTGTATCGTGCCTGTAAGCTTGAAGTCGTTGGGGTCCGCTCCATGTTTTTTATATTAAAATAATCTTCTGGCCCTACCTGTCATCCTAGTGATTTTAGTTTGCATGCTCATCTGGTCAAGATAGGAATATATATTTTATTTTGTGGTGGGGTAAATGTTAGAGGTTGCAGCAAATATATTGTACACTTCGGGTCTTTCAGCCAAGTTTAGAGGCAACCATGTGGGGCTAGTGCTATGATGTGTCCCGTCAACTCGTACAACGAGGAGAAGCTTGATTTTACTACTACACGCCTTCTCCCTCGCCCATGCGTGCGGTGGCTCACAGACAAGGACATGCTTTTGCTTATAGTACTCCCTCCATTTTTTTACTCCGCATATAAGATTTGGTCAAAGTCAAACTACACAAAGTTTGAACATCTACAATACTAAAATTATATAGTATGAAAATATGTTTCATGGTGCATCTGATAATATTGGTTTCATATTGTGATTGTTTATATTTTTAATATAAAGTTAATCAAACTCTACAAAGCTTGACTTTGACCAAACCTTATATGCGGACTAAAAAGAAACGCAGGGACTACTACAACAAGCTATCCCTCCCGCTCGCGGTGGACGGACATGCAGCAGTGGATTCGATATTGTAGAAGCAGTAGTACTAACATCATTGTTCGTCTTCTCAAAGAGGCGAAGAGCCAAGCGCAACCCGAACGTGGCAGTTGCGAACCTTGGAGCACGCATATAGCCAGGCTCTTGCATGAGACAAAATTGCTATGTGAGCCCACTATTGTAGTACTTGCTAGTATAGCCTTGTAAACCAGAAAGGAGTATTTTCCTTTCTAGAGATTTCAACAAGTGACTAGACTACACCAAGATGAGTGAATCTACACCGTAAATAAATACGTAGCTCTCTCGTTTTCCTCTCCGCCTTGGTCGTGGTGCACAATATTGAGTATACTAGTACTATAATCTTGAAATTTACAAAGTCACCATAAGCACCTCGTTGTCGACAGGAATGTCTCCTGACACGCGATAGACGCGAGTGGCAGTCGCCTGCATAGGTGCTTGAATGCCAAGGAGGGAGAGGGTAGCGGTTCCCGAGTCATTGAACGGTCAATGATGCATCCTCAATTACATGCAGAGGGTATTAATTGCAGAAGCAGAATAGAGCCAGCACGATGTTAATGCAATAGAGTTTGGACTCTCATATAAAGGCGCCCCACCACTCCAATCCATCTACTCCTAGTCTCTGCGCAACACTGCTCACTCCAATCCAAGACCAAGTGACCAGAAGCCACAAGCACCTATGGAGGCAATGGACGTGAGCTGCAGTCGGCTATGCCAAATCATCCAAGGCGTCGGCCAGCGGCACCGCACCGCACAATGTTTCCAGACGATGCTGGCGACGGCCAGCATCGTAGCCCTCACCGACAATGGCTTCGCCTCTCGCATGGACGACATGATGGTCAACTCCATCTGCAAGTTCACCGCCGTCAAGAAGCGCACAGACGACCTTGCCGTACTACTCCAGCCCGCGCACCCAGGCTCCTCATTGCCTGCCA
This sequence comes from Aegilops bicornis, assembly GCA_021605145.1. NCBI lineage: Eukaryota > Viridiplantae > Streptophyta > Magnoliopsida > Poales > Poaceae > Aegilops > Aegilops bicornis. The sequence continues at coordinate 519,966,114 of CM038670.1, read as the reverse complement.
CCCTCATCGGCCTCCATGATGACGAACTCTTTCAAGCCCTGGTGGCCCTGTAGGTGCCGGAGGTCGCAACGAAGAATGTGCACCTCGAGGCCGCGCTCGCCGCGCAGCGCCTCGCCATGCAAGAAACTGTCGACCTACACATCCATGTCTACGAGGAAATCGTCTACATAGGCCACTACAAGGCCAACGAGGACAGAAAGATGTTGGCCTTCTTCCAGCGGCTAGAATCTTTGGACGCCATTGCTCATAAGCACGTCGACCTGGCCACGAAAGCGGTTGCTACTTAGCCGCCATTCAGTGGGCCGACGCCCTGAGTCGAGGAGGTGGACATCATCGATGGATGCATCTCTTCTTCTTGCCTCCTGTAACCAGCACTGCATCGCCTCGTGGCCTTAATGTTTTATTAGTATATTACTCTAACCCTTTGGATAACATGATCGTTGTGGCGTCACGATTGGCGGCTCTCCCAGTTGATGGCGAGTCTCCAACTGTGGTCGAAACGCTGAGGGCTAGATAGCTTCTCCAAACAGCATTGGTACAGCAGGAGGCTTATTCTTACTGCCGTGAGAGAATCCATTCAACCCCTCATCCAAGCCGGAGTTATAACAGACACATGGACTCCCCGGCGGTGTCAAGCAGCAAGCAGCGTCGTAACCCGCCTCGTGGACATGACCCACCCCGTAACACTCAGGCCCTGATGGGTCAGGAAAGAACACGTCGCGAGGCTGAGCCCACAGCCCAGAACACGGCTCGTCAACCGTCTCCAGTTTATCCGACAACTTCGGTGGAGTTAGGCATGACTTCTAGATCCTTGGGAGTACCATGTTTAGTGTCGGCTCTACGTAACGTACGTCCGCCCAAGGATTTCAAGGGTCCTCGTAAAGTGCCTAACTACACAGCTGACTTACCCCCTGAGACGTGGGTTGAAAGTTATGAGATGGCGATGGAGTTATTGGATGTCGATGATGCTGCATGTGCTAAGTATTTCACCATGATGTTGGAAGGAACATCTCGTAGCTGGTTAAAGGGACTACCAACCAACTCCATTGGATCATGGGCCGAGTTAAGGGCCCAGTTTATCCAGCAGTTCAAAGACACGTGCAAGCAGCCTATGTCAATCGTAGACTTGGCTGCCTGTGTTCAAGAAGAGGGTGAGTCGACAACCCCTTGGGTGCACTGGGCTATGCAATTCTGCACTCGCCGGATCATATCAAGGATGATTCGGCAGTCCTAATGTTGGAAAGCAATTGTTGTTTCATACGTTTGAAACAGAAATTAGGGCGACTCAAGCGCCACTGCAATGGCATGGGGGCACTCATGGCGGCTCTGGTTAAATATGTCAACTCTGATAGTACCAAGGACCCCAATTCTGACGAGGAAAAGTCGGGTAAGGGAAAATAGAGTTGCAGCGCCAAGGGGCAGCCCAATAACCCAACGAGTCAAGGGAACAATGGTAAGCACAAAGCTGATAATAATTCTGATTTTGTGGCTAATACCAATATGCAGAATAATGGCCAGCGTCGTAAGGGAAAACCACCTCCTCGGACGGGAGGGCCAGGGGTCAATCTTGAGCGGCTGCTGAAACAGCCCTGCCCAAAGCATGGCACGCAGGAACGACCGTCCAGTCACCTTTGGAAGGACTGCCATATTATGAAAGAGTTCAAAAAATTCCAACTTGTTCCAAGACAATTATGGACTAGGCGGCCGCTCGGGTTCCGGCTCTTATGGACCGGCCCACGGTGGTGGCGGTTCTAATTCCGGTTTTCAGGGTCACCAAGGAAATCAAGGCAATCAGGGCGGTTATTATCAACTGTCCGGTCAGGGGAATCAGCAACAGTAGTATGGATATCAAAGTAACCCGAAGCAGTTGAACAGTGGGCAGTACCACGTCTTCACCACAAGTTTATGCAAGCGGGATCAGAAGCTCCATAAAAGGGTTGAAAACGCCATTGAGCCGGCAACTCCCCGTTACTTACGATGGTCTGAGCAGCCCATTGTGTGGAGTCGTGAGGATCACCCGCCCCGGGTTGACAATCCGGGTCACTTGGCCTTGTGGTAGCACCTCAGGTCGGAGGATATAAATTCACTAAGGTACTCATGGACGGGGGTATCAACATCAATATCCTTTATTATGAAACCTTCCGTCGTATGGGGTTGACTGATAAAAATCTTAAGGCATCAAATACTATCTTTCACGGTGTGGTGCCTGGTAAGTCGGCATACCCGGTTGGTAAAATAGCTCTGGAGGTTGCATTTGGAGATGACTATGATTCCAGGTCTGAGACATTGACCTTTGAAGTGGTGAAGATCAAGATCCCTTATCATGCCTTGTTTGGACGGCCGGCTTATGCTAAGTTCATGGAAAGGCCTTGTTATGTTTATCTGCAGCTCAAGATGTCAGGCCACAAGGGGACGATTAAGGTGCATGGAAGCCAAAAGATTGCTTTGGAATGTGAGGAAGGTGATGCAGCCTATGCTGAGTCTGTCTGTGCAACAGAGGAGTTGAAGTTTTATAAAGACAATGTTGACCCGATAGATATGACATCTTTGAAAAAGCCAACAATGGAGCATGACCCGGTCTTAAAGTTTAAGTCGGCACATGACACTAAGTTGGTTGATTTCGTTCCTGGCGATTCATCCAAGCAGTTCAGCATCAGTGCTAATCTGGATCCAAAATAGGAAAGCACGCTCATCGAGTTCATCCATGAGAACCGGGACATTTTTGCATGGAAACCTTCTCACATGCCAGGTGTACCGAGGGAACTCGCTGAGCACACTCTTAATATTGATCTGAAGTTTAAGCCGGTCAAACAGTTTCTTTGTCGTTTTAATGAAGAGAGGCGAAAAGCCATTGGTGAGGAAGTAGCCCGGCTCTTGGCGGCAGGGTTCATCATTGAAGTTTTCCATCCTGAGTGGTTGGCTAACCCTGTACTGGTGCTGAAGAAGAATGGCACTTGGCATATGTGTGTGGATTACACAGACTTAAATAAGGCTCGTCCAGCTGATCCATTCGCTCTCCCTCGTATTGACCAAATTATTGATGCTACGACGGGTTGTGAGCGTTTGAGTTTTTTGGATGCTTACTCTAGTTATCATCATATCAAAATGGCAGTTAAGGACCAAGAGAATACAACTTTCATCACTTCGTTTGGAGCTTTCTGCTATGTGTCCATGCCTTTTGGGCTCAAGAGTGCCCAGGTGACTTACAAGCGGTGTGTTCAAAACTGCCTTCATAATCAAATCGGGCGTAATGTTCATGCTTATGTGGATGACATTGTGGTGAAATCCAAACAAAAGGAAACCCTGATTGATGATCTGAAGGAGACCTTTGACAACCTCCGGGTTTATAAGATGATGCTTAACCCGGCCAAGTGTGTTTTTGGTGTGCCAGCTGGTAAGCTTTTGGGTTTCCTGGTTTCCAACAGAGGCATTGAGGCTAACCCGAAGAAGATCAAGGCCATCACTTCTCTGGCTAAGTCGGCGTGTATTAATGATGTTCACCATCTGGCAGGTCGCATTGCGGCCTTAAGCCGGTTCATAAGCCGGTTGGGTGAAAAAGCTATACCACTGTACCAGATGGAGAAGAAAACAGACCACTTCGTCTGGAGTGCTGCTTCTAATCAAGCATTTGAGGATTTGAAGAAACAGTTGGCTGAGCCACCCGTTTTGGCTGCCCCCATTGATAAAGAACCGTTGTTGTTATATGTGGCTGCCAACAGCCGGGTTGACAGTGTAGCTATTGTGGTAGAGAGGAAGGAGACAGGCAAGGAATATCCGTTTCAGCGGCCGGTTTATTATATAAGTGGGGTTCTTATTGAGTCCAAACAGCGATATCCACATTGGCAGAAGCTTGTGTATGGGGTTGATACGTCTCCAACGTATCTATAACTTTTGATTGCTCCATGCTATATTATCTTCTGTTTTGGACATTATTGGGCTTTATTATTCACTTTTATATTATTTTTGGGACTAACCTATTAACCGGAGGCCCAGCCCAAAATTGTTGTTTTTTGCCTATTTCAGAGTTTCGTAGAAAAAGAATATCAAACGGAGTCCAAACGGAATAAAACCTTCGGGAACGTGATTTTCGGAATGAACATGATCCAGAGGACTTGGACCCTACGTCAAGAAATCAAGCAGGAAGCCACGAGGTAGGGGGCGCACCTACCCCCTGGGCGCGCCCTCCACCCTCGTGGGCCCCATGTTGCTCCACCGATGTACTCCTTCCTCCTATATATACCTATGTACCCCCAAACAATCAGATACGGAGCCAAAAACCTAATTCCACCGCGCAGAACCTTATGTACCCACAAGATCCCATCTTGGGGCACATTCGAGCTCACTTGGGAAGGGGCATCGATCATGGAGGGCTTCTACATCAACACCATAGCCTGTCCGATGAAGTGTGAGTAGTTTACCTCAGACCTTCGGGTCCATAGTTAGTAGCTAGATGGCTTCTTCTCTCTTTTTGGATCTCAAAACAATGTTCTCCCCTCTCTTGTGGTGATCTATTCGATGTAATCTTCTTTTGCGGTGTGTTCTTGAGACCGATGAATTGTGGGTTTATGTTCAAGTTTATCTATGAACAATATTTGAATCTTGTCAATTCTTTTATGTATGATTGGTAATATTTGCAAGTCTCTTCGAATTAAAATTTGGTTTGGCCTTCTAGATTGATCTTTCTTGCAATGGGAGAAGTGGTTAGCTTTGGGTTCAATCTTGCGGTGTCCTTTCCCAGTGACAGTAGGGGCAGCAAGGCACGTATAGTATTGTTGCCATCGAGGATAACAAGATGGGATTTTTATCATATTGCATGAATTTATCCCTCTACATCCTGTCATCTTGCTTAAAGCGTTACTCTGTTCTTATGAACTTAATACTCTAGATGCATGCTGGATAGCGGTCGATGTGTGGAGTAATAGTAGTAGATGCAGGCAGGAGTTGGTCTACTTGTCTCGGATGTGATGCCTATATACATGATCATACCTAGATATTCTCATAACTATGCTCAATTCTGTCAATTGCTCAACAGTAATTTGTTCACCCACCGTAAAATACTCATGCTCTTGAGAGAAGCCACTAGTGAAACTTATGGCCCCGAGTCTATTTTCCATCATATTAATCTCCCGACAACAAGCTATTTTTGGCGTCGTTTTTATTTTGTTTATTTTACTTTGCATCTTTATCATAAAAATACCAAAAATATTATCCTATCATATCTTTCAGATCTCACTCTCGTAAGTGACCGTGTAGGGATTGACAACCCCTGATCATGTTGGTTGCGAGGATTTATTTGTTTGTGTAGGTGCGAGGGAATTGCGTGTAGCCTCCTACTGGATTGATACCTTGGTTCTCAAAAACTGAGGGAAATACTTACGCTACTTTGCTGCATCACCCTTTCCTCTTCAAGGGAAAACCAACCAGTGCTCAAGAGGTAGCAGGGGTTTTCATGGCTAGCCGGAAGCTTAAGCAGTATTTTCTGGGTCACCCTATCACTGTGGTTAGTTTTGCCCCCTTGGGAGATATCATTCAAAACAGAGAAGCCACTGGTCGGGTAGCCAAGTGGGCCATTGAGCTTGGCCTCATGGTTTAAAATACGTGCCCCGTATAGCCATCAAGTCTCAAGCACTTTTTGATTTTATCAATGATTGGACAGAGTTGCAGATGCCTGAGGAGAAGTCGGATAACACATATTGGACTATTCACTTTGATGGATCCAAGCAGTTGGAAGGCTCTGGGGCTGGAGTTGTATTAACTTCCCCACGAGGTGATAAATTTTCTTATGTTCTCCGTCTTATGTTCCCTTGTACTAACAATGCAGCTGAGTATGAGGCCTTGCTCCATGGTCTTCGGATGGCTAAGGAGATGAGTTTAAGCTGAGTGAGGTGTTTTGGCGACTCAGATCTGGTGGCTCAGCAAGTTTCTGGCACATGGGATTCGAAAGATCCACTCATGGCGGCTTACCGTCGAGAGGTTGATGCTATTGCGGGTCACTTTAAGGGTTATCAAGTTGAACATGTTGATCGCAGGAAAAATGAAGCGGCCGATGCTTTAAGCCGATTAGGGTCTCAGTGTAAGCTGGTACCGCCTAACACTTTCCTGGATATTCTGCATAACCCTTCTGTCAAATTACCTACAGAAGAAGATTTGGCCATTCTTGACCCGGAAGCACAACTCGTGGCGGCTCTTCATGCGATTCTTCATTGGACAGTCCCATATCTGGCTTACATGACCCGGGGAGAGTTACCTGAGGATGAAACTTTGGCCAGGCAGATAACCCGGTGATCTAAGTCAATGATTATCGTTCATGGAGAGTTGCATCATCGCAGTGTTACATTGGCGTTTCAACGTTGTGTTTCTCCAGAGGAGGGCCGTGAGATTCTGCGTGAAATTCATGAAGGTGATTGTGCCCATCATGCCGGTTCTAATTCCCTTGTGGCTAAGGCTTTTCGTCATGGGTTTTATTGGCTGACGGCTCACACTGATCCTGAGGATCTCGTCAATAAATGTGATGGTTGTCACAAATTCTCCCGACGAGCTCATGTGCCGACTCAAGAATTGAGGATGATTCCAATTACTTGGTCGTTTGCAGTCTGGGGGATTGATATGGTTGGACCTTTCAAAAGGTCCAAGGATAAAAAGACACACCTCTTGGTGGTGGTTGACAAGTTCACAAAGTGGGTTGAGGCGGAGCCGGTCAGTAAATGTGACGCGGTGACGGTGGTTCAATTTATTACAAAGGTGATTTTTCATTTTGGTTTCCCACACAACATTATAACTGATAATGGCACTAATTTGTCCAAGGGTGCTATGAAAGAATTTTGTCAACGTGAGCATATCCGGCTTGATCTGTCATAAGTGACTCACCACCAGTCCAATGGTCAAGTTGAGGGGGCCAATCAAGAGATCATGAGAGGCATCAAGCCCCGGCTTATGGTTCCTTTGCAGAGGACGCCGGGTTGTTGGGTGGAGGAGTTACCTTCTATGTTATGGAGCATCAATACTACCCCCAGCAGGTCTACAGGTTATACACCTTTCTTCATGGTTTACCGGGTAGAGGCAGTTCTCCCCAGTGACATCCGTCATGATTCGCTCGAGTGGCGGCTTATGTTGAAGCTGATAATGAGAAGGCGCGTCAAGATGCACTTGACTTGTTGGATGAGGAGCGTGACCTCACAGCGGCTCGTTCGGTGATTTACTAGCAAGATCTGTGCCGTTATCACAGCCGCCGGGTTAAAACCAGAACCTTTCAAGAAGGTGACTTGGTGCTCCGGCTTATCCAAGATCAGACGGATATGCACAAGTTATCCCCACCTTGGGAAGGACCCTTTGTGGTCAGCAAGAATCTGAACAATGGCTCATACTACCTTATCGATGTTCGAGAACACAAGGATTCATGTAAGTCGGAGGAGGAGACCAACGGCCGTGGAATAATGCTCATCTTCGGCCTTAGTATACTTGAGCCACCGGCTCTTACAATGTGCATATCTTGACAGTGTATATATTATGATGATTATAGTAAAGCCGGCATCCCTGATAAATCAGGGCCTCTGTCGTTTCATTTAAAGAATAATGAGTCTTTTTTTATTATAGAAAGATCAGGGGGCTTCCTGTTCAAACATAGGTGTATTCACCAAAGAGAACATAGCATTACTACCCTCTTGATCCGGCGCAACGCCGTTCTCACAAATCACTTGGGAGCTTCCTGTTCAAACATATGTGTATTCACCAAAGAGAACATAGCGTTACTACCCTTTTGATTGGCGCAATGCCACAATTATGGTCACTTGGGGTCTTCCTGGTCGTATTCGAATCATAGCTGTGAATATCCCTCTTGATCAGCGCAATGCCATATTTATGGTCACTTGGGGGCTTCCTGATCGTATTCGAATCATAGCTGTGAATATCCCTCTTGATCGGTGCAATGCCACAATTATGGTCACTTGGGGGCTTCCTGATCGTATTCGAATCATAGCTGTGAATATCCTCTTGATCGGGCGCAATGCCACTATTACGCTTATTTGGGGGCTTCCTGCTCGTATTTGAAGCATAGCTGTAAAACATCCCTTTTAACCGGATCAATACTAACACTTAGGGCCTTTGAATATCTTTCTTTGCCCGGCTTATATTTGGCTTGGTGGCCCTTGCAGGCCTCGTTTTCTTGCTTGATTTGTTTTTTGAACATTTTTTGGATTTATCTTTACGTATGATTTAACAAAGATTCTGGCCATGTAGCCTCAATTATTACAGCTCATATTTGAGCACCTATGAGGGTCATGACAACCGGGCCTGGCTTTCGACGATATATCGCCAGCAGATGATGTTAAGTCATAACAAGTATTGTCTTCTAAAGTTTTGGGTTATCACCCTAATTGCTTTGGTAAGGTAAGCCGGCAGTTTACTCACATATTACAGGATCTTTGTCATGTGTTTGTGTGCAGGTACTATCAATAAGGCTGACACACATAGTTGATGAAATCATAAACACATGTGGTAGATCTTCAAATATTGCCAGCTTAAAAGTATCACACAGAACAAAACATGCACGATGGCATGGTAGATCAAGAGTTTAACTTAAGCCTCTTACAAACGGCACCAAGTGCCCCACAAGAATAATTGTTTCAGCAGTTTTTCATAAAAGCAGATGTTAAGCCGGCCAATGGCTTACGACTCCTGGTCTTGTTGAGTTGAAGGTTGTGGCTCATCCAGCACTGGTTCATCTGCCTCCTCTTCACCCAATGGCTGGAAGTTGACGATCGGCCAGTTGATCCCAGTTAATGCTCTGAATACAGCTTCATCACTTATAAGTGTGGATAGATCAACATCAGGGGCAAAAGTGTGCTTACGAATCGGGGGAGTCAGGTCCGGAGCATCATGAGTCGGCGCCTTCACCTTCTTATTGTTGGCATCATAAACCGGTTGGTAATGTGAAAGATCAGTTTCCCCAGCCACTTTGCTAGCTAAAGTACGCATTTCCCTCGTAAGAGCGGCGAAGTCATCTGCAGTAAAGGGTGACCCATCTTCTTTTATGCTTGGGCAGCCGTTGGCCAAGTCTGTCGGTTCAAGATCAACTAGCCACGCTTTGGCCCGGGTTAGTGCGGTAAGGGCACCGGCTCTAGCAGCTGATTTTTTCAACTCATCAATCCATGCAGGCAGCATAGACAGTTTGTCCAATGTATCCTTGATAAGGGTTGGAGCCGGTTTGTTGTAAGCAGTTGTGCAGATGACTCGTTGTGCGCCAGTGTAGAGCTGCTCTATGAGCGTGTAAGCAGCTTTCAGCTTCTTCCGCATATCTGAGCCCAGATGGGTAACCCGGGATCCTGTGTCATTAAGAATGTGGTAAGCCGGGAGTATAAGGAAATAAGTACATGTTCATAAATTAAAAAAGGTACTTTTACCAAAGACAGTAGCAGTCATGGCATTAATTTGATGTTTTAAGCCGGCAAGCTCTGAAGATACCGGCTCAAGGGCCGCTTCAGCATCTTCATCCCTTTTCAGCAGAGCTGCCTTCTCTATCTCCCAACCTGCTTGTTCCGCCTTAAATCTTTCCTTCATTTTTCCATGGCTTCTAAGACACTAGTCAGTTCATCCTTGGCCTCAGATGTTTCTGCTTGTTGCGACTTGATATTTTCTTGGAGGTCGGTGACTTGGGATTCTTTACTGCTAAGCTTAGTCTGCAAAAGATAAACAATAAATGAGATTACAAGGAATTTCTCTAAAGTCCCAAGCACAATACAAGTATTACACTTGGCACTTGGGGGCTAATGTCTATTTGCTTGTTAAAAACATCATGAAGTCCCAAATACAATATAAGTATTATACTTGACACTTGGGGGCTAATGTATGTTGCTCTTCAAACATGGCTTTATTTGTTGAGCCGGACAAATGATGATGATCCAGCTTACGAAGGCTATGAATGGGATTATGGATTTCTAGAAAGATGATTAGTCTCGACTTAACATATTTCTTAAGCCGACCCTTGGGAGCTATAGAGGCAAAGTTGAGGCGCTGATGTTGTAAAGTCCCAGTTTATCTTACAAGCATAAACCGGCCCTTGGGGGCTACATAAATTGATCTATGTAGCTATTTAAGTTCACAACACATGTTATTTTAATCATGTCCAGTAAATTTGGCGGCTAAGGGGAAGGATATACATGTAACAAGGAGTTGTAGTGTTTACCTCATAGCGCTCCTTCATCAGGTTCACTAAGGCGGCTTCAAAGTCACAGCTGGTGTACAGACGATTCAAATAGCCCGAGTGGAGATCTTGAGCGCTGAAATGAGTATAGCTTGCCAAGTCAGTTTTCCACTTGCCTTTATCTTCAGCAGACATTTCTTCCTTTGCGTTATGTTTGGATAAGACGTTAGGTTAACCCGGAGCTGTGAATCCAAAGTTGATGACAACAACATCATCCATCTTTTCGTCGGCAGGTTTGATTGGGCTTGGCGGCTTAGAGACAGTCGGTTCAACATCCACATGGTCCATGGAAGCTTCATGATCTTCCGGAGGTGAGTTATCAATGATGGCATCTGCAGATGGATGAGGATGAGGGGATTCTGGTAGTTTCTCCGGTTCAGACAGATTAGGTTCGTCGGCCGGCTTAACTAGCATGGCCTTCTTGCTGGGTTTAGCTTGGCCCCTGAGAATAAGAAGTGTTAAGAGGTCAGTATAATTAGCAAGGCATAAGGTATGAATGGTTAAAAGGTATCCTTACCCAAGTACAATTTTAAAGGCCGGGATTTGTGTCCCTGATGACTCGCCAGAGGAAGAACGAGAAATTCCCTGATAGTTTGAATCAGACAGGTTAAGAGGTTGTTGGAAGTGACCTGCCTTGGGGTAAAATATGTCAGAAATTAGAAAGACCTCTGGGCGGCGTTTGCGAGTTGGCGTGTTCAGTAAGCCAGAAGAAGTTATCTGCCCACCACTATGCCGGGTAACTCAGCGAGCTTCGTGTTGTTATTTCTTCAAAAGAAAGTTGGGATCCAAGTGAGCTAGGGGGTGAGAAAAGCTTACTTTCTGGCTTGCTTGTCGGGTTTTCGGTGTTGGCAGAGGTTTTGAGCCGGAATAAAGAGTAATTACCTCTGCGTCACCTGCACGGCTGGCCTCGGCATCGTCCTGATAACGATCGTTATCAATGACATGTATGAAAAAGGAGCCAAGAGAGTCAAGTTCTACCTCTGACTCATTATCATCGTTGTCATCGGCGGACTCAGTAGCCTTCTTGGTGGTTTTCTTGATGGCCTTGGTTTTCACACGAGTCGGTTTTGCCGGTTTATCCTGTGTTCTCCTCTTCCAAAATGGATCATCAGCCTACGAAGATGGAAAAGATCATAAACAAATATCAAAATATGGATGAAGCATAAGATGGGAAATTCTTACAGCTGGCGGCTTGTTGAAAGAACAGAACGGACTAAGCCCGGTTTTGCTGCACTCTTTCACCGGTTCATTCAGTAATTTCTTGGTGGCTTTAATGATTTCTGCATCAGACAGCTGAATGTTACAATTACGTTGAGGATGGTTTATATCACCAGTATATTCACACATTAAGACAGGGCAGCGGCTTAATGGCAAAATACTCCAAGATATTCAGCACCGGGAAAAGTCGACACCAGTTAAGCCATTGGCCGTAAAAGCTCTTATCTTTGAAAAGGCTGGTGAGTATTTGGCCCTTTCCCTCGAATTGAGCCATTGGGGGAGTGGATGTGTGCTGCAAAGTCGGTGTTCACGGTAACCTGACAGAGGATTCTCATCAGCTAGAGATGTATCTTGGCAATAGAACCAGGTTTTGTTCCAATCTTTGGGGTGACCGTGGATCTTGGCATGGGGAAAAGTAACATCTTTCCTTTTCTGAATAGAAACCCCACCAAGTTCTTGGCATGGCCCGTCGACAAACTCTGTCTGGCGGTTTAAGTAATAGAACTCCCTGAATAAGTCGACTGTGGGCTCTTTCTGAAGGTAAGCTTCGTAGAATACTTGGAAATTGCAGATGTTGGACACGGAGTTAGGTTCGATGTCTTGAGGGTGAAGTTGAAGGAAGTGAAGCACATCACGGAAAAACTTTGAGCCGGGTGGGCTGAATCCTCGGCCTAAGTGGTCAGCAAAAACAATCACTTCTCCATCTTTCGGTTGAGGAGGAACTTCTCCACAAGGAACTCTCCAATGGATGATCTCTTTCTTGGCTAAAGCGCCAATGGCGACAAAGTTGTTTAAATCTTCTTCGATAACCTGGGATTTGACCCAATTGCAAGACCTATATGTCTTAGCCATCTTACCAATGCTCTGAAAGGAAGGTTAAGCCGGTTCAAGGTTACATGATTAAGCCGGTCTATGGTTGACAGAGAAACAATAAAGAGCGTATATAGGCGTTAAGCCGGAGATTGACATTACAAAGTTACAAGGAACCATTGGCGGCTTAAAAAGGGGACTAATGATACCTGGCGAGTTATTATTTCTGAGTTAAATCGCCCATACAAAATATTGAAAGGACAGATCTGGGGATGAAAAATCTAAGTACTGAGAAAAACAGGTTTCACAGATTAATGCCATGATTTCAGATTTACCGCATTTCTGTTAATACAAATATATTTAGACCTAAAATATCAGTGCTTGAGCAGTTCATGGTCCAGATTGGTTTTTTGATACAGAGGAGATATTCTAAGTAATACAAAGGATGCTACGTCCGCTACGACATATGGGGGGTACCAAGTTCAAATCAAAAAGGAGGGTTGTAGCCAAGAACGAGGACTAACCTTGATGAACGACGAAAAACCCTAACGAGATCTATAAGAAAGGAGGAGAGGAAGATGTACCAGGGCTGATGCACAGCGGAGGTGTGCGGACGAAATCTGGACAAGGTCAGGTTGATGCAGCAGCCGTTGTTAAGGCAGTAGCGAAGGTCGACGGTCGCAGCGGTGCTCGAGGGTTCGGGCGTCGCGAGGAAGAATACGGAGATGAAGAGGCAAGGGGGAAAAGGAAAGGGGGACCCCGGCCCTATTTATAAGGCAGATGGATAAGTGACAGACATGGGAAACGAGGAGGCTGAAAAACAAACTTGACCGGTACAAATGCCGCATTTTTCGGAGGTTCATTAAAAAGAAGATTTATTAAGATTTGGGCCTTGTGTAATATTAATGGCAGATGACGTCACGACGGGCTATCAAAAACCTAGAAGATGACGTCACAATGAGTTACAAGATTTTGCAAAGGTAATGAGGAAGGAATTTTTTCCCAAGTGTTGATGATTGATATGAACAAGTTCAAACCAACCTGGGGCCTAATGTTGGGGATATAACTATCGGGTTAACCCGCCCAGGAGGGGTTGGGTTAAGTCCCTGGCAGCTTATTGTGATAATGCCCGTGAAGATGTTTAAGGAGGTAGTGTTTACGCAGACTCTTCAAGGGCCTGGAGCCCAAAGGCGACTTAAGGCCCAAATAGGTGTAAACCGTCATGTATATGTAGCTTGTATTATAATGCATACACAGTTAGATACCGAGCTGGACACGTTGTTTATGAGTCGGTCGGGACTCTGTAAGTCGTCGGGCGTCAACCTGAGTATATAAAGGGACGGCCCGGTGGCGACTTAGGGTAAGAGAGAACAGATCAAAAGCTAGGTCAAGCGTATTCGCTCCCTGGTAATCGAACATAAGCAATACCACCTCAAACTGGATTAGGCCTTTACCTTCACCGCAAGTTGCCGAACCAGTATAAACTCTTGTGTCCTTTGTCCCGTTTAACCCCTCTAAGCTAACCTAGTGCGATGGCTCCATGACTAAGTCCTCACCCTAGGACATCTGCCGTGTTAACCCCACGACACCAAATATAAGTCTTTCTAGAGGTTCCAGCACGCGACTACATACGGAGCAAAATGAGTGAATCTACACTCTAAAATATGTCTACATACATCCGTATGTTGTATTCCATTTGAAATATGTAAAAAGGCTTATATTTAGGAACAGAGGGTGTATATGGCATTTTTATTCTAGTCATAACGTTTTCACTGTGAGGTGGGGCCGCAGTTGAGCAAACCGATCATCGGCAAATCCCCACCCCGCCCACCAAGCGTCGGCTGAGTTTAGAAGTAGAAGAGCGAAATGAGGGAGAAGAGCTAGCTGTAGCACGGACGCTGTTGTCAGATGGGACTCGTGTTGATAGAATAGGAGTACTGAGCACTCGTACCTCTTCTTTTTAGGGAAAAAGTAGTCGTATGTCTAGTACTACCACTAGTTGGGTGCGTGCGACCTATACATGTCATAACTTTAGGTCTCCTTTTCGAACCGCGGCTACGCTTCATCGTACATATTTTCTCATGCATTTATCCTCCTATAGCTATATGTACTCCTAGGCTATTTCCACGTGCTCCCTTTCGCCGACATGTGGGACATAGAGCATCTGGGTCGTAGTGCATGCACGACTAAGAGCATATGCCGGGGTACTTTACATTTCAGACCTCACAAATTACATGCAAACCCCCCGCAGAAGAATAAATAAATGAATGAATTACTACATGAAACCGTTTTATTTTCGTAGAAACCGGAGCACGTTCATTAAATTTTGGACATAACATGTTTATAAAAAACTACCGGACCTAAACTAGTCTAAGGGCCTCTTTGATTCGCATGATACTGAAAACACAGGAATGGGGAAAGTATGATGGCGATGAACCGAGACGAGGAGAACTCTAACTCAGTTAGAGGTTAGAGTTAGATTCTAACCCTGAACTAACTCTAAACAAAAGAGGCGTATGGGTGGAAGGGTTAGATTGACAATAAATGTTCGTTGTCAATCAATTGACTACTTTGGACCCTATTTCCTGCCGGATTTGGTGTGGTCGGCTCTTGTGTGGCCTCCTCCCGCTCACAATTGTAATAAATGAACCATCTTTACAAATCAAGCATGTAAAACATGATAAATTTTACTTTTTCCATACAAATGAGATATCCCACTTAAACATACAAGTCCTCAATCAAGCTTCACAAAAAACAATGCACTCCATGAAACAAAGCATGAGCTAACTCATCATGGAAGTCATTCATGATAGGGAGGGAGCCCGGAGCCCCTCACGCACCCAGGGAGGAGCTCGCCATCGTCGCTCTGGAGGAAGGCTCTGTAGAGCCCAAGCCCCGGGAACCCCTCCGATGCTGGCGCTTGAGAGTTGAGGTCGATAATGGCATGGGTAGCAGGGCCACTTGCCGACTGCGAACTGAATCTTTGGGCCTCTAGAAATAATGCAAGCCTGAAACTGAAATACCTAGAAAGGTGAACTGAATCTTTGGGCCTCTAGAAGTAATGCAAGCCTGAAACTGAAGTACCTAGAAAGGTGAACTGAATCTTTGGGCCTCTAGAAATAATGCAATCCTGGAACTTAAATACCTTGAAAGGTGAATTGATTCTTTGGGCCTCTAGAAATAATGCAAGCCTGCAAACTGAAATACCTAGAAAGGTGAACAGAATCTTTGGGCCTCTAGAAAGATTTATTACCTCCTAAAGTAGCATCAAACAATTCCATGCGTGTACCACAAATCTATACCAAGTTTAATCATGATCTACTTTTCCAAATCAAAATTAGCTCTAGAGCGAGCAAGATCAATGATATGGGTGCGAGACAGAGAAGGAACGAACAAACTCACCCCTCTCGCGGCCTCCCTGGTAGATGTGCCGCCGCCGCGCACGACAGAGGGAGAAAAACGACCGGTGAAGGGGGAGCAGGGCGAGCTTCGAAGGCCGGAGGGATAGGGCGGCCGGAGGAGGGCGGCGGAGGCCGGAGGGAGAGGGTGGCTGAAGGAGATAGAGGGCGAGCGGCGGAGCGACGCTTGGGTGGGCGGCCCGATGGGGAAAAGAGAGGAGTCGTACGAGGGGGCAGAGGGAGCGATCTAGTGCAGGCAGGGGAGATTTTTTTAGTTCTCTTTTAGTGGGCCTGAGGAGAACTAACCCAATTAGAACCTCTCCACCGGGCTAGTTTTTTTAGCTGGGTTAGAGCAAACTAGCTCAAACTAACCCCTCATGTTTGGATAATTTGAGGCTATTTCAATCCAAACTAGCTCTAACTCAGGGATCCAAACAAAGAGGAGTAGTTCTGTACATGCTACAGTCTGGACCGTAGCACATTGTCTTTTATGGCCATATCACCACATTGTTTTCTACTGCAGGTTCACTGGGCTGCCGTGGTTTGCACTCCTCCGACGTGAGTAGTAGTACTACTAGTATATACTGCATGATTCTTTGCTCCTTCTTACTACTACGTACTTCACCGACATGTGGGAGAACCAGCATCCGGGTCGACGTGTCATGCACCAGATTAGAGTGCGGAATGGAAGGGGGCACCATCCGGTCATTGCATCGCCAAAGAATTCATGACTATAGTGAGTAGTCATATCACAAGTCTTTCCAGCAGTAACGCGCCGTCAAATCGGACAGCCTGACCTTTCCAGAAGTAAGTAAGTTGAATCCGCTACTCCCTCACCCTCCTCGCCTCTCTGTCAAACCGCCTACGCGAAAACTGCCGCGCGTACTGCCTGGGAAAAGCCCATCCCTCAACTTTTAACTACGCGAAAATAGTTTGAGCTTGTTCATTCCATATAAATACTAGTATTGTATGTTTATTCACCCGTGGGGTTGTTCAATGAATGGAGGGCGGGGGAGCACAAGTGAACAGTACTACTACTAGTAGTAGTAAGTAGGAGTCGTACAGTTAGTCACCTTAAATAGAGAGTTTCTTTTCTTTAATGCCACGTACACAAATTGAAACGCTTGTTGAGGAGAGAAAAAGATAATCACTCCACTATATATGTACGCAGGGGACTGAGTGCTTGCTTTACTAGGGTTGCTCTCTTCATTCTCTCATCCTCTCCAGATCTAAACAAGACAACGGTAGCGACATTTTCTCTCTGCTCACCGCTGGTCACAGATCCGGCCGGATCCCTTCGGCTGGTGTGTGTAGATGACTAGGTTCCTCGTTCACGCGGTCATCGCCGGCGAGGGAGGAAACCCATAGCTGCCGAAGGGGCCCGATCCTCTGCCCGTGCCGTTCTCTCCGACACGGCGCCAGCTCGGGAGGTCCTCCGACCCTTCTTCCTCCCTGCCGTATTGTGCGCAGATCCGACCTGCCGCCACCGACATCCCGACGACCCTCAGGTATAAGTTCTTCAAAAGCGGCCTTGCTCTACTGCCCCAGCTCCCCACGTGTCTGCATGTGCATCTTTTTCTACCCCCATCAGCTCTTCCAAAGGCATCTAAATTTTTAGTATTATTAGAGGTAAAGCTACTTCATGTATTCGAATCTAGGACTTGGTTCAAACAACGAAGAAAGGGGGGAAGTTGTAGCATGAATCTAGGACTTGATTCAAAGAGGAAATAATATGGTGAAAGTACTAGAGACCGGATACCCAACCGGTCTCTTGGTTGAAAAGGGAAATAATGGGAAAACGCGGTACAAACTGGATAAGGAACAAATCTATTATTGGTTGAAAAAAGGATAGAAAGTGGCGGCTGGTGGACAAGTCAACAGAGAATGTCCGGGATTATATTTGTTGCTCTCACATAGTAAAAGGTCTCCCGGATTAGAATTTCTGCCCTCACATAGTAAAAGGTCTCCAGGATTAGATTTGCTGCCCTCACATAGTAAAAGGTCTCCAGGATTAGATTTGCTGCCCTCACATAGTAAAAGGTCTCCAGGATTAGATTTGCTGCCCTCACATAGTAAAAGATCTCCAGGATTAGATTTGCTGCCCCCACATAGTAAAATGTCTCCAAGATTAGATTTGCTGCCCTCATAGAGCATGAATAAACTCGGAATCACCACTTTATGCCTCCTTGTAGGTACATTGTGCTGATGCGTCCACTGTCGCATGTCCTTATACCAGCCTTTTGCTGTTGTTAATGTAAGGGCGCATGTAAAATGAAGCGATCACACTGTTACCTTAAGGACATGTCTAACCAATGTTATTGTTAATCTAATGCCTCCAGTGATATGATGCAATTAAACTGTGTTACAAATGGTACTCCTACTGTTTTCCCCAGTATGATTAGTAAGTTGCTCCTTTACGCTGCTGAGTGTCCTGGTGTCCCCACGGTCCCATGCCCTTAAACCAACTCTTTAGCTCTTTGTTGATTTATCAGATTCACGGTAAACAAGCAATGCCATCATTAGAGTAATCCCATATTTGATGAATGTCATTGTTGATCCTAATGCTCCGGTAACATGAAGCATTGCTGACATTTTAAAATTTCTACTGTCCTTGCGTGATTGCCATGAACATAATTAAGATGCTTCTTTTCATTTCGTGTATGTTTTGTATATTCTTATTGACCAGCAACTGTTTACTTTCTATCTTTTTGTGCAGATAGGGATATCCATTTCACCTTGTTTCTATTGTGACCTTCTTGAGTGTCTTGTGCAGTTCAACTAAAATGTCACGTGGGCAACATCTCTCAATTTTGGTGGAACTGCACAAAATGGTGATTGGAGTTTCCAAAATCTCCGTCAAATTCTACTGGTAATCTCGTGCAACATTTTATTAGCCTTTGCAAGATGAGCCGTCACTGTCACCACAATGGCACTTTATTTTAGTGGAACTGCACAAAAGGATAAGCAAATTATATTTGCACCATACATGAGCCGGACAGCCAACCTTAATGTTCCTCAATTTTAGTGCAACTACTAAAGAAGAACCTGCTAGCTCACGAGAGCAAGTACTTCTTGCTAGCTGAATGATGCAATCTTTGCTTCATTTCAGGTGAACTGCAGAAAAAGGCGCATGAATTGAATCATGGAACTCCAGGCTGGCCTCATCCGAGTGGAGCCACAGGTTGAGTTCAAGGAGTGCCATTATTATAGTAATCATGCTCTTCTTATTTGTGTTGTGCAAACAGGAATACTCAACTACAGATGTTGTGACGGTCAAGAGCATTCGCCAAGTTCTTCGGTTGTATGACACGGCTAGCCAAGATGGATTTAATCCCGATATTCACTTTATCAAAAGGCTCTAATGGGTTGGTTCTGAATATTACAAGCTGGGAATCAACGAGATGTGTAGGCATCTTTGTTGTACTTATTATTTGAATCTTATTTGTTGGTTCTAAATCTTGCAGCTGGGAATCAATGAGATGTGTAGGCATCTTTGTTGTACTTATTATTTGGATCTTATTTGTTGGTTCTGAATCTTGCAAGCTGGGAAACATAGCATGATGATGCAGAGGACAACAACCATAACAAACAGTTCAAACTTGGTAGTATTATCTGTGTGAAAGTGCGACAAATGTGTTGATCGTGTGCATCTTGAGAATAATAATTCTAATTGTCGTGCATGTTGATCCCGTGGCACTGATAGAATGAGACAATGCATTGCTTGTTTTAAGTATAAATTTCTATTAAAGCTAATTAAATTTAAGTAAAGTGACCAGTAACTCTTGTTATTAGGGTACCAATACAGACCCGCTCGTGAACCGACGTGTGGCCGGAGTAGGTTTCTTAATGGAGGCGTTTTAATGCGCTGAGGGTGCATCTCCTGTCGGGCGTGCAGTGGGCGAGGGAGGGGTAGTAACTGTTGTTGCCTGTACACACTCAGTTTACTGTTGAATCCAGTTCCCCAAGAGCTGAAAAACGAATTGCTGTCGCCGCCTACCCACTCTTTCACTTGAAGATACTCCAATGGCGATCCGAGGGGTGAGCCTGCTGGATATGGACTTCAGCAAGGAGTTCCCCTTTGAGTTCACCATTCAGTCCTATGGCTGCACCAAGTTGAATGTGATGTACACCAACGATCCGGACTCGGTGAAGCTCTGCCTCGCCAAGTTCAAGCAGTACCTACAGGACGAGAAAGCACAAGGTCGCAGGACTAGACCTTGTGCCCATCCATTCATCTCCTAACAGGGACCAGCGGATTGCCGTCGCCCAGGTATGTGTGCGGGACGAGGTTCTCATCTACCACTGCTATAGGGCCATTAGAGGTTCTGGAGCATTCGCCCGTTTCATCGGCAGCGCCAACTGCACCTTCGCTACGGTGGAGAGAAGGAAGCACGTGACGATTCGGCCATCTGGTGCAACAAGCTTGTCAACATCCAGAAGCAATACAAGATCATCGGCAACGGGAAGGAGAAGGACTCCATGGTTGACCTTGCCGAGACCATCATCGACTCCTCATACGCCAACATGAAAGAAGACAACGATACCGAAGGACCTGAACACGTGGGAGGTACCTCTGAATCTAGCCTACATAACCTACGCGGCCAAGGACGCATACGCATGCTACGACATGTACAGGCGGATCTTGGACATGAGCGCGTGTCCGCTTCCCGTAACCGATGAGTACACGGACAGCGGCAGCTTCATGATCAAGCGTACCAGGAAGGTCTAGATGTTATACTTTATCTGTTTATAAGCACCTTTATCATCTGAGTGTTTCATGCATTAGCCTATGTGTCGTAATTATCTATGGTGTCCGAAATATTTCTTTTAAGAACCCATTAACTTGTTTGCTTTTTTAGTGGCTATTTGCTTATGTATGTAACTAGTTCACTCGTCCGTTTAAAAAAAACTAGTTCACTCGGCCGCCATGCTTTGAATCTCCTTCCTCCCAACATATTCCCCTTCTCAGGTGGACCTAGCAGGTCTCATACACAGACATATGGGACCAACCACCTATCCATTTGTATTTCTTTATTTTGTTTAATCTTTCGTCCTCTTCCTATACAGCGGCTAGCAATCATAGCCTATGGCGTTGGCCAGGCCATCCCTCTACTCCCACACATTGTCCGGCAGCGGCATCTCCACCAGCCCACCCTACACCCGAACAAGGCAACCCTCGTACTCCCCTCTGCCTGCGTCTTCCCCCGCTCCGGTTCGTTCGGTCCAAGGTCTCGATGTCGTCCTCCGCCTTGGTGCTCTCGCCGCGCCACCGCCATTTGTCGTTCCCAACATGGTCAACAAAACAAGAGGAATCGGGAGACAACTGTTCGTCGAGAGGCTGATAGTCCCGGGCCCACAGGTCCATGGCCTATGTTTTGTTTTTTAACATGGGCAGCCCACGACATGTTCCAACATTTTTTGGATCCAGCAGGTATCAAGCGGCCTCTGGGCCTCCCAACCTAGCTTGTCTATAACATCAGCAGCCCAAGTTATGCTTGTTTTTTCAAGAGGACACAACTCAGTTCTATTTTTCTATAAGAATGCAAAACTGAACCTATATTTATATCTTATTTTATTACATATATATATATATAATAGAAACAACATAAGGTTCCGTTAAACCTGTCGTTCGTCCAACCATATTATAGACCTTCCCACTTCCTTTATTTTTCGTTTTCATTAATCCTATATCTGAATTTTCTCCCACTTTCTTTTTTGATGTAAACTGAGTTTTCTCCCAGTACTTTTCCCTAGAACCAACTCAACTGTCCCACGTCTAGCGTAAAAAATAATAATACCCCACGTCCTATTAAATCATCAAATTAAAATGATATTTTATTTCGTAAATTGAAAGTTCTTACAAAATAGTAATAATAATTGTCTATATATAACTTGGCAAGTTAACTCCTAGTGATTGCGTACATAAGCTTGCAAAGATTTTACTAACCAATGCAATAATAGACGTGCAATCATGTGTTTATGTTTTTATAACATTTCTCCGTCAAGCCCAACATGATACTTTCACCCAGCCCAGCAACTCTGCGGATTTCGAGAAAAATGCAAATGGGCTTTAAATTCTACCATATATATAAATGGGTTGCATAGATGCTACATCATTGTTTCACCCAACCCACCAAATGGACTAAAAATACAAATGGACTAGCTGACATGTGGGCCAGTAGGTCGAAGCCTAAGCAAGGCGTTGGATATACATCCAACGGCCAGCATTCTTCTTCAATCTCTCGCCTTCTTCCCCCAGCGCTGCTGGGACCGCCTGCTCCAGCCTCCGGCATCCAGCGGCGTTGTTTTGTGCGCCTCAGTGAAATGCTACCCCATCGACGGCTAGGCCATCCCTACACTCCGCACATCCCGTTATTCTCTGCCGAGTGTAGGCCCACCCCGCACCCGAACCAGTCAAGTTTCCCACTCCTCTCTGTCTGCGACTCCACTGCCGCGTCTTCCCCATCTCCGGGTCGTTCCAGTCTGGGGCTTCACCATCGTCCACCAGCCTTGGTGCGCTCGACACGGTGTGGTCAACATGGTCAACAACCGAGAGTCATCAGAAGATGACTGTATGTGAGAGGCTGATAGTGGGGACGCACCACGCCCATGGACGCATGCATGGAACTACATCCTTTTTACCCTGAAAAATAATGTTTTCTCCCCCTGACTGCTGGGACCCACCAGCTACATCTTCGCATGCAAGGAAGTGTGTCCTTATTACGGGCAAAAAAAATACCCCCCTGACAGTTGGGACCCAGTAGCTATATCTTCGCACGCAAGGAAGTGCGTCCTTATCCGCCGTGACAGCTGGGACCCAGCCGGTCGAAGCGTACGTACCATTATGCATCTTGTCGAACGATGCACGTACATCCGGTCGATCGGTCTCTACGCAAGTATGAACCATGGCCGAGTAAGTAGCGGCACGTGTGTCATTGTAGAGCACCCGACATAGCAGTTCACGCAGTCCCGTCTAAGTCCCGTACACGCACGCATAGCCATTGTGGAAAATACGGCCACGTACATACATACGGGCGGGGTCTCGAGCGCGTACTTGCGGACGGCCAGGGCTTGTGTACATGGAGAGGCAACGGACGGGAGCAACAGCATCCTGTTCATCGGGCAGCAAACCAACTGGGTCAGAACGGAGAAACAGCGTCTTGTTCATCGGGAGGCAACGGAATACGTCGTGTTCATCGGGAGCCAACCGGCTTGGATGGAACAGCCGATGGAAACGAGGCCTGGCGTACTGCAGAATGGAGGAAACGGCCTTGTGTTCGACCGGTTACGGTCGAAACGGGATCCTGTTCATCGGGAGGGGTCTGGCGTACTGCAAAACGAAGGAAACGGACCTCCTACGGAGGAAACGGGGTCTTGTTGATTGGCAGGGGTGTGGCGTACCGCAAAACAAAGGAAACGGACTTGTGTTGGAGTGCTACGGTCGAAACGGGGGTCCTGTTCATCGGGAGGGGTGTGGCGTACTGCAAAACAGGGCTCCACGGGATACTATTCATCTCCACCGTCG
Organism: Aegilops bicornis; assembly: GCA_021605145.1. Classification (NCBI taxonomy): domain Eukaryota; kingdom Viridiplantae; phylum Streptophyta; class Magnoliopsida; order Poales; family Poaceae; genus Aegilops; species Aegilops bicornis. Next base: position 519,942,965 of record CM038670.1, on the reverse strand, counting down.
ACTGCCTCCACGGGCTATTGTTCATCCACCGTCGACCTCCTCCAGCCTCCACGTGCGACTGTTCATCCACGGGCTCGTGTTCATCCAGCCTCCACCGCGCGCTCCTCCACCGGCTACTGTACAACTAGCCTTCTCCACAGGGTCTTGTTCAACCGCCCCTCCACGGGCTACTATTCATCCAGCCCTCCACCGACTACTGTTCAACCAGCCCTCCACGGGTCCTGTTCATCCACCGGCTCGGCCGATCGGGGTCCTGTTCATCTAGCGACAACGGCCTCTACTACCATGGGGTCCTGTTCATCCAACCCCCCACCAGGAACTGTTCATCCAACCCCCCCCCCCCCAACAAAGCTCACAGTTCATCCAGAGGCAGCATTGATCGGCTTCAGTTAGCAGTAGTAGCGAAGGAATCACTCGGATTCAGTTTACAGCAAGGGATCGATCGATCGCTTGGGTTCAGTAATGCGTAGCCTGCAGTGCAATCTCTCGGGTTCAATTAGAGCCCAACGCCTCGCTCGAGTTCAGATAGTGCCAACGCCTACATGATTTCGCCACAGACGTCTGAGAGAAATGCGCATCGCTTCGGCCCCGACCACTCATGTAACCGAACTCCCCAATATTTTCCTCGCCCTCGCTTTTACCACGGTTTTTTCGTCATGGACGGCCCAAAGAATGTCATGCATTGCGTCTCCGCCCGCCCAGACGAAAAGCCCATTTTTTGTCATGATTTTTTGTCATAGAAGTAGGACCCCACCACATCTATGATGATACCGGGTTTTGTCACAACTATCGTCATAGAAGTGTCATAAGCATGACAGAAAAAATTTCATTCGGCCAAAAATGTCACAGATGTGTCTTTTTTTAGTGCTCCCTTCATCTCCCTAGCTAACTGTTGGGGTCTATCATCAACGGGCGATACTCACGACGGTAGGAGAGTCAGAGGACAGGAAAACCCTAGGCCTCGAGTGCAAGGGGGATATGTGTTCGCTTAAGTATATCTCAATTGCATATGTAAGTAAAATCTTTTAAAATTGAGAACTACAAAGTGACAACATTATATACCAGCAAGCGTACAATACATGGAGGAACAACAGACAAATCTATGTCAAATATTTATTACTCCCTCCATCTCAAAATATGTGTCGCCGATTTAGTACAACTTGGTACTAAACGAACGACACTTAGAGCATCTCCGGCCGTTCGGCGGCCCCAGGGGCTTGAAATATGCCGCCTGGGGGGCAACCAGCGATAAAACCGGCGTGGGGCAGTCGAATTCCCAACCGCCGCCCCAAGCTGGCCCAGACGCCGCTTTTTGAAAACCAAATTCAGCCAAACTTCGTACAAACTGACACAAATATGGAGAAAATTCAGGCATTTTCATTGGTACTTGTACAAACTCAAAACATAATTTAAAAACTAACCTAAAACTACTACTATGCCGCCGCCTTGAGACTTCTACATACCAAGGAGCCTATAGAAGTTGGTGTAGTTGTTGCCTTCGCTGTCACCGTCATCGTCGTCCTGCACGCCGCTGCCATCCTTGTTGCGGCCCTGCCCTAGGTCGCCATGGCGGACGGGGTTGGACGGCCCGGGCACCTCCTCGTCGCTGTCGTCAAGGATGACGACACCGCCCTCATCGTGACCGCGGCGCCGAGTGGCGATTTCCTAGAGGGCACGGCGCTGGCGCTCTATCTCCTCCCGGACATAGTCGTCCCGCGCCCATTTGAGGCTGGTCTCCTCGTAGGCGGCCATCTCGAGGGGCTCCTGCTTGACGATTACTGGCGACGTCGCTGGCTCCTTCTCCGGCCTGACTAGGGGAAGATGGCTGCGGGGAGGGGGAAGGTTGGCGGCGGCAGCCCTCGTTTATGACGAGCTTGCCGCTACGCTGACGCTCCTGCGTATCTTGGGGCTCGGCCTTCACGGCGGCGAGCGGCGTCCGTGCGCTGGAGGATGAAGATGACGTGCCCGCAATGCGTCTCGGCTGCCACGAGGCACCGCTCCCGCGCGAGAAGGCCGACACCGGATACTCCATCTGCAACAAGTTGCCGCCCTCGATGTGCTCGAGGACGGCCTCGAGAGTGTGCTCGGGGACGCCCCACCATTGCCGCCGGCCCTCGAAGTTGTGGCGTCCGCCAGATGCTGGAGCGCTGTTCACTGAGGCGAGTTGTTCGGCGTGGCGGTGCTCGAAGTACACCATCCATAAATTTTGGCCGTCGAGGGCGTGCCTCGGCTGCTGCCGCACGTTCTCCGGCAGAGACCACCGGATCCACGCGATCTAGGCACGCCGTTTAGCACCAGAGCGCGGCGGCGGCACCGGGACTCCATTGGCGTTGAGCCTCCACGAGCCTGTTACCCGCATGTCATGCTGTGCCGAGTAGTCCACCTCGTAGAGGAGACGAGCCTCTGCCTCGTGCAAGTGGCGACGGCCGAAGCTGTTGGCCGCCGCTTCATCACCGAGGAAGCACTCAGGCATGATCGTGGCATGAGACGGGGAGAGAGAGGGCGTCGGCGGCGAAGAAGGAAGGGGAATTGGCGGCGAGATAGAGAGGCTATAGCGAGCAAGTGTGCCGCCAACGACAAGGGTGTGTGGCTTTTGTAGCGGGGAGTGGGCGGTGAGCGGGCGACAGCAGTGTGGACGTGTGGTGGGAGGGGGCGGCACCCGCGGCGGTGGCGCTCCTTCACTGTGCTGCCTGTGAGTCAATGGAAGGCTAACCGACAACAGCCTTTGCATTGATTCCTGCAGGGAACCAAGGCGATGAGGACGACGAAGATTCTCGGTGTCGCCCAGTCGCTGACTCAGTGGGTCCACCAGGCTTTCGCGCCAAAAATGTTTCCCCAGTGCCCCGGGGCGCCCAGTGCCCCGGGTTCGTCCTGGGTCCACCGACGCTAATTTCGGCCCTAACCGGGAAAATTGGGCTTCTGGGGGCGCAAGTGGGCCGATTTTTTCGAGCCGGCGATAAAAAAGAGGCTTGGGGGCTGTTGGGGGGGGGGGAGGGGGCGAGTGGATATGCTCTTATGTTGTGACAAGGGAGTAGTTTCTGGTTACGATTTATCATTCATAATCAATGAAATGCAAATTCCAAGTGTAAATCTTATCTTTGGAGACGTAACTCAAATGAATACCAAAATAACATTGTGCTCTAGCTGCCAATCTCCAATGAGCCGAAAGATAAACCTACTTGTACATGGAAATGAACATTGTATCATCAGAGTTTGGGACACAACAAGAACATAACATTTCTACTCCCATCAGTTTGTTTTGGCAGCAATTAGAGAAGTCTGTTGTACTAGCTAAGCAGCATGTAATTGTTGAGCGTACGTTGTCCACTGCATGTGTATAGGACTTGGGTCTTTATTTATACTGTCGTATCTCTCTCCCCCTCATATATTTGTACATCTTGGGAGATAAGTAGAGGTCGGTCCACCTTGTACCTATATATGTGCATCATGCACACGATCAATGAATTATCGATGCATGCAATCTCCTCTTTCCAACTAACATGGTATCAGATAGCACGCCGATCCATTTCCTCGATTCCGCCTAACCATGCCGCCGCCGCCCTTCAGCCGCCGCCGCACCACCTCCCTCTCGCAGCCACCGCACCTCTCTGCCGCTGCTGCCCTCCTCCTCCCACCTTAGCCGTCGCGCGTCCTCCACCTAAACCCTAACCCGCACAGCCGCCACTAAACCCAAACCCTACCGGAGTCACCATCCTACCTTCGTCGCCGCAGCTCCATGGCGTCCCCTCTCTCCAGCAATTCCAATCCCTTGGCCGGCCCCGAGCCCGACGCCACCGCTCTTCGCGATCTTGACATCCACACCCCCGTCCCCATCAAGCTCAACCAACCCAACTCCTCATAATACGCGTGGAAGACCTACTTCAACCTTGTCTTCCGCGAGTACCACCTCCTCGAGCACGTCGACGGGTCCGTTGATGGCGGCCTCATGGCGGGCGATCTGGATTGGGCGGCTGATACGTCTCCAACGTATCTAATTTTCCTAACACTTTTCCTCTTGTTTTGGACTCTAATTTGCACGATTTGAATGAAACTAACCCTGGGTTGATGTTGTTTTCAGCAGAACTACCATGGTGTTTCTTTTGTGTAGAAATAAAAGTTCTCCCAATGATGACCGTAGTTTGAGGAGTTCATGTATTCACCGTGTGTTAATTCTTTGTTCCGGTTCTCTATTAAAAGGAACCCTTAATATCCCTTAATTTCCAATTGGACCCCGCTGCCACGGGAGGGTAGGACAAAAGATGTCATGCAAGTTCTTTCCATAAGCACGTATGAATATTTACGAAATACATGCTTACATTATAATGATGAACTGGAGCTAGTGTCGTATCGCCCTAGGTTATGACTGTCACATGATGAATATCATCCAAAAAATTACCGATCCAATGCCTACGAATTTATCTTATATTGTTCTTGCTAAATTACTACTGCTATCGTTACTGTTGCACTTGTTACAAAACTACTGCTATCACTGTTACCGTTACTATTGCTGTTGTCACTATTATCAAAACTATCCTATTACTTTGCTACTGATCATGTTGCTAGAGATAATTAATCTCCAGGCTTGGTTGAATTGACAACTCAGCTGCTAATACTTTCAAATATTCTTTGGCTCCCCTTCTGTCAAATCTATAAATTTGGGTTGAATACTCTAGCCTCGAAAACTGTTGCGATCCCCTATACTTGTGGGTTATCAAGACCTTTTTCTGGCACCATTGTCGGGGAGCATAGCTATATTTGTTGAGTCCCTTGGGATTATTATCAATTATCACTATAAAGAATCCGAAGGATGCTAAGACTAAGATTTATCCCTCTAAGACGAGGGGAGGTAAGGAACTACCATCCAGTTCTGCTTTAGATTCACCTTTTGTTATAAGTAAACTTGCAACACCACCACATGCTATTAATCCCGATATGTCGCAAGTTATTGATGATGCTACTTCTGCTATGAATGATACTTATGATGATGCTAGTACCTTGCTTGATGATAATGATGTGCCACTTGGTGATTTTCTTGATGAATAAATTGCTAGAGTAATACAACATGATGTTGTTGAATCTGATGATGAGCTTGAAACTGAAACTCCTGAAACATCTGGTAGAACTAGCCTTCCTAGATATGAATTGCCTAAGGTGCCGGAAGGTTATGTTATGAATGAGGAGACAACTAGAGATATTCTTGCTTGTAAAGATAGAGATGATCTAGAGAAACTATTATGCAAGTATAAAGAAAAATCTCTGAATGCTAGAATGCAATATGATCCTAAGTTTGCTACTTCACCTATCTTTATTGATGATAAGGATTACGAATTCTCTATCGACCCAGAGTTAATTACTTTGGTTGAATCTGATCCTTTCCATGGTTATGAAACTGAAACTGTTGTGGCACATCTTACTAAGTTGAATGACATAGCCACCATTTTTACTCATGATGAGAAGACTCGCTATTACTTTATTCTCAAATTATTTCCGTTCTCATTAAGGATGATGCTAAAGCTTGGTACAATACTCTTGCTCCTGGTTGTGTGCGTAGTCCCCAAGATATGATCTAAAAAATATTTTCCTGCTCATAAGAAACAGGCTGCTTTACAGGAAATATTTAACTTTGTGCAAATTAAAGAAGAGAGTCTCCCACAAGCTTGGAGGAGGCTTTTCCAATTACTTAATTCTTTGCCTGATCACACTCTTATGAAAAATGAAATTCTTGATATCTTCTATATGGACTAACCGATGCTTCTAGGGATTTCCTGGATAGTTGTGCTGGTTGTGTTTTGAGGGAACGAACTGTTGGGCAAGGTGAAGAATTATTGAATAACATATTGAAAAAATATGATGATTGGACTCTTCTTGAACCACCGGCTAAACCCACTCCGAAGAAGAGGGTTATCTTATATCTTAGTCCTGAAGATATGTGATCCGGCTTGAAGCTACGTCGGTATTTCCCCAAATCGGAAGGGATGATGCAGCACATCGACAGTGGGTATTTCCCTCGGTGATGAAACCAAGGTTATCGAACCAGTAGGAGAACCAAGCAACAATACGTAAACGACACCTGCACAGAAATAACAAATACTCGCAACCCGACATATTAAAGGGGTTGTCAATCCCTTTCAGGTAGCGGCGCCAGAAATTGGCAAACATATGTGAATAAATTGTAGTAGATTGATAGATCGAACACCAGATAAGAATAAATTGCAGCAAGGTATTTTTGTATTTTTTTGTTTAATAGATCTGAAAATAAAAGCAAAGGAAAATAGATCGCAAAGCCAAATTATATGAGAAAGAGACCCAGGGGTTGTAGGTTTCACTAGTGCCTTCTCTCGAGAAAATAGCAAACAGTGGGTAAACAAATTACGGTTGGGCAATTGATATAACTTCAAATAATCATGACGATATCCAGGCAATGATCATTATATAGGCATCACGTCCAAGATTAGTAGACCTACTCCTGCCTGCATCTACTACTATTACTCCACATATCGACCACTATCCAGCATGCATCTAGTGTATTAAGTTCATGGAGAAACGGAGTGATGCAATAAGAACAATGACATGGTGTAGACAAGATATATTTATGTAGAAACAGACCACGTCGTCTTATCCTTAGTAGCAACGATACATACGTGTCGGTTCCCCTTTTGTCACTGGGATCAAGCACCGTAAGATCGAACCCACTACAAAGCACCTCTTCCCTTTGCAAGATAAATAGATCAAGTTGGCCAAAGAAAACCCAAATATCGGAGAAGAAATACGAGGCTATAAGCAATCATGCATATAAGAGATCAAAGAAACTCAAATAACTTTCATGGATAAAAAGATAGATCTGATCATAAACTCAAAGTTCATCTGATCCCAACAAACACACCGCAACAAGAGTTACATCATATGGATCTCCAAGAGACCATTGTATTGAGAATCAAACAAGAGAGAGGAAGCCATCTAGATACTAATTACAGACCCGAAGGTCTACAAAGAACTACTCACGCGTCATCGGAGAGGCACCAATGGAAGTGGTGAACCCCTCTATGATGGTGTCTAGATTGGATCTGGTGGTTCTGGACTCTACGGTGGCTGGAATTGATTTTCGTCGACTCCCCTAGGGTTTCTGGAATATTGGGGTATTTATAGAGTAAAGAGGCGGTCTGGGGGGCACCAGAGGTGGGCACAACCCACCAGGGCGCGCTTGGAGGCCCAGGCGCGCCCTGGTGGGTTGTGCTCCCCTCGAAGAAGCCCCCGGGTGCTTCTTCCGCCCATTGGTTGTCTTCTGGTCCAAAAAATCCACAAAAAGTTTCACTGCGTTTGGACTCCGTTTGGTATTGATTTCTTGCGATGTAAAAAACATGCAAAAAATAGCTACTGGCACTTGGCACTATGTCAATAGGTTAGTACCAAAAATTGATATAAAATGATTATAAAACATCCAAGATTGATAATATAACAGTATGGAACAATAAAAAATTATAGCTACGTTGGAGATGTATCAATATGCAAGAGGCAAAGAAATCTATGAAGGAAAAAGGTATTAAAGCTCAGGATGTTAAAATTTTACCTCCTATTGAAGAAATACATGGGCTTAATACACCACCACTGCCTAAGGTGGTAGAGGTAAACTCTCTAATGAAGTTCAATGATAATGACAATCCTCACAATATGCACCCTAGTCAATGCCTTTATGAGTTTGAAAACTACATATGAAAACAAGATCACTTCAATGCAAAGGTTATGAAACAATTGAAATACAATTCTGACATGATTGCTTGCTTGAGTGACTTGTTATTTAGAATCTCAAATGATGTTAGAGGTGTAATAAAGCATGCTTCTATGGTTCAAACTTAGTTAGAACAAGTTGCTAAATCTCAAAGAGAATTGCTAGATGAAATTAATAACAATATACATGACTTTGCTGTTAGAGTAGCAACTAGAGGAGGTAAAATGACTCAGGAACCACTTTATCCTGAGGGACACCCAAAAAGAATTGAACAAGACTCACAAATAAATAACACTAGTGCACCTAGTCCTTCTAGAAAGAAAAAGAAAAAAATGATAGGACTTTGCATGTTTCTAGTGAACCTGAAATAGAGAAATCTCCTAATAATGATAATGAAGTTTCTATCTCTGATGTTGAAACTCAATCTGGTAATGAACACTCACCTTTTGATAATGAAAACGATAATGATGAGGTTCATGAAAATACTCAAACAAATAATAAAGAACCAGACAATGATGTTGAGATAGAACCACCAGTTGATCTTGATAACCCACAACCTAAGAATAAAAGGTATGATAAAAGTGACTTTGTGGCTAGAAAACATGGTAAAGAAAGAGAACCATGGGTTCAAAAACGTATGCCCTTTCCACCTAAGTCAACTAAAAAGAAAGATGAAGAAGAATTTGAACGCTTTGCTGAAATGCTGAGCCCAGTCTTTTTTGTAACATCCCAAAATTTCAATTTGGAATGTTATACATTAGATCATCAATGCATATCATATTTTATTTGCTTTGGGTTTGATCCTAGAAATTCTACGCAACTCAAGGACCCACGGAGAGAGTTGGGGATTTCGTTATTTTCATATTTGAGTTTTTCCCAAATTTTGAGAATAGGATCATTTGATTTTAATTATTTTATCATCAACTATTTCTATTACAAAAATATGAGAGAGGGAATAAAATGAATTTCCCAAAATAAAGAAATATTGAGGATTTAATAATAAAATCAAATAAGATTTTATTTGGAGTTTTTCGCCATTTTATTTGAATTTAGGAAAAATGTGCGTTTTTCAAAATTGCATTAGGCCCCAAATAAATGTTCATCTTGTCCGGCTTGATTTTAGAAGTCAGGGAAATTTTATTTCGGGATTTTTGGAGTTCGTTTAGTATTTATTTTGTTTGTTTTTCTGCGCGGAATTAATTTTAAAAAAACCCGAACCGACTTCGAGCCGTACCCGAGCGGGACTCCGCCCGGGGCAGCCTTTAAATAGCCGCCGCCCGAGCCTTGACACAATCCGCGCCACCACCCGCGCCCCAAACCCTAACCCTAAGCTTGCAAGACGCCGACCACCGCGCTAACGCCGCCCGCCTGCGCCGCCGCCGCCACGCCGAGCTGCCACCCAACGTCGTCGCTGATCCGCCGCCCGAGGTGCCTCGTTTTCCACGCCGCCGGTTTTTCTCGAAAAACCGTTCGGTTTTTCCGTCGGTTTTTCGCCGGTTTTTTTAGTTTCCGTTTTTTTATTAGATCGATTTTCTTCCGGTTCAGTTAAATAGCGAGCGTTCGCTTGTTCGTTCGTTTTAGGTCCCGGTTCAGTTAAACACCTATGGTTTAAATTAGGTTTTTAGCAAAACAGTACTGTTTTATTATTAGTAAGCTCACCAGGAGCGGAGTATATGGCCAGTCAAGGATGTTTTCAAGTGCCATTAAGTATAGGAAGGCATATTTTCCCAACGGATTTAATTATTCTGGAATCCCAAGGATTGGATGTAATTCTTGGTATGGATTGGCTGTCGATGTATGGAGGAAACATCGATTGCGCCAGTAAGACAATTTTGCTTACGGCACCAGAAGGAAGAAGGATCAAGTATGTATCCCGGCATGTGCCAAATAGGATGCAAGTAAATTCCTTATCAGGAGTTGTGCAGGAGGAAGTACCAGTGGTAAAGGATTTCCCTGAGGTATTTCTAGAAGAGTTGCTGTGCATGCCACCGGATCGAGATATTGAGTTTTGATTGAGCTTTTGCGAGCATGGGGCCAATATCGAAGAGACCATACAGGATGCCCGCAAAGGATTTGGAGGAGATTAAGAAGCAGATTAAGGAGTTACTGGATAAAGGTTACATTCGCCCAAGTTCTTCGCCTTGGGGATCACCTGTACTTCTAGTGGAAAAGAAGGATGGATTGTTAAGAATGGTTGTTGATTATCGTGGATTGAACGAAGTTACAATCAAGAACAAGTACCCACTACCGATGATCAATGATCTGTTTGATCGGTTGCAAGGAGCTAAAGTGTTTTCCAAGATTGATTTGCGATCAGGATACCATCAGTTGAAGATTAGAGAGCAGGATATACCTAAGACAGCTTTCACCATAAGATATGGGATGTATGAGTATACCGTTATGTCATTTGGTCTGACTAACGCACCTGCCTATTTTATGAACATGATGAATAAGGTGTTTATGGAGTTTTTGGATAAGTTCGTTGTGGTGTTCATTGATGATATTCTGGTTTACTCGAAGAATGAAGAGGAACATAAGGAACATCTGCATTTGGTACTCGAGAAGCTCAGAGAACATCAGTTATATGCCAAGTTCAGCAAATGTGAGTTTTTGTTGAAGGAAGTAGGGTTCCTCGGACACGTTATATCCGGAGAAGGAATAGCGGTTGACCCCACAAAGGTTATCACTGTGACCAATTGGGAAGCACCAACAACAGTTGGAGAGATCCGGAGTTTCCTTGGACTCGCAGGATACTAGGAGATTTATTGAGAACTTCTCAAAGATTGTAAAGCCTATGACGGAGTTCTTTGAAGAAGGATACCAAGTTTATATGGGTGAGGAGTGTGAGGCTAGTTTCCGTGGAGTTGAAGAAACGTTTGGTTACCTCACCAGTGTTGATTTTGCCAGACCAGACTAAAGATTATGAGGTGTATTGCGACGCTTCACGTCGAGGACTTGGAGTAGTGCTCATGTAGGAGGGAAGAGTTGTTTCGTATGCTTCACGACAACTGAAACCTCGCGAATCGAATTATGCCACGCATGATTTGGAGTTAGCAGTCGTAGTGCATGCATTGAAAACATGGAGACATTTCCTCATTGGAAATCATTGTGAGGTGTACACGGATCACAAGAGTTTGACGTACATTTTCACGCAGAAGGAGTTAAACCTCAGACAAAGGAGATGGTTGGAGCTCATCAAGGATTATGATATGAGATTGCATTACCATCCCAGAAAGGCTAATGTAGTAGCTGACTCATTGAGCCGTAAGAGCCATGTCAATACACTAATGACGGGAGAAATACCAAAGGAGTTAGCCGAGGATCTTCGTGAGCTATGTTTGGAAATAGTTCCGAGAGGCTATGTAGCAACATTGGAGATTTAGTCAACCTTGATGGATATAATCAGAGAAGCTCAGAAGACTGACAAAGAGATTGCCTCTATAAAGGAGAAAATGAGCGAAGGAAAAGCTAAAGGATTTCGTGAGGATGAGCATGACACCCTATGGTTTGAAGACCGGGTTTATGTGCCCAATGACCCAGAGATCGGGAAGTTGATTTTGCAAGAGGCACATGATTCACCATATTCGATTCGCCAGAAATACCAAGATGTATTTGGATTTGAGCGATACTTTACGGTGGACGGAATGAAGAAAGATATTGCGGAATATGTAGCAGTTTGTGATGTATGTCGAGAGTAAAGGCGAGCATCGAAGCGGCAGGATTGTTACTGACCATTGTCGATACCCGAATGGAAGTGGGATAAACTAGGCATGGATTTTATCACGGGATTACCCAGGACTTGTTCAGGCTATGACTCGATTTGGGTTATACTTGATCGATTGATGAAGGTAGCTCATTTCATCCCGGTAAAGACCACTTACACTAGTGCTAAGTTGGCAAAGATATACATGACCAGGATTGTATGTTTACATGGAGTTCCAAGGAGTATCGTATCTGATAGAGGAACCCAATTCACCTCAAAGTTCTGGAAACAGTTGCATGAAACTTTGGGTACCAGGCTAGAGTTTAGCACAGCTTTCCATCCGCAGACAGATGGACAGACCGAGAGAGTCAATTGAATTTTCGAGGATATGCTGCGAGCTTGTGCACTAGATTATCGATCTAGTTGGGACGACAATTTGCCATATGCGGAATTCTCTTACAACAACAGTTATCAATCCAGTTTGAAAATGGCCCCTTCAAGCCTTATGCGGAAGGAGGTGCAGGACCCGTTGTTGTGGGATGAAGTTGGAGACCGCCAATTGTTTGGACGGATTTGATTAAGGAGTCTGAACGGAAAGTGAAGTTGATTCGCGATAGGCTCAAGGTAGCCTGACCGAGCGGAAGAGCTATGCAGATTCTAAACGCAAGGAGACAGGTTCTGAAGTCGGAGACCGAGTTTATCTTGAGTATCTCCACCACGAGGAATTAAGCGTTTTGGAGTTAAGGGAAAGTTAGCGCCAGGTTTTGTAGGACCATATCGTGTTTTGGAACGTATGGGAGAAGTGGCCTACAAGTTGGAATTGCCCGAAGGATTGTCAGGAGTTCATGATGTATTCCACGTATCCCAGTTAAAGAAGTCTCATGCGGAGATGGTTGATATACCACTAAGAGATACAGTGCCATTGGAAGCGATTCAGTTGAATAACGATTTGACCTATGAGGAGAAACCAGTTAAGATTCTCGAGTTTGCCAGCCGAGTTACCCGCAGCAAGGTTATCAAGTTTTGCAAAGTTCAGTGGAGCCACCACACCGAGGATGAAGCCACCTGGGAGCGAGAGGAAGATTTGCTAAAGGACCACCCTCACCTATTTTCTAGCCAACCTGAATCTCGAGGGTGAGATTCATCTTAAGGGGGGGGGGGGTAGGTTTGTAACATCCCAAATTTTCAATTTGGAATGTTATACATTAGATCATCAATGCATATCATATTTTATTTGCTTTGGGTTTTGATCCTAAAAATTCTACGCAACTCAAGGACCCACGGAGAGAGTTGGGGATTTCGTTATTTTCATATTTGAGTTTTTCTCAAATTTTGAGAATAGGATCATTCGATTTTAATTATTTTATCATCAATTATTTCTATTACAAAAATATGAGAGAGGGAATAAAATGACTTTCCCAAAATAAAGAAATATTGAGGATTTAATAATAAAATCAAATAAGATTTTATTTGGAGTTTTTCGCCATTTTATTTGAATTTAGGAAAAATGTGCGTTTTTCAAAATTGCATAGGCCCCAAATAAATGTTCATCTTGTCCGGCTTGATTTTAGAAGTCGGGCAAAATTTATTTTGGGATTTTTGGAGTCCGTTTAGTATTTCTTTTGTTTGTGTTTCTGCGCGGAACTAATTTAAAAAAAAAACGCGAACCGACTTCGGGCCGTACCCGAGCGGGACTCCGCCCGGGGCAGCCTTTAAATAGCCGCCGCCCGAGCCCCGCCCCAGCCCAATCCGCGCCGCCAGCCCACCCGCGCCCCAAACCCTAACCCTAGCCGGCCCGCGCCCGATCCGCCGCCGCGCCCGATCCGCCCCGCCGCCCGCCGCCAGCCGCCGCCTTCGTGAACCGCCGCCCACCGTCGTCGCCGACCCGCCGCCCGAGCTTGCCTCGTTTTCCGCACCGCCGTTTTTCTCGAAAAACCGTTCGGTTTTTACGTCGGTTTTTCGCCGGTTTTTTTTAGTTTCCGTTTTTTTATTAGATCGGTTTTTTTCAGGTTCGGTTAAATAGCGAGCGTTCGCTCGTTCGTTCGTTTTAACGAACGTGTTCGTCGTTTAGATCCAGTTAACGAACGTTCGTTCATTAAGCTGTTCGTCGTTTTTCTTTTTCTCGGATTTTTTCCACGATTATTTCTGATCGCGATTTCTGATCCGATTTTCGTTTTAGTATAACTTTTCGCTCGTTTATCGGAATCGGGCGATTCAAGCGCCTGGAGTTTCGTTTCGAAACCCTCTATCCGTTTAACCAACTTAAACAAGTTTTTTGCTTCTGTAAAATTTGATTTTGATCTAGATTAGTAAAATGAGAGTTCTTAAGTTGCTTCGTTTGATTTGACTCTTTTTTGCAAACCAGAGTTCTTAAGTTGAACTTTCTGGTTAGATCTTTTATTTGAGATTTACCTGTGCATTAGATGAGTACTTATTGTATGCTTGTTTGTTTGTCTGCGATAGAATACCGAGTGCCGCTTTGTTACTTGAGTCTCTAGGTTTCGCGGATCATCGACAAGGCAAGTAACACTTTGATCATACCATTTCCACAACCCAGTTTTATTGCATTATATCAATCCTCAAACATTGCATGATTAGGATCTAATTAAAATGTGGGATGGGAACAAGATGAGGTAGTACCTATTACCTGTTTTACTATCAAACCTTTGGGAGTTACTTCTACGTTTGCTTATATTGCCATGCTATGCTAGTAGACGTGGATTGGGTGAGTGTATTCATGACAGATGTGAGATTGTTAACTAAGGGATTATCTAAGGTGGCAACTTAAACACACATCTGGGTGGATTGAGGTACCTGGGTATTCCAGGATTGCCTGTTGTTTTTCTTTATGGACCGCCACCCAGGCCCAAAGGGATCATGAGATTATTCATACTAGAAACTTCCGTGTGCAGCCACAAGCCATTATGAGCTCTGGCATAGTTGATTAAGTCGTGCGAACTCTTACAGGGTAGACTAGCAGATGTAGGGGAAAGTAGGTGTACCGGTCTATCCATAGTAAGGTGCTAGCGCTTCTGAAAGACTATCTCTCGGTCATCCGTTTCTCAAACATCATGTAGTGCGAGAAATCCAACGGAGGCGATCGAGTCTTGTGGGGAAAAGTGCGCAAACCTCTGCAGAGTGTATAAACTAATCATGGTTAGCCGTGTCCCCGGTTATGGACGTTTTGAGTATCTAGTACTTGGATATCATGTGAATCTCATCATGTTACTTTTAAATTAAATATTGTTGGGTTTTAAAGATGTTTATTTTAATTGGGATTGAGGATGCTGTCAACCATTCTCAATGTTTAACAACCACCATGATATATTCCTTTGCAGTAGGGAAAAATTGGCTTTACGCAAAAACTGTAACCATAGAGCTTTCCACCAGCCATATATGCATGTAGTATAGCTTATTCTTTCATTACTCTCTATGTGTTACATTGCCAAAGATATTCCATGTCTTGACCCATTTATGGCTGCAACATTTCATGTTGCAGATTTTTCAGACGACGAGTAAGGTGCTTTTAAGTCGTGGTTCTATACTCAGTGATGCCGTTGGAGTTGATGGACTCACTTATCTTCCAAGTCTTCCGTTGTTATCGTTATTAGATGGCCTTAAGCCATATTTATATTAATAAGTTCTCTTTTGAGACATTTCATGTAATAAGTGTGTGATTGATACTCTGTTATAAATCCTTCAAGTACTGTGTGGTGTCAGCATTACTGATCCAGGGATGACACCTGAGCACAGAGATCAGACTGTTTGAGGTCTGGTCGCTACATTTTGCGTACTCACTTGACTGATATCTTGAAAATGCCTCCTTATGCAAAGTATATGAAAGGCATCATCACCAATAAGAGAAAAATACCGGAAGCTGAAATCTCCACTATGCTTGCTAATTATACTTTTAAGGATGGAGTACCTAAAAAACTTGGAGATCCGGGAATACCAACTATACCTAGCTCCATCAAAAGAAATTATGTGAAAACTGCTTTATGTGATTTAGGAGCTGGTGTTAGTGTTTAGCCTTTATCTTTACATAAAATACTTGATCTGAATAAACTCACAGCTCCTGAGATATCTTTGCAAATGGCTGACAAATCAACTGCCATATCTATCGGTATCTGTGAGGATGTGCCAGTTGTTGTTGCTAATGTTACTATTTTGACTGACTTTGTTATACTTGAGATGCCCGAGGACGACAACATGTCGATTATCCTTGGTAGACCTTCTCGAATACTGCAGGGGTTGTTATAGATTGCAATGAAAGCAAGGTCACTTTTCATATCAATCGTAATGAGCATATGGTGCACTTTCCGAAGAAAAAATTCCAAGTGAATGGTATTAATGTTATTGAAAAATCTCCGACAATCACTATTGGAAGTTTTCAAATACCTCTACCTACTATAAAAAAGAAATATGAAATGCTTATTGTTGGGGACATTCATATCCCCATTGAGGTAACTTAGTGATTTACGAAAGTTTTTCGGTTTCATCCTAATCGAATGTGGTTGTTAATAAGACTTGATCAACCTTATTAATGGATCATTTTTGAGAGGTATGAAGTTGATGAATTTAGTAAGCACTACCTTCTGTCCCTACCTTCTGTTTTCTGTTTTTATTAGTTAATAAAATAAAATGCCATGCTTTGTCTATTTTATGAATTTCTCGTGCAATAAAAAATGACCCAAAAATAAAAGTTCTCAGAATGCTCTAAAAATTTAATACGATTTTTTCTAAATATTTAAGAATTTCTGGTGCAAATAATATCAGAGGGAGGTGGCACCAGGTGGGCACAACCCACCTGGGCGCGCCCTGGTGGGTTGTGGGCCCCACGTGGGCTCCCTCACTTATCTCTTCACACCACATCCTCACCTACCTCCAAAAAAATTCACCTTTGCTCCCTCTCCCGTGTTCTTGCTCTCAAACCCGTGGATTTTGATCTCTTTGCTCGAAGCTCCATTTCTGAAACTGTTTCAGGGGATTGTTGCTTGGTATGTGACTCCACCGTTTGTCCAATTAGTTTTTGTTTTAGTGGTTTATATTTTGAATAATTAGCTACTCTTGATGCTGTTGTAGATGAGCTTGCATGCTGAATTCTTAGAGTTCTAAGTAGTTTGAATGCTTGCTATGGTCTCTATGTATCCCTATGAGTAGTTGCTATCATTTTTGTGAAGTTTTGTTGGAAAAATTTGTGGACTAAAAATTTCAGAATTTATGTTCAGAGGAAAAGGATGAATATCTTTAGGAAGTTTGCTTCTAAGAAGAACTCCAAGGGAGTTATTGGGGAGTCATCTGATAGTGATCTCCATCCCCGGAGGTTGGCGGAAGTACGTCCTAGCGAATGGCCGCATACCCCGTTCATGGAAGAGGCTGGAATCCTTCAAGAGTTTACACAATATGCTGCAAATGCCGGCCTCACCGACTTCATTGCAGCTGAATGTGAACAGTATCATCTCCTCACAAACATGTTTGTTCAAAGTTTTAATTACCTTCCTAGTAATAATCCCCCTGAAGTGCAGTTTAATTTATATGCTGAAACCCGTCAAATACCACTTCCTGAATTTTGTGACATATGCATGATCCCTTCTGACGGGAGCTTAGTTGAGCTTAGGCCAGCAGAGTTTGAGGCCTTTTATCGTACCTTGACAGTGGGGGATGAGAGAGGGGTGTTGGCTATCACTACCGCTGGCTTGCATTTTCCTGTTGTTCATTACTTTGCTCTTTTCATTGCAAAATGCTTGCTTGCTAGAGAGAAGGTGGGTTCACTCAGTTCACCAGACCTTATTGTTTTACGTCGTGCACTAGAGGGCGACAACACTTATAGCTTGGGAGCTATTGTGGCACGTCGACTCCATGTTAATATGTCCAAGGGTAAAATACATGGTGGGGTTTTTGCTACTCATTTGGTGGCTCACTTTAATGTTGAAATACGCCTTCATGATTACCCTCTGACCAAGGTTTACCTAGATCGCGCAGCCATGGATCACCACCATTTTACTGATGTTGATTCTCCTAACATCCCTATTCCATATAACCTGGTTTTTAGTGTGAGGACTCGTGATATTATTCCATTGCCTGCTCCTGCTTTGTTTGATCCTGTTGCCGGGGGCGGATATAGGATTATGCATGCAGACATCATCGCCTACCAGAACGACCGGGTTGCAGCAGAGGAGGAGCTTCAGCAGTGGGATCCGTGGATACCCGCTCCTCAGCACCCCGACTACTATCCAGGCTACTGATCGATTACCAAGTTAGGCCAAAAGGCTAAGCTTGGGGGAGTACGTGTTTTCCACCGACATTGCATTCATGTTCACACATTTCATTCCAGTTGTCGGTGTCCACACTTTTTCATTGTATCATCCATGTTAAATTTAGTTTCTCGCTTTCTTCTTGTGTGTTTGAGAAACCTTAGAAAAACCAACAAAAAAATTAGTTGTAGTTAGTTTACTTTCTGTGCATGCTTAGCTATTGCACTAAAAAGAAAACCCAAAAAGATGTCCTTGTTCTTCTTTTGCTTGTTAGGAGCTTTCCCATGTAAATAGTTCTCCTCATTTTTTCTTTTCCCTTTTATTTGCTTGTTCAAGAAAACTAAAAACTCAAAAAATATTTTAGTGTGTTTCTCTAATTTTCTTTTCTTTTTATTCGAGTCGTACCAAGGAGAAGACCACAATGAAAATGTTGAGTGGCTCTCATATGAATAATTGTTGATCTAATAAAGAGCCCATTTTACCTTGTCTTCTCGTGTTGAATAAAATGTTTGCGGATTCTAGCTTAGTCCACGACACTCTTGCACTATTATTATTTTCATATCGTTTGGTCATGCAAGTGAAAGGCAATTATGACGACATTCGATGAACTGGTCGTGGCAGAGAGAAACGGGTATGAACTCGACTTGTTCTATTTTTGTAAATATGTTTAACCTAGTATCCATGATTCAGCCCATTATGATTAAACGTGTTTGCAATGACAACTAGAGATTATAGTTTTTCATGCCATGCATAAGTAGCTAGGAGTGGATAATGATTCATCTTGGATATCAACATTGCGTTAAAATGATTGTGATGTAGTATGATGATATGGTGTCCTCCTCTGAATGTTCGAGTGGCTTGACTTGGCGCATGTTCATGCATGTAGTTGAATCAAAACCAACATAGCCTCTATGATATTTATGTTCATGGTGTTCATATCCTACTCATGCTAGTGTCCAGTGTTACTTATGCATAATGCATGTTAATGACCATTGTTGCTCTCTAGCTGGCCGCTTCTCAACCTGTTTGCTAGCCTTCGCCTGTACTAAGTGGGAATTCTGCTTGTGCATCAAAAAAGCTTGAACCCAAAGTTATTCCAGATGAGTCCGCCATACCTACCTATATGCGGTATTACCCTGCCGTCCTAAGTAAATTTGCATGTGCCACATCTAAAAACTTCTAATAAATATCCTTTTTGTGTGCCTGGATCGTTCATAACACGACAGGAGGTGGTCGGTATCTTCCATGCTAAGCGGGTTATTCTCAGGTCGAGTTTTATTCACTCATCATCGCACGAGAAAAGGGCGGTGAGGGAGTCCCGGACTAGGGGGTGTCCGGATAGCCGAACTATCATCACGGCCAGACTCCAAGACTATGAAGATACAAGATTGAAGACTTCATCCCGTGTCCGGATGGGACTTTCCTTGGCGTGGAAGGCAAGCTTGGTGATACGGATATGTAGATCTCCTACCTTTGTAACCGACTCTATGTAACCCTAACCCTATCCGGTGTCTATATAAACCGGAGGGTTTTAGTCCAGAGGGCGAACAACAATCATACCATAGGCTAGCTTCTAGGGTTTAGCCTCTTTGATCTCGTGGTAGATCCACTCTTGTAACACACATATCATCAATATCAATCCAGCAGTACGTAGGGTTTTACCTCCATCAAGAGGGCCCGAACCTGGGTAAAACATCGTGTCACTTGTCTCCTGTTACCATCCGCCTAGACGCACAGTTCGGGACCCCCTACCCGAGATCCGCCGGTTTTGACACCGACATTGGTGCTTTCATTGAGAGTTCCTCCGTATGCCGTCACCGATAGGCCCGATGGCTCCTTCGATCATCAACAACGACGCAGTCCAGGGTGAGACCTTTCTCCCCGGACAGATCTTCGTATTCGGCGGCTTTGCACTACGGGCCAACTCGCTTGGCCATCTGGAGCAGATCGAAAGCTACGCCCCTAGCCATCAGGTCAGATTTGGAAGTTTAAACTACCGATATCCGCGGAGACTTGATCTTCGACGGATTCGAGCTGCAGCCAAGCGCGCCGCACTATCTCGATGGGCATGATCTAGCTCTGCAGCCGAACAATGCCCTGGAGGCCGCACCAGAACCCGCTCCGACCCTTAGTCCGGAGCCGGATTCCCCGATCGAAGACGAGTGGTTAGACACCGCCTCGAGGGCTTTAATCTCTACGGCGATCGAGCCGAACTCCATCCCTGTCCTTTGCGAAGACCTCGACTCCAGGGTGCCGGGCTCCTCTCCGGACTCCGAACCCCCCGCGCCCTGCTAATCGAATCCGATTGGGCGCCCATCATGGAGTTCACTGCCGCGGACATCTTTCAGCACTCGCCCTTTGGCGACATCCTGAATTCACTAAAGTCTCTCTCTTTATCCGGAGAGCCCTGGCCGGATTACGGTCAGGAAGGTTGGGATGCGGATGACGAAGAAATTCAACGCCCACCCACCACCCACTTTGTAGCCACTGGCCGATGATTTAACCGACATGCTCGACTTCGACCAAGACATCGACGGTATGGACGACGATGCCGGAGACGACCAAGACCCAGCGCCTACAGGGCACTGGAAGGCCACCTCGTCATACGACATATACATGGTGGACATCCCAAATGATGGGAACAACGATGGAACAACGGAGGATGACCCCTCCAAGAAGCAACCGAAGCGCCGATGTCAGCGGCGCCGCTCTAAATCCCGCCATAGCAAAACGGCACGGGAGATAATAACACCCCGGACAGTGCCGAAGAAAACCCCCTCCAACAGGACTCAGCGCAGGAGGAGGGAGAAGCAAGTCTGCACGAGAGAGCGGCAGAAGAAGAGGTAGAGGATTATATGCCTCCCTCCGGAGACGAAGCAAGCCTCGACGACGATGAATTCGTCATGCCTGAGGATCCCGTCGATCAAGAGCGTTTTAGACGCAGGCTTATGCCACGGCGAACAGCCTCAATAAAAAGCAGCAACAGCTTAGAGCTGATCAGGATCTGCTAGCCGACAGATGGACTGAAGTCCTCGCGGCCGAAGAGCATGAGCTCAACGCCCCTCAAAAGCTACCCTAAACGCAAGCTGCTCCCCGATTAGAGGAGGAGGCTTACAAACCCGCATCACCAGGGAGACAATACGGTGACCGACCACCCGTGGTCGCGACAGGAGGCCTCTAGGCCCTTCACTAGAACCGCACCCGGCATCGCTCAAAAAGCACACGGCCAAAGGGGAACGCTCCGACCTGCGAGATATATTGGAGGACAAGGCAAGACAATCAAGATCGATCTATGGATCGCGTGGGCGCCCAGTGCGTGGCGACAACCGTCGCGGCGGATGCGATAAGTCCGCCGGGCGAACAAAACAGACAAAGCTCTTTTGAGCTCCGTCGTGATATCGCCCAAAGACAGAGGCGCCAAGACACCCACTATGCTTCATGCATTTAAGTAATGGATCATCAAATCCCGAAGGGTTTAAACCCGTCAATATTGAATCCTATGATGGCACAACAGACCCCGCGGTTTGGATCGAAGACTATCTCCTTCACATCCATATGGCCCGCGGTGACGATCTTCACGCCATCAAATACCTCCCCCTCAAGCTTAAAGGACCAGCCCGACATTGGCTCAACAGCTTGCCAGCAGAGTCAATTGGGAGCTGGGAGGACCTGAAGCCGCATTCCTCGATAACTTCCGTGGCACTTATGTGCGACCACCAGACGATGACCTAAGCCACATAATTCAGCAGCAGACGAATCGGCCAGACAATTCGGACACGGTTCTTAACCAAGAAAAACCAAATCGCCGATCGTCGGGATGCGGAGGCCCTCGCGGCCTTCAAGCATAACATCCGTGACGAGTGGCTTGCCCGGCACCTAGGACAGGAAAAGCCGAAATCCATGGCAGCCCTCACATCACTCATGACCCGCTTCTGCGCGGGTGAGGACAGCTGGCTAGCACGCAGCAACAACCTCAGCAAAAATTCTGGTAGTCCGGACTTCAAGGACCAAAATGGCAGGCCGCGTCGTAACAAAAACAAACGCCGCACTAACGGCGACAATATTGAGGATACGGCAGTCAATGCCGGATTCAGAGGCTCGAAACCCGGTCAGCGGAAAAAGCCATTCCAAAGAACTACTCCGGGTCCGTCCAATTTGGACCGAATACTCGACCGCTTGTGCGGATACACGGCACCCCGAAAAGCCAGCTAACCACACCAACAGGGACTGCTGGGTATTCAAGCAGGCAAGTTAATTGCCGAAAGCAATGACAAGGGGCTGCATAGCGATGACGAGGACGAGACCCAACCGCCGAACAATAAAGGACAGAAGGGTTTCCCCCCAAAGGTGCGGACGGTGAACATGATATATGCAACGCACATACCCAAAAGGGAGCGGAAGCGTGCACTCCGGGATGTCTACGCGATGGAGCCAGTTGCCCGAAGTTCAATCCATGGTCCTCCCGCCCGATCACTTTTGACCAAGGGACCACCCATCAAAGATCCGCCACGGCGGATTCGCGCCAGACCGGTTCTAGACCCAATCGTCGATGGATTTCACCTAACCGAGTCCCGATGGACGGCGGCAAGAGCTGAACCTGCTTTACCGGATACGGTGCACAAAATAGGCATAGACCCTCAAGGATTAAACCTACCAAAACGACCTTTAAAGGCGTCATACTGTGTAGAAGCCAATTGTATGTGCTCAATTACACCGGAAGTGGTCCGCCGATCCCCGGATAACTTCCAAAGCGAGGAGTTAATCTTCCACATAGTCCCGTTCCGCAGCGGCTATCATGCCTTGCTCGGACGTACCGTGTTTCAAAGTTCAACGCGGTGCCTCACTACGCATACCTCAAGCTCAAGATGCCAGGCCCTCGAGGAGTCATCACGGTCAACGAAAACAATGAACGTTCTCTCCGCACGGAGGAACATACAGCGGCTCTCACGGCAGAAGTGCAATGCAGCCTCTTAAGGCAATTCTCGAGTCCGGCGTTAAGCGGCCGGACACAGCTAAGCGCGCCCGGAGTAACTTACAACAAGACCACAGCACGCCCGAGCACACGTAAAGGCGACCCCAACCAGCCTCTGCGAACGTCAAAGCAGGTCCTCCGCGTACACCATTACACTCTGAAGATACCATGGGCATGGGGAGAGGGGCACGACCACGATAAACCCAGACTGCGGCTCAACCACACTAGGGGCTCTCAAGTGTATCGTCCCTTTTTCTTTTCTTTTTACCTTTTACTTTTTATCCACAGGACTCCGTTTGTCAGAGGCCCTATCCGGCAGCAGACCTGCCGAACTCATGATGCAGCAGCCAGGGAAGGATAAAGGCTACAACGAATATACAGGTGGTCTCCATTACGAGCATTTTCACACACCAATCTGCAGCCTACCCCTGGAGGGGGACCTGTTTAACAGTCCCATACCTTGCTTATCGCACTATTTGTATCGTTCTGCATTCGTAGCAGCACTTATTGAATAAAACAATGCAGCACCTTTTTTCTTATAATTGCATTTCTTATTCACACATATGTTCATTCACGGCATGTTGCATCCGTACACTTTGGTACGGCTAATATACACCAGGGGCTTATGTTTCCCGCATTATGGTGTGATGAGTCCGAACACATTCACAAGTGCGGCACCCCGAACTTATAGCACTATATGCATCGGCTCCGAATCATGTCTTGGGTCAATAGTTGGGTTTGCGGCTCCCATGTTTTGGTACCTTACGTTCCGTTATATCGGCTAAGGTAGCATGGGAGAACCATCTGCGATTCCGCCCAGTTGAGCTGAGTTAACGCCTCGATGGAGAAAGCTAAAACTGACCGTCATGATGAGGCGAGAGCCTTCGCTGTTCGAGAGGTTTTTGCGAGTCCTTAAAGACTTATGCCGCTTAGAGCGAGGAGTCGGATACTGTCCGGCCAAGGCGTGGATAGCGCCCCAAATTCGGCCTTCCGAAGACTAGGGGCTTCGCCAAAATTTAAAATTATAGAATTCTATGGCTAAGTGAGAGTGTTCAAGCACTATAAGTCCGGTTGCCTTGTTCGCTGTGTTGAACGCCTCCCTAGATGGACCCAAAAATGGGAACAAGAGCGCTCAAGTTTATCCCGAACACCCCAAAGACTCGTGGCATGGGGCTGAAGCCGACGACTTGCCATCTCCTGCATTTGATAAACAGCCGCACGTAAGGTAATATTTTAAATTAACAAGCATTGCTTAGCGCATATGAACTAAGTTTTCAGCAAGACAGGATAACAAAATGCGAGTCTACTCAAATATTACATCTTTGGAGCACTCACCCGCAATAGTGCGGGCGCCTTTCAGCACACTCTTATAATACATATCGGGCGTGCGATGCTCCTTGCCCTCTGGTGGCGGGTCCGTCACAAGCCTCTGGGCATCCATCTTGCCCCAGTGCACCTTTGCGCGGGCAAGGGCCCGATGGGCACCCTCAATACAAGCGGAATGCTTGATGACTTCAACCCATGGGCACGCATCCATCAGCCGCCGCACCAGGCCGAAGTAGCTCCTGTGCATGGCCTCCTTAGGCCACGGCGAACTATGAGGCCCTTCATGGCCTGTTCGGCCGCCTTAGGAGCTCGACCATTGCTTCAATTTGGTCGCTATAAGGGCACCGGATGTCCGCCTCAAAGATACCGAGACCGTAAGACCTTCTCCGTTGAGCTCCCTCCTCGGCCCGGTAGAATGCGGCGACATCGGACACGCCATGCAGGAAGATCTGCAACGCCTCGAGAGCTCCGAATTCGGGTAAGCAATGTAATTAACACTCACATGCTTACTTTGCATGAAAAATGCCTTACCCGCTGCTATTTTCTTCACCGCCTCAATCTCCTGGAGGGCCTTGTAGGCTTCGGCCTTAGCGGCTTCGGCAGTCTTAAGAGCTGTTGCAAGCTCAGACTCTCGAGTCTTCGAGTCACGCTCCAAGCTCTCATGTTTTTTCACGAGATCCTGGAGATCTTGCTGTACCTCTGCCACCCGTGCCTCCTGCTTCTCTCGCTCGGTGCGCTCGGCGGCCGCATTGCGTTCGGCCGCGGCCACCGCCTCCTTCAGGGTCGCCACCTCGTTAGTGGCCCCTACAATACCCATGTTATCCTTGTCATTTTTCTTGCAACCAAATCCTTTTCTCAGAAGGTACAATTTCATAAGGTATTACTCACCTTCTCTTTCCTCGAGCTGCTTCTTGGCATGGCCGAGCTCGTTCTCGGACCGCCGAGGTTTTTCTTCAAAGTATTGACCTCCGCATGATCGGTCGGCGGAGGTCAGCAAAGACAGCCTGCAATCCCATATTGACATATTTTTATGACTCCTGCGTTTATCTTTCTAAAGATCCTCATCCGGCTTTTCTTTCCGAACACCGAACCGAGCATCGAGGGCTACTCTGTCTATGCGGTACCATTTTACATATATTGAAATTCTTACCTCAAAGCTCGTTAGAAGGCTGCTGCGAGCTTCGTCAGCCCGCTCTTGGCGAGCTGAACCTTTTCGAATCACCGCACTCATAATAAAGGCGGTGTTCCTCTTTATGGAGGCGCCGTTGAGCGCCCAAAGAATTATCCGGCACCTCCGGTTGGACGGAGGCAGCCGGCGTCACGGTCTTGCCTTGCCCTTCTTACGAAGGGGTCGTCCACGGACTCGAGCCACCGTGGCCTCCGGGCTGAGTCCGTGCAAAGTCCGGAGGGTGTCCTGTGACACCTTCGGGCCTCCTCCTCCTGGTGGGTCCTTTCTTGGGATCTCACCTCGGCCGTCTGCAAGACGGGGTGGAGGCAGTCGGAAGGAATCCATATCCGACGCACCCAAGGACCCGCCGATTTAAACGGGAAGGTCATCCTTGGACGGACTGCAGGGTTGTATGCGGCATTAGAAAGACATTATGTGGCGAAAAGAAAACCTTGAAGTTATTCGGGAGTCCGGATACTTACGATCTCGCCAGGGCTTGGCCCTTGGAGGCCGATCCTGCTGTCAAATCCTTTGGCGTTGGCAGAGCAGTCCGGGGAAGAGTTTTTCCTTCTTGGACCCTTGGCCTCCCTTGTTGGGGAGGCCTTCCTTTCTTCCCTCCTCTGCTGGGGAGAGGCTTTCTTATTCTCCTCCTCGCCTTGGTGGGAGGAGTCGGCCTCGGATTCATCATCCGATAGCACCTGAAAACGGGAACTCTTCCGAGTCCCCGTGACCATCTTCTTGGCCTTCTTCTCCGGCACCACGTGGGGTGCCGGAGCCAGCAGCCCCGTTAGGCGGGCGTCCGCTGGGTCCTTCCGCAATGGGGCCGACAGGTAATCCATTCGGTCTTCGCCAGCCATTCATGTCAAAGGTAAAGGGAGTTTAGATCCCGCATAGAGCCAAACTATGGAAAACAAGTGGTGAAATCACTTACCTCGTCAGCTGGACGCTGCGAGCGGAATCCGCGATCTTCGGTAGCGGATGCGGGAGCTTCGGCGCCTTTGAACAGCACCTTCGAGACATCTTCGTACGTAGTGTCAAGAGCCCGCTCAGGGTCTGGTGCTGCGCTGGATCAAACTCCCACATGTTGAAGCCCTGTCGCTGGCACGGGAGAATCCGGCGGATGAGCATGACCTGGACTACGTTGACAAGCTTGAGCTTCTTGTCCACCAGCTTCTGGATACAGGCTTGGAGTCCGGTCAGCTCCTCCAAATTCCCCCAAATCCGGCCACTCTCTTTCCAGGAGGTGAGCCGTGTAGGGATGCCGGATCTGAACTCGGGGGCCGCTGCCCAATCAGGGTCACGCGGCTCGGTGATGTAGAACCACCCCGATTGCCACCCCTTGATGGTTTCCACGAAAGTGCCCACCAGCCACGTAACGTGGGACATCCTGCCCACCATGGCGCCTCCGCACTCCGCTTGGCTGCCCTTCACAACCTTCGTCTTGACACTGAAGGTCTTGAGCCACAAGCCGAAGTGGGGCTGGATGCAGAGGAAGGCCTCGCACACGACGATAAACACCGAGATGTTGAGGATGAAATTCGGGGCTAGATCATGGAAATCTAGGTCGTAGTAGAACATGAGCCCCCCGGACAAAGGGATGAAGCGGGAAGCCCAGTCCGCGGAGGAAATGGGGAAGAAATACTACCCTCTCATGGGGCCTGGGGTTGGGAATGAGCTCTCCCTCGTCGGGGAGCCGATGCGCGATGTTCTTTGGACAAATATCCGGCGTCGCGCAGCTTCTGGATCTGCCCCTCCGTGACGGAGGAGGCCATCCACTTGCCTCCCGCTCCGGACATAGTTGGAGAAGGTTGAGGTGAGAAGTGCGGACTTCGGCGCTGGAGCTCGAGTTCGTGGAGATGGACAAGCCAAGGAGGAAGAAGGCGCAGGTAAAAGGGTTCGATCTTTATCCCCTTATATGGGCGGACAGAAACATGTGTCCCCACCGGGTAAAACTCGCTTATCCCCCAAGCGTCACAATCAATGGCGCGGTTGGGTTACCCACGTCCGTATTGATGTGAATCCCGGAATAAGGGGAACACGATCTCTGCTTCGACGAGACGTGCCAAGGAAACCGCTTCACTAAACGCGCTGAGGTGGAACAATAAAAAAGATTCATATAAAGGCCTGGCCGTGGTGTGATGTCACGCCGCGGAATACGTCAGCAGATCTGTGCAAAAATTATTCTCTCTACGGTGTTATGTGGAAACTTGTTTTGCAGAGCCGGACACTATCCTTGTGTTCAAAACCTTCTATGAAGTATTCGGAGGAGGAACCCGCCGCAATGTCAAGACAATCAACGCTACGGACTCGTCTTCATTGAAGCCCGGTTCAGGGGCTACCGAGGAGTCCCGGACTAGGGGTGTCCGGATAGCCGAACTATCATCACGGCTGGACTCCAAGACTATGAAGATACAAGATTGAAGACTTCGTCCCGTGTCCGGATGGGACTTTCCTTGGCGTGGAAGGCAAGCTTGGTGATACGGATATGTAGATCTCCTACCTTTGTAACCGACTCTGTGTAACCCTAACCCTATCCGGTGTCTATATAAACCGGAGGGTTTTAGTCCATAAGACGAACAACAATCATACCATAGGCTAGCTTCTAGGGTTTAGCCTCTTTGATCTCGTGGTAGATCCACTCTTGTAACACACATATCATCAATATTAATCAAGCAGGACGTAGGGTTTTACCTCCATCAAGAGGGCCTGAACCTGGGTAAAACATCATGTCCCTTGTCTCCTGTTACCATCCGCCTAGATGCACAGTTCGGGACCCCCTACCCGAGATCCGCCGGTTTTGAAACCGACAGGCGGTAATAGGGATCTCTAGTCCCAAACTGCAAACAGAAAAAACTTACAAATAATCAAACAAAAACTCCCAATGGAGTCAAAACCTTTACTTTTATTGCTTGGGAACCGCCACTAGCATGCTTAGCATGGAAGATATTGATAACTGATGGTCCTGAAGTAAACAAGAAGGGTGCATGTCTCAAAATATCATTTACCTCTGTTTAAAAACTTGAGCTTTGGCACCTCTGCAAATCACTGCTTCCCTCCGCGAAGGGACTATCTATTTACTTTTATGTTGTGTCATCACCTTCTAAAATAAGCACCAGAACCTGAGAGCACTGCTGCATGCTTATGCATTGTGTGTAGCTTATGTTGGGTGCATCATGACTGGATCTTTTCTACCATGAATTACAATGTTTAGTCGTTGCTTGGATTTTGGAGGTGCTGTGCATTTATGTTTTGCGGTCTCAGAATGGGCTAGCGAGATACCACTATTGTCATATTATATCATGGTTGTTTTGATAACGTGTTGCCATTTGAGATACCTTATTATTGCTCGCTAGCTGATTACGTCATTGATATGAGTTAATATATTTTTTAAGAGTTATTGTTAGCATGGTTAATTATAATGTTGGCTGAAAACTTGGGTGTTTTTTAAGCTTATTTATGCAAACAAGAGCAAAAGAGTTCGTAAAAGTTTTTCTTTTTCACTTTGAGTTTATCAACTGAATTTCTTGAGGACAAGCAAAGGTTTAAAGCTTGGGGGAGTTGATACGTCTCCAGCGTATCTAATTTTCCGAATGCTTTTCCTCTTGTTTTGGACTCTAATTTGCATGATTTGAATGAAACTAACCTCGGACTGACGCTGTTTTTAGCAGAACTACCATGGTGTTGTTTTTGTGTAGAAATAAAAGTTCTCGGAATGGAACAAAACTTTGCGAGGATTTTGTATACAATAAAAGAGAATTTCTGGAGCCAAGAGTCACCTAAGGGGACCACCTGGGTGGGCACAACCCACCAGGGCGCGCCTGCCCCCCCCCCCCCCACGCGCTCCCAGGTGGGTTGTCCCCACCTGGTGGCCCCACAGACCCTGAAACCGATGCTATAAAATCCTATTTTTTCCAAAAAAATGAGGGAGAAAGAATTATCGTGATCCACGAGACGGAGCCGCCTTCACCTTCTGTGCTTCATCGGGAGGTCAGATCTGGAGTCCGTTTGGGGCTCCAGAGAGGGGGATCTTCGTTCTTCGTCATCACCAACCCTTCTCCATCGCCAATTCCATGATGCTCCCCACCAGGAGTGAGTAATTCCTTCGTAGGCTCGCTGGTTGGTGAGGTGTTGGATAATCTTCATCATGTAATCGAGTTAGTTTTGTTAGGGCCTGATCCCTAGTGTCCACTATGTTCTAAGATTGATGTTGCTATGACTTTGCCATGCTTAATGCTTGTCACTTTGGGCTCGGGTGCCATGATTTCAGATCTGAACCGTTTATGTTATCACCATTATATCCATGTCCTAGATCCGATCTTGCAAGTTATAGTCACCTACTACGTGTTATGATCTGGCAACCCCGGAGTGACAATAGTCGGGACCACTCCCGGTGATGACCGTAGTTTTAGGAGTTCATGTATTCACTGTGTGTTAATGCTTTGTTCCGGTTCTCTATTAAAAGGAGGCCTTAATATCCCTTAGTTTCCAATTGGACCCCGCTGCCATGGGAGGGTAGGACTAAAGATGTCATGCAAGTTCTTTCCATAAGCACGTATGACTATTTTTTTGACAGAAAGACTGTAAGGGAACCCCTTACAGTATAATTGGTGCAACAAACCCAAATTGCAAGTACCATGCCTTGAACCTGTGTGGGTGGGAAGGCATTAGCCCCTTCCCACCACTAGGCTATGCCTTAGTCTGCCACGTATGACTATTTACGGAATACATGCCTACATTATATTGATGAACTGGAGCTAGTGCCATATCGCCCTAGGTTATGACTGTCACATGATGAATATCATCCAACATATTACCGATCCAATGCCTACGAATTTATCTTATATTGTTATTGCTAAGTTACTACTTCTATCGTTACTGTTGCACTTGTTACAAAACTACTGCTATCATTGTTACCGTTACTATTGTTGCTATCACTATTATCAAAACTATCATATTACTTTGCTACTGATCACATTGCTGCAGATAATTAGTCTCCAGGTGTGCTTGAGTTGACAACTCAACTGCTAATACCTTCAGATATTCTTGGGCTCCCCTTGTGGGTTATCAACGGCCATTGAGGCCTCCCTCATCCGGTGGTTCTACCTCACCGTCTCGCCGGACATCTTCCACATGGTCGTCTCAGAGGATGACGACGCGTGTGGCATGTGGACTAAGATCAGTGCCCTCTTCACCGACAACAAGCTTCAACGTCTCGTTTTTTTGCAGCAAGAATTTTTTGGGTGCCACCAAGATGACTCCTCCATCGATGACTACTGCATGCACCTCAAGCGACTTGTTGATGAGCTTCGCGACATTGGTGCCAAGGTGTCTGACGATCTCACGCTTAGCACCCTCACCGCCGGCCTCAATGAGGATTTCGGCAACGCGGCCTCCAACCTCACTGTCGTGGACTTAACACGATAGATGCCCTAGAAAAAGGACTTAGGTGTGGAGCCATCGCAACTAGCTTAGCTTGAAGGGGTTAAACGAGACAAATGACACAGAGAGTTTTACCCAGGTTTGGCCCCTCTCAACAAGGTAAAAGTCTACTCCTGATTTAGGTTGTATTTCTTGGGTTTTGATTACCAGGGAGCGAATATGCTTGACCTAGTTCTCAATGAGTTGTTTCTTGAGTTAACCCGCCACCGGGTCACCCCTTTATATACACAGGTTGATGCCCGGCGGTTTACAGAGTCCCGGCCGGCTCATACAAGATGTGTCCGGCTCGGTAACTAATTAAGCTTGCCTTACAATACAAGTTAAACATCTAGCGGTTCACACCCGTGGGCCTCAAATTGCCCCAGATCTTGGGCCTTCAATAAGCTTGCCCCATGGACCGTCATCTTCACATCTTCTCGAGCCTTCTCATCTTAAGCCGCCAGTGGCATGACCCGGCCCCTCCTGGGCGGGTCATACCCAGTAGTTATATCCCCAACAGTAGGCCCCAAGTTGATTTGAACTTGTTCACATCAATCTTCAGTGCTTGACTTAACAAAATCTTCCATCGTCAACTTTTAAGAAATTGTTATAACCCGCCATGACATCAGCTCACAGAATTGTATTAACCCGCCATTACGTCATCTCGCATTAACTTGGCACGAAACTCAGAACATCTCAGTATATCTTTATCTTCAATGGACCTCCCGAAAATCGAGGCGTTCGTGTAGCCACATAATCATCTTTTCAGCCTCCTCGATTCCCGCGCATGCCATCTATCCACCACCTTATAAATAGGGACAGGGGGTCCCTCTTTTCGTTTTTACCCCCTGCCTCTGTGTCTTCTTCCTTCTTGTGACTCCACAGCGCCCGAGCTCCGCCGCCGCCATATTCCTCCAGTGTCTCCAACTCCGGCTGCTGCATCATCCTGAACGGACCAAAGAAACGCCAAGGCCTCATTGCTCATCGGGATCAACAGTACCCGCTTTGCTTTACACCGCATCCATACTAGGGTTTGCCCAGTACATTGGAGTTCTTCGCCATTCTTCATTTTTTCCTCTTTAGATTGCATAGTTGGATCTGAATACGGTACCAAAGTTGTGCGGCAACAGTTAGCATCCCTTCTCAATCAAAGAAGATCTTGCTTCTGTAGAAAAAATCTCCTCGGAACATAGGAGTTCTTCCGCTGCTACCACCTTAGGTTTAAAATTTATTTTCATTAATAAACTGTTGTAGATCCAAAATTACAGCACCAATTTGTGGAATCTGTTTGTCCATCACTTAGCAAAAATATGGCAACTGTTTGGGCGTTTTAACTCATAAACCGTAACCCACCATGTACCAGTAGTCCCCTTATTAATCCGCCAATATATGTATTTGCATAACTCAGTCTTATCTTCCGGCTTATCATGTTGGCTCTTTATATCACTTACTTCTGAATCAATGGCCGGCTTAAGAGCATAATCTTAAACCGGCAATATTTTATTTTTAGACCTTCCTCCTCAAAAATGACCAAGACTGTCACCTCATGCAACTGGGTCGCTTCCCGGGTTACCAAGCAAGCGTTGGATGAACATGTTCAAGTAGGTGTTTTAGACACAAACAATGTCATTCATTGGAGAGCCCCAAGAACAGAAACCATCCCCGAACCCAAAGAGGGCGAAGTTGTCGTGTTCACTGATCACATGCTCCGGGGGTTCACTCCGCCCGATTCAAAAAAATTATGTGATGTGCTGCACTTCTTCCAACTCCATCCTCAAGACATCGGACCCAATTTTGTCACAAATATCTACAATTTTCAAGTGTTTTGCGAAGTATACCTTTAGCAGGAACCCACTGTAGAACTATTCAGAGAGTTCTACTACTTAAACTGACAGACTGAATTCACGGACGGGCCCAGCCTAGAGTTAGGCGGTATTTCAATTCAGAGGCGAAAAGAAGCCACCTTCCCAGCCGCCAAACTGTCCAATCACCCCAAGGACTGGAACCAAACATTGTTTTACTGTCAAGACACCTCTCCAGAAGGGGAAAATCCTCTGCCGGGTTATCGGGAAAACCGTCCTAGCAACAGGCACCCTCTTCTAGAATGTATCAGCACAGAAGAGCGGGCCAAGTATATGCATTTCTTTTCAGAGATTAGAGCCTTAACGGCTAATGATTTGAACGGAACCGACCTGGTTCGATGCTGGGTCGCCTGGAGAATTTTGCCATTAAGCCGCCGCTCCGGTTTGCTGTGCGAGTACACCAGTGACTTAAAAGATCCACAACGTCACTGCCAGATACAGCTGACTGATGATGGCATCAATGATATGACCAAGTCTTTGCTGAACGATAGTTTGGCAAATTGCAGCAAAACTGGACTGAATCCTTTCTGCGCTCTCAACAAGCCGTCAGCTGTAAGATTTAGACAATTTCCGGTTTAATCATTTCTTTACTTAAACTGTCCTCTTATTCCCATTTGATTTCTGCAGGCCGATTCTCCTTTCCGGAATAGGAAGCTAAGGGATAAGCCGGCCAAGAAGACCCGAACGAAGAACAAGGCTCGGAAAAAGCCTGCCAAGAAGAAGGCCACCCCCTCCGAGTTATTTAACTTGGATGATGACGAGTCGGAGGTAGAACTTGACTCCCTTGGCTCATTTTTTGTACATCTTATTGACTATGATCACTATCAGGATGACGCGGAAGGCAGCCACGCAGATGGTGAAGAGGTAACTATCCTTTCCTCTGACTCAGAACCTCTGCCAAGACATGAAGTTCGTCAAGCGAGCCATAAAGTAAGGTTTTCTCACCCTATAGCTTACTTGGATCCTAACTTTATTTTGAAGAAACAACAACATGAAGCCCGCCGCACAACCTGGAATAGCGGCGGTGGGGTTCTGTCCTCTGGCTTACCACGCCGGCTCCTCGCAAGCGCCGTGCAGAGGTTTCACAAATTTCCGACTTAGCTCTTCCCAAGGCGGTTCTCTTTCGACAGCCTCTTAACCCTTCTGATTCAAACTATCAAGGAACCTCTCGTTCTTCTTCTGGCGACTCAACTGGGACTCAGGTCCCTCTTTTCAAGACTGTACCTGGGTAAGAACACTTAAGCCTGCCTGTTTTAACTCCATATTCAATTGGTATACTAATCTCATCATATGTTGTTTTTTCTAGCGCTATGGCCAAGCCCAGCAAGAAGTTGAAGGTTGATAAATCGGCCGAAGATCCCAAAGGTGCTGACCCAGAGAAGCAAAAAGTGTCTGAATCCTTGCACCAAACTTCTAAAGTAGCCATGGATGATCCGCCACCAGAAGAGCTCCCTATCACCATGGAACCCATGAACATTGACCTGGAGAATCCTAAGCGGCCCAGCCCCGCTCAGCCGGCTTAAGAAACCGAAGACGTCATAGTTACTGGAACGGCTTTCACAAAGACCAGTAACCCCACCGTCTTGTCCAAGCACAATACCAAAGAGGAATTCTCCGTTGTTGACAAAGGCAAGTGGAAACTAGATCTGGAAAGCTACGCTCAATTCAACGCCCAGGAGCTTCACGCGGGTTACCTGAACCGCCTCCACACCAGCCGTGACTTTGAGGCCGGCTTCGTTAATCTTATGAAAGATCGTTTTGAGGTAAGCAAAAACTTGTCTCATACAAATATATATCTGTCAGCTGCCAAGTCTACTGGATATGATAAACTTGAATATGTTGTAGACTTTAAATATCCTTGTTGATCTTGATATCCATGTCATAGCACGTTTAGAACTGCAGAATTAACACAAGTAGCCCCCAGGGGCCGGCTTAATCAGCATGGTTAAGCCGGGACTTCAAAGATGTATATCTTACTTTCACATGTAGCTCCCATGGGCTGACTTAAACTAACGAGTTAAGCCGGAACTTCAAATAGTAGTGCTTAATTTTGCACCTGTAGCCCCCAAGGGCCGGCTTAATCAGCATGGCTAAGCTGGGACTAATCACCATAATTATGGATAAACTCCAAATATGCAGCCCCCATGAACCAGTTTTAATCGTAGAAATTTATCCGGGTCATCATAGAATTGTCTTCAAAAAGAGAAATGTGCATTAGCCCCCAAGTGCCAAGTAAAATACTTGTATTGTGCTTGTGACTTCAAATAAGATGATCATAATGCTTCCTATCTTGTTCATGTTGCAGGCTGAATTAAATATGAAGGAATCCCAAGTCAATGATCTGAGGGCCAACATTCAAACCCAACAATCTGAGACTTCAAAGGCCAAATCAGAGCTGAAGACTGCTTTGGAAAACATTGAGAAGCTAAAATAGGACTTCAGTGCTCATAAAACCGGCTAGGATACCAAGAAGGCAGGTCTATTGAAAAGAGCAGAAGATGCCGAAGCTGCCCTTAAACCGGTGACTGATGAGTTGTCCGGTTTAAAACATCAGATTAGTAGCATGACAGCCGCCATCTTTGGTAAGTAATACCGTACTTCTTTCTTTCATCAAGAATACCTTGAATAATCATGCATCCGGCTTATCAATTTGTTTGGTAATGCAGGCTCCAGAGTTTCCTACTTGGGCTTCGACATGCGCATGAAGCTGAAAGCCACCTACACTCTTGTAGAGAAATTATACACTAGTGCTCAACGAGCTATCTCTACTACCTCCCATAACAAGCAACCCCCTTCCCTCATCAAGGAAATGTTGGAAAAGTTGTCTGTGCTTCCACAAAGGGTTTAACAGCTAAAGCGATCAGCCGCCAGAGCAAAGGCGTAGCAAGCAGAGCTTGACCTGGAAGAAATATCAACCGGCTGTCCCAGTTTTAAAGAAGATGGGTCTCCCTTCAGTGCTGATGACTATACCAACATAGTAAGGGAGATGCGTCCTTGGGCAAGCAAACTGGCTGAAGAGACAGACCTCTCCAAGTATCACCCAGTTTACGACGCTGAGAACACCAAAGTGAAGGCGCCGGTTCATGAGGCCATGGACCTTATAGATGATGAAGCTGTTTTAAAGCTTTGACTAGGATCAGTTGGTCATCACCTAACTTCCAGATGACGGAGGAAGAAAAAGAACCAGCACAGGATGACACAGAAGCCTCAACCCGCCAAGACCAGGAGACTTGATCCATGGGGCGGTTCTTTAATCTGCATCACCGTACTGTGCTTTTTTAAGACATAATCATTTGGGCTCGGGGAGCCATGTAATAGGCTAGGTGAAAAACCATGATCCGCCATGCCTTCGTGCATGTTTATGTGCATAATACTTTTGAACCGCCGATCTGATGTTGAAGATCTGCTACTTATGCTTACAATGTCATCAATCATGCAGACCATGTTTATCATATTCCCTACAATAGATAACATGTGCCCTGGTGGTTTACCCCAGGGCGGGTCATAATGCCCCATATAAAATCCACTGGTTGATGTTGCTTGAAGCTACGTCGGTATTTCCCCAAAGAGGAAGGGATGATGCAGCACAACGGCGGTAGGTATTTCCCTCAGATATGAAACCAAGGTTATCGAACCAGTAGGAGAACCAAGCAACACAACGTAAACAGCCCTGCACACAGATAACAAATCCTCGCAACCCAATGTGTTAAAGGGGTTGTCAATCCCTTCCGGGGTACGGCGCCTCAAGTGGCAAACGGACGTGAGATAAATTTGTAGTAATTTGATAGATCGAATGCTAAATAAAATAAATAAAGAAAAATTGTAGCAAGGTATGTTTGTATTTTTGGTTTAATAGATCTGAAAATAAATGCAAGAGAAAGGTAGATCGCAAAGGAAAATATATGAGAAAGAAGACCCGGGGGGCGTAGGTTTCACTAGTGGCTTCTCTCGAGAAAAATAGCAAACGGTGGGTAAACAAATTACTGTTGGGCAATTGATAGAACTTCAAATAATTATGACGATATCTAGGCAATGATCATTATATAGGCATCACGTCCAAGACTAGTAGACCGACTCCTGCCTGCATCTACTACTATTACTCCACACATGGACCGCTATCCAGCATGCATCTAGTGTATTAAGTTCATGGAGAAACGGAGTAATGCAATAAGAATGATGACATGATGTAGACAAGATCTATCTATGTAGAGATAGACACCATCATTTTATTCTCAGTAGCAACGATACATACGTGTCGTTTCCCTTTCTGTCACTGGGATCTAGCACCATAAGATCGAACCCACTACAAGGCACCTCTTCCCATTGCAAGATAAATAGATCAAGTTAGCCAAAGAAAACCCAAATATCGGAGAAGAAATACGAGGCTATAAGCAGTCATGCATATAAGAGATCAAAGAAACTCAAATAACTTTCATGGATATAAAAAGATATAACTGATCATAAACTCAAAGTTCATCAGATCCCAACAAACACACCGCAAAAAGAGTTACATCATATGGATCTCCAAGAGACCATTGTATTGAGAATCCAGCGAGAGAGAAAAAACCATCTAGCTACTAACTACGGGCCCAAAGGTCTACAAAGAACTACTAACGCATCATTGGAGAGGCACCAATGGAGGTGGTGAACCCCATCCGAGATGGTGTCTAGATTGGATCTGGTGGTTCTGGGCTCTGCGGTGGCTGGATGAATATTTCATCGATCATTCTAGGGTTTCTGGAATGTTGGGGTATTTATTGAGCAAAGAGGCGGATCGGGGGGCAACCGAGGTGGGCACAACTGAAAGTGCGTTATATCGACTAGAGGGGGGGTGAATAGGCGATTTTTGTGAATTCTTCACTGAGGAATTTGCCGGTGAGGAAATTCCTTAGCGAAGAACTACTTGCAGCGGAATAAGTACTCAGAAGTAAGCATAACAGATTACAAGCATAGTCATCATGATGAAATGAAGACAATCACAGAGTACATAAAGCGTAATCACAGGATAACACAGGATGAAGACAAACAGACTGAAGAAATTGAGCTGAGGAAATTGAGAAAGTCTTGATCAAAGTCTTCAAACACAGATATGAACAAATACTCAACACAAGAATGAGGAAATGAAAGGGTTGAGGAAATAGAACCAGATTAGGTTGGTGAAGACAATGATTTGGTAGACCAGTTCCAAGCTGCTGTCTCAGCTTATGCGTCTGGTTGGAGCGGTGAGTATTTAAACTCGAGGACACAGTCCGGACACCCGATCCGAAAGCACGCAGCTCGTGACACCAAGTCCTCACCAGATTCTCCTTGAACTAAGGTCACACGGACCTCGTCCAATCACTCGTGGTAAGTCTTGGTGACTTCCAAACCTTCACAGAGACTTGGTCACTCGGCGATCCACAATTCCTCTTGGATGTTTCTAGACCATGACGCCTAACCGTCTGGAAGAAGCACAGTCTTCAAAGGTAACAAGCGTCGGATCCACGCAGGATCAATTTCTTGATGATGCTCAATCACTTTGGGTTTGTTGGGGTTTGGTTTTGGGTTTTCCTCACTTTTGGGTTTTTCCTCACTTGATGATTTTCTCTCAAAGTCCTCGAGAGGATGGGTTGCTCTCAAATGACAAGTGTCAAGTTCTCTCGAGCAGCCAACCAGCTAGTGGTTGTAGGGGGCGGCTATTTATAGCCTAGGGAGCAGCCCGACATGATAAGACATAAATGCCCTTCAATGATATGACCGTTAGGTGGATAAGATATTTTGGGACAGTCATGGCCAAGAAGACAAAGAACGGTCGGAAATTTGACTCTCAAATTCCTCGGGCTATCATGTTCCTCATCAGGTAGGCAATTCAGACTGGCGAATTCCTTAACTCCTCGATCAGAACAAATTCCTCAGCGACGGAAGAGCTTCGCCTCTCACATCAAGAAATTGACTGAACTGTATGAGATTTCCAAAAGCTTCACTCAAGGGATTGGTAGGTGTAGGATTTTGAGTTGAGCATCAAATGGAAATTTTTCCTTAGTATTTCCTCGACCCCTTTAACAAAGACGGTGTTTCCTATGACTCAAGAAAGAGAAAATGAAACTACGAAAACAAAAGTCTTCACGCTTCATGTTCCTCAAATGAATACCAAGTCTTCAAGGTCACACCAATTTCTTCACTTTCAAAGTCTTCGTAAAGTCTTCGAATATCAAAGTCTTCAGATGAAGAACTTCATTTTTAGGGGTCGACTCTTTGTAAATATCAAACTCCTCATAGACTTATAGACCTGTGTACACTCACAAACGCATTAGTTACTTAACCTATAAGTCTTCAATACACCAAAATCACTAAGGGGCACTAGATGCACTTACAATCTCCCCCTTTTTGTTGATTGATGACAATATGGGTTAAGTTTTCAACGGGATAAACATATGAATTGTAAATACTGAAAATGAGGAATTTGATTGCAAGATATAGAAGAACTCCCCCTGAAGATGTGCATAGTGAGGAATTTGCTTTTGAGGCAATGCACACTTGAAGAATTGAATCATGGAGATCTCCCCCTATATCTTGTAATTCATACACGCATTTGACATATAATATGAACAATTTGAAATGCATGATGAAATATGGTGCTTGATGAAATTCAGCATGAGGAATCATAGCACATAAAGTATCAGAGCACAAGTAGATTTGCTATGAAGCATAGTGCAAAATCATAATGCATCAAAAATATCAAAACACCATAGGGTTTAAGATTACAACTCGATCCAATAAAAGGTTTCAGAAGAACTAGAGTTGTAACTTAATAAAATACGGTATATAGACAGAAACTAGACCCGCTTGAAGACTAACTCAAATTTCTCCCCCTTTGTCATCGAATGACCAAAAGGATCGAAACTGAGGACTAACGCTCTTGAATAATATCAAGTTGAAGACGGAGCGCCAGCATTGTCGGGGTTGTTTGTAGAAGTAGGACCAGCCGCGGTGTCTTCCAAGTCTTCATTTTAATCAGTGTCGCGAGATGAAGAATAGGAGCTGGCCACCAAGGAAGGAACTTTGACCTTCTTGAATTTCTTCGGAGGAGGTGCAGACCAGTCAAATTCTTCCTTGAGACCCATTGAAGTCAGTTCTTCTTCATTGTAGACATGTGAAAGAACAGCCCAGGTGCGCTTGAAGGTTTCATGAAGGTAGAAGTGGTTTTTCTTCACTGCATTGTGTGTTGAGGTCATGTTGTGAAGAATTGAGCCAAATTGACGCTTGACCCACTTATGATTCCGATCAACCTTCTGATGAAGACCGAGGAGTAACTCACGATCGATCATCACCACAGGTGCGAGAGCTTGAGGATTTTGCTTGATCGAGGTATTTGCGGCTGAGTCATGTGTGGCAGAGTCATCATTGGTGGAGTAGGATGTCGCTTTGTAAACTGTCCATCCAATGGACGAATGCCTTCATCGATCACAGCAGTAGCCTTGCCCTTGTCATCATCTGAGGTAACTGTCCGTTTGAGGACTTCAATCGGGGGCAGGTAGCTGCACTGGTTCAAGGTATCAGCTTTGTAATTGAGTGAAGACCTTGTCCTGATGAATCTCATAATCCAAGGCGCATAAGGCTTCAGCTCAAATGGTGACATAGCAATGTTTGCCAGAGTCCTCATGAAGAAATCATGGAAGTTGACTGAACGCCATGGATGATGTTGAAAAGCATATTCTTCATGATGCCAACGACTTCTTCATCATTCGAGTCGTGACCTTTGATTGGACTCATTGTCTTTGTCGAATACGATAGACCGTCTCGAGGCACATATAATAATTCCTTGACGAGGAATTTGGTTCTTGGGGCCTGCCTTGGCTTCAAGGCTTCATCAAGACTTGCATATAGTGATTTGAAAGTTCTTTTCTTCATAGATACGACGCGGCACCATCAAGCGGAGGATCGAGTGGTAGGGCACGAAGCAATTCAATTGCAGGTGCCTTGTAGTGAGTATTTTCGGTCATCCAATCTAAGACCCATGAATTTACGTCTTGACGTCCTCGGTGATATGCAAGGTTGCATAGAATCAAGAATTAGCTCTTCATTCCACCACAAATATCGGTCAGAAGTTTAGAAGTCCTGCATCGTGAAGAACACCGAGGACTGGCTCAAAGTTCGGCAGCGACTCCATATCCACATGAGGAATATGAGCATGATCAAGATTTTACCCTTGTTGAAGAGCACCGAGGAATAGAAGTTGGCTTGGCCGGCAGTCCGTAAGCGCCTCTTCCTAATCCGAGCAGAATCATAAGGATTATATTGATGAAGAATACGTGCTCGGCAAAGAAATCTTCACCTTGAACTTTTGCTTGGATGAGAATGGATTCCTTTGCTTGGGCAGAGGGGTGTCGATGAGTTGCATCACCACCTCAGAATCACAAGTTCAGTTTCTTCACTGAGGAATTTCTTGCTCCTCAACTTGTGCGATCGAGGATTAGCAGAAGAGCAGTTTCATCAGACACTAGTGGCCGGAATTTCTTCATGCATGTAATCGGTGGGTTGATTTTCTTCAGAGTTGATTCGACTGTTTGTGCAGGGGGACCGAGGAATCTGTTGGAGCGGGGTGAAGAGAGGAGTATTGGGATCTTGACTTTCCCAAAAGTCATCATTGATAATCGGTGTGGTGCATCCAATATCCACATCTTCATCTTCAATTTCCTCGGCACCACCGAGGAATTTCATAGTCCGATGAGGGAATAATCGGGGTTGAAGGGATGGCATCCACTTCAATTTCTTCATCAAGCTGCTCTGACGAAGCAGCAGATCGATGTTCTTCATCGGATCCGATTGGGATCTCATAGTCTTCTCCAAAAGGAACAACTTCCTTTGATGGTATGGAGGAAATTGGAACAACATCAATTGGAGTTTCAATGAGCTGGTCATTGGCTTCATTTTCTTCCTTTGCCGAAGAATCGACGCAATGATGCTTTCCTTTTCTTCACAGCAGCTCGTTCTGCAGCCTTGGTTTTCTTCACATCAAAAGCAGATGGAAGAATTGGAGTTGGAGTTGGCGCAGGAGGAGCTGAGGAATTTTGTTCAGTTTCTTCAGGAGCAACTGATGCAGTTCCCTTGTCTTGAGCAATTTCTTCAGGCGCACCACTAGTGGGTGCCCTGGCAATTTCTTCAGCGGCAGGAATGGGATCATCAGCCCTGGAATCAACGTTTTCATCAGCAGGCTGAACGTCATCAGCGGTGCTGGCATTTTCTTCATTAGGCTGAGCTGAGGCTACAGCCTGAGGAATTTCATGTTGCATTGGGACAGCAACATTTGTGAGATTCTTCGTCAGGTTGATTTAATCGACCTTGGCGCCTTGCCAATCTGCATTGTATGAATCGAAGTTTTGCTTTGAGGTTTTGAATTTCGTTCGACCTGGAGAAGCTCCTCGTGTGTCATCTTGACAACGCTTTTCTTGAGGAACTTCTCCTTCCTGTATTGAGCCTTTTTATTTCCCTCGCCTTTTCATACTTCCATTTTCTTCAGCTATGAAGTGAGTCAACATATGACTTTGTCCAGTGTGTCAAATGAAGGTCGTGCAGAGGGGTATTGGGATCATTGTGCCGTAGATCAATAAAGCCGAGGACTTTCTTGGGTCCAATAGCAAAGGGCACAGATGTACCTTTGGCTCTAGCGGCCCTTACTAGACGGTCTCTCGATGATTTCATGAGTTCTTCATCAGATGCCTCATCATCGATGGCACATGGAATGCAACCATTTTCTTCGTTGGCTAGGCCGAGGACCTCGGCCCACTGTTGCTTTGGTCTTCAAATGAGTCGGACCAGCTTGAAGAAATGGGAGCTGCCGAGGAACTTGCGAGAGATGCTCGAGGCAATTGAAAAGCCAGCAGTCCTTTCACATGTAGCTAGGTGCACAGGAACTGAAGGTTTTGACGGAGCTGTTGAGGACTTTGGTGGAGCAGCAGCAGTTTGAGGAATTTGCTTGGAACCACCAGCTCAGGAACTTGGCCGTGAGGGCGCAGATGATGAAGCACTTGGCTTATGAGCAGGCTTCTTTTGCATTGATTTCCTTGGTTTGACCGAGACCTCTGTGGCAGTAGCAGCGGCAGAATCCTCATTGAATTTCTTCACTGCCTCCTTTGCTTGCTTTGCCAATTTTGCTTGGCGTTTAGCCCATTCCTCAGGAAAGTCCTCACCTCGTTTGATGCTTGTGGGATCAGCTATTTGGCCAGTGCCAAAGGAGCTCTTGGGCATGGAGGATTAAGAGCGAATTTCTTCATGTACTTAGGAGTTACATATCTATATTCCCTCCATTCCCGTGCCCATCTCCGTTCAATCTTCTGAATACGCACCTTATGCGTTGATTTTTGCTTTCTTCATCTAGTGTGCGATGAGTCGCATATATATCCTCGTGGATTTCAAACGCAGTCATAACCTCGTGTTTCTTTCCTCCCTTCGTGGCTTCTTATCATCCGCCATTTTCTTGATTGAGGAAATTGAACAATTGAGTTCTCTCAAGAAGTGTGCAGTTTTTCTTCGAGGAACGCTGCAAATGAGTTAAGTTGATGAGAACCTAGGGATTCAAAGGCGGACATTTGTACCGTGGAATGAGTATAGGTGCGAGGAATTTGGAGAGGTCATATGCGTTCTCAGAAGGTTTTAAAAAAACAAGTTTTGAGGATTTTGACCAGTTGAGCCTTGAAGAATTTCACTAAGCGTTCTTAGTCTTAGGTTCCAGAGTTGTATAGATCGAAGATCCACA
Organism: Aegilops bicornis; assembly: GCA_021605145.1. NCBI lineage: Eukaryota > Viridiplantae > Streptophyta > Magnoliopsida > Poales > Poaceae > Aegilops > Aegilops bicornis. Next base: position 519,899,801 of record CM038670.1, on the reverse strand, counting down.
CAATTGAGGAATCTTGAAGAAAATCATTGCTTAGAGAAACGAATCAAGAGGTTTGAGGTGTTCATATGTGTGAAGATTTGAAGAATAAACACCTTTGAAGAATTTGAATAAGATTTGAGAATCAAAGCGAGTAATAAAAGTAACTTTTAATTACTCAAGTGAAGAACACGACGAACCGAGAAGAACAGTTTGGAAGTTCGTCTGCTCAGATCTTCCACGCCCTAACTTGGCTGAGGAAGACAGCTACGGCTGACGGCGGAGTGAAGATTTCCGCTGTCGGCGCGAGTACGTCGGCGACGAGGTCAAGGCGGTGAAGCTTTTCCTCACCGGCGATGGAGAAGCGGGCGGCGCTTAGGGTTTGAGGAACTCGAGGGAGAGAGAGGTCGAGCAGAGTAAAAGAGTGAGGAAGGGGAGAGGGATATATAGACACGGTGAAAACGGGTCGCTCAAGATTTAGGGACGAACATGCCCTGACCATTTCCCTTCTCACGACATGTGTCACCCACGTACTGTGTAGTGGAGATCGTGTACGATCGTGGGTGAATAAAGTAATGCATCGTGGGATGCGGAACGGTTTGAGCGGCAAAAACGAAGGTTTGGATAAGATTTGTTTTAAAGTTCCGTTCGCAATTTCTTCAGCTGTCAAGGACACAGTGAAGATTTTGAACGAGTTTCAAAGTAGAACGCACATGTAGAATTTGTGAATGGATTGTGTTGAGTATAGCATAGAGGGGGAAGGGTCCGATCACATTCACTTAGCATAAAAAGCGACTTGAGGAAATAGCCATAAGTGAATGTCAGAGAGGACATAAACCCATATATATATATAGCCAATGAAGAAAGACGACGGAAATAGTGAAGATTTTGCAAAGTTGAAGAATTTGAAAAGCGAAGAATTTCAAAGCGAGGAAAAACTCAAATTGAAGATTTCAACTTTGGTGGTGGCGTGACCCAATCAGATAAGAATGATGATTTCAGACACCGCGTACAATTGTCGAGGGTTACGAGAATCAATTTCTTCATTAATTTCTTCACACTTAGAGTGTTATTCTTCATTGATTGAAGAAAAACATTTCTTCATGTGTTGCACATCTAAGTCATCAATTTTGCATAAGTGTTAGGATGTGTGTCCTTTTCAAAGAACATTCAAGATTCTAAGATATTTAGCTCACACCGCAACTTGCTAAATTTCTTCTCATCCAAGGGCTTAGTGAAGATATCAGCTAGCTGTTCTTGGTCTTCACGTGCTTTCGATGGAGATGTCGCCCTTCAACACATGATCACGAAGAAAATGATGACGAATTTGAATGTGCTTTGTCTTCGAAAGTGCTGAACTGGGTTGTGAGCAATCTTGATGGCACTCTCATTGTCACAATAGAGAGGCACATTCTTCACGTTGATGCCGTAGTCCTTGAGAGTTTGCTTCATCCACAGCAATTGAGCACAACACGAGCCAAAGAAGCAATGTATTCAGCTTCCGCAGATGACAGTGATACACAGTTCTGCATTTCTTCGAGGACCAATGGACCAAAAGATCGTCCGAGGAAATGACAAGTACCAGATGTTGACTTGCGGTCCACACGATCACCAAAGATAGTCGAGTCGAATATCCAATGAGATCAAAAGTAGAGCCCTTGGGGTACCATAATCCTAGTGTTGGTGTGTGAGCTAGATATCGAAGAATATGCTTCACAGCCTTTATGGTGTGATTCCTTCGTGTAGCTTGAAATCGGGCACACATGCAAACACTAAGCATTATATCTGGCCTAGATGCACATAAGTACAATAAGGAACCAATCATGGAGCGGTATACCTTGTGATCAAGTCAATACCATTTTCATCGATTGCATAGATGGCCATTTGTGGGCATAGGAATTTTGACACCTTTGCAGTCTTGCATGCCGAATTTCTTGAGGACATCTTTGAGGTATTTCTCACGAGATATGAATATGCCATTGTGTTGTTGATTTAATTTGAAGACCTAAGAAGAATTTCAACTCTCCCATCATAGACATTTGATATTCTTCACTCATCATGTAGGCAAATTCATCACTATAACGTTGGTCAAGACAGCCAAAGATAATATCATCAACATATATTTGGCACACAAACAGTTCACCATCATAAGATTTAGTAAAGAGAGTAGGATCGAGTGAACGGTGTGAAGCCATTCTTCACGAAGAATTCCTTCAATGTATCATACCACGCCCGAGGGGCTTGCTTGAGGCCATAGAGGGCCTTATTGAGTCTCAAGACTTTGTCGATTCTTTGGATCTTCAAAACCCGGGGTTGAGCAACATATACTTCTTCCTCAAGCTTACCATTGAGGAATGCACTTTTCACATCCATTTGATATAAAGTGATATTGTGATGGTTAGCATAGGCGCAGTAATATGCGAATAGACTCAAGTCTAGCGACAGTGCAAAAGTTTCATCAAGTCAATTCCTTCAACCCGCGTGTAGCCTTGAGCTACTAGTCGTGCCTTATTCCTCACCACAAGACCATTTTCATCTTGCTTGTTGCGATAGATCCACTTTGTGCCAATGATATTATGCTTGCGAGGATCCGGACGTTTGACCAGTTCGAGACATTGTTGAGCTCGAACTGATGTAATTCTTCTTGCATGGCCTGAATCCACTCCGGCTCCGTAAATGCTTCATCTACCTTAGAGGGCTCGTGTGATAGAGACAAAAGCATAGTGCCCACAAAAGTTAGATAAATGTGAAGCTTTTGAGCGTGTGAGAGGACTGGCGCTTCAATGTCATCGATGATCTTGTCAACTTGCACTTCTTTTGCAACGCGAGGATGAGCTGGTTGTCGTCGAGGAATTTGATCATTTTCCTCGGCACCATTTTCTTCAAAGATTATCTTCAGTGCATCAGCTCGACGTTCTTCACGCATGTGAATGAATTCTTCAGAAGCTTTCTTCAAAGAGGGAATGACATCCTCGGTTGCCTTGAACCCGATAGAATCCTCAGTGTGCTGGTTCGCCTAACACAGAAGGTAGGTGCTCTCTTTGCGAGCCATTAGTTTCATCGAACCGCACATCTACAAAGGTCAACAATCTTGTGAAGTGCGATGTTGAAGACTCGTAGGTGTGCGAGTCCTTTCCGTAACCAAGCATAAAACCTTCATGTGCTTTCGTGCAAATTTAGAGTTGTGGTGAGGATCTCTAATCCAGCATTTAGCAATCAAGACTTTGAAATAACTTACATTAGGTTTCTTGTCGTTGAGGAGTTCATAGGCAGTCTTCTTGAAGAATTTGTGAAGATATACTCTGTTGATGATGTGGCACGCAGTGTCAATTGCTTCAATCCAGAAACGACTAGGCGCTTTTGTATTCATCAAGCATAGTGCGAGCCATCTCAACAAGAGTTCTGTTCTTGCGCCCACGATGCCATTTCTTTGAGGAGTATAAGGAGCAGATAACTCATGAGTGATACCAAGTTCATCAAGATAGTCATCAAGACCGGAATTCTTGAACTCAGTTCCATTGTCACTCTGATGTGCTTGATCTTCACACCAAAGTTGGTTGAAGCCCTCGAGGAAAATCGTTTGAAGACTTCCTGCACTTGATTTTTGTAAGTAACAATGTGTACCCATGTATAACGAGAGTAATCATCAACAATAACAAAGCCATATAGTGATGCTTCATTAACGATAGCTGAATAATGATTGGGACCAAAGAGGTCCATGTGAAGCAATTCAAGGGACGAGTAGTGGTCATGATAGTCTTCACTGGATGCTTGGCCTTGGTCATTTTTCCAGCTTCACAGTTCAAGATAGGTGATCCTTGAGGAATTTGACATTCTCAATGCCAATGACATGCTTCTTCTTCGCAAGCGTGCAGTAAATTCCTCATGCCTCACTGCGTGACCAAGTTGTCGATGCCATAGCCAGCCTTCTAAAGCTTTTGCAAGTAGGCACACGGCTGGTTGTGGTCCTCAGAGAGAAGTCAACAATATACAAGTCTCCTCTCCTAAAGCCTTCAAGACTTTGGAATTGTCACTTCCATAATCACAACACAATGATACTTGCCAAAGATAACAACCATATCAAGATCACAAAGCATTGAGATCGACATGAGGTTATATCCTAAGGACTCAACAAGCATGACTTTGTCCATGTGCATGTCCTTAGAGATAGCAACCTTACCAAGTCCCAATACCGACTTTTGCCTTTGTCAAGAAAAGATGATATGCTTCAGATGTGACGGTGATAAGGTAGCATCCATCAATAGATTCTTGTCACCGGTCATGTGATTTGTACATCCACTATCGAGAACCCACTCGGTGGCTTTGGGTTGATCATCCCGCAAATGAATTAGTACAACTTACGATCTCATATACTTCATCGATGAAGAATATGATATCAAGTTCATCGATGAATTTCATCACCAAGATTCAGATAAGCAAGAGGAGGACGTGTGAAATGAAAGTTCATTTCATCATGATTAGCTGCGTCCTTTCGTGCATTTTGTCAAGCCCCCAAAGAAATTCTTCAGACGTTTAGGCACGCCCGAGACCTGACCCTGCAGAAGAGATTAGTTCTTTTCTTCACCACCCACATCTGAAGGGGTGGCAAAGAGTTCATCATTCTGCATGAGCACCATACGAGAATGGTGGCATAGAGGCCAAACCATTTCGTTTCACATAAGAGTGGTTAGGGTAAGCATATGAATAAGCAGAGAAATTCTTCGAGGACTTATGAACATATTGGTTTGAAGAATAATGCACATATTCATAGCCCTTAGCTCAACCTCACAAACAGAGTTGTTAGCACGATGATAATCATATGAGGACTTTGATCCTTTTGAGGAATTTGATCCACGTGAGGAATTTGGTTCGTATGAGGACTTGGATCCATATGAAGAATTTGGTCCATATGAAGAATTTGATCTGGGGTTCCTATTCTTCACTGGTGGTGTCATGAGGACATTCACACGAAGACTTTCAAGGCACTTCTTGGGAACCCAGATTTTCTTCATAGGGGAACCGCTCCTGCAGCTTAGTGCCAACATATCTAGCAAATACTTCACAATTCTGATTTTTGAACAGTTTATAGTTGAGTCAAATGACTCATCAAAGAATGAGGAAATTCAGACGTAAAACAAGATAAGGTAGATGGATCAACTGAAGGTCCCTTTGCAGCAACCCATGAGGTTTTGGGATACTGCTCAGGCTTCCAATACGTTCCATCAGCATTGAGTTTCCTCTCAAAGGCAATGCCCTCTTTCCTAGGGTTCCTATTTAGGATCTGCTTTTTAAGCACATCACGAAGAGTCTGATGCCCTTTGAGGCTTTTGTACATGCCTGTCATGTACAATTCCTTCAGTCTTGCAACGTCAGTGATACTAGCAATGTCCTCAGATGAGGAATTAGTGATAGCAGAGGCAGGTGAAGAATTTGTAACAGTTGAAGCATTTGAACATTCAGGTGAAGAATTAGCAGTTTCACTTTCAATGCACTTTAAGCATGGAGGAACAAATTCTTCTTGAGAAGCGCTGATTTGTTGAGCAAGTAATGAATCGCGCTCCTTCTGAAGATCTTCATAACTCACTCTTAGCTTCTCAAGATCTTGCTTTCTTTGAAGAAATTCATAAGAAAGTTTCTCATGATCGATAAGAGAGTGTTATGATGACCTTGAAGGTTGTCAAGCCTAGATCAAGTCTCAAGATTTTCAAATGTGGCTTGAGTGCGATCCATTTCTTCACCTAACATATCATCACTCTTATCTAGCATGTTTTGAACCTTCTCAAAAGCCCTTTGTTGTTTTATAGCAATCTTAGCAAGTTTAGAGTAGCTGGGCTTGAGATCCTCATTAGATTCATTTTCACTAGATTCAGAGGAGGTGAAATTTAGTACCTTAGCACCTTTTGCCATGAAGCAATAGGTGGGAGCGTAGTCATCATCATCCTCATCAGGCTTGTCGGTGAGTCGGTTTCTTGATGTTGAAGATGGACTTGCTAACAAAAGCAGAGCAAGAGCCAGACTAGCCACACCAGATTCGGATTCTTGAGACTCCTCCTCTTCCTCATTTTCCTCAGATTCAGCTTCAGAGTCCATTTCCTTGCCAATGAATGCCCGAGCCTTTTTGGAGCTGCTCTTCTTGTGAGAAGAAGGTTTTGAGGATTTTGATGATGAAGATTTTGATGATTTCTTTTTCTTCTTCCTTAATTCCTTTTCCCACTGAGGACAATCTTGGATATAGTGACCAGGTTTCTTGCATTTGTGACAAAGTCTTCTCTTATAGTCACTAGATGAGGAATCACTGCTTCTTGAGGATTTTCCAAAGCGACCACGTCTTGAGAATTTCTGGAATTTCTTCACGGCGGTGCTAGCTCCTGGCCAAATTCTTGGGATCTCCTAGGCTACTACGAGTCTTCACTCTTAGATTCGGACACAGCCTTGGCCTTCGTGGCACGTGTTTTTCCATAGCCGTAACCATAGAGATCTCTCTTTTCGCAAGCTGGAACTTCGTGAGTATTTAGCCTTCGAGGATATCAGCAGGATCAAGAGACTTGTAGTCAGCTCGTTCTTGTATCATCGGTGCGAGTATCAAATGAGGAATCAAGCGATCTTAGCAATTTCTTCACCACCTCATGGTCGGTGATGTCGGTGGCACCCAAAGTGCTTGAAGCTCATTTGAGATGTCGGTGAGGCGATCGAAGGTTTGTTGAACATTTTCGTTGTCGAGTCTTTTGAAGCGGTTGAAGAGATTCGAAGAACATCAACTCGAGAGTCACGCTGAGTTGAAACACCTTCATTTACTTTGGACAGCCTGTCCTGTATGAGTTTGGCGATTCCAAAGCACTCACTCTTCCATATTGACCTTTGCTCGATGGCCACATATGATATTCTTCGTTTGAGAATCGAGTTGCTTGAATCTCTTCACATCAAGATCATTCAGAGAAGGTGTGACTGAGGAAACACCTTTTGTCACAACATACCGTAGATCGTTGTCAATTGCTTCAAGATGCATTCGCATTTTGTTCTTCCAAAGAGGGGTAGTCCGTCCCATCGAAGGTAGGACACCCTCTGAGACCTTGATCATACCTGCGGTCGACATAACTAAAACTCCGGTGGTTAAACCAAAATCACACGTAACAAGGGAGTACCTTGCTCTGATACCAATTGAAAGTGCGTTATATCGACTAGAGGGGGGTGAATAGGCGATTTTTGTGAATTCTTCACTGAGGAATTTGCCGGTGAGGAAATTCCTTAGCGAAGAACTACTTGCAGCGGAATAAGTACTCAGAAGTAAGCATAACAGATTACAAGCATAGTCATCATGATGAAATGAAGACAATCACAGAGTACGAAAGCGTAATCACAGGATAACACAGGATGAAGACAAAAAGATCAAGAAATTGGTGAGGAAATTGAGAAAGTCTTCAGTCAAAGTCTTCAAACACAGATATGAACAAATACTCAACACAGTAATGAGGAAATGAAAGGGTTGAGGAAATAGAACCAGTTAGGTTGGTGAAGACAATGATTTGGTAGACCAGTTCCAACTGTTGTCTCAGTTGTACGTCTGGTTGGAGCGGCTGAGTATTTAAACTCGAGGACACACAGTCCTGGACACCTCACATCGAAAGCACGCAGCTCGGGACACCAAGTCCTCATCAGATTCTCCTTGAACTAAGGTCACACAGACCTCGTCCAATCACTCGTGGTAAGTCTTGAGCGACTTCCAAACCTTCACAGACTTGGTCACTCGGCGATCCACAATTCCTCTTGGATGCTCTAGACCATGACGCCTAACCGTCTGGAAGAAGCACAGTCTTCAAAGGTAACAAGCGTCGGATCCATGCAGGATCAATTTCTTGATGATGCTCAATCACTTTGGGTTTGTTGGGGTTTGGTTTTGGGTTTTTCCTCACTTTTGGGTTTTTCCTCACTTGATGATTTTCTCTCAAAGTCCTCGGAGGATGGGTTGCTCTCAAATGACAAGTGTCAAGTTCTCTCGAGCAGCCAACCAGCTAGTGGTTGTAGGGGCGGCTATTTATAGCCTAGGGAGCAACCCGACATGATAAGACATAAATGCCCTTCAATGATATGACCGTTAGGTGGATAAGATATTTTGGGACAAATGGCCAAGAAGATAAAGAACGGGTCGGAAATTTGACTCTCAAATTCCTCGGGCTATCATGTTCCTCATCGTAGGCAATTCAGACTGGCGAATTCCTTAACTCCTCGCCGTAACAAATTCCTCAACGACTGTAAGAGCTTCGTCTCACATCAAGAAATTGATCGAACTGTATGAGATTTCCAAAAGCTTCACTCGAAGGGATTGGTAGGTGTAGGATTTTGAGTTGAGCATCAAATGGAAATTTTTCCTTAGTATTTCCTCGACCCCTTTAACAAAGACGGTGTTTCCTATGACTCAAGAAAGAGAAAATGAAACTACGAAAACAAAAGTCTTCACGCTTCATGTTCCTCAAATGAATACCAAGTCTTCAAGGTCACACCAATTTCTTCACTTTCAAAGTCTTGAAAGTCTTGAATATCAAAGTCTTGGATGAAGAACTTCATTTTAGGGTCGACTTTCTCTCAGAATATCAAACTCCTCATAGACTTATAGACCTGTGTACACTCACAAACGCATTAGTTACTTAACCTATAAGTCTTCAATACACCAAAATCACTAAGGGGCACTAGATGCACTTACGACAACCCACCAGGGCGCGCCTGGGCCTCCTGGCGCGCCCTGGTGGGTTCTGCCCCCCTCGAGGCACCCCCCAGGCACAGCCAGGGCCCGCTGTTTTCCTTCTGGGCTATAAAAATTCTCCGTAAAGATTTGGGGCATTTGGACTCCGTTTGATATTGATTTTCTGCGATGTAAAAAACACGGAAAAAACAGCAACTGGCACTTGGCGCTATGTCAATAGGTTAGTACCAAAAAATGATATAAAATGACTATAAATGATTGTAAAACATCCAAGATTGATAATATAATAGCATGGAACAATAAAAAATTATAGATACGTTGGAGACGTATCAGCATCCCCAAGCTTAACTCCTACTCGTCCTCGAGTAGGTAAGTGATAAAAACAGAATTTTTGATGTGGAATGCTGCCTAACATGTCATATCATATTTCTTTTCTTTATAGCATGGACATTTGGACTTTTAGTTGTTCAAAGCAATAGTCTAGTTTTGACAAGATAATTTAGATCCTCAAGAATATCAACAAGCAACCATGTCTTTCAAAATATCAATGCTAAAATTAGTTATCCCTAGCCCATTGAGGGAGTCCTGGATTATGGGGTCCTCGGGCGTACGGGCTATGTGACGTGGGCCGGACTAATGGGCCATGAAGAAACAAGACGGAGGGCTTTCCCCCGTGTCCGGATGGGACTCTCCTTGGCATGGAAGGCAAGCTTGGTGTGCGGATATGAAGATTCCTTTCTCTGTAAACCGAATATGTACAACCCTAGCCCCCTCCAGTGTCTATATAAACCGGAGGGTTTAGTGCATAGAGGCAATCATAATCATACAAGCTAGACATCTAGGGTTTAGCCATTACGATCTCGTGGTAAATCAACTCTTGTAACCCCTATACTCATCAAAGTCAATCAAGAAGGAAGTAGGGTATTACCTCCATCAAGAGGACCCGAACCTAGGTAAACATTGTTTCCCGTGCCTCCTGTTACCCTCGATCTTTAGACGCACAGTTCGGGACCCCCTGCCTAAGATCTGCCGGTTTTGACACCGACAATGGTGCTTTCATTGAGAGTTCCACTATGCCATCGTCGAAAGGCTCGATGGCTCCATCGATCATCTACAACAACGCTGCCGAGAAGGAGATTTTTCTCCTCGGCCAGATTTTCGTATTCGGCGGCTTTGCACTGCGCGCCAACTCGGTTGGCCACCTGGAGGAGATCGGCAGCTACGCCCCTGGTCACCAGATCAGTCTTGGAAATCTAAACTATGTCGCTGATATCCGAGGAGACTGGATCTTCCAAGGGTTCGCGGCTTCAACCACCGCTCCGGCCTTAGATCCGGAGCACGTCACCCGGTCCGAAGACGGGAGTCTAGTGCCCGCCGGACTCTCTGCGGCTATAGAGCTCAACATTGGAGAACCGGAGAGGATAGCGCGACCGGCAGTTATTACAAAGTCGGGCTCTTCTCCGGACATTAGCTCCGAGCCCTCGAAGTCCGCATCATGCAAGCTCGGCCAGGGAACTTCGGTCCCCGTCCAAACCTCGCTCTTAAACGAGGCTCTGGACTTAATGTGATCCTTCGCCATCACAGAGGAACCGCTTCCGAATTGCGCCCAACCCGTACTAGGGGCTGAAAATAGGGAATTTCACTTCCCACCCACCACCCACTTTATAGCCACTGTCAAGGATCTAACCGACATGCTTGACTACGCCTCCGAAGACATCAACAGTATGGATGATGATGCCGGAGACGAGCAGGCCCAAAATCCACCATTCACCAGACGCTGGACGACCACTTCCTCATACTACGTGTACATGGTGGACACACCAAAAGAAGGCGACGGCAATCTGGAGAAGGACCCAGTCAAGGATAAACCTCCTGAGATACCATAGAAACATCAACGTCAGCGGCGCCGCTCTAAATCACGTCGCGGAAAAGACAGCAATACCGGCATCGGAGACAATGATACTCCGGACAATGCTGAAGACCAAGAAGGCCCCATCGAACCAACATCCAAACAGGATGATCGGGCGGACGGGCAAGTCGACCCTGACGAGCAAGCAGTGAACAAAGACTCAGAGGATAGCAACTATCTACCACTCTCCGAGGACGACGTGAGCCTCGGCAACGAAGATTTTATCGTGCCAGAGGAACCCCTTGAACAAGAGCGCTTTAAGCGCCGGCTAATAGCCACGGCAAGAAGTCTAAAAAAGAAACAGTAGAAGCTTCAAGATGACCAAGATCTGCTCAACGACAGATGGACTAATGTCCTGGCAGCCGAGGAATACGGCCTCGAACGCCCAACAAAGAGTTACCCGAAGCGTAAGCTTCTACCCCAATTCGATGATGAGGCGCTGGAGCCTATACCACCCGCGCGTAACGCGGCTGACGGACCCGACCGACCACCCCGTGGCCGGGACAGAACGGCAACTCAAGACGAACACCAGCCCGCACCACCTCGCCGTAAAAGCAGAGAAACAACAGCTCGGGGATACACATATGACCTACGACAGGACCTGGAAAATAGAGCAGGTCAGAACAGGATCAATCTATGGATCGCGGGGGCATGGCCCGGTGCGAGAAGACGGCTATCAAGCCTGGCGCGACAAGCATAACCATGCCTGGGCCGAAAGCCACATGCGGACTTCATCCGAACTACGTCGTGACATGGCCCGATACAGAGGCGCCGCACACCCCCTATGCTCCACCGATGAGATAATGGAGCACCAGTTCCCAGAAGGGTTCAAACCCGTGAACATTGAATCATACGACGGCACCACAGTCCCGTAGTATGGGTTGAAGATTTTTTCTCCACATTCACATGACTCGCGGTGATGATCAACACGCCATCAAATACCTTCCCCTAAAACTTAAGGGGCCAGCTCGGCAGTAGTTAAACAACCTCCCAGAAAACTCTATTGGAAGCTGGGAAGACTTGGAAGATGCCTTTAGAGAAAACTTCCAAGGCACTTATATCCGGCCTCCGGATGCCGATGACCTAAGTCATATAGTCCAGCAGCCCGGAGAGTCAGCCAGAAAATTATGGACCAGGTTCCTAATTAAAAAGAACCAGATTGTTGACTGTCCGGACGCCGAAGCCCTAGCGGCCTTTAAACACAGCTCCACGACGAATGGCTTGCCCGACACCTTGGCCAAGAAAAGTCAAAGTCCATGGCAGCCCTTACAACACTAATGACCCGCTTTTGTGCGGGCAAAGATAGCTAGCTAGCCCGCAGCAGCAAGAGTACCAGCGACCCTGGCACTTCCGAAGCTAGAAACGACAACGGAAGACCCCGACGCGACAAACATAAGCGTCGAGGCAACAATGATAATACAAAGGAGACGGCGGTAAACGCCGGATTCAGTGGCTTCAAATCCGGTCAACGGAAGAAGCCATTCAAACAAAACAAAGATGGTTCATCAAGCCTGGATCAAATACTTGATTGACCTTGCCAGATCCATGGCACTCCTCACAAGCATGCCAACCACACCAACAGAAGTTGTTGAGTCTTCAAACAGGTCGGCAAGTTAAATGCCGAACATAAGGAGAAAGGGTCGCCCAACGAGGATGACGAAAGGAACCTCGCGCACTGAAAACAGGGGGACAGAAGAAATTTCCCCCCAAAGTAAAAAACGGTGAATATGATATACGTCACTCACATCCCCAAGAGGGAGCGCAAGCGCGCGCTAAGGGAAGTCTTGATACGTCTCCAACGTATCTATAATTTTTTATTGTTCCATGCTATATTATATTCTATTTTGGACATTTATGGGCTTTATTATACATTTTTATATTTTTTTGGAACTAACCTATTAACCGGAAGCCCAACCCAGAATTGATGTTTTTTTCCTATTTCAGAGTTTCACAGAAAAAGAATATCAAACGAAGTCCAAACGGAATGAAATCTTCGGGAACGTGACTTTTGGAACGAACGTGATCCAGAGGACTTGGACCCTACGTCAAGAAAGCTACCAGGAAGGCACGAGGTAGGGGGCGCGCCTACCCCCAGCCGCGCGCCTCCCCTCGTGGGCAGACGTTGCTCCACCGACGTACTTCTTCCTCCTATATATACCTGCGTACCCCCAAACTACCAGATACGGAGCCAAAAACCTAATTCCACCGCCGCAACCTTCTGTACCCGTGAGATCCCATCTTGGGGCCTTTTCCGGAGCTCCGTCGGAGGGGGCATCGATCACGGAGGGCTTCTACATCAACACCATAGCCTCTCCGATGATGTGTGAGTAGTTTACCTCAGACCTTTGTGTCCATAGTTATTAGCTAGATGGCTTCTTCTCTATTTTTGGATCTCAATACAATATTCTCCCCCTCTCTTGTGGAGATCTATTCGATGTAATCTTCTTTTGCGGTGTGTTTGTTGAGACCGATGAATTGTGGGTTTATGATCAAGTTTATCTATGAACAATATTTGAATCTTCTCTGAATTCTTTTATGTATGATTGGTTATCTTTGCAAGTCTCTTTGAATTATCATTTCAGTTTGGCCTACTATATTGATCTTTCTTGCAATGGGAGAAGTGCTTAGCTTTGGGTTCAATCTTGCGGTGTCCTTTCCCAGGTGATGAGGGGCAGCAAGGCACGTATTGTATTGTTTCCATCGAGGATAACAAGATGGGGTTTATATCATATTGCATGATTTTATCCTCTACATCATGTCATCTTGCTTAAAGTGTTACTCTGTTCTTATGAACTTAATACTCTAGATGCATGCTGGATAGCGGTCGATGTGTGGAGTAATAGTATTAGATGCAGGCAGGAGTCGGTCTACTTGTCTCGGACGTGATGCATATATACATGATCATACCTAGATATTCTCATAAATATGCTCAATTATATCAATTGCTCAACAGTAATTTGTTCACCCACCGTAATACTTATGCTCTTGAGAGAAGCCACTAGTGAAACCTATGGCCCCCGAGTCTATTTTCCATCATATTAATCTCCTGTCAAAAATCTATTTCCTTTGCCGTCTTTATTTTGTTTTCTTTACTTTGCATCTTTATCATAAAAATACCAAAAATATTATCTTATCACATCGATCAGTTCTCACTCTCGTAAGTGACCGTGAAGGGATTGACAACCCCTTTATTGCGTTGGTTGCAAGGATTTATTTGTTTGTGTAGGTGTGAGGGACTCGTGCATGGCCTCCTACTGGATTGATACCTTGGTTCTAAAAAACTGAGGGAAATACTTAGGCTACTTTGCTGCATCACCCTTTCCTCTTCAAGGGAAAACCAACGCAGTGCTCAAGAGGTAGCAAGAAGGATTTCTGGCGCCGTTGCTGGGGATTCTACGCAAAAGTCAACATACCAAGTACCCATCACGAATCCTTATCTCCCGCATTACATTATTTGCCATTTGCCTCTCGTTTTCCTCTCCCCCACTTCACCCTTGCCATTTTATTTGCCCTCTCTTTTCTGTTCGCCCCTTTTTCGTTTGCTTGTCGTTATGGCTAGTCCTCTATCTTCTCTGTTGTCTCCCGAGAATGAAGTTCTTAATTTTAAGCAAAGGGAGGGAGAAAATCTAAAAGACGCTTGGTATAGAATTTGCAATGCTCAAAATATATCTACCAGGAAGCAATCTACTTCCGTTCTTCTCTGCAATTTTTATGTAGGCGCTACTCCTTGGTGCAGATATATCCTTGATACCATTACCGGAGGGAATTTCTTGGGTAGCCATACTTTTGATTCTTATAATCCTATGATAGATTAGTTTGTCTCACCACCTCTTTTGGTTAATGGAACTATGTTAACTTTGGAGCATGTAATGCAAAGACTTGAAATTATTGAAAATAAAGTCGCTACCGTAGAGTTAATTGAAAATTTGGATAAAAAGATCCACAACCAAATTACCCAATATGGATCTAAAGTAGGAGTTACTCTAAAAAATATTAAAGAGAAGGAACCCATAGTTAATGAAAGAATAAATCAGGATTCCACTAGAATCGATAAACTTGAGGGTATCATTACCAACTTGGGGACCACTTTCTCTTCCATAAAAAAGTACTCCAAGTCATCCAACTAAAATTGCCAAGCTTATGTATGTTCCTAAAAATAAAGGTGAATCCTCTAGTAGAGGAACCGCGGATCTCAAATCTATGAGTATTCATCCCAATCTTTTTGCTATCATTAAGGAACCATTTTCTACAAATAATTTTTTCGATTTTGTGCCTAGAAGTTCGATAATTAATAAAGAGAAAGAAACTCCTAAGGGTAATGGGTGTCTTATTGAAGATTTGCCTACCAAAGATGGCAATACCTAGATCTTTCCTTGCTTTTATGCCTAGCTAAGGGCGTTAAACGATAGCGCTTGTTGGGAGGCAACCCAAGTTTTATTTTTAGTTTTTTGCTTTTTGCTTCTGTTTAGGAATAAATATTTGATCTAGCCTCTGGTTACAGTTGTTTTTATGTTTTAATTAGTGTTTGTGCCAAGTTAAACCTATAGGATCTTCTTGAATGATAGTTATTTGATCTTGCTGAAATTTCCAGAAACTTTCTGTTCACGAAAATAATTGTTAAAAATCACCAGAACGTGATAAAATATTTATTCCAATTGATTCTGATAAATAAGCAAATTATCTAGGTCTTCCTATTTTGGCTGAATTTTTGGAGTTCCAAAAGTTTGCGCTAGTTACAGATTACTACAGACTGTTCTGTTTTTGACAGATTCTGTTTTTCGTGTGTTGTTTGCTTATTTTGATGAATCTATGGCTAATAAAATAGTTTATAAACCATAGAGAAGTTGGAATACAGTAGGTTTAACACCAATATAAATAAAGAATGAGTTAATTACAATACTTTGAAGTGGTGTTTTGTTTTCTTTCGCTAACGGAGCTCATGAGATTTTCTGTCAAGTTTTGTGTTGCGAAGTTTTCAAGTTTTGGGTGAAAGATTTGATGGATTATGGAATAAGGAGTGGCAAGAGCCTAAGCGTGGGGATTCCCATGGCACCCCAAGATAATCTAAGGACACCTAAAAGCCAAAGCTTGGGGATGCCCCGGAAGGCATCCCCTCCTTCGTCTACTTCCATCGGTAACTTTACTTGGAGCTATATTTTTATTCACCACGTTATATGTGTTTTGCTTGGAGCGTCTTGTATTATTTGAGTCTTTATTTGTTAGTTTACCACAATCATACTTGCTGTACACACCTTTTAAGAGAGACACACATGATTCGGAAATTGTTAGAATACTCTATGTGCTTCACTTATATCTTTTGAGTTATACTTTTGCTCTAGTGCTTCACTTATATCTTTTAGAGCACGGCGGTAGATTTGTTTTATAGAAACTATTGATCTCTCATGCTTCACTTATATCTTTTTGAGAGTCCTATAAAATAGCATGGCAATTTGCTTTAACTAATACCATGAGAAATTTGATGCTTGATAATTGTTTTGAGATATAAAGGTGGTAATATCATAGTTGTGCTAGTTGAGTAATTGTGGAATTGAAAAATACTTGTGTTGGAGTTTGTGATTCCCATAGCATGCAAGTATGGTGAACCGTTATGTAACGAAGTCGGAGCATGAGCTATTTATTGATTGTCATCCTTTGTGTGGCGGTCATGATCGCGCGATGGTTAACTCCTACCAACCCTTCCCCTAGGAGCATGCGTAGTAGTACTTTGCTTCGAGGGCTAATAAATTCTTGCAATAAGTATATGAGTTCTTTATGACTAATGTGGCTCCATGGATTATACGCACACATACCTTTCCGCAATTTTCTAGCCTCTTCGGTACCGTGCATTGCCCTTTCTCACCTTGAGAGTTGGTGCAAACTTTGCCGGTGCATCCGAACCCCGTGATATGATACGCTCTATCACACATAAACCTCCTTATGTCTTCCTCAAAACAACCATCATCCCTACCTATTATGGCATTTCCATAGCCATTCCGAGATATATTGCCATGCAACTTTCCATCGTTTCATTTATCATGACACGCTCCATCATTGTCATATTGCTTTGCATGATCATGTAGTTGACATCGTATTTGTAGCAAAGCCACCATTCATAATTCTTTCATACATGTCGCTCTTGATTCATTGCATATCCTGGTACACCGCCGGAGGCATCCACATAGAGTCATATTTTGTTCTAAGTATTGAGTTGTAATTCATGAGTTGTAAGTAAATAAAAGTGTGATGATCATCATTATTAGAGAATTGACCCAAGTGAGGAAAGGATGAAGGATACTATGATTCCCCCACAAGTCGGGATGAGACTCCAGACTATAAAAAAAGAGGCCAAAAAGAGAAAAAGGCCCAAATAAAAAAATAAGAGAAAAAGAGAGAAGGGACAATGTTACTATCCTTTTACCACACTTGTGCTTCAAAGTAGCACCGTGATCTTCATAATAGAGAGTCTCTTGTTTTGTCACTTTCATATACTAGTGGGAAATTTCATTATAGAACTTGGCTTGTATATTCCAATGATGGGCTTCCTCAAAATGCCCGAGGTCTTCGTGAGCAAGCAAGTGGATGCACACCCACTTAGTTTCTTTTTGAGCTTTTACACTTATAGCTCTAGTGCATCCGTTGCATGGCAATCCCTACTCCTTGCATTAACATCAATTGATGGGCATCTCCATAGCCCATTGATTAGCCTCGTTGATGTGAGACTTTCTCCTTTTTTGTCTTCCCACATAACCCCTACCATTATACCTTATTCCACCATAGTGCTATATCCATGGCTTGCGCTCATGTATTGCGTAAGAATTGAAAAGGCTGAAGCGCGTTAATAGTATGAACCAATTGCTTGGCTAAAACCGGGGTTGTACATGATATGAATATTTTGTGTGGGGAAGATGGAGCATAGCCATACTATATGCTTTTGTAGGGATAACTTGCTTTGGCTACATTATTTTGATAAGAAATAATTGCTTGGTTAGCATGCTTGAAGTATTATTGTTTTTATGTCAACATTAAACTCTTATCTTGAATCATATTAAATCTGAACATTCGTGCCATGATAAGAAGAATTACATTGAAATTATGCTAAGTAGCATTCCATATCAAAATTCTGTTTTTATCATTTACCTACTTGAGGATGAGCAGGAATTAAGCTTGGGGATGCTTGATACGTCTCCAACGTATCTATAATTTTTTATTGTTCCATGCTATATTATATTCTATTTTGGACATTATTGGGCTTTATTATACACTTTTATATTATTTTTGGGACTAACCTATTAACCGGAGGCCCACCCGAAATTGCTGTTTTTTTTTGCCTATTTGAGTTTAGCAGAAAAGAATATCAAACGAAGTCCAACCGAATGAAACCTTGGGAGCGTGATTTTCGGAGTTTAACGTGATCCAGAGGACTTGGACCCTACGTCAAGAAAGCTACCAGGAAGGCACGAGGTGAGGCGCACCTACCCCCTGTGGTGCGCCCTCCACCCTCGTGGGTCCCATGTTGCTCCACCGACGTACTTCTTCCTCCTATATATACCCACGTACCCCAAACTACCAGATACGGAGCCAAAAACCTAATTCCACTGTCGCAACCTTCTGTACCCGTGAGATCCCATCTTGGGGCCTTTTCCGAGCTCCGTCGGATGGGGCATCGATCACGGAGGGCTTCTACATCAACACCATAGCCTCTCCGATGATGTGTGAGTAGTTTACCTCAGACCTTTGGGTCCATAGTTATTAGCTAGATGGCTTCTTCTCTCTTTTTGGATCTCAATACAATGTTCTCCCCCTCTCTTGTGGAGATCTATTCGATGTAATCTTCTTTTGCGGTGTGTTTGTTGAGACCAATAAATTGTGGGTTTATGATCAAGTTTATCAATGAACAATATTTGAATCTTCTCTAAATTCTTTTATGTATGATTGGTTATCTTTGCAAGTCTCTTCGAATTATCAGTTTGGTTTGCCTAGTAGTTTGATCTTTCTTGCAATGGGAGAAGTGCTTAGATTTGGGTTCAATCTTGCGGTGTCCTTTCCAAGTGACAGTAGGGGCAGCAAGGCACGTATTGTATTGTTGCCATCGAGGATAACAATATGGGGTTTATATCATATTGCATGAGTTTATCCCTCTACATCATGTCATCTTGCTTAAAGCGTTACTCTGTTCTTATGAACTTAATACTCTAGATGCATCTTTGGATAGCGGTCGATGTGTGGAGTAATAGTAGTAGATGCAGGCAGGAGTCGGTCTACTTGTCTCGGACGTGATGCATATATACATGATCATACCTAGATATTCTCATAACTATGCTCAATTACATCAATTGCTCAACAGTAATTTGTTCACCCACCGTAATATTTATGCTCTTGAGAGAAGCCACTAGTGAAACCTATGGCCCCCGGGTCTATTTTCCATCATATTAATCTCCCGTCAAAAAGCTATTTCCTTTGTCATCTTTATTTTGTTTTCTTTACTTTGCATCTTTATCATAAAATACCAAAAATATTATCTTATCATATCTATCAGTTCTCACTCTCGTAAGTGACTGTGAAGGGATTGACAACCCCTTTATTGCGTTGGTTGCGAGGATTTATTTGTTTGTGTAGGTGCATGGGACTCGTGCATGGCCTCCTACTGGATTGATACCTTGGTTCTCAAAAACTAAGGGAAATACTTATGCTACTTTGCTGCATCACCCTTTCCTCTTCAAGGGAAAACCAACGCAGTGCTCAAGAGGTAGCATGTCTATGCGATAGAGCCAGTCGCCCCAAAATTCAACCCATGGTCGGCCTGTCCGATCACCTTCGATCGCAGGGACCGTCCGACAAGTATTCGTCACGGAGGTTCGGCCGCATTAGTCCTCGACCCAATCGTCGATGGATTCCACCTTACGCTATTCCTCGTGGATGTCGGCAGTAGCCTTAACCTGCTCTATCAGGACACAGTCCGCAAGATGCGTATTGATCCATCAAGAATCAAGCCCACTAAAACTACCTTTAAAGGAGTAATACCTGGTGTAGAGGCCCGCTGCACAGGCTCAATCACATTGGAGGTCGTCTTCGGTTCGCCGGACAACTTCTGCAGCGAAGACTTGATCTTCGACATCGTCCCCTTCCGCAGTGGCTACCATGCACTGCTCGGACGAACCGCGTTCGCTCGCTTCAATGCGGTCCCGCACTATGCCTATCCCAAACTCAAAATGGCCGGACCACGCGGTGTTATAATAGTCAATGGAAACATGGAACGCTCCCTTCGTACTGAGGAGCACACCGTGGCTCTGGCAGCAGAAGTACAGGGTCGCCTTATCAAGTCAACTATTACATCGGCGGCCAAGTCCCCGGACACTGTCAAACGAGTTCGGACTACCCCACAGTACGGCAGCCCAGCTCATCACAATTCGGCCTCCATCTCAGCCCCTACCAAATTGTGGTGTATGTACCACGCGTACATAGTTACGCACTAAAGATACCATGGGAAAGGATGGAGGCATAATAAAGATAAGGTCCACAATACGGCTAGACCCTATCAGGACACTCATATTTCCTTTTTTCCCTTCTTTTTATTTTCCCAGGTTCCTTACAACCCACATCACCTTTTCGATGGTACCAAGGCCTCTTTTCGAGGCCTATGATAAAAACACCGATCGATGATCCTCTCGAAGGACAATACGCCAACGATAAAAGCAGCGGAGATGTGTGGCAGAGCACCTAAAGGGTCTTTAAAGATCACCTCGTTCATTCTCAGGACACATACACAGCTTTCCCTTGTGCCCGACATGTAAAATAGCCTTGTTGCTTACTACACTATTTGTACCAATACGTTTTGATGTATCAATCAAACTATAATGGAAATGGTTTCTAGCCCAACCTATGCGGTACTGGCCTATCTCTTCATCAGTATTTCCCTGTTTTGTCCGATTGTCATGTACACCTCGGTACGACTTAAATCGCCAGGGGCTCTATTGAGCCACGTACATTTCCTAAATACTAAATAAAGTCCGAAAACTTTTATAGTACAATTCGGCATCCCGAATATAACATTATATGCATCGGCTCCGAATCATGTCTTTGGTCAATAGTTGGGCTGCCCGGCTCCTGTGGTTACTACCTTACGTTCCGCTTGTTCGGCTAAGGTAGTAAAGGGAGAACTAATGTGATTGTGTTTCCGGTTCATCCGGACAAACACATCAGTAGAGAATGCTGAAAACTGACTGTCATGGTGCGGCGAGAGCTGGTCAGCTATTCGGAGACTAACTACAAATCTCTTGCGATTTTTTCTGCATTACGCGAGGGACCGGTCTTCGCCCGATCAGGCATCCACAACACCCATGTTCAGATAATTGAATCACACCAGGGGCTGCGCCTACAACCTCATTGTCAAACTCTTATGGCTAAGTGAGAGCGATAAAGCCACATAGTCTGATTGCCTGGTTTGCTGCACTAACACCTCCTTTAAGGACCAATCCTGATGGGTCAAGTGTGTTTAGGTGTGCTACCTCTTGAGCACTACGTTGGTTTTCCCTTGAAGAGGAAAGGGTGATGTAGTAAAGTAGCGTAAGTATTTCCCTCAGTTTTTGAGAACCAAGGTATCAATCCAGTAGGAGATCACACTCAAGTCCCATGCACCTACACAAACAAATAAGAACCTCGCAACCAACGCGATAAAGGGGTTGTCAATCCCTTCACGGTCACTTACGAGAGTGAGATTTGATAGATATGATAAGATAGTATTTTTGGTATTTTTATGATAAAGAGAAATAAAGATGCAAAGTAAAATAAACAGCAATAAAAATAGCTAAGTGTTGGAAGATTAATATGTTGGAAAATAGATCCGGGGGCCATAGGTTTCACTAGTGGCTTCTCTCAAGAGCATAAGTATTACGATGGGTGAACGAATTACTATCGAGCAATTAATAGAATTGAGCATAGTTATGAGAATATCTAGGTATGATCATGTATATAGGCATCACGTCCGCGACAAGTAGACCGAAACGATTCTGCATCTACTACTATTACTCCACACATCGACCCCTATCCAGCAGGCATCTAGAGTATTAAGTTCATAAAAAAAGAGTAATGCTTTAAGTAACATGGCATGATGTAGAGGGATAAACTCATGCAATATGATATAAACCCCATCTTTTTATCCTCGATGGCAACAATACAATACGTGCCTTTCTGCCTCTGCTGTCACTGGGAAAGGACACCAAAAGATTGAACCCAAAGCTAAGCACTTCTCCCATGGCAAGAAAGATCAATCTAGTAGGCCAAACCAAAATGATAATTCGAAGAGACTTGCAAAGATAACCAATCATACATAAAAGAATTTAGAGGAGATTCAAATATTGTTCATAGATAATCTTGATCATAAACCCGCAATTCATCGGATCTCGACAAACACACCGCAAAAGAAGATTACATCGAATAGATCTCCAAGAAGATCAAGGAGAACTTTGTATTGATATCCAAAGAGATAGAAGAAGCCATCTAGCTAATAACTATGGACCCGAAGGTCTGAGGGAAACTACTCACACATCATTGGAGAGGCTATGGTGTTGATGTAGAAGCCCTCCATGATCAATGCCCCCTCCGGAGGAGCGCCGGAAAAGGCCCCAAGATGGGATCTCACGGGTACAGAAGGTTGCGGTGGTGGAAATAGGGTTTTGGCTCTCGTTCTGATGTTTTGGGGGTACGTAGGTATATATAGGAGGAAGAAGTACGTCGGTGGAGCAACGTGGGCCCCACGAGGGTGGAGGGCGCGCCTGGGGGGGGGGGGGGTAGGCGTGCCCCTGCCTCGTTGATTGCTTTACGTAGACTCCAAGTCCTTTGGATCATGTTTGTTCTAAAAATCACGTTCCCGAAGGTTTCATTCCGTTTGGACTCCGTTTCATATTCTTTTCCTTCGAAACACTGAAATAGGCAAAAACAACAATTTGGGCTGGGCCTCCGGTTAATAGGTTAGTCCCAAAAATAATATAAAAGTGTATAATAAAGCCCATTAAGCATCCAAAACAGAATATAATATAGCATGGAACAATCAATAATTATAGATACATTGGAGACGTATCAAGCATCCCCAAGCTTAATTCCTGCTCGTCCTCAAGTAGGTAAATGATAAAAATAGAATTTTTGATGTGGAATGCTACTTAGCATAATTTTCAATGTAATTCTCTTAATTGTGGTATGAATATTCAGATCCAAAAGATTCAAGACAAAAGTTTAATATTGACATAAAAATAATAATACTTCAAGCATACTAACTAAGCAATTATGTCTTTATGTCTTCTCAAAATAACATGGCCAAAGAAAGTTATCCCTACAAAATCATATATTCTGGCTATGCTCTATCTTCATCACACAAAGTATTTAATCATGCACAACCCCAATGACAAGCCAAGCAATTGTTTCATACTTTTAGTGTTCTCAAACTTTTTCAATCTTCACGCAATACATGAGCGTGAGCCAAGGACATAGCACTTTATGTGGAATAGAATGGTGGTTGTGGAGAAGACAAAAGGAGAAGATAGTCTCACATCAACTAGGCGTATCAACGGGCTATGGAGATGCCCATCAATAGATATCAATGTGAGTGAGTAGGGATTGCCATGCAACGGATGCACTAGAGCTATAAGTATGTGAAAGCTCCACAAAAGAAACTAAGTGGGTGTGCATCCAACTCGCTTGCTCATGAAGACCTAGGGCATTTTGAGGAAGCGCATCATTGGAATATACAAGCCAAGTTCTATAATGAAAAATTCCCACTAGTATATGAAAGTGATATCATAGGAGATTCTACATCATGATGATCATGGTGCTACTTTGAAGCACAAGTGTGGTAAAAGGATAGTAGCATTGTCCCTTCTCTCTTTTTCTCTCATTTTTTTCTTTTTTCTTTGGGCCTTTTCTATTTTTTATGGCCTCTTTTTTCGGCCCGAGTCTCATCCCGACTTGTGGGGAATCATAGTCTCCATCATCCTTTCCTCACTTGGGACAATGCTCTAATAATGATGATCATCACACTTTTATTTACTTTACAACTCAAGAATTACAACTCAAAACTTAGAACATAATATGACTCTATGTGAATGCCTCCGGCGGTGTACCGGGATGTGCAATGACTCATGAGTGACATGTATGAAAGAATTATGAACGGTGGCTTTGCCACAAATACGATGTCAACTACATGGTCATGCAAAGCAATATGACAATGATGGAGCATGTCATAATAAACGGAACGGTGGTAAGTTGCATGGCAATATATCTCGGAATGGCTATGGAAATGCCATGATAGGTAGGTATGGTGACTGTTTTAAGGAAGGTATATGGTGGGTGTATGATACCGGCGAAAAGTGCGCGGTATTAGAGAGGCTAGCAATGGTGGAAGGAAGAGAGTGTGTATAATCCATGGACTCAACATTAGTCATAAAGAACTCATATACTTGTTGCAAAAATCTACAAGTTATCAAAGCAAAGTATTACACGCATGCTCCTAGGGGTATAGATTGGTAGGAAAAGACCATCGCTCGTCCCCGACCGCCACTCATAAGGAAGACAATCAATAAATAAATCATGCTCCGACTTCATCACGTAACGGTTCACCATAATGCATGCTACGGGAATCACAAACTTTAACACAAGTATTTCTCAAATTCACAACTACTCAACTAGCATGACTCTAATATCACCATCTTCATATCTCAAAACAATTATCAAGCATCAAACTTCTCATAGTATTCAACACACTCATAAGAATTATTTTTTACTAATCTTGGATGCCTATCATAATTAAAGCAAATTGCCATGCTGTCTTGTAGGACTCTCAAAATAATATAAGTGAAGCATGAGAGAACGATAGTTTCTATAAAACAAATCCACCACCGTGCTCTAAAAGATATAAGTGAAGCACTAGAGCAAAAACTATATAGCTCAAAAGATATAAGTGAAGCACATAGAGTATCCTAATAAATTCCGAATCATGTGTGTCTCTCTCAAAAGGTGTGTACAGCAAGGATGATTGTGGTAAACTAAAAATCAAATACTCAAATCGTACAAGACGCTCCAAGCAAAACACATATCATGTGGTGAATAAAAATATAGCTCCAAGTAAAGTAACCGATGGACGAAGACGAAAGAGGGGATGCCTTCCGGGCCATCCCCAAGCTTTGGATTTTTGGTGTCCTTAGATTATATTGGGGTGCCATGGGCATCCCCAAGCTTAGGCTCTTGCCTCTCCTTGTTCCATAATCCATCAAATCTTTTACCCAAAACTTGGAAACTTCACAACACAAAACTTAACAGAAAATCTCGTGAGTCTGCTAGTTAAAGCAAACAAAACACCACTTCAAGGTACTGTAATGAACTCATTCTTTATTTATATTGGTGTTAAACCTACTGTATTCAAACTTCTATATGGTTTATAAACTCTTTTACTAGCCATAGATTCATCAAAATAAGCAAACAACACACAAAGAAAACAATCTGTCAAAAACAGAACAGTATGTAGTAATCTGTAACTAACACAAACTTATGGAACTCAGAAAAATCTACCAAAATAGGAAGACATAGAAAATTTGTTTATTGATCTACTGCAATTGGAATTAGTATTTTATCACATTCTGGTGATTTTTAACAATTGTTTTCGTGAACAGAAAGTTTCTGGAATTTTCAGCAAGATCAAATAACTATCATCCAAGAAGATCCTATAGGTTTAACTTGGCACAAACACTAATTAAAACAAAAACAAATCTAACCAGAGGCTAGATCAAATATTTATTCCTAAACAGAAGCAAAAAGCAAAAAACTAAAATAAAATTGGGTTGCCTCCCAACAAGCGTTATCGTTTAACGCCCCTAGCTAGGCATAAAAGCAAGGATAGATCTAGGTATTGCCATCTTTGGTAGGCAATCAATAAGTAGCTATCATAATAGATTAATAAGGTAATTTTATTTTCTTTCTAGGGAAGTGTTCCATGCCTTTCCTTAACGGAAATTGGAATCTAATATTCCCTTCCTTCGTATCAATAATTGCACCAATCGTTCTAAGGAAAGGTCTACCAAGAATAATAGGACATGAAGGATTGAAATCTATATCAAGAACAATGAAATATACGGGCACATAGTTCCTATTTGCAACAATAATAACGTCATAAATTATTCCCATAGGTTTCTTAATAGTGGAATCCGCAAGGTGCAAGTTTAAAGAACAATCATCAAATTCATGGAAACCTACCAAATCACACAAAGTTTTTGGAATCGTGGAAACACTAGCACCCAAATCACACAAAGCATAGCATTCATGATCTTTAATTTTCATTTTAATAGTAGGTACTCACTCATCATAAAGTTTTTCTTCATAAGATTGCATCAAAGCATCAACGATATGTTTCGTAAAAGCTTTATTTTGGCTATAAGCATGAGGAGAATTTAGCACGGATTGCAACAAGGAAATACAATCTATCAAAGAGCAATTATCATAATTAAATTCCTTGAAATCCAAAATAGTGGGTTCATTAATATCTAAAGTTTTGATCTCTTCAATCCCACTTTTAACAATTTTCGCATCAAGATCTAAAAACTCCGAATTTTTGGGACACCTTCTAGGTAAAGGTGACTCATCTCCAGTCCAATCATTATCAAGATTCATATTGCAAAACAAATATTTAATAGGAGACACATCAATAACTTTTATATCTTCATCTTTATTTTCATAGAAACTAGAAGAACACGCTTTCACAAAGCAATATTTCTTAGCACGCATCCTAGCGGTTCTTTCTTTGCACTCATCAATGGAAATTCTCATGGCTTTGAGAGACTCATTGATATCACGCTTAGGTGGAATAGATCTAAGTTTCAAAGAATCAACATCAAGAGAAATTCTATCAACGTTCCTAGCCAATTCATCAACCTTAAGCAATTTTTCTTCAAGCAAAGCATTGAAATTCTTCTGCGAATTCATAAACTCCATAAAACTAGTCTCAAATTCAGAGGGCATATTATTAATATTTCCATAAGAATTGTTGTAGGAATTACCATAATTATTAGAGTAATTACTAGGGAACGGCCTAGGATTAAAGTTTCCTCTATACGCATTGTTACCAAAATTATTCCTACCAACAAAATTTACATCCATAGATTCATTATTATTCTCAATCAAAGTAGACAAAGGCATATCATTAGGATCATAAGAAACACTTTTAGTAGCAAATAATTTCATAAGTTCATCCATCTTTCCACTTAAAACATTAATTTCTTCTATCGCATGCACTTTTTTATGAGTACATCTTTCGGTGTGCCATTGAGAATAATTAACCATAATATTATCTAGGAGTTTGGTAGCTTCTCCTAAAGTGACTTCCATAAAAGTGCCTCTCGCGGCCGAATCTAAAAGGTTTCTAGAAGCAAAATTCAATCCGGCATAAATTTTTTGTATAATCATCCAAAGATTCAGACCATGTGTAGGGCAATTAAGTATCATTAATTTCACCCTCTCCCAAGATTGTGCAATATGTTCATGATCAAGTTGCTTAAAATTCATAATATCATTTCTAAGAGAGATGATCTTAGTGGAAGGAAAATACTTAGAGATCAAAGCATCTTTGCACTTATTCCATGAATCAATACTATTTTTAGGCAAAGACGAAAACCAAGCTTTAGCACGACCTCTAAGCGAAAAAGGAAATAGCTTCAATTTCACAATATCGTTGTCCACATCTTTCTTCTTTGGCATATCACACAAATCAACGAAGCTATTCAGATGGGTAGCGGCATCTTCACTAGGAAGGCCGGCGAATTGATCTTTCATGACAAGATTCAACAAAGCAGCATTAATTTCACAAGATTCAGCATCGGTAAGAGGAGCAATCGGAGTGCTAAGAAAATCATTATTGTTGGTATTGGTAAAGTCACACAATTTAGTATTATCTTGAGCCATCGTGACAAGCAAGCAATCCAACACACGAGCAAACAAGAAGCAAGCGAAAAAGAGGCAAACGGAAAAGAGAGGGCGAATAAAACGGCAAGGGTGAAGTGGGGGAGAGGAAAACGAGAGGCAAATGGCAAATAATGTGATGCGAGGGATAAGAGTTTGTGATGGGTACTTGGTACGTCTTGACTTGACTTGGCGCGAATCTCCCCGGCAAC
Organism: Aegilops bicornis; assembly: GCA_021605145.1. Taxonomy (NCBI): domain Eukaryota; kingdom Viridiplantae; phylum Streptophyta; class Magnoliopsida; order Poales; family Poaceae; genus Aegilops; species Aegilops bicornis. The sequence continues at coordinate 519,872,071 of CM038670.1, read as the reverse complement.
GGCGCCAGATATCCTTCTTGCTACCTCTTGAGCACTGCGTTGGTTTTCCCTTGAAGAGGAAAGGGTGATGCAGTAAAGTAAGCGTAAGTATTTCCCTCAGTTTTTGAGAACCAAGGTATCAATCCAATAGGAGATCACGCTCAAGTCCCACGCACCTACACAAACAAATAAGAACCTCGCAACCAACGCGATAAAGGGGTTGTCAATCCCTTCACAGTCACTTACGAGAGTGAGGTCTGATAGATATGATAAGATAATATTTTTGGTATTTTTCTGATAAAGAGAAATAAAGATGCAAAGTAAAATAGACGGCAATAAAAATAGCTAAGTGTTGGAAGATTAATATGATGGAAAATAGACACAGGGGCCATAGGTTTCACTAGTGGCTTCTCTCAAGAGCATAAGTATTACGATGGGTGAACGAATTACTGTCGAGCAATTGATAGAATTGAGCATAGTTATGAGAATATTTAGGTATGGTCATGTATATAGGCATCATGTCTGCGACAAGTAGACCGAAATGATTCTGCATCTACTACTATTACTCCACACATCGACCGCTATCCATCATGCATCTAGAGTATTAAGTTCATAAGAACAGAGTAATGCTTTAAGTAAGATGACACGATGTAGAGGGATAAACTCATGCAATATGATATAAACCCCATATTTTTATCCTTGATGGCAACAATACAATACGTGCCTTGCTGCCCCTGCTATCACTGGGAAAGGACACCGCAAGATTGAACCCAAAGCTAAGCACTTCTCCCATTGCAAGAAAGATCAATCTAGTAGGCCAAACCAAATTGATAATTCGAAGAGACTTGCAAAGTTAACCAATCATACATAAAAGAATTCAGATGAGATTCAAATATTGTTCATAGATAATCTTGAATAAACCCACAATTCATTGGATCTCGACAAACACACCGCAAAAGAAGATTACATCGAATAGATCTCCAAGAAGATCAAGGAGAACTTTGTATTGAGATCCAAAGAGAGAGAAGAAGCCATCTAGCTAATAACTATGGACCTGAAGGTCTGAGGTAAACTACTCACACATCATCGGAGAGGCTATGGTGTTGATGGAGAAGCCCTCCATGATCACGCCCTTCCATGAGCGCCTTAAAAGGCCCCAAGATGGGATCTCACGGGTACAGAAGGTTGCGGTTGTGGAAATAGGGTTTTGGCTCTTGTTCTGATGTTTTGGGGGTACGTAGGTATATATAGGAGGAAGAAGTACATCGGTGGAGCAACATGGGCCCCACGAGGGTGGAGGGCGCGCCTGGGGGGGTAGGCACACCCCCTGCCTCGTTGATTGCTTTACATAGACTCCAAGTCCTCTGGATCACGTTTGTTCCGAAAATCACGTTCCCGAAGGTTTCATTCCGTTTGGACTCCGTTTGATATTCTTTTCCTTCGAAACACTGAAATAGGCAAAAAAACAGCAATTTGGGCTGGGCCTCCAGTTAATAGGTTAGTCCCAAAAATAATATAAAAGTGCTTAAGAAAGCCCATTAAACATCCAAAACAGAATATAATATAGCATGGAACAATACAAAATTATAGATACGTTGGAGACGTATCAAGGTGCTATTCCGAACACCCCTGTACTACCTACGTGGGGGTTGAAGCCGATGACTAGCCAACTCTCACATATCATGAACAACCGCACAGGAGGAAAAAATTTGAGGTAAGACAAACAACATATTATACATAAGCTTGTTTCATAATACATAGTTCGGACAGTCAAGTTACATTCATTCAAACATAATGTCCTTCGAGCACTGGCCCTCTACAATGCGGGATCCTTCAAGGACATCGTCGAAATACCGCTCTGGCGTGCAGTGTTCCTTGCCAGTGGGCGATCCCTCGGTTGCAAGCTTGACGGCGTTCATTTTCTCCCACTGCACCTTGACATGGGCAAAAGCCATCCGTGCACCTTCGATGCAGACCGACCGCTTTACGACGTCAAGCCGAGGGCAGGCACTGACCAAACGCTTCACGAGACCAAAGTAGCTACTGGGCATGGGTTCGGCGGGCCAAAGACGGATTATAACATCCCTCATGGCCAATTCGGCTACCCTATACAGTTAGGTAAACTGCTTCAGCTGATCACTGAGGGGCACGGGATGCTCTGGCACAAGGTACTGCGACCAGAACAGCTTCTCCATTGAGCTCCTCTCTTCGGCCCGGAAGAACTTCGCAGCATCAGCAATACTCCGGGGTAGGTCCGCAAACGCTCCTGGAGAACTCCAAATCCAGGTTAGCAAGATATACCTTTTTCTCACGAATTTGCCCTGCATGTTAAAGGCCTTACCCTCCACAATCTATTGTTCCTCTTGGATCTCCCGGACAGCGCTTTGGGCTTTAGTTTGGGCCTCCTGTGCACTTTGGAGGGACTTAGCAAGTTCAGAGTTTTGATCCAAAATCTTACGCTCTAAGGACTCCGATTTGTTTATCGCATCCTTGAGATCTTGCTGGACTTCCTCCACCCTTGCTTCATGTTTCAGGTAGGCGGCTCGTTCCCCTCCGCCCCCTTCTTGGCTTCGGCCAGCGTGCTCTTGAGGGTCTCGACCTCAGACGTGTCAGCTATAAGCATAATTATAAAACTCATTCAGATAACACATCAGAGCTGACATCATTTCAGACGTGTTTCGGTATCACATACCTTGATTTTCCTCTAACTTTTGCCTTAGCTCGGACGCTTCGGCGGCATGGGCAGCTGATGCCTGCATCGTGGCCTGTTTGTTCCAACAGATATTTATGTTAACCTCCTGCATGAGTTATTAGATCCCTGTTCGGTCTTTCTTTCCAAACACTGAACAGAGTCTCAGGGGCTCCTATCTATACACATGCATTCCTCTTATACAACCGGGGTATCACCCTTCGGCGCCGTCTTGGCAGCCTCCTACACCTCTCCCTGTCCCGGAAGGGTCCTTCGGGACGACACCTCGGTGTTATCCGCAGCAGTGGGGGAGGAGGCTGGTGGAGGTGACTCACTCTCCATCATGTTCGGACCCGGCGAATTCCCAGTAGTTGAGGATCGCTGGGGGAGGTCCTGAACCGGACTACAACATGCAATTTAAACGTGTTACAACCACAAGGCAAAAAACCGGATATATATACAGTACCTTTGAATACTTACGATCCGGCCAGGGGCTTTGGCATGGGGCGCCATTCATCGGTGTCCGACTCGGAGTCATCCGTAAGGGAGGTTCTTCCTTTCTTGGACGCTTCCGCCTCTAGATCAGCGGAAGATGCCCTCTTCTTCTTCTCCCCCTTAAGGGGGGGATTGCTCTCTTCCTCCTCCTCTTCCTCTTCGTTAGGGGAGGAGAGAGTTTTGGTGTCTTCAGACACTACGTCCTTAACACCTTTACGGCGGAGGCCACTCTTGTCCTCCTTGCCCTTCTTCTTGGCCTTCTTTTCCGGCGCCTGGTACAACGCCGGGACCAGCACCCTCGTCAACTGAGGAGCAACTGGGTCTTCGGGCAGTGGAGCCGAACAGTGAATCCGTTCCGCTTTCTTCGTCTAGCCCTGCAGAGAAAATGGGGATTTTAGTATGCTCCTTGGACTTGCAAAGTAAGGTTATGAAAGAACTTACGGGGGTCGTAGCATGGGCGCAGTCATAGCCGAGGTCTTCGGTTGTCTCCGGCCACGACTTATGGGTCTTGAAAAGCAGCTTCCGCATGTCTTTGTGCTTCGTGCCAAAGAACCACTGCAGGGTCCGGGGACCGGCCGGATTGAACTCCCACATGAACTCTTGACGCGCCTAACAGGGGAGAATCCGGCGGAAGAGCATCACCTGGATCACACTGGCGAGGCTGGTATTCCTGTCTACCATGCTCTTGATACGCTTCTGCAGCATCATCACCTCGTCAGACGACGCCCAGTCCAGGCTCTTGTTGAGCCAGGATGCCAGTCGCATTGGAGGTCCGGACTTGAACTCGGTAGGAGTGGCCCATGTGGAGTCACGGGGATCTGTGATGTAGAACCACTCCTGCTGCCATCCCTTCACGGTCTCCACGAAGGTGCCCTTGGGCCAAGTGACGTTGGGAATCTTGCTCACCATAGCGCCTCCGCAATCCGCGTGCTGGCCGTCCACCACTTTCGGCTTCATGTTGAAGACCTTGAGCCATAGGCCAAAGTGGGGGGAAATGCGAAGGAATGCCTTGCATACGACGATAAACGCCAAAATGTTGAGGAAGGAATTCGGGGCTAGATCATGGAAATCTAGCCCGTAGTAAAACATGAGGTCGCGGATGAAAGGATGAAGGGGAAACCCTAGTCCGCGGAGGAAATGAGGGATAAATACTAGCTACCCTCTCGTTGGGCTTTGGTGTGGGGATGATCTGCTTTTTGGCCGGGAGCTGGTGGGCGATCACCTTGGACAGGTACCCCGCTTCCCGTAGTTCCTTGATGTTTCTCTCCGTGACGGAGGAAGCCATCCACTTGCCCTACGCTCTGGATCTGGACATGACTGGAGTACTTTCCGGGAACAGGGAGGATTGAAGCTTGGGCGGTGGAGCTTGAGGGCGGATGGGCTGAGGAAGAGGAAGGCATGGGGTGAAAAGGGGGAACCTTATCTCCTTATAAAGGCAGTGAATATCATGCGTCCCCCACGAGCCTTAAAGCTCGTCTATTCCCAAGGGGTCGTGTGAAATGGCACGGTTGGGTTTCCCAAACCCTTATTGATGAGAATCCCGTAATAAGGGGGCACTATCTCTACTTTGGCAAGACGTGTCGCCGGAGGCTGCGTCTCGAAACGTGAAACGGGAGGCCAAAAAACGATTCGAAATAATAAAGTGGTCGGACGTAACGTCTCACTAGTAAAATCGTCAGAAGGCAAAACTTATTTTTGCTTAAAGTATTTTGCCCTTGTGATTCAGGGTAGTGACTATTGAACCGAGCCGGATATAGTACTGGTGATCAACTACTTTGAAGTGTTCGGAGGAAGAACCCGCCTTGCAATGCTGAAGACAATTTGCGCGCTGGACACATTGTCATTGAAGCCTGGTTCAGGGGCTACTGAGGGAATCCTGGATTATGGGGTCCTCGGGCGTACGGGCTATGTGACATGGGCCGGACTGATGGGCCGTGAAGAAACAAGACGGAGGGCTTTCCCCCCGTGTCCAGATGGGACTCTCCTTGGCGTGGAAGGCAAGCTTGGCGTGCAAATATGAAGATTCCTTTCTCTGTAAACCGACTCTGTACAACCCTAGCCCCCTCCGATATCTATATAAATTAGAGGGTTTAGTCCATAGAGGCAATCATAATCATACAGGCTAGACATCTAAGGTTTAGCCATTATGATCTCATGGTAGATCAACTCTTGTAACCCCTATACTCATCAAAGTCAATCAAGCAGGAAGTAGGGTATTACCTCCATCAAGAGGGCCCGAACCTGGGTAAACATTATGTCCGCTGCCTCCTGTTACCCTTGATCCTTAGACGCACAGTTCGGGACCCCCTACCCGAGATCTACCGGTTTTGACACCGACACCCATCATGCTCAAACATTGATCCATTCATGAAACACACTCGAATATTAGCTACACCCAATACTTAAGTACGATCATATTGCCTCCTAGTTGGTTATTTTATAAGAGAAGATGGAGACTCAAAAAAATTACATAAAGTAAAAGAAAGGCCCTTCGCAGAGGGAAGTAGGGATTTGTAGAGGTGCCAGAGCTCAAAGCGAAAAACTTAGAGATAAAAACATTTTGGGAGGTGTATCCATCCCACTAATGAAAACGACTTAGAGTTCCTAACACTTTCTATGCTAGATATATCATAGGCGGTTCCCAAATAGAAAATAAGTTTATTCCTTTTTCCACCATACTTTCACTTTCCATGGCTAACCGTATCCACAGGTGCCCTCCATACCAACACTTTCCAAGGAATTTATTATTTGACAACATAAAGTAAATTCATTTTTTTTGCATTTCGGGACTGGGCATCCCTAATACCTTTGCCTTACTCTCGTGCAATGACAAGTGAATAAACATCCTTCTTAAGAATAACACATCTAGCATGGAAAATATTAGCCACCCCTCACCGCTTCGCAAGAAAAACAAACACACAAAAGAGAAGTTTATTTTGAAAACTAGAGATGGCACATACAAATTTGCTTAGAACGGCAAAAGAATACCGCATATAGGTAGATATAGTGGAATCATGTGACAAAACTGGTTTAAGGGTTTTGGATGCACAAGTAGAGATCATACTTAGTGCAAAATGAAGGCTAGCAAAAGATTGAGAAGCGACCAACCAAGAAACAGATAATCTCATAAGCAAGCATTAAGCATAAATAACAATCGAATAATGCACCACAAGTAGGATATAATTTCATTGCATGACTATTGACTTTCATTACTTGCATAGGGAATCACAAACCTTAACACCAATATTCTTACTAAAGCATAATTACTCACCAACATAACTCACATATCACATCATCATATCTCAAAACTATTACTAAGAATCAAGTTTATTTTGTCCAACGATCTTCATGAAAGTTTTTATTATATCCTTCTTGGATATCTATCACTCTGAGACTAATTTTCATGTGTTTCTTTTGACAAGCTCAAACAAATATAAGTGAAGATCATGAGCATAATTTTTTTTCTTTCTCTCAAATTAATTTAAGTGAAGCAAGAGAGAATTTCTTGAAAATTTTACTAACTCTCAAATAAATATAAGTGAAGCAAGAGAGCATTTCTTCAAAATACTAAAGCACACCATGCTCAAAAAGATATAAGTGAAGCACTAGAGCAAGCCCATTGCTCATAAAAATTTAAGTGAAGCATAGAGAGCAATTCTAGCAAGTCATGTCATAATTTTGGCTCTCTCAAATAGGTGTGTCCAGCAAGGATTGATGACTTAAAACACAAAATAAAACAAGAAAAGACTCATATCATACAAGACACTCCAAGCAAAACACATATCATGTGATGAATAAAAGTATAGTTTCGAGTAAAATACCGATGGTTGCTAGACGAAAGAGGGGATGCCACGCGGGGGTATCCCCAAGCTTAGTTGGTTGCTCATTTTTGGATAATAGCTTGGGATATCGGGGCATCCCCAAGCTTAGGCTCTTCTATCCTTCCTTCATCCATCGTAAGATAACCCAAAACTTGAAAACTTCAATCACACAAAACTCAACAAAACCTCCATGAGATCCATTAGTGTAAGAAAGCAAATCACTAGTATAAGTACTGTATCAAACCAATTCATATTTTGTTTCTGTATTATATCTATTGTATTCCAACTTTTCTATGGCAAAAACTCATCAAACAAAACCATATAGCCATCAAAATAAGCACACAACACAAAGAAAACAGAATCTGTCAAAACAGAACAGTCTGTAGCAATCTGACTTAGACGAAAACTTCTGGAACTCCAAAAATTCTGAAAAAATAGGTGACCTGAGAATTTTGTATATTAATCTTCCGCAAAAAAATCACGGCAAAAGCACTTTCTGATAAAAAAATGAGAATTATTTTCGTGAGCGCAAAGTTTCTGTCTTTTTCAGCAAGATCAAACAACTATCACCCAAGAAGATCCAATCGGTTCTACTTGGCACAAACACTGATTAAAACATAAAAAACACAATCATAATAGTAGCATAATTGTGCTAACACTCAAGAACAGAAAGGAAAAGGCAAAAATAAAATTTATTCATTGGGTTGCCTCCCAACAAACGCTATAGTTTTACGCCCTTAGCTAGGCATAAAGCAAGGATCTAAGTTTTGTCTTCCGAAGTTTTGGCAATTTTTGTAAGCATTTTTTCAAAACCGGGAGGCTCTTTACGCTTCCCTAAATTCTCCGAGAAAGGAACCATCTTAAGATCCAAAATATCCAATCGCTTATTGCAAAGAGTAATCAAGGTATTCATGCGATTGATACTACCATTGAGGTGTTTGAGGGGTTCATTATATTTCTGTATTTCAACCATGTGTTTATGAAAATCACCAAGTTTGTCCAACATTTGGACTCCCTTAGGGGTGAAAGAAAACCCCTTCTTTTGAGGTGGAATCCCCAAAATTCCTTCTAAAATTTCATAGCCAGCATTGGCATCAAGCTCAGTAAAATTCCCTTTAGCGGCAAAATCTAGAAGTTGTCTATGATGCAAAGTCAATCCTATGTAAAAGTTACGAAGCAAAACTTTAACGTCCCCCTTTAAATTGGAAATACGATAAGATTCCATAAGCCTATACTAGGCATCTTTCAAATTTTCTCCTTGTCTTTGCTTGAAGTAAAGAACTTCAAAATCTGCTGACAAAGGAGGAGTAGGAACGCTAGCCATCAAGACTAGAGAGCAAATAAAACAGTGGACGAAAAAGAGAGGCAAATAAAACGGAAAATTTTTGTGAAGTGGGGGAGAGGAAAACGAGAGGAAAATGGCAAATAATGTAAATTGCGAGGAGATGAAATTTGTGATTAGGAACCTGGTATATGTTGAAGATCCTCCCCGGCAACGGCGCCAGAAATTCCTTTTGATGTCGCTTGCAGCTACTTCGGTATTTTGCCAAAGAGGAAGGGATGATGCAGCACAACGGCGGTAGATATTTCCCTCAGATATGAAACCAAGGTTATTGAACCGGTAGGAGAACCAAGCAACACAACGTAAACAACCCTTGCACACAGATAATAAATCCTCGCAACCCGACATGTTAAAGGGGTTGTCAATCCCTTCCGGGGTACGGCGCCTCAAGTGGCAAACGGACGTGAGATAAATTTGTAGTAATTTGATAGATCGAACGCTAAATAAAATAAATAAAGAAAAATTGCCGCAAGGTATTTTTGTATTTTTGGTTTAATAGATCTGAAAATAAATGCAAGAGAAAGGTATTGCAAAGGCAAATATATGAGAAAGAAGACCCGGGGCCGTAGGTTTCACTAGTGGCTTCTCTCGAGAAAAATAGCAAACATTGGGTAAACAAATTACTGTTGGGAAATTGATAGAACTTCAAATAATTAGGACGATATCCAGGAAATGATCATTATATAGGCATTACGTCCAAGATTAGTAGAACCGCTATCCAACATGCTTCTAGTGTATTAAGTTCATGGAGAAACAGAGTAATGTAATAAGAACAATAAGATGATGTGAACAAGATCTATCTATGTAGAGATAGACACCATCGTTTTATCCTTAGTAGCAACGATACATGCGTGTCGTTTCCCTTTCTGTCACTGGGATCAAGCACAGTAAGATTGAACCCACTACAAAGCACCTCTGCCCATTGCAAGATAAATAGATCAAGTTGGCCAAACAAAACCCAAATATTAGAGAAGAAATATGAGGCTATAAGCAATCATGCATATAAGAGATCAAAGAAACTCAAATAACTTTCATGGATATAAAAAGATATAACTGATCATAAACTCAAAGTTCATCAGATCCCAACAAACACATCGCAAAAAGAGTTACATCATATGGATCTCCAAGAGACCATTGTATTGAGAATCCAAATGAGAGAAAGAAAGCCATCTAGCTACTAACTACGGACCCGAAGGTCTACAAAGAACTACTCACGCATCATCGGAGAGGCACCAATGGAGGTGGTGAACCCCATCCGAGATGGTATCTAGATTGGATCTGGTGGTTCTGGACTCTACGACGGCTGGATGAATATTTCGTCGGTCGTTCTAGGGTTTCTGGAATATTGGGGTATTTATAGAGCAAAGAGGCGGTCCGGCAGGCACCCGAGGAGGGCACAACCCACCAGGGCGCGCCTGGGCCTCCTGGCGTGCCCTAGTGTATTGTGCCCCCTCAGGCACCCCCCAGGTGCAGCCAGGGCCTGTTGTGTTCCTTCTGGCCCATAAAAATTCTCCGTAAAGTTTCGGGGCATTTGGACTCTATTTGATATTGATTTTGTGCGATGTAAAAAACATGAAAAAAACAACAATGGCACCTGGCACTATGTCAATAGGTTAGTACCAAAAAATGATATAAAATGACTTTAAATGATTGTAAAACATCCAGGATTGATAATATAACAGCATGGAACAATCATAAATTATAGATACATTGGAGACATATCACTGGTGACTGTATAGTCCATAACTAGGGCGGGTTTATCAAAACCTCGTTTATTCATAACAAGTAAATAACATACCTGTGATATTTGTTCATGCTGCCTGCTTACCATGCCATAGGCAGTAAGGGTAACAGCCCAAAGACTTAGAACGCAGCACCATATGCAATATATTTGTACTGCTAGCTTACAACGCCACCATATGCAGCAAGGGTAACATCCCAAATACTTAGAGCGCGGAAACTCCGAGCGCATAATCAAAGCACACTGACGACTTATCGTCCAAAGCCAGGCCGGGTTATCAAAACTCCGGAGAGATTCAAATATGAACCATAAGGATCAAGGCAACATGGCCAGAATTAATTTTAAACCGTTTATCAATACGGTACAGAAGATGAACCTCAAAAAATGTTCAAAGCAAATACAAATCGGAAAAAACAAGGCCCTCATAGGCTGCCAAACCTCAATATCAAGTGCTATTCAAAGGGCCACACAGCCACTGAGTTAATCCTTAATTCAAACCTATAAGCCGGGCCTCACATGACCAATCGTTGTTTTAACGTTGACAAGTTCAGGGTCTTTATAAGATTAACTGTCAAGAGTACGGCGAGTCATTCCAGGATTACCTGGTCGGAGTGGCAGGCATACAAAAGCGAGATAACCCAGATTTTTGGTGAATACACTGCGCCCAAGCCAATTAAAAGGGTAAACAAAGCTCTGCTCATTAAACAGGAAGCCCCCAAATAATTTTTAATCCAGGCGTATAAGCCGGATCGGTAGGGTAGTCATAGCTATGCTCAATGTGCAGGAAGCCCCCAAGTAATTTGCAATCAAGGCATATAAGCCGAATTAAGAGGGCAGTCATAGCTATGCTCAATAAGCAGGAAGCCCCCAAGTGACCTTATGAATTGACAATAAAGACTCAGATTCTCATAAATGAAATGACAGAGGCCCTGAATTAATAGGGATGCGGCTTTATTATACTAATCATAATATATACATTGGTAGAAGTATGTACATCACAAGAGCTAGTGCTCAGGTGTAATAAGGCCGAAGATGAGGAATATTCCATGGCCGGCGGGTCTCCTCCTCTAACGTGCGTGAGTCCTTGTGGTCTCGAACATCAATAAGGTAGTATGACCCGTTGTTCAGATTTTTTGGTGACCACAAAGGGCCCTTCCCAAGGTGGGTATAACTTGTGAATGTCTGTTTGATCCTGGATGAGCCGGAGCACCAAATCGCCTTCTTGAAAGGTCCGGGTTTTAACCCGGCGGCTATGATAACGATGCAGATCTTGCTGGTAAATCACCGAGCGAGCCGCTGCAAGGTTGCGCTTCTCATTCAGAAGGTCAAGGGCATCCTGACGTGCTTTTTCGTTATCAGCTTCAATATAAGCCGCCGCACGGGGCGAGTCGTGACGTATGTCACTACGGAGAACCGCCTCTGCTCCGTAAACCATGAAGAAAGGCGTGTAACCCGTAGATCTGTTGGGAGTGGTATTGATACTCCATAGCACTCAGGGCAACTCCTCCACCCAACAACCCGGCGTCCTCTGCAAAGGGACCATAAGCCAAGGTTTTATACCTCTCAAGATTTCTTGATTGGCTCTTTCAGCTTGACCATTGGATTGGGGGTGGGCCACAGATGAAACATCAAGACGAATATGTTCACGTTGACAAAATTCTTTCATAGCACCTTTAGATAGATTAGTGCCATTATCAGTGATGATGCTGTGATGTCGCGTCACACTTGCTGACCGGCTCTGCCTCTACCCACTTTGTAAACTTGTCAACTACCACCAAGAGGTGAGACTTTTTGTCCTTGGATCTTTTAAAAGGTCCAACCATATCCAACCCCCAGACTACAAACAGCCAATTTATTGGAATCATCCTCAATTCTTGAGCCGGCACATGAGCTCGTCTTGAAAATTTCTGACAACCATAACATTTACTGACCAAATCCTCTGCATCATCATGAGCCATCAGCCAATAGAACCCATGACGAAAAGCCTTAGCCACGAGAGACTTAGAGCCGGCATGATGACCACAATCTCCTTCATGAATCTCTCATAGAATCTCACGGCCCACCTCAGGAGAAACACAATGTTGAAACACCCCGTGACACTGCATCGGTGCAACTCTCCATTGACAATAGTCATTGACTTAGACCGTCGGGTTATCTTCCTGGCCAAAGTTTCATCTTCAGGTAACTCACCCGGGTCATATAAGCCAAATATGGAACTGTCCAATCAGGAATAGCATGAAGAGACGCCACCAACTGTGCTCTGGGTCAGGAACAGCAAGATCTTCCTCCGTAGGCAATTTAAATGAAGGATGCAAAATATCAAGGAAAACATTATGTGGTACCGGCTCACGCTGGGACCCTAGCCGGCTTAAAGCATCAGCTGCCTCATTTTTCCTGCGATCAACATGTTCCACTTGACAACCTTTGAAATGATCAGCAATAGCATCAACCTCCTGGCGATAAGCCGCCATGAGTGGATCTTTGGAGTCCCAAGTTCCTGAAACTTGCTGAGCCACCAAATCTGAGTCGCCAAAACACCTCACCCGGCTTAGATTCATCTCTTTAGCCATCCGAAGACCATGGATCAAGGCTTCATACTCAGCTGCATTATTAGTACAAGGGAACACCAACCTTAAGACATAACAAAATTATCACCTTGTGGGGAAGTCAAAATAACTCCAGCCCCCGAGCCTTCCAACTGCCTGAATCCATCAAGGTGAATAGTCCAATACGTGCTATCCGGCTTCTCCTCAGGCATCTGCAACTCTGTCCAGTCATTGATGAAATCCACAAGTGCTTGAGACTTGATAACTGTCCGAGGCATATACTTCAAACCATGGGGTCCAAGCTCAATGGCCCATTTGGCTACCCGACCTGTGCCTTCTCTGTTTTGAATAATATCCCCCAAAGGAGCAGAACTGACCATAGTGATGGGATGACCGAAGAAATACTGCTTCAATTTACGACTAGCCATGAACACCCCATAAACCAGCTTCTGCCAATGTGGGTACCTCTGCTTAGATTCAATGAGTACCTCACTGACATAGTAAACATGCCGTTGAACCGGATATTCCTTGCCCAATTCCTTCCATTCCACAACAATTGTCACATTGACGGCTCGGCTATTAGCAGCCACATATAATAGTAAGGGCTCCTTATCAATAGGAGTTGCAAGGATCGGCGGCTCAGCCAACTGTTTCTTCAATGCCTCAAATGCCTGATTAGCAGCATCACTCCACACAAAGTGATCTGTTTTCTTCATCATCTGATACAGAAGGATAGCCTCTTTGCCCAACCGGCTTAACGCTGCAATACGACCCGCCAAACGCTGGATGTCATTAATGCATGCTGGTTTAGCCAAAGAACTGATAGCCTCGATCTTCTACGGGTTAGCTTCAATGCATCTTTCAGAAACCAAAAAACCCAAGAGCTTGCCCGCTGGCACACCGAAGACACACTTGGCCGGGTTAAGCATCATCCTGTAGACCCAGATATTGTCAAAGGTCTCTTTCAAATCATCTATCAAGGTCTCCTTCATCCTTGATTTCACAACAATATCATCCACATAAGCATGAACATTGCGTCCAATCTAGTCATGAAGGCAATTTTGAACACATAGCTGATAAGTCGCCTGGGCACTCTTGAGCCCGAAAGGCATAGACATATAGCATAAGGCTCCAAAGGGAGTGATGAAAGTTGTCTTCTCCTGGTCCTTAACTACCATCTTAATCTGATGATACCCAGAATAAGCATCCAGAAACTCAAACGCTCACAACCCGCCGTAGCATCAATGATCTGATCAATATGTGGGAGAGCAAAAGGATCAGCCAGACAAGCCTTATTAAGGTCTGTGTAATCCATGCACATGCGCCAGGTGTCCTTTTTCTCAAGTACCATCACTGGGTTAGCCAACCATTCAGGATGAAAAACTTCAATAATGAATCCAGCCGCCAAGAGCCGGGTCACTTCCTCACTAATGGCCTTACGCTTCTCTTCATTAAAGCGACGAAGGAATTGCTTGACCGGTTTGAACTTCGGATTAACATTGAGAGTATGCTCAGCGAGTTCTCTCGGTACACCTGGCATGTATGAATGCTTCCATGCAAAGATGTCCCGGTTCTCACTGATGAACTCAATGAGCGCGCTTTGCTATTTTGAATCCATATTAGCATTGATACTGAACTGCTTGGATGAGTCACTAGGAACAAAGTCAACCAGCTTAGTGTCATCTGCCGACTTAAACTTCATCAAAGGGTCATGCTCTGTGGTTGGCTTTTCAAAGGTGTCATATCTTCCGGGTCAACATTATCTTTGTAGAACTTCAACTCCTCTGTTGCACAAGCCGTCTCAGCATAAGCAGCATCGCCCTCTTCACACTCCAAATCTATCTTCACGTTGCCGTGTACTATGATGGTGCCCTTATGACCCAGCATCTTAAGCTGCAAATAAACATAACAAGGTCGTGCCATGAATTTAGCATAAGCCGGCCGTCCAAACAGGGCGTGATAAGGGCTCTTGGTCTTGAATACTTCAAAACTCAATATCTCGGCTCTGAAATCACAATCATCTCCAAAAGCCACTTCCAAAGCTATCTTACCCACTGGGTACACCGACTTACCAGGCACCACCCCATGAAAAACAGTAGAAGACGGCTTAAGATCTTTGTCAGTCAAATTCATACAGCGAAAAGTATCATAATAAAGGATATTGATGTTGTTGCCTCCATCCATAAGCACCTTAGTGAACTTGTACCCTCCAACCTGAGGCGCAACCACCAAAGCTAACTGACCCGGATTGTCAACCCGGGGCGGGTGATCCTCGCGGCTCCATACAATAGGATGTTTAGACCATCATAAGTATCGAGGGACTGCGGCTCAACCGCGTTCACCGTTCGCTTATGAATCTTATGATCTCGTTTGCACAAGCTCGTGGTAAACACATGATACTGACCACTATTCAGCTGTTTTGGATTGCTCTGATAACCAGACTTGTTGGGGATATGACTGTCGGATATGACCCGCCCAGGAGGGGCCGGGTTATCCCAATGGCGGTTCATGAAGTAGGCTTGTTAAAGGGCCCAAACCCAAAGGCGGCTAAGGCATGTAAAGTGTAAACCGCCATGTATATGTAACTTGTATTATAAGGCATGTAAGATAAGTCACCGGGCCGGACACGTTTGTATGAGCCGGCCGACTCAGAAGTCATGGGCGTCAACCCATGTATATAAGGGGATGACCCGGCAGTGGCTTAGGGCAAGAAATAATAGATCGAAAGCTAGGTTAAGCGTATTCACTCCCTGGTAATCAAAACCCTAGCAATACCACCTCAAACTGGATTAGGCTTTTACCTTCACCGCAAGGGGCCAAACCAGTATAAACTCCTCGCGTCCTTTGTCCCTTTTAACCCCTTTAAACTAACCTCGTCCCGATGGCTCCGCAACTAAGTCCTTCCACTAGGACATCTGCCGTGACAAATCCACGACAGTTGGCGCCCACCATGGGGCCTGCACATGGTGGTTTTGAGTTCTTGAAGGGCAGCTTTGAAGGGATCAAGGGATACGTTATGGGCCGGATGACCAAGAGTTGTCGCGGCAAGCTCTACATCGACGATGCAGGCTGGGGCCCCGAGGCCAGCTCAATTGAGTATGGGTACCGGGACCCCTTCGGCGGAATCCACGTCTTCATCGGCAAGATCGGCGAACCTGGCCCTGAGCCGGACATCTGCACCGACATCATCGAGACGGCTTAGCGTGCACGACCCGCCCGGGTTCAACCCGTCGTGAAGCGTGCCTTTGTTGGATTCATCCATGGGGCTGAATTAGAAGGCTCTATGTCTGGCGATGAGACGGCTGTCTACTCTGATGGTGAATCGTCCATGGGTGAGACCAACTCAATGTATTAACTACAAGACGACGGCTTGGGGCTGTTCCAATGGTGATAGTATTCCGGACCCCCGTGAGCCGCCGAACAGGGTAGCGATCTTCATGGCTGGCACCCAGCCGTTTCTCGGTTTGGATACCACCGCGTTATGACTTCCAAAGGCAGCAGCAATTACGGCAAGATGCATGGCGGGTCAAGACGCCTACCGCTAAGGTTTTAACGGATCTGTTGGAGGATCTGGCAACGCTGATGGGGGTGGAGGTAACCCCGGACAACCAGGAATAGCATAAGGTGGATGTGGCTAAGCTACGTGATGAGATAGCGCAAGCCAAGGTAGAGTTGGAGGCGGAAAATGCTAGGATGACTGCAGAGCGAGCCATTTTGAGCGCCCAAGCGCAGCGGATTCATACTGGCTCATGGTGGATCAAAATGCTTCAAACGAAGTCTTGAGGAGAAAACACCGGAGTCGTCTGCCCTCGGTTTATGAGTCAAGGAACCTCTTCAAGACACCCGAGCGAGGGCCAGTAACCCGCCAATGATAAACCAGATGACTGAAGCACCAGGGTGGAGTACCGGTTCAGCCACATGTGACAGGTTCTCCGCATATGAATAACACCCCGCCTCAGCATATGGTAACACCACCGGGTCATTATTCCAACCCCTTAGACAATATGATTGCTACAGCCACACGATTGGCGGCTCTGCCAGTCGAGGGCGAGACTCCGACGGCGGTCGAAACCCGAAGGGCCAGGGAACTTCTTCAAACAGCTTTGGTACAACAGCAGGCTCATTCTTACAGTCGTGACCGGATTCATTCGACCCCTCGTCCAAGCTGGAGCTACAGTAGGCACATTGACTCGCCAGCAGTTTTGAGTACTGAGCAGCGTCATAATCAACCTCATGGGCATGACCCGGCGCGCAATGGTGCCAATGCACAGAACTTGGTGGACCAGGGCAGAGCGCGTTGGGAGGCTGAGCTGGCGGCTCATCAGCACGCACCGGTTTACCCGACAGCTTCAGTGGAGGCAGGTGTGACCTCTAGAGCTTGGGGTGTGTCGTGCTTAACGGCGGCTCTGCGAAACGAGTGTCTGCCCAAGGACTTCAAGGGCCCTCGTAAGGTGCCTAATTACACAGCAGATCGGCCCCCTAAGGCTTGGGTGGAGAGTTATGAGATGGCTATGGAGATGCTGGATGTTAGTGACGCTGCATGCGCTAAGTATTTCACAATGATGCTGGAAGGGATGGCTCGTACTTGGTTGAAGGGGCTGCCGGCCAACTCCATCAGGTCATGGGCAGAGCTGAAGGCCCGGTTTATCCAAAATTTCAAGATGCGTGCAAACAGCCTATGTCGATCGTGGATTTGGTTTCTTGTGTTCAAGCTGAGGGTGAATCAACGACCAGCTGGGTGTGCTGGGTCTCGACTATCATACATTCTTCAGATAACATCAACGTCGGCTCAGCAGTTCTAATGTTGGAGAAAAATTGTCGTTTCATTCCACTCAAGCAAAAGCTTGGGCGGCTGAAGCGTCATTGCAACGACATGGGGGATCCTATGGTGGCTCTTGTCAAGTATGCCGACTCTGATGGTATCAAGGACCCCGACTCTGAGGATGAAAGATCGGGAAAGGGAAAGAAGAGTAGCGACATGAAGGGACAACAGTACAACCCTGCCAATCAGGGCGGCAACGGTAAGCGCAAAGCTAATGATTTTGTGGCTAACACCGGTGCACGGAATTATAACCAGCATCGTAAGGGGAGGCCGGCTCAAGGGACAAAATTTGACCTTGAAGCAATACTGAATCAACCATGTCCCAAGCACGGAACGGAGGAGAAGCCATCTACCCATCTATGGAAGGATTGCAGTATCATGAGACACTTCAGGGAGTCTTTCCAGCACAACCATGGCCCGAACGGCGGTTCAGGGTCCGATTCTCATGGTCTGGGTCATGGAGGCGACGGCTCAAATTATGGGTTTCACGGACAAAGCAATCAAGGTGGTTACAACCAGCAGAATAATCAGGGGAATCAGCAGCAGCAATAGTCTGGTTATCAGAGCAACCCGAAGCAATTGAATAGTGGGTAGTACCAGGTCTTCACTACTAGCTTGTGTAAGCGGGATCAAAACCTTCATAAGAGGGCAGTGAATGCTATTGAGCCGGCAGTACCATGTTACTTGTGGTGGTCCGAGCAGCCTATAGTATGGAGCCGTGAGGATCACCCGCCCCGGGTTGACAATCAGGGTCACTTGGCTCTGGTGGTGGCGCCTCAGGTTGGGGGCTATAAATTTACTAAGGTACTCATGGATGGAGGCAACAACATTAATATACTTTATTATGAAACCTTCGTCGCATGGGACTGACCGACAAAAATCTTAAGCCGTCAAACACCGTTTTTCACGGTGTGGTGCCTGGTAAGTCAGCGTATCCAGTGGGTAAGATATCGTTGGAGGTCACTTTTGGAGATGATCATGATTCTAGATCTGAGACCCTAATTTTCGAAGTGGTTAAAATCAAAAGCCCTTACCATGCTCTGTTTGGGCGGCCGACTTATGCTAAATTTATGGCGAGGCCTTGCTATGTTTACTTGCAGCTTAAGATGCCAGGTTACAAGGGCACCATCACAGTGGATGGAGTTGTAAGGTGGCCTTGGAGTGTGAAGAAGGCGATGCTGCTTATGTTGAGTCTGTTTGTGCAATGGAGGAGCTGAAATTTTACAAGGATAATGTTGACCCGGCGGACATGACGTCCGTGAAAAAGCCAACTACAGAGCATGATCCTTCGCTAAAGTGTAAGTCGGCAGATGACACTAAAATGGTTGATTTTGTTCCTGGCGACTCATCTAAACAGTTCAGCATCAGTGCTAACCTGGATCCAAAATAGGAAAGCGCGCGAATCAAGTTCATCCGTGAGAACCGGGACATCTTTGCATGGAAGCCTTCTAACATGCCGGGTGTACCGAGGGAACTCGCCGAGCACACTCTTAATATTGATCCGAAGTTTAAGCCGGTCAAGCAATTTCTTCGTTGTTTTAACAAGGAGAGACGGAAGGCCATTGGTGAAGAAGTGGTCTGGCTTTTGGCGGCCGGGTTTATCGTTGAAGTTTTTCATCCTAAATAGTTGGCTAACCCGGTGTTGGTGCTTAAGAAGAACGGCACTTGGCGAATGTGTGTGGACTACACGGACTTAAAACAAGGCTCGTCCGGCTGATCCGTTTGCTCTCCCTCGTATTGATCAAATCAATGATGCTACGGCGGGTTGTGAGTGTTTGAGTTTTTTGGATGCTTACTCTGGTTATCATCAGATCAAGATGGCAGTTAAGGACCAGGAGAAGATAACTTTCGTTACTCCGTTTGGAGCCTTCTACTATGTGTCTAAGCCTTTTGGGCTCAAGAGTTCCCAGGTGACTTACCAGTGGTGCATGCAGTATTGCCTTCACAATCAAATCGGGCGTAATGGTCATGCTTACGTAGATGACATTGTGGTGAAATCCAGGAAGAAGGAGGCCCTGATTGATGATTTGAAGGAGACGTTTGACAATCTCCGGGTTTGTAAAATGATGCTTAACCCGGCCAAGTGTGTCTTTGGGGTACCGGCGGGTAAGCTTTTGGGTTTTCTGGTCTCTAACAGAGGCATTGAAGCTAACCCGCAGAAGATCAAGGCTATTACTTCCTTGGCTAAACCGGCATGTGTCAATGATGTTCAGTGTTTGGCGGGTCGTATTGCGGCCTTAAGCCAGTTCATAAGCCGGTTAGGTGAGAAGGCTATCCCTCTTTACCAGATGATGAAGAAGACAGATCACTTTGTTTGGAGTGATGCTGCCAATCAAGCATTTGAGGATCTGAAGAGACAGTTGGCTGAACCACCCGTTCTTGCTGCTCCCATTGATAAAGAGCCTTTGCTGTTATATGTGGTTGCCAATAGCCGAGCTGTTAGCGTTGTTATTGTGGTGGAGAGGAAAGAAACAGGCAAAGAATATCCGGTTCAACGGCCGGTGTCGGTGTACTAAAGTAGGGGTACCTTAGTACCCCGAACTTGTGCACGGGCAGTCGCAGCGTCCCCGCGGCAAGCCTTGTCGGGCGTCCGCCAAGACCCTCCGCAGCCATTCTGAAGGCAAGACCCCGACAAGAGGAGCTTGTCGGGAAGGCCTCTAGGCAGACAAGGCCCCGACAAGAGGAGCTTGTCGGGAAAGGCCACTCCAGGCGCGCAGAAGACAAGGCCCCGGCAAGAGGAGCTTGCCGGGAAGGCCCGGAGCGCGACAAGCCTCCGGGCGCGACAAGGATTCGGCCGCGGCAAAGGCGCTGCCGCTGCATGCAACTCCTCTCCGCCTCCGCTCCGGCTCACCCAGCGACGTGTCGCCATAGGACCGTTCCATGGGCACGTGTCGGGCGGCCGCAGGCAGCCAGCGGAGAGCAGCGACACGCTGGCAATAGGCTCGCCATCGTGGCGAAGCGGAGGCGCACTGACGGTCTCTGTTACATCGCTTAGGCGATAACGACAGGCATTTATTGCTTTTGTCCCTTGCCGTCGAGTTAGGTATTTTTGCACCGTACACTGTTCAAGTAGGTGTACCAATCCCTCGTTCTTACGTTTGTACCCCGCCTATGTTGCCACCGTCGGAGACCCTTGAGCATATAAAAGGAGGCCCGAGTGCAACGTGAAGAGGGTTCCATGATTGGCCGAGTTTCGATTCATTCGACCCACCGCAGACTAGCCACACTCACGCTAGGTTTTGTAGCTCGCATTGCTCCCTAGCAAGAACAGAATAGATCAAACAAGCAGCAGTAGGAGTTTTATCTCTCCGGAGAGCTCCGAAGCTGGGTAAACCGCCCGTGTGCATCGCCTCGATCCGCTCTTCGTGCGACCTCCGCCCCCCTCCGAACCACAAAGGGACCCGCTCCGCCGGGCCCCATAGGTGTCCGTGGGTACGATCAGCCGCCCCGACATCTCTGGCGCGCCAGGTAGGGGGCGTCGAGGCCGTGTGAATCTGATCCGGCGTTCACACGAGCAGCGTCATCAACATCTTCCTCAACATGCCACCGAAGAAGAAGGCTTCGGCGGCAGCAGAGCCGTCCGCGTCGTGCCCACCCTCGCCGCAGCAAACGGGTGGTGGTACAGACGCTGGCGGAAGAACGGGCGCCGACGAAGGTGTTCGCGACGTTGCCAAGTCCAAGGATAAGGCACCGCAAACCTCGGCGTTCGCGCATCCCCGCGCCCATCTCAGAGACGCGGGACCAACAACGCCATGGCGCCCACAACGCCATACGCTCTTGGATCGAGACCCTCAAGACCATCATACGCCAAAGATGTTGGCACGAGTGAGATACGGCCGCCTGGACGGGGCGCTGCTCCTTCTAACGAGGTTAGAAGTCCGAGCGCGTCCCGCTCCTCGCACCGTTCTCCAATGCCGCCTACTACTCCAGCAGAAGCTCTGGCGAGAGCTCAACTGCTCCTCGACTACCCTCCAACGGCCGACAAGGTCGACGAGTGGAGGGCCACTATTCAGAGCCTCATCGGCTTTGCCAACGGCGACGCTCCGCGACAACCAACGCCATCGTTGCCGTGGCGAGGTGACAAAGCACGAGCCGGTGGCGACGACACTGTCGGAGGTGCAACCACCGTGCGCTCTCCGCCAAGAAGGCCAAGATCGCCGACTCACCGGATCCACCTCGACAGCGACTCCACCGCTGCCGGATCCGGACTCGCCGCGATCAGCGCCAAGTTCTTCATGAACGACAACAGGAGGACGCCGAACTCGCATCGAGCGTCAAGAGAAGCGCGACATCAATCCGACAAGCGCCGCTGGGCCTTCGCTGACATGCACGCCGGAGGGGCCAGCGACTTTGCCAGACGCGGTAGGTTGCCCGCTCACTCGTGAGCTGCGGCAAGTCCATGGCCCCGCCGTAAAAACTTCAAACCAGGCGTGCGGAGAAGTACGATGGCAGGGCGCATCCGTCGGAGTTCCTCGGCATCTACACCATCGCGGTGCAGGCTGCGGGGACGGGACGACAAGATCTCGCCAACTACTTCCCGCCGTGCTCAAGCCCAACGTCAGATCTTGGCTCATGCACTTGCCGGACAGCTCCATATCCTCTTGGGCAGATCTGTGCCATCAGTTTGTTGGCGCCTTCACAGGTGGCCACAAACCTCATGGCCAAGAGAGTGACCTTCACTTGCTCTCCCAGAAGGAAGGAGAGTCATTGCGCAAGTTCATTCAGAGATTCAGCAGTGTGCACTACAACATCCAGACGTCCACCACCGCCGCGGTGATCAGCGCATTTCATCGTAATGTGCGGAACCGCAGGATGAGGGAGGAGATGGCGATGAGCAAAGTCAAGGATGTCGCGAGCTGTATGCCTTGGCCGACAAGTGTGCACGCTACCGAGGAAGGGAGGAGACTCTCAGAGAGGATGCGTAAGCAGGATCTCGACAAAGGATGACACCGCCGGCGAAGAAGGGCCGCGGCGAGGCAACAGGAAGAAGAAAAGCGTAGAAGTGCTAGCTGTTGAGCAGTCCGCAACGGAGGCGGCGACAAGAACGCCAAGGCTGTTGTCTCCGGCAAGGAGGTTGCCACGCGCCAACCACCCGGTCGGTGGCGGCCGCCGACAAGGTGACAGCTCCGCAAGCAATCGCAAAATCCACCGCACCATGGGCCACGACCTCCAGAGCTGCAAGAAGGTCGAGCAGCTCGTCGAGCAGTAGAGAGCTGAGTACGAGCAACGCGACAAGGAGAAGGCCCAGGAAGGTGCTGGGGGAGCAAGCAAGAAACGTCCCGGCCGGGGAGGACGCCGCGGCAAAGTCAAGCAGCGACAAGGAGATCGACCTCCCCGCGGCCGCGACAAGGATGAAGATGATGACGACGATGAAGATATGGAAGATGATGACGCCGGCGAGCAGGAGTTTCAGAAAGCCACAGAGGTTCTCTGCGTTGACGGAGGTGCTTCCCTGCATACCTCCCACCGCCAACTCAAGCAATGGATGCGGGAGGTCAATGCAGCGGAACCATCCATAGAGTCACGCAGGCCTCGAAGTGGTCCAACACGCCTATCATTTTTGATATTGAGGACCACCACGATCACAGAATCGCGGTCGGGTGCTTGCCGATGTTGGTCTCACCCACCATCCGCAACCTCAAGGTCACAAAAATGTTAGTTGACGGCGGGGCCGGATTGAATCTGATCTCCTCCGCGGTGCTCCATAAGCTTCAAATCCCTGACAGCGAGCTCGAAGAGACCGGAACCTTCCAAGGAATCAACCCGGGAAGGAGCAGGCCGAAGGGGAAGATTACGTTGCCGGTCACATTTGGCAGCGAGCTGAACTTTAGAACTGAGAGGGTTACGTTTGACGTCGCCGACTTCCCATTGCCTTACAACGGGATACTTGGCCGTCCAGCGCTCGCCAAGTTCATGGCAGCCTCTCACTACGCCTACAACCTACTCAAGATGCCGGGCCCGATAAGCGTCATCTCGGTCCATGGCGACACGAAGGATGCCCTTATCTGTGCCGACAAGATCTTCCGGGACGCAGCAGCCGCAACAAATTGCCAGACACTTGCCGCTGAAGCTCTCGGGGGGAAGAAGACCAAGTCCAAGTCCGGCAAGGGCTCTGATGCTCACTCCGGCAAGCGCACCTCTTCGGAGTGTTGCGCTGCCGTCGAGGACGCACCATCGAGCTCCACCGGCAAGTGCAAGAAGATGGTGGCTCCGCCGAAGACCAAGAGGGTGCCCGCCAAGGAGGACGGCACTGGTGGTACCTTCACCATCAGTGCCTCTCTCGACGACAAATAGGAAGGCGCGCTCGTTGCTTTCCTGCGGGCGATCGTCCGACGTGTTTGCATGGCAACCGTCTGATATCCCCGTGTTCCTGTGAAAGTGATTGAGCACCGCCGCCGTTTGTCCTCATGCGCGCCCGTCAAGCAAAAAGTCGAAAGCAAGCGGTGGAGCGCCAAGAATTCATAGTCAAGAGATCAAGAAACCGGAAGCAGCAGGCCTTGTCGAGGAGTACTCCATCCCACGTGGTTGGCCAATCCTGTAGTCGTGCGCAAAGCAAATGGGAAATGGAGGCTTTGTATTGACTTCACGGATGTTAATAAAGCTTGTCCCAAAGATCCATTTCCCTTGCCGCGCATTGACCAGATTGTTGACTCCATGGCCGGATGTGATTTGCTCTCGTTTCTTGATGCCTACTCAGGATACCATCAGATCTTCATGGCTGAAGAAGATGAGGAGAAGACCGCATTCATCACACCATGTGGCACATACTGTTTCATACGGATGCCTTTCGGTTTGAAGAATGTTGGTTCAACATTTGCAAGGGTAGTCCATGACGCTTTTGAGCCGCAAATGCACGTAAATGTAGAAGCCTACATGGATGACATAGTGGTCAAGAGCAAGGACAAAGCAACTCTGGTTCAAGATCCGGACGAGACCTTTGCAAATCTGCGCAAGATCAACCTCAAGCTCAACCCCAAGAAGTGCGTGTTTGGAGTCCCTTCCGCAAGCTTCTCGGTTCTTCGTGTCTCAGCCGGGGATTGAAGCAAATCCCGACAAGATCAAGGCCATTGAGCAGATTGAAGCACCAAAGCGCCAAGGACGCATTTAAGACTTGCGGTTGCGTGGCTGCTCTCGGCAGGTTTATTTCTAGGTCTGCTGAGCGCCTCGCCATTTTTCAAGATTTTGAAAAAGGCGGGTCCATAAAATGGACTCCGAAGCGGAGGCTGCGCTGCAGGACTTAAAGAGATACATGTCCTCTACTCTGACACTTGTCGCACCTAGGCCACAAGAGAAGTTGCTGCTATATATAGCGGCAACCAATCAAGTGGTTAGCGCTGCGTTAGTGGCAGAGAGGGAGGCCGATGACGAGCCAGCAACCGCGGCAAGCATATCCAGCGACAAGCAGGGGCTTCGCCAACAAGCTCTGGTCCCAACAAGGACGAGTCCGCGAAGACACAAGAACAGATACAGAAAAGGATGGTGCATCGCCCAGTTTACTTCGTCAGTTCCCTCCTGCAGGGGGCTAGGTCAAGGTACTGTGTGCAAAACTGCTTTTCGGCCTCCTCATGGCCTCGAGAAAGCTGCGCCATTACTTCCAAACACATGAGATCACAGCTTGTCACTCGCTTTCCCTCAAGAGGATACCGCAGAATCCGTGGCAGTGCAGGATTGTCGAGTGGGCACCGGAGCTGTCAAGCTTTGGTCTTAAGTTTGAAAGCACATCAACTATCCAAAGCAGAGCCTTGGCAGAGTTCATAGCGAATGGACGCCAACGCCAAATGAAGAGATTCCGAGACGAGCATTCCCGCCAAAGAAGCAAGCAAAGAGTGGCTGATGTACTTTGATGGTGCCTTCGCTGCAGCAGGCGCCGGTGCAAGGTCGCTTATCGCACCCACCGGAGAGCACCTCAAGCACGTCGTCAGATGCACTTTCCCAAGGAGCAAGCGACAAACAATACTGCAGAGTATGAAGGTTTGCTTGCCGGTCTCGTGGATCGCCGTGGACCTTGGGATCAAGAAGCTTATTGTCGGGGTGACTCGCAACTCGTCAGTCCGCCAAGTCAACAAAGATTACCAGAGTCCGTTGATGGAAGCCTACGTTGATGAAGTGAGGAAGCTAGAAGAGCACTTTGACGGCCCGCAAATGGAACATGTTCCAAGAGCTCGTAATGATATTGTTGATGCCCTCAAAGTGCGCGCGCTTAAGCTACACGTGGAACCAGGGACTTTCGTGCTCAAGTCGACTCAGCCAACCGTAACACCATCGGCCGGACAAAGCAAGAAGAGGAAGTTGGCCTCTGGTGACTACTTTACGGCTGAGCTTCCCGGCCGTCGTTGCAGTAAAGGTCCCCAAGATCAACACCAACGGTGTTGAGGAGCAATCTGCTCGATGCACCCTAGGGTTTGTTTCGTTGAAGCAAACGCCCCGACAAGTCTTGCTCCGGCAAGCTTGTCGGGAGCATCTAGCTTCGGCAGAGCCACCGGCTCTTGCCAGAGAAGCTGATGTTCCCGCAGCAGCAGATGAGCCTTTAGTCCTTGTTGTCGAGCCACAAGCTCCAACATGGGCGCAGCTGGATTGTCCAATTCCTTCAGACAGAGAACTTCCCAAGAGCAGGAAGAAGCGGAAAGAGTAGCCCGGCAGTCAAGTATGTACCAGTTTGTCGACAAAGATACTGCATGTAAGAAGACTCAACGGTGTGAAATTGAAGTGTATTCCTGTGGAAGATGGATGTAAGCTGTTGGCAGAGATACATGGAGGCATATGTGGTCACCACATAGGCAAGAAGAGCACTTGCCG
This sequence comes from Aegilops bicornis, assembly GCA_021605145.1. Lineage (NCBI taxonomy): Eukaryota > Viridiplantae > Streptophyta > Magnoliopsida > Poales > Poaceae > Aegilops > Aegilops bicornis. The sequence continues at coordinate 519,845,840 of CM038670.1, read as the reverse complement.
CAAAGCTTTCCGGCAAGGTTTCTTCGCCGACAGCCCTCCAGATGCAAATCGCACAAGTAACCAAGTGTGAAGCGTGCAGTTCCATTCCAAACAGATACACTGCCACTCAAGCTCTCCAGACGCATCCCTTTATCCCGGCCATTTTCGTCTGGGGCTCGACATCCTCGGCCCCTTCCCCGAGCTGTCGGGGGCTTTGAGTACTTGTACGCCGCTATCGACAAGTTCACAAAGTGGCCGGAAGTGGAAGCGATGAGGAAGGTGACAAGACACAACAGTCAAGTTCTTCGGTCGATTGTTTGCCGTTTGGAATCCCTAACAGGATCATCACCGACAACGGCACACAATTCACGAAGTCGCACCTTCATGCAAAGACGTCCCAAGACCTTGGCGCCAAGGTTCGCTTGGCCTGCTGCTCACCCGAGAAGCAACGGTCAAGCGAAAAGGGCGAACGCCGGCGTCTTGCGCGGACTCAAGACCAGAACTTTCGACTGTGCTGCACAAGTGCGGAAGAAACTGGATCGAGGAGCTGCCGGTGGTTCTTTGGTCGATCGTAACGACGCCAAATCGAGCCACCGCCAGGCACCCTTTGCTCTAGTCTATGGAGCAGAGGCAGTTCTCCCCACGGAACTTCAGATACGGGTCGCCTCGAGTGCTCGCTTATGATGAGTTTGAGCAAGAGCAGCTGCGACAAGATGACGCTACGCTCCTTGAGGAGGATCGCCTTCAGTTTGCCAGGCGAGCCGCTTCGCTAGCAGGCCCTGCGCCGCTACCATGGCCGCAGGTTAATGCCGAAGTCTCGAGGAAGGCGACCTTGTTCTTGGTAGCGTTCAATCCGCCAAGAATTCAAACAAGTTGACGCCAAGTGGGAAGGCCCTTATCGGGTGAAACGAAGTCACTAGGATTGGCGCTGTCCGCTTTGAGACCGAAGATGGCACTCCGTGAGCAACTCCTGGAACATTGAGCATCTTCGTAAGTTTTACCCATAATGCGCGGTTGTCGGAACCCGTTCCGGCAACCACCTTTTGTACAAGTCTTGCCGCTGTTGCATGTAATCCTTCTTACAAAGCCGGGCGCAGACCCCGTGCATCAATAAAGCCCATGTGTTGCGCACAACCCGTCAAGTTCATGCTTTCATCAAGTTATTGCATGTTTTGGCTAACACTTTGTGCAGCAACCACACCCGGTAAGCAGAATCGAGCCACTGGGCTCTATAACGTTATTTCCTCTTCTTTCTCTTGTCGCAAAGAAAGGGAGGCTCCCTCGCGCACAAGTTAACCAGGGGGAGGAGGAGATAATACTATGGACCAGGCACCGCTCGAGGAAGTTTCGCCTCATCGGGAAGCAAGAAACAGAAAAGCTAAGTTGCCAAAGTTTGAGCAATCAATTTTTAAAATTTTCGTTATCTTCCTCGAACGATAAGTACTTTGTATGGAGAACCCGTGCGCAGAGGAACCAAATCATGACTGGTCGCGCCCTTACTTTGTTTCGAGTCCGCTCAACAACTTAAGTGAGCTGCGGCTAGTCCGCGACAAGGTTGCTTGTCGGTAGCGACCCCGCCAAAGAAGCTGCTGAAGTTCCGCACGGCGCCGCGGCAAGGGTGCTCGCACCGACAAGTTTCCCTAAATGCGCAGGCGTAAACGCATTACAAAGGAAGGAATCGAGTAGAGGAAATAACATTGCATCGATCGATTCAGATCAGTAATAAATTTGTAAAGTTATCTTCCTTGAACGACCGCACTTTGTATGAAAAACCCGTGCGGCGGAGGAACCAAGTCGCGGATCGGTCGCGCACTTACTTTGTTTCGAGTCCGCTCAACAACTTAAGTGAGCTGCGGCTAGTCCGCGACTAGGTTGCTTGTCGGTAGCGACCCCGCCAGCAGGCTGCTGAAGTTCCGCACTCGGCGCTCGCGGCAAGGGTGCCTGCACCGGCAAGTTTCCCTGAAAAGCGTAGGGTAATAACATACAAAGCCAAGGGTCGAGTAAAGGAAATAACGTAGCAGATGTTGCCTAGAATAAAGTTATATTACAAAGATAACTTATTGCGGCACTGGCTAAATCGTCCTCAGAACTGAAATAACAGCGAAGAGGAGAAGAAGGGCGCGCCGGCGCCAAGCCCCAAGAAGCCGAGTTGCCGGGGCTGGGGCAAGCCAGAGTTGCCGGGGGCTGCGGCAAGCCAGAGTTGCCGGGAGCTGCGGCAAGCCAGAGTTGCCGGGAGCTGCGGCAAGCCAGAGTTGCCGGGGGCTGAGATATCAGATAAACCCCTCATCCTTTTTCAACCATCCCTCTTTCATTAAAAACATTTTACTTGGATACAATCCGTGGGGAATTAAAAACATGAAAGAGAGGATTACAAGTTTTAAAAGCGGATAAGGCCCGAAGGCTTACAAATTAAAAAGATAAGATGCCCGTAATCCTTTTCATGTCCCTCTTTCCAGGAGGTAGGTCAAGGAGGCGGGAAGGGCAAAAGAAACGCCTAGACGAGCTACGGGTGCCAGAAGACACCAAGAGAACATCCCGGGAGCTCCCCGAGGGCTTGGCGGAGATGGCGGCGCCGGAAGCGGGGTTCGAAGACGGGGCGGCAGGGCGTCAGCACGCTGTCGAGGGCACTATGCCCTCGTACTCCGACTTGACGGCCTTGTCGCCATCCCTCTTCCCCTTCCGCAGCCTCCCTACGCCAGTCGCCCAAGGAGACGACCCCGAGGAGTTCAGGGAGCCGGCGACACAGATGATGGGGTCACCGGTGACGCACGGAGCGGCGGCCGACAACTAATCAGGCCCGCCAACCTCGTCATCGTTGTCGCTCCCCTCCTCGTCACTCTCGCTCGAGGGGGAATCTTCGTTGTCGGAGGAGCTGTCTACGCAGCACTTCGCCCGAGTGCTAAGATCCCCGAAGACCTTGACGGAGAGGAGATCACCCTCCATTAACTTAAAATGGAGGGTAAACCCCGCCCTCAAGCTGTGGATGCGGGTGAACGTCTTCCACCCACGGTCGAGATACATCACATTAGGGGCTGGGAATACAACACGCACTCGCATGCCGCTGATTCCACAGCCCCTCATGTGCAATCTCAGTGTCTCGGGCGGATCCGACTCCATTGCGCTCGCAAACGGAGCTGGAAGCCGGAGGCGACGACGAGGCGCCCGGCGCAACCTAACGAAGAACTCACAAGGGTCGTCCCCGGTATGGACCGCCGCAGGGAGGGAAACCGCCGACGGAGGCCGAGACGGCGCGCTGCCCCGTCCGCCTCTTCCTCGACCTCGTCCTCGACCTCGCCCTCGACCTCGCCCCCTCCCTCTTCCTCTTGGGGCTGGCTCTGCCGCCCCGGGCGTAGGGTTGGGAGGGGAGCGCTATCTAGCGGCGACCCTCGCCGCCACCGATGAAGAACCAAGGCTCTTTTTCTCCATGGCGAATGAGAAAAAGGGAAGCATAAACTGAAGAAAGGAGGAGATGGGAGAGTGCGGCCTTCTGCGCTCCCCTTCCGCCCTTTTTAAGGAAGCAAGGTGGGGGCTCAACCGCCCCGCTCGACGAATCAGGGCGTAGGAAGAGCAGGGAATCGGGGCCGACCTGCTGCCTCTGCTCGTGACGGCCCGGTTTCCCACTTCCACCGTCCGTGACCCCAAGATCATGGGAACCACGTGGCGGGGATGCGTAATGAGGCTGACGGGTGGAGAGGCCCGCACGCCGCCCACTTCCCCATGACGCCGCAATCGACGCTGCGGCTGCCACGGGGACGCGCGGATACGGGAGTAAGTTTAGTTTGGACCCAGGCCGACGCGTGCGTGCCTGTTTTGGGCCCGGCCCAACAGCGCTTCGCACCGTGTATGGCCCAGACCGGGGCTCTGCCGGTGTACTAAAGTAGGGGTACCTTAGTACCCGAACTTGTGCACGGGCAATCGCAGCCTCAGCGCCAAGCCTTGTCAAGGCGTCGCCAAGACCCTCCGCAGCCATTCTGAAGGCAAGACCTCGACAAGAGGAGCTTGTCGGGAAGGCCTCTAGGCAGACAAGGCCCCGACAAGAGGAGCTTGTCGGGAAAGGCCACCCAGCGGTAGCAGAAGACAAGGCCCGGCAAGAGGAGCTTGCCGGGAAGGCCCGAGCGCGCGACAAGCCTCCGGCGCGACAAGGATTCGGCTGCGGCAAGGCGCTTGCCGCTGCATGCAACTCCTCTCGCCTCCGCTCCAGCTCACCCAGCGACGTGTCGCCATGGGACCGCTCCATGGGCATCGCGTGTCGGGCGGCTGTCAGGCAGCTGGAGAGCAGCGACACGCTGGCAGCAGACAGGCTCGCCATCGTGGCGAAGCGGAGGCGCACTGACGGTCTCATACATCGCTTTAGGGCGACAACGATGTGCATTTATTGCTTTTGTCCCTTGCCGTCGAGTTAGGTATTTTTGCACCGCATAATGTTCAAGTAGGTGTACCAATCCCTGTTTTACGCTTTGTACCCCGCCTATGTTGCCACTGTCGGAGACCCTTGAGCATATAAAAGGAGGCCCGAGTGCAACGTGAGAGAGGGTTCCATGGTTGGCCGAAGTTTCGATTCATTCGACCCACCGCAGACTAGCCACACTCACGCTAGGTTTTGTAGCTCGCATTGCTCCCTAGCAAGAACAGAATAGATCAAACAAGCAGTAGTAGGAGTTTTATCTCTCCGGAGAGCTCCGAAGCTGGGTAAACCGCCTGCGTGTGCATCGCCTCGATCCGCTCTTCAGGCGACCTCCGCCTCCGAACCACAAAGGGACCCGCTCCGCCGGGCCCCATAGGTGTCCATGGGTACGATCAGCCGCCCCGACAGCCGGTTTACTACATCAGCGAGGTACTTATTGAGTCCAAGCAGAGGTATCCACACTGGCAGAAGCTTGTGTATGGGGTTTGCATGGTGAGTCGAAAACTCAAGCAGTATTTTTTGGTCATCCCATTATTGTGGTTAGTTCTGCTCCTTTGGGGTATATCATCCAAACACAGAGAAGCCACAGGTCGGGTAGCCAAGTGTGCCATTGAGCTTGGACCTCGTGGTTTAAAGTATGTGCCTCGTACGACCATCAAGTCACAAGCACTCGTGGATTTCATCAATGATTGGACAGAGTTGCGGACGCCTGAGGAAAAGCTGGATAACACATATTGGACTATTCACTTTGATGGATCCAGACAGTTGGAAGGCTCGGGGGCTGGAGTTGTCTTAACTTCCCCACGAGGTGACAAATTTTCTTATGTTCTCCGGTTAATGTTCCCTTGTACTAACAATGCGGCTGAGTATGAGGCCTTTCTCCACGGTCTTCGGATGGCTAAGGAGATGAACTTAAGCCGGGTGAGGTGCTTCGGCGACTCAGATCTGGTAGCTTAGCAGGTTTCTGGCACTTGGGATTCCAAGGATCCACTCATGCCGGCTTATCATCGAGTGGTTGATGCTATTGCGGGTCATTTCAAGGGTTACCAAGTTGAGCATATTGATCGCAGGAAGAATGAGGCGGCTGATAATTTAAGCTGGTTAGGGTCTCAGCGTAAGCCGGTGCCACCTAACACGTTCTTGGATATTCTGCTTAACCCTTCTGTCAAATTACCTACAGAGGAGGATCTTGCTATTCCTGACCCGGAAGTACAATTGGTGGCAGCTCTTCATGCTATTCCTGATTGGACAGTTCCGTATTTGGCTTACATGACCCAGGGCAAGTTGCCGGAGGATGAGATCTTGGCCAGGCAGACAACCTGGCGGTCTAAGTCAATGTCGATTGTCAATGGGGAGTTGCACCATCGCAGTGTCACAGGGGCGTTTCAACATTGTGTCTCTCCTGAAGAAGGCTGTGAGATTCTGCGAGAGATTCATGAAGGAGATTGTGGTCATCATGCCGGCTCTAAATCTCTTGTAGCTAAGGCTTTCTGTCATGGGTTTTATTGGTTGACGGCTCATGCTGATGCTGAGGATCTGGTAAGTAAATGTGATGATTGCCAGAAGTTTTCACGACGAGCTCATGTGCCGGCTCAAGAGTTGAGGATGATTCCAATTACTTGGCCGTTTGCGACCTGGTGGCTCAATATGGTTGAACCTTTCAAGAGGTCCAAAGATAAGAAGACCCACCTTTTGGTGGTAGTTGACAAGTTTACTAAATGGGTTGAAGCAGAGCCTGTTAGCAAGTGTGATGCAGCAACGGCGGTTCAATTTATTAAGAAGGTGATCTTCCGTTTTGGCTTTCCACACAGCATTATAACGGACAATGGCACTAATCTGTCCAAAGGGGCTATGAAAGAATTTTGTCAATGAGAGCATATTCGACTTGATGTTTCCTTCGTGGCTCACCCTCAGTCTAATGGTCAAGCAGAACGAGCTAATCAAGATATTCTGCGAGGCATCAAGCCCCGGCTTAATGGTTCCTTTGCAAAGAACACCGGGCTGTTGGGTGGCGGAGTTACCTTCAGTGTTATGGAGTATCAATACAACCCCCAACAGATCTACGGGTTACACACCTTTCTTCATGGTTTATGGAGCAGAGGCGGTTCTCCCTAGTGACATCCGTCACAATTCACCTTGTGTGGCGGCTTATGTGGAAGCTGATAATGAAAGGGCACGTCAGGATGCACTTGAACTGTTGGATGAGGAGCGTGACCTCACGGCGGCTCGTTCAACGATTTATCAGGAAGACCTACGTCGTTATCACAGCTGCCGGGTCAAAACCAGAACCTTTCAAGCAGGCGACTTGGTGCTCCGGCTTATCCAGGATCAAACTGATATGCATAAACTGTCCCCGCATTGGGAAGGACCTTTTGTGGTCAGCAAGAATCTACATAATGGGTCGTACTATCTTATCGACGTTCGAGACCACAAGGACTCACACAAATCGGAGGAGGAGACCCGCCGGCCGTGGAATATTGCTCATCTCCGGCCCTACTATACTTGAGCCACCGGCTCTCATGATGTACATAGTTTGATGATGTATATATTATAAACAGTATAACAAAGCCGGCATCCCCGATAATGCAGGCCTCATCATTTCACTTCTTTGAAGCTGAGTCTTTATCATCGTCTTACATGTTCACTTAAGAGGCTTGACGCCCAAATTACAGGGATCAAAGAGAGTTTGGATGCACAGCACAACTCAAACATAGATTTCCGACAAACACAACTCATAAGTATGTCACTTGGGGGCTTCCTGTTCAAACATAGGTGTATTCACCAAAGAGAACATAGCGTTACTACCCTCTTGACCAGGTTAAATTGTTCAAACATAGGTGTATTCACCAAATAGGACATAACCTTTCTGGGTCATCCTACCTGTATACCAGCTGCTTCTTCATCAGGTAATCCTGATTGACCCGCCGAACTCTTAACAATCAATCTTTTACGGTGTATTCGCCAAATATCCTGACCTTGTTAAGGTTAAAATGCTGGTTTGTCATGTGAGAGCATGGCTTACAGATAGTCAGGATAGATCCAGGCTCATAAGCCGCCTTCATTGAAACTTGGATAAATCGGCCTATGATGCATGATGCTACTCTGACCCCGCGTACTCTTGGTAAGTCTATCTTTAAATAAGACCTGAACTTATCTAGGTTCAAATGTCGATTGGGTAATGTGAGTGCCGGCTCGCGGAAAGCGCGTACCTTCCAGTGGCCATCAAGCTAGTTTCATTAAAGAAGAAATTTTGGCTTGGCGGCCTGCAAAAGCCTCAAATTTTTTGATTTCTTATTTTTTCTTTGTATATAATCTCCTTTTCTTGCCATTTGGTTTTTGCAAACCGGGCCAAGCTGCCCTATTTATGTCTCATATTTGAAGCATCTTCGGGTCTCTGTAACCTGCCAGGATGGCAGATTCTAAGTCGCCAGAGGATAATAATCTTATGTTTTAGAGTTACAGCTCTAAAAACTCTAGTTGTGTGGAGCTGATAAGCCGAAGTTTCAGCACACACCACAGGTACGATTTTTATTTAATAATTGTGTCAGCATTGTGGTTAGACCGGCCTTGGTTATGGACTATCCGTCCCCACTGGCTTCAATTGGGTATCATGACCCGCCGGCGGTGAACCGCCAGGGCATTTGTGATCTGTTTGAGTGCAGGGTAATAAACAGTCTGACACTATCATAAGAATAAACTGATGGTTTCTTAAACTAGCGGATCAGCAGTATTGCGCAAAACAAAAACGTGCACGATGGCATGACAGTTTAAAGTTTCACTATCCTATTACATGACTCCGTGAGCCAAATAAGATCAAGTATTTTTCCAAGGATCACATATATAAACCGCCCGGCGGTTCACTCTTCTTGGCCTTGCTGACTTGAGGCTTCTGGGTCATCCTTTTCCGGTTCTTCATCTTTTTTCGCCGTCTGGAAATTTGGTGATGACTAATCGATGCCACATAAAGCTTGAAATTCAGCTTCATCATCTATAAGTTCAGACGGCTCAACTTCAGGGGCAAAAGTATGCTTACGGAATGGAGGGATTAGATCCACCACTCTATAAGCCGGTGTAGGCATCTTCTGATTCTCCCTGTTATAAGTCGGATGGTACTTTGAAAGGTCCGAGTCATTTGCAATCAGAGTCGCCATTGGGCGTATTTCCTTCACACAAGCAGCGAAGTCTTTTTGATCAAACGGAGTGTCATCTTCTTTCAAGCTTGGGTATCCAGTGGCTACCTCAGACGGGTCTAGCTCTGGTCCCATGCTTTGGCCCGGCTCAAAGCTGTCATGGCACCGGCTCTTGCGGAAGACTGCTTCATCTCATCAATCCTGGCAGGCAGCACATACAGTTTTTTCAAGACATCTATCAAGAGACTAGGTGCTTGATTAGTTGGAGAAATTGTGGCCAGTGCACGCTGAGCTCTGATAACCCACAAGTATAGGGGATCACAACAGTTTTCGAGGGTAGAGTATTCAACCCAAATTTGTTGATTCGACACAAGGGGCACCAAAGAATATTCTCAAGTATTAGCAGTTGAGTTGTCAATTCAACCACACCTAGATAACTTAGTATCTGCAGCAAAGTATTTAGTAGCAAAGTAGTATGGAAGTAACGATAACGGTGATAAAAGTAACAGTAGCAGTTTTGTAGTAATTGTAACAGTGGCAACGGTAAAGTAACTAAGCAAAGAACAATATGTGAAAAGCTCGTAGGCATTGGATCGGTGATGGAGAATTATGTCGGATGCGATTCCTCATGCAATAGTTATAATATAGGGTGACACAGAACTAGCTCCAATTCATCAATGTAATGTAGGCATGTATTCTGAATATAGTCATATGTGCTTATGGAAAAGAACTTGCATGACATCTTTTGTCCTACCCTCCCGTGGCAGCGGGGTCCGATTGGAAACTAAGGGATATTAAGACCTCCTTTTAATAGAGTACCGAACCAAAGCATTAACACTTAGTGAATACATGAACTCCTCAAACTACGGTCATCACCGGGAGTGGTCCCGATTATTGTCACTTCGGGGTTACCGGTTCATAACACATAGTAGGTGACTATTGACTTGCAAGATAGGATTAAGAACTCACATATATTCATGAAGACATAATAGGTTCAGATCTGAAATGATGGCACTCGGGCCCTAGTGACAAGCATTAAGCATAGCAAAGTCAGAGCAACATCAATCTCAGAACATAGTGGATACTAGGGATCGAACCCTAACAAAACTAACTCGATTACATGGTAAATCTCATCCAACCCATCACCGCCAGCAAGCCTACGATGGAATTACTCATGCACGGTGGTGAGCATCATGAAATTGGTGATGGAGGAAGGTTGATGATGACGATGGCGATGGATGCCCCTCTTCGGAGCCCCGAACGGACTCCAGATTAGCCCTCCCGAGAGAGATTAGGGCTTGGCGGTGGCTCTGTATCATAAAACGCGATGAATCCTTCTCTCTGATTTTTTTTCTCCCAGAACATGAATATATAGAGTTGGAGTTGAGGTCGGTGGAGCACCAGGGGGCCCATGAGGCAGGGGGGTAGGCGAGCCCCCACCCTCGTGGGATGTGGTGTGGGCCCCTGGCCATGATACTTTCGCCAAGATTTTTTATTAATTCCAAAAATATTCTCCGTGAAGTTTCAGGTCATTCCGAGAACTTTTATTTTTGCACAAAAATAACACCATGGCAATTCTCACCGAAAACAGCGCCATCAAGGTTAGTTCCATTCAAATCATGCAAGTTAGAGTCCAAAACAAGGGCAAAAGTGTTTGGAAAAGTAGATACGATGAAGACGTATCAACTCCCCCAAGCTTAAACCTTTGCTTGTCCTCAAGCAATTCAGTTGATAAACTGAAAGTGATAAAGAAAAACTTTAACAAACTCTGTTTGCTCTTGTTGTTGTAAATATGTAAAGCCAACATTCAAGTTTTCAGCAAAGATTATGAACTAACCATATTCACAATAACATTTAGGTCTCATGTTTACTCACATCAATGGCATAATCAACTAGCGAGCACTAATAATAAATCTCGGATGACAACACTTTCTCAAAACAATCATAATATGATATAACAAGATGGTATCTCGCTAGCCCTTTCTAAGATCCCAAAAACATAAATGCAGAGCACCTCTGAAGATCAAGGACTGACTAAACATTGTAATTCATGGTAAAAGAGATCCAGTCATAGTCATACCCAATATAAATTAATAGTAATGGATGCAAATGATAGTGGTGCTCTCCAGCTGGTGATTTTTAATAAGAGGGTGATGAGTCAACATAAAAGTAAATAGATAGGCCCTTCGTAGAGGGAAGCAGGGATTTGTAGAGGTGCCAGAGCTCGATTTTAAGGCAGAGATAAATAATATTTTGAGCGGCATACTTTCATTATCAACATAACAACCGACAGATCTCGATATCTTCCATGCTACACACATTATAGGCGGTTCCCCAGCAGAATGGTAAAGTTTATCCTCCCCCACCACCAACAAGCATCAATCCACGGCTTGCTCGAAACAATGAGTGCCTCCAACTAGCAACAACCCTGGGGGAGTTTTGTTTGCAATTATTTCTCGTGAGTGAGGAGCGTAGTCCACTCCTCTTGAGAATAACCCGCTGTAGGACCTTGAAGTATGTCTAGAGGGGGGTGATTAGACTACTTGACCAATAAAAACCTAACCTTTTCCCAATTTTAGACTTTGGCAGATTTTAGCTATCTTTGAACAAGTCAAGCAATCTTCACACAATTCAAGCAAGCATGCAAAGAGTATATTGGCAGCGAAAAATAAAGCATGCAACTTGCAAGAATGTAAAGGGAAGGGTTTGGAGGATTCAAACGCAATTGGAGACATGGATGTTTTTGTCGTGGTTCCGATAGGTGGTGCTATCGTACATCCACGTTGATGGAGACTTCAACCCACATAGGGTAACGGTTGCGCGAGTCCACAGAGGGCTCCACCCATGAAGGGTCCACGAAGAAGCAACCTTGTCTATCCCACCATGGCCGCCGCCCACGAAGGACTTGCCTCACTAGCGGTAGATCTTCACGAAGTAGGCAATCTCCTTGCCCTTACAAACTCCTTGGTTCAACTCCACAATCTTGTCGGAGGCTCCCAAGTGACACCTAGCCAATCTAGGAGACACCACTCTCCAAGAAGTAACAAATGGTGTGTTGATGATGAACTCCTTGCTCTTGTGCTTCAAATGATACTCTCCCCAACACTCAACTCTCTCTCATAGGATTTGGATCTGGTGGAAAGAAGATTTGAGTGGAAAGCAACTTGGGGAAGGCTAGAGATCAAGATTCATGTGGTTGGAATGGAATATCTTGGCCTCAACACATGAGTAGGTGGTTCTCTCTCGAGGCTGGTAAGTTGGAAGTGTAGGTTTGTTACGATGGCTCTCTCCATGAATGAAGAGAAGGTGGATGGGTATATATAGCCTCCACACAAAATCTAACCGTTACACACAATTTACCAAACTCGGTGGGACCGAATCAACAAACTCGGTCAGACCGATTTAGTAAACCTAGTGACCGTTAGTGATTTCGGTGGGACCGACATGCAACTCGGTAGGACCGATATGGTTAGGGTTAGGGCATAACGTAATCTCGGTGAGACCGATTTTGGTAATTAGCTAACCAGAGAGTTGGTCAGGTAAACTCGGTGGGACCGATTCGCTCTTTCGGAGAGACCAAAAAGTTACGAAAGGGAAACAGAAAGTTTACATTGCAATCTCGGGGCGACTGATCGCTCACTTCGGTTAGACCGAAACGTTACGAAGGGAAACAGAGAGATTACAATCCCATCTCGGTGAGACCGAGATCCCTATCGGTGAAACCGATTTGCCTAGGGTTTGTGGCAGTGGCTATGACATTTGAACTTCGGTGGCGCGGATAGAAAGAATCGGTAGGGCCGAGTTTGACTTTGGGTTTAGGTCATATGTGGATGTGAGAAAGTAGTGGAGGGTTTTGGAGCATATCACTAAGCACATGAAGCAAGAGGCTCATTAAGCAACACCTCATCCCTTCTTGATAGTATTGGCTTTTCCTATAGACTCAATGTGATCTTGGATCACTAAAATGTAAAATGTAGAGTCTTGAGCTTTTGAGCTTGAGCCAATCTTTTGTCCTTGATATTTTGAGGGCTCCACTTTCATCATCCATGCCATGCCATTCATTGAGCTTTCCTGAAATATTTGTCTTGGAATAGTATTAGCTCAATGAGCTATATGTTGTTATGAATCACCAAAACCACCTAGGGATAGTTGCACTTTCAAACTCCCCCTTTTTGGTAATTGATGACAACATATAGATCAAAGCTTCGACAAATGATAATAAAATTGAAAAAACATCGTCGCTTTGAGAAGTATGTGATAAGCAAGAGCTCCCCCTAAATTTGTGCATATCTTAAGATTTGCTTTGGACTGCAAATGCACAAGAAATTAGGCTCATGGGTTACTCTTCCATGTCACATACATCTTGGTGGAGCGCTCAAAATAATAACGATTGAATACATGCACTCATCACCAAGCACGTTGAATGATCATATAAGGATAAATAAGATAATATCATAAAAAGCATAAGTGTAGCTTATGATCAAACACATGATCATCAATGTCTCACAGGTAATGCATAGTATCTCAAGCAATCAAACGCAAATAAAGTTAAACCAAAAAGACAAGAGAGAACAAAAGCAAATCTCTCTCTCTCGAAGCCTATGATCTATACATTTTATCCCCTTTGGCAACAAGTTACCAAAAAGTTCCTAGAAAATGCATAGCACTATGTCGTCTCTCAGGCTTGGTCTTCTGGTAGTGGTGTAGACAGGACTCCAAGGATGAACGCATCAGTAGACGTGGTAGGAGCTGAAGAAGTTGGAGGTGGAGCTGGTTGAGCTGGAGCTGTAGCTGGAGCTGAAGAAGTGGCTCTGGTGTCTGGAGTTGGCACTGCAGCTGACCTCTGAGCTCTAGGCACTCTGGCAAATGCATCAGTTGTTGTCTTGCCCTTCCTCTCCTGCATATCATCTTGTAACTTCTCCACAGCTGACTGAATCTTAGTCACTTTGACATCAAGATCATAGAATTTTTGTTCCATGATTCTCTGTGCTCTCCGGTTTTGAGTTAGGGTGGCCAATCCCTTCTCAATCCGTAGAGTTGATGCTATCAAGTAACCAAGCTACTCCTCGCTTGTTCTTGAAAGTACTCCGATGCCTCTGCTAGAGTGGGCATCTTTGCAGCTTTCTCTTGCCTTGCCTTCTCCTTTCTCTCCTGAGCTTGCACTGATGATGGTTCATTCTCAGTCATGACAACTCGATTTCCTCAAATTCAGGATAGAGAACCATGTGTTCCTTATCCAATATATACTTTCCTGTGCCCATCTTTGAGTTTATCAACTCCTGAATCTGTGGGGCATAACCACAGCTCCTCTTCCGTCTGGCCGTTGTCCTCTTAATTGTCTCAACTATGAGGCTCATGACCTTGAATTTCTGAGGCACATCAAAAACATGAAGCAAATTGATTGCATGCCCTCTAATCATGTTATGGTCACCAGATTTTGGCAATAGAGTATGCCTTAAGATCCAGTTGATCGTAGGCAGCCCTGACAAAGGTAAAATGGACTGATCCAAACTTGAAGGTCTCAAGTGCATCATCTGGGATCTCCTTCTACATCTGCGACATAGAGTTATGATCCATTTTCTTCTTACCATAAATGTCCAGGTCATCCTCACTTTCCTTTGGGGCATTGATCAAACTTGCCCATTCCTCTATGGTAGACTGATATCCGGTTCCTTCTGACATCCACACTATCCTGCCATCTGGATAGAAATGTGTGGAGTAGAATTGCATGATGAGTTCATCGCTCCAGCTTGGTGAGCTTACGCCCAACAAAATCAGCAACTCCACACGACCAAGCTGTCATATACTCTGTGGTAGTGTTCTGCGTCCTCCTTCATGTAGGTCCAGTCGACCCATCTCAGATCGCAAACTATGGGCTTCTTATCCAGCAAGATAGTCTCATAAAAGTCCTGCTGCTCCTTGGTGTGGAACCTGTAGTCCACAACAGTCCTTCTCCTCGTGGCATATGGATATGTCTCTCTCCATAGCCTCAACCCATGATCTCTCCTGATCTTCATGTTTTCAGCCACAGGATGAGCATCATTGTGGTGCAGGATCTTGGGTTTGAGCTTCCTTAGGACCTGCCCTTCTTCATCTTCCTCAAAGCATCTACCTCGTGCATTGGGGCCTTGTTCTTTTCAAATTTCTTTGGTATGCTCCTGGTATTCCTCTTGGGTGCATTCTTGGACTTGGGGGCAGCTTTGGGCTTGGAAGTTGCAGCCCCTGATTTGATAGCATCACCCATCAGCTTTTGTGCCTTGGGTGAAGGCTCTGCAACCTCTTCTTCTTCTTCCTCTTCCATCATGGAAGGCTTCCCTATCACTCTTGCCATGGTCTTCTTGACCCTTTCTTTCCTTTTCTTTCCCTCTACAGCAACAGGCTCTTTGGGTTGAGATTCCAATGGAGCTTGAGTAGACACTCTGGCTTTTGACATAGGTTGTCTACCTGCTGGCCTTTTGATTTTCAAACCAGGCTTCACTGCAGATGAGCTGAACTCCCTCTTGAGCACTTTCTTCTTGGAGCTTGCCTCGTCCTCAACTGCCACATAATCCTCATCCTTAGAATCTGAGGTCTTCTTCTTTCTTGTCCTTGTGGCAGCCTTGGGCAAATTGCTGGGAGTGCTTCTGCTCCCCTCATCTGAGCTGCTTGAGGGACTAGTGCCCTCGCTCAATTGGATCAGCTCTTCAGATTTGTTCTGGCTATCACTTTGGTCTGACATGTTGTTCAACTGACTGCTGACCCTGTGAATAGTCATAGATGAGGTAGAGTGGATGAGCATCACAAAATGCAGAGATTTTTTGCAAAAGAATGATTCAAAAAACTTAGTTTTAATTTCCCACTGAAAACATTTCGGATCTACCGATTTTCAAACTCGGTGATACCGAAGCAGTTTTGGAACCTAAACTAGTGAACTCGGTCAGACCGAGTAACAGTTCGGTGGCACCGAGACTGCTAGGGTTTCACAAAGTTCGAAATCGGTCACACCGATTAGCAATTCTCGGTCGACCGAGACTTACTAGTGCAATGGCATTAGCCAAATCGGTGGGACCGAGTTTTTCAACTCGGTGGGTCCGAGATGGTTTCGGCGGAAACCTAACCCTAAATTTTCGAATCGCAACTATTCTAAGGATTGATTTGACTAGATTGGAGTGTTTCAATCGTGGCAAGATGCATAATGAACACAATGTGCTGAGAATCGGACGAGGAAAGCACTGTGATCGAGTTCATACCCTAGTTCGGCGGGAAGTCGCTACGGTGGCAACGGCGGAGGAGAATTCCGTTGATGGCGGCGGAGACCAAATGACAGGAGGCAGTGGCATTTAAGTCGACGATCCGTAGACCAAGTTGGCAGAGCGAGCTATGCGCGGGCGAGAAGATTCGGAGAAAGTTGTCCAAATTTTGCCCGTGTGTATATATAGCCCGACCCTGTCGGTGTGACCGAGTGGTACAACTCGGTGGCACCGAGATGCAAAACTGTGAACAGTTATATCAACTCGGTGTGACCGAAAAGTACAAATCGGTTGCACCGAGATGAAAACCTAGATCGACTTAGTAATCTCGGTATGACCGAAATGGAGGGATCGGTCAGACCGAAAATCACAAAGAAGTTTTGGAAGTTTAAGTCTATGACGAATCGGGGACTCCGAGTGCTCCTCACACAGAGTGGTTCGAATCTGACTTGATCAAATTTCGTGATGTAGCATAAACAGATTTTGAGACGAGAAAAGCATAGATAGCTAGAGAAGGTTCTTAGGCATTCTTGTCCATCCACTTGGCCAAAGAAAAAGAAGCCAATCAATCAAAACAACAAGTGGATGTCCTTGAATGAGTAAATATGCAACCAACATGCTCACACAATAAGATGACAAATGAAATATGTGACAAAGCATGCACAACCAATTCTAGCATCTATCAAACAATTGGCGATGACTAGGTCATCTATATATGAGTATATTGATCGAGGAGTCAAATGAGAACATTTGATCATAGGTCATACTCATCGCTTAAGCTCAAGTGGGATTACCACTTTTACATAAAGCATTTATGTGTTCACATCATTAGAGTTGCTTTGACTCAATTCTTAGAGTTAAGCTCCCCTAGATGTGAGATCCCCCCTTAGAGGGATGAACTAACCTTGGGTTTTGTCAATGATGACTTCATGTAGGTGTTGAAGATGTGGATGCTCAATGTTGATGTAGATCGTTTGGAGCAATCCTTTGGAGTGAGTTGCACTTTAAATACCTACATGGGTTAGTCCCACAAGGAACAAACAAGAATATCCATAGACATAGAGTGATGCACACACAAAATGATGTCCATGAAAACATTAGGTTACCTTGTCCCTTGCCTTACCAACATGAGGGTTTGTGACTCCTTAAACTAGTGCAAGATATGGAAGTTGATTGCACTTGTCCTTGCCATAATGATATGAGTGAAGAATGTTGGTAGAGTCACCCTCAAGAACTCTCTAGTTCTTCTTCTTCTGGATCCACATCATCTTGATGGGAATCCTTGGTGTAGTAGTTGTGCTTGATGAAGTAGAACTTGACGTAGTCTTGGGAACCCACTTGACCAAGGCCTTAGGTGCTTCTTCAAATGCATCAATCTCCTCTTGAAGCTTGTCCTTGCCTTTGTTCTTGTGGTCTTGTGGTGGAAGATCATCTTGTGCTTGTGTTCCCTTGAAGGAAGTAGGATCATACTTCTCTTGTTGAGGAACAAACTTTGTCTTAGGGTATTGATCTTCTTCCCACTCAACTCCATTGGCATTGAACTTTCGTTCAAAACCAACACCTTGATTCTTCCGATGCCTTCCTTGCTTGCGTACAATTTCCTCAAATTGCTTACTCCCGGCAAAACTCTTGTATACTCCTTTCTCTATAATTCCCTTCAATAATTTGTTTTCTTGCTCAAGAGTAACTTGGCTAAGAGGATCATTAGTGGAATCAAGAGAACTACTAGAAGCAACAATATTGGATTTAGCATTACTATTGTTACTACTAGAAGAAGAATCTTTCTTGTTCTTGTTACTAGACTTGACTTGAGGCATGTAAGTAGATAAGAGTAAACGCTTGGCAATGTAAGAAGAACTTTTCTTACGGAGATCATCATTGATTGCCTTTAAGAACTCATGCTCTTGCTCAAGATTGAGCTTTTCAAAGCATAACTTCTCATGAGCCCTTAAAAGTTCTCGATGATCTTCAAAGATAGTTTCATGAGCTAACTTAAGAGTGTTTAGTTCTTTAGTTAGACGCTCAATTTTCTCCTTATCATTTTCATTCGTTTCAACTTCATTAGTATGATTAATTCACGTTTCATCATAGTATTCATCTCTAGAGTTGTCAAAAAGTAAATCATCATCACCTAGCAAGTCATCTTCATCAACATCAAAATCAACATACTCGGGTGTGTTCCCTTAGGACCTTTGGCCATGAAGCATCTACCAATTCCTTCATTTGGTGATTCAAATATGTCGTAGGAGTTGGTTGACACAAGTGCTAAACCGGCAACATCTTCATCTTGAGTGTATTCGGAGTCGGAGTGATAGCTTCTCTCGGAGTGATGGTCGGAGTCGTAGCCGGATACCCATTCACCAACATGAGCTTGATGTCTTCGTTTTGCGTAGCTCTTTGATGACTTGTCCTTCCTTTCCGAATCCTTGCTTATCCGTGAGGGTCTTCGTTCATAACGATCATCTCTACTCCTTCTCTCTCTTGGTGTTGATTCCTCTATTCTACTTCTTCTCTTGGGAGAATCTTCTCTTCTTTTGTAGGGTGCCATACACTCATTGGAATAGTGTCCGGGTCTCCCACAATTCTAGCAATTGCGCTCTTGACTAGAAGATCTTTTGTCATTGTAGGACCTTGACTTAGAGCTTCTTTCTTTGCTTCTACTCTTGTAGAATTTGTTGAAGTTTTTCACCATTAAGCTCAATTCTTCATTGAAGGTTTGTTTCTCACTTGATGATGTGGGGGCTTCACATGAGGCTTTGTAAGCACCACTCGACTTGTTGTGAAGTTCCTTCTTATCCTTGAGCGACATCTCATGAGCAACAATTCTTCCAATGACTTCCGTAGGCTTGAGATCTTTGTAATTGGGCATCATTTGGATCAATGTGCACACGGTATCATATTTTCCATCCAATGCTCTTAGAATCTTCTTGATGATGAATCCGGTCATCTCTTCACTTCCTAAGCCGGCAATCTCATTTGTGATAAGAGCAAGCCTAAAGTACATTTCAGCGACACCTTCACCATCCTTCATTTTGAACTTGTCAAGCTGACTTTGGAGCACATCCAACTTGGATTCCTTGAAGGAGTCGGTACCTTCGTGCATATCAATCAAAGTATCCCAAATTTCCTTTGCATTCTCAAGACGGCTAATTTTGTTGAATTCTTCGTGGCACAATCCATTGAAGAGGATATCACAAGCTTGACCGTTGTATTGCAACATCTTCAACTCTTCCGCACTAGCTTCACGGTTCGGTTCTCATCCATCAAAGAATTCACCTTGCAAACCAATACACACAATAGCCCAAACGGCGGGGTTATATCCGAGAATATGCATTTTCATCTTATGCTTCCAACTAGCAAAATTAGTGCCATCAAAGTAAGGACCTCTACGGTGATAATTTCCCTCGCTAGACGCCATACTCTCCTAGGTTGTGAAACCAAGGCTATGACCACCAAAGGCTATGGAAATCAAAGCAAATGGAGACCAAAGCTATGATACCACTTGTAGGACCTTGAAGTATGTCTAGAGGGGGTGATTAGACTACTTGACCAATAAAAACCTAACCTTTTCCCAATTTTAGACTTTGGCAGATTTTAGCTATGTTTGAACAAGTCAAGCAATCTTCACACAATTCAAGCAAGCATGCAAAGAGTATATTGGCAGAGGAAAATAAAGCATGCAACTTGCAAGAATGTAAAGGGAAGGGTTTGGAGGATTCAAACGCAATTGGAGACACGGATGTTTTTGTCGTGGTTCCGATAGGTGGTGCTATCGTACATCCACGTTGATGGAGACTTCAACCCATGAAGGGTAACGGTTGCGCGAGTCCACGGAGGGATCCACCCACGAAGGGTCCACGAAGAAGCAACCTTGTCTATCCCACCATGGTCGTCGCCCACAAAGGACTTGCCTCACTAGCAGTAGATCTTCACGAAGTAGGCGATCTCCTTGCCCTTACAAACTCCTTGGTTCAACTCCACAATCTTGTCGGAGGCTCCCAAGTGACACCTAGCCAATCTAGGAGACACCACTCTCCAAGAAGTAACAAATGGTGTGTTGATGATGAACTCCTTGCTCTTGTGCTTCAAATGATAGTCTCCCCAACACTCAACTCTCTCTCATAGGATTTGGATCTGGTGGAAAGAAGATTTGAGTGGAAAGCAACTTGGGGAAGGCTAGAGATCAAGATTCATGTGGTTGGAATGGAATATCTTGGCCTCAACACATGAGTAGGTGGTTCTCTCTCGGAACTGGTAAGTTGGAAGTGTAGGTTTGTTCTGATGGCTCTCTCCATGAATGAAGAGGAGGTGGAGGGGTATATATAGCCTCCACACAAAATCTAACCGTTACACACAATTTACCAAACTCGGTGGGACCGAATCAACAAACTCGGTCGGACCGATTTAGTAAACCTAGTGACCGTTAGGGTTTTCGTTGGGACTGACATGCATCTCGGTAGGACCGATATGGTTAAGGTTAGGGGCACAACGTAATCTCGGTGAGACCGATTACACAAACTCTGTGAGACCGATTTTGGTAATTAGCTAACCAGAGAGTTGGTCAGGTAAACTCGGTGGGACCGATTCGCTCTTTCGGTGAGACCGAAAAGTTACGAAAGGGAAACAGAAAGTTTACACTGCAATCTCGGTGGGACCGATCGCTCACTTCGGTTAGACCGAAACATTATGAAGGGAAACAGAGATTATAATCCCATCTCGGTGAGACCGAGATCCCTATCGGTCAAACCGATTTGCTTAGGGTTTGTGGCAATGGCTATGACATTTGAACTCGGTGGCGCCGGATAGAAAGAATCGGTAGGGCCGAGTTTGACTTTGGGTTTAGGTCATATGTGGATGTGAGAAAGTAGTGGAGGGTTTTGGAGCATATCACTAAGCACATGAAGCAAGAGGCTCATTAAGCAACACCTCATCCCTTCTTGATAGTATTGGCTTTTCCTATAGACTCAATGTGATCTTGGATCACTAAAATGTAAAATGTAGAGTCTTGAGCTTTTGAGCTTGAGCCAATCTTTTGTCCTTGATATTTTGAGGGATCCACTTTCATCATCCATGCCATGCCATTCATTGAGCTTTCCTGAAATATTTGTCTTGGAATAGTATTAGCTCAATGAGCTATATGTTGTTATGAATTACCAAAACCACCTAGGGATAGTTGCACTTTCACCCGCCTAGCATGGAAGATACAGACAGCCCTAGTTGATACATGAGCTATTCGAGCATACAAAACGGAATTTCATTTGAAGGTTTAGAGTTTGGCACATACAAATTTACTTGGAACGGCAGGTAGATACCGCATATAGGAAGGCATAGTGGACCCATATGGAATAACTTTGGGGTTTATGGAAGTGGATGCACAAGCAGTATTCCCGCTTAGTACAAGTGAAGGCTAGAAAAAGACTGTGAAGCGACCAACTAGAGAGTGACAACAGTCATAAACATGCATTAAAATTAATTAACATTGAGTGCAAGCATGAGTAGGATATAATCCACCATGAACATAAATATCGTGAAGGCTATGTTGATTTTTTTTAACTACATGTGTGAACATGTGCCAAGTCAAGTCACTCGAATCATTCAAAGGAGGATACCACCCTATCATACCACATCACAACCATTTTAATAGCATGTTGGCACGCAAGGTAAACCATTATAAACTCCTAGCTAATTAAGCATGGCATAAGCAACTATAATCTCTAATTGTCATTGCAAACATGTTTCATTCATAATAGGCTGAATCAGGAATGATGAACTAATCATATTTACAAAAACGAGAGAGGTCGAGTTCATACCAGCTTTTCAAATCTCAATCAGTCCATCATATATCGTCATTATTGCCTTTCACTTGCACGACCGAATGGTGTGGATAATAATAATAGTGCACGTGCATTGGACTAAGCTGGAATCTGCAAGCATCTGATACCAAGGAGAAGACAAGGTAATATGGCTCTTTGTTAAATCAACAATAATGCATATGAGAGCCACTTCGACATTTTCATTATGGTCTTCTCCTCTCGACCCCCAAAGAACAAGAAAAGAGATAAAACTATTTACACGGGAAAGCTCCCAACAAGCAAAAGAAGAACAAGAAATCTTTTTGGGTTTTCTTTTAGTTATTACTACTACAAGCATGGAAAGTAAACTAGCTAAAAGGTACAACTAATTTTTTTTTGTTTTTCTTAAGGTTTATCAAACACACAAGAAGAAAGCATAAAAAGGAAATAAACTAGCATGGATATTACAGTGAAAAAGTATGAGCACCGACAACTAGAATGAGTGTGTGAACATGAATGTAATGTCGGTGAGAAGTATGTACTCCCCCAAGCTTAGGCTTTTGGCTTAAGTTGGTCTAGGGCCACGGCTGGCCTGGTGGATATCCAAAGTTGTAGCTGGGGTCGTACTGAGATGGAACCTCGGGGTGCCACTGATTGGTGATCTCCTCTGGATCCCACTGATAAACAGACTGACGGGGAGAATCAGGTTGTGGCTCCGGCTCCGGCTCTGGCTCTGGAGCTGATGAGAGGTTTTGGTAGGCATGAAATGCCTCTGGCAGAATAAGATACTTGCCTGAAAATAAGTTAAACAAAGAAGGAGCAGGAAAAGTAATAGTCTCAGGCTGATTTTTCTTATTCTTAACAGTAAAATCATGTGCTACCATAGTTAAGCATCTTTTTCTTATTCTTAACAATAAAATCATGTGCTACCATAGTCTTATAGTCTAGGAAAACAGGAGGCAGCAACTTTTCTTCTTTCTCATAATGCCTAATAGGTATGTTAAAGTGTGCAGCGAGGCGTGAGGTGAAGATACCTCCCAAGATGGGACCCTTTGTACGGTTCAAATTTAACCGCTTGGCAATAATAGCGCCTAGACTAAAAGTGTTATCACAAAACAGGGCATGGCACAAAATAACAATATCAGGGGCACTAAGGTTTCCACAGTTTCCTTGACCAATTAAACATCTACTAGCAAATATTGCAAAGTAACGCAGAACAGGAAAGTGTATGCTAGTAATTCTTGCATCAGAAACTTTCCTCGTTTCCCCTACAACAATCATATCAATAAACCCTTCCACATCATTACGATGTGGTTCCTCTATGCTGCCCGTAAAGGGTATCTTACAGACCCAGCAGAAATCAAAAAGGGACATCTCCTTATACTCATCATATCAAACAAAATCCATCAAGGGTGGTGATCTCCTAGCATGGAAATGAAAATTTTGCACAAAAATATTAGTGAGTAGGAGATAATATTCGCGCTGGTCGCGGAGGAAGTCGGTGAGGCCCG
The DNA here is from genome assembly GCA_021605145.1 of Aegilops bicornis. Classification (NCBI taxonomy): domain Eukaryota; kingdom Viridiplantae; phylum Streptophyta; class Magnoliopsida; order Poales; family Poaceae; genus Aegilops; species Aegilops bicornis. The sequence goes on along the minus strand of CM038670.1, from coordinate 519,822,794 downwards.
CATTCTCAGCCAAATAATAAAAATCATCATGAGTCCCGGCTACTGTCAAGAACTCATTACAAGGCCATTCACACGGCCGAACCTCTCACAAAAGTAGCTCTTCACTTTGCTTATCCTTCGAGCTTCGGCTAGAAGAGCCCCTCAAAAATCTCTCCATCATTTTCTGAAAATTTCTGAAGTTTTAGTGACTCAAAATAAAAGTGAACCAAACTCAACAAAATTGATAGCAACTACTCCCACAAGTGCCTAGAGACTATATCATGCATTAGAACTACTTGGGACCATATAAATTTGACATGCAAGCTCAAGAACAGGGTCACCTAGGAAGCAAAAATCTGCAATGAATAAAGCACTAGAACAAAAACTAATTGGACCATTGGAGGAGTCACATACCAAATAACAATCCCCCAAAGCAGTTTTGTGAGTGGAGCTTTGAGCTAGGAGATCGAAAATGGCAGCAAGATGAGCTAGAACTCGTGCTTGAGCTGGTTGGTGATTTTTTTGGGAGGAAGAAGGAGTGTGTGGCTGGAATAAGTGGAGGGACCACCAGGGCCCACGAGGCGGGGGCGCGCCTGTGGGGTGGGCGTCACGGACCCTCGTGGCCAGGTGCTTGCTCCCCCTGATGTGTTCTCAGTGCCAAATATTCTCAAATATTCTAGAAAAAAAATCATATTTCATTTTCAGGGCATTTGGAGAACTTTTATTTTTCGGGGTACTTTTATTGCACGGAAAATTTAGAAAACTGACAGAATAATACTATTTTTGCTTTATTTAATCTAAATAATGTAAAGTAAAAAGGAGGGCATGTAAGGTTGTGCTTTCTAACTTCATCCATCTCATGCTCATCAAAAGGCCACTAACAAGGTTGATCAAGTCTTGTTAACAAACTCATTCCGAATAATATGGAACCAGAGAAATTTCGAATAACACTAGGTTACCTCAACGGGTATATGCACATCTCCAACAATAAGAATATCATATTTCTTCTTGACAGTAGGTAGAGGAAATTCAAAACCTCCAATAGTAATCATTGAAAAATTTCCAATATAATTGATACTGTGGACTTGAGGTTGTTTCCTCGGAAAGTGTACCATATGCTCATTACCATTAACATGAAAAGTGACATTGCCTTTGTTGCAATCAATAACATCCCTTGCAATATTCAAAAAGGGTCTACCAAGGATAATTGACATACTATCGTCCTCGGGAATATCAAGAATAACAAAGTCCGTTAAAATAGTAACGTTTGCAACCACAACAGGCACATCCTCACAAATACCGATGTATAGCAAAGGATTTATCGGCCATTTGCAAAGATATTTCAGTAGGTGTCAACTTATTCAAATCAAGTCTACGATATAAAGAGAGAGGCATAACACTAACACCGGCTCCAAGATCACATAAGGCAGTTTTAACATAGTTTCTTTTAATGGAGCATGGTATAGTTGGTACTCCTGGATCTCCAAGTTTCTTTGGTATTCCACCTTTAAAAGTATAATTAGCAAGCATGGTGGAAATTTCAGCTTCTGGTATCTTCCTTTTATTTGTAACAATATCTTTCATATACTTAGCATAAGGATTCATTTTAAGCATATCACCAAACGACACGCAAAAAAGATAGGTCTAATCATTTCAAAGAAAGCGCTCAAAATCCTCATCATCCTTTTTCTTGGATGGTTTATGAGGAAAAGGCATGGGTTTACGAACCCATGGTTCTCTTTCTTTACCGTGCTTCCTAGCAACGAAGTCTCTCTTATCATAATGTTGATTCTTTGATTGTGGGTTATCAAGATCAACAGCAGGTTTAATCTCTACATCATTGTTATTGCTAGGTTGAGCATTAACATTATCACTAGGTTCATCACCGGATTGTGTTTCAGCATCAGAAATAGAAATATCGTTGGGATTCTCAGGTGTGTCTACAACAGGTTCACTAGAAGCATGCAAAGTCCTATCATTTTTCTTTTTCTTCCTCTTAGAAGACTAGGTGCATCAACAGTTGTTCTCTGAGAATCTTGCTCAATTCTCTTAGGGTGGCCCTCAGGATACAAAGGTTCCTGAGTCATTTTTACCCCATCTAGTCATAACTCTAACAGCATTATCATTTTTCTTATTATTTAATTCATTGAGCAAATCGTTTTTAGCTTTAAGCACTTGTTCTACTTGAGTGGTAACCATAGAAGCATGTTTACTAATGAGTTTAAGTTCACCTTTAACTCTAGACATATAATCACTCAAGTGTTCAATCATATAAGCATTTCGTTTCAAATGTCTACCAACATAAGCATTGAAGTTTCCTTGTTTAACAATAAAATTATCAAACTCATGAGGTTGGAAAAAGCGGTAGGCGTAAGCGAGGCGGTTGGCCTTCGCCTAGTGCCTAGGCGGTGCTTAAGCGCACTAGGCGCAGCCTAGGCGGTAATATAGTTTTACTATCAGGATGTATTTGCGAGTATTATATGTGTGTAGATATTAATTTAGGGCAAATAAATAAGTTAATTTCCAGCCACTCCCATTGTAATATGGTCTGTTTGGTATACTAGTGCAATATGGCATGATTCTTCACTTGGGTAGACAATTCCTTGCTTGCCCTGCCTAGACTTCCATTTATGCCCTAGGCGAGGCGTTTGGCCATCGCCTAGCGCCTAGGCGTGCCTAAGCGCCTCCTAGGCACTGGCTTTTCCAACAGAGAACTCATCTAAGCATTGGCTAGCAGACTTATAACGAGGAATATCACCTTCATCTAATCTACAGAGAGAATTTACCTTTACTACCTGTGTCGGGTCATCAAGACCATGTATTTCTTCAACAGGCGGCAAATTAAGACCATGTATTTCTTCAATAGGAGGTAAATTCTTAACATCTTCAGTTTTAATACCTTTTTCTTTCATAGATTTCTTTGCCTCTTGCATATCTTCAGGACTGAGAAATAGAATACCCCTTTTCTTCGGAGTTGGCTTAGGAGTTGGTTCAGGAAGTGTCCAATTATTTTCATTAGTCATCATATTATTCAATAGCAGTTCAGCTTGATCAACAGTTCTTTCCCTGAAAACACAACCAGCACAACTATCCATGTGGTCTCTAGAAGCATCAGTTAGTCCATTGTAAAAGATATCTAGTATTTCATTTTTCTTGAGAGGATGATCAGGCAAAGCATTAAGTAATTGGAGAAGCGTCCCCCGAGCTTGTGGGAGACTCTCTTATTCAATTTGCAAAAAGTTATATATTACCCTTAAAGCAGCTTGTTTCTTATGAGCGGGGTAATATTTAGCAGAGAAGTAATAAATCATATCCTAGGGACTACGCATACAACGAGGATCAAGAGAATTGAACCATGTTTTAGCATCTCCCTTTAATGAGAACGGAAATAACTTAAGGATATAATAGTAGCGAGTTTTCTCATCATTAGTGAACAGGGTAGCTATATCATTTAATTTAGTAAGATGTGCCACAACAGTTTCAGATTCATAGCCATAAAAAGGATCATATTCAACCAAAGTAATTATCTCAGGATCAACAGAGAAATCATAATCCTTATCAGTTACAAAGATAGGTGAAATAGCAAAAGCAGGGTCTTATTTCATTCTAGCATTCAAAGACTTTTCCTTCAGCTTAGCTAATAATTTCTTAAGATCATTCCTATCATTGCAAGAAAGAAAGTCTCTAGCAGTTTCTTCATCCATAACATAACCCTCAGGCACAACAGGCAATTCATATCTAGGGGGAGAATCTTCATCATCACTCTCATCAATATTATCAGTTTCAATAATTTCATTCTCTCTAGCCCTAGCAAGTTGTTCATCAAGAAATTCACCTAGTGGCGCAGTAGTATCAAGCATAGAAGTAGTTTCATCATAAGTATCATGCATAGCAGAAGTGGCATCATCAATAACATACGACATATTAGAATTAATAGCAGAAGCAGGTTTAGGTGTCGCAAGCTTACTCAAAACAGAAGGTGAATCAAGTGTAGAGCTAGATGGCAGTTCCTTACCTCCCCTCGTAGTTGAGGGAAAAATCTTAGTTCTTTCGTCTTTCAAGTTCCTCATAGTGACCAGCAGATATAAATCCCAAGTGACTCAAAGAATAGAGCTATGCTCAAGAACGGGCGCCGTAAAATAGTCTTGATAACCCACAAGTATAGGGGATCGCATAGCAGTTTTCAAGGGTAGAGTATTCAACCCAAATTTATTGATTCGACACAAGGGGAGCCAAAGAATATTCTCAAGTATTTGCAGTTGAGTTGTCAATTCAACCACACCTGGATAACTTAGTATCTGCAACAAAGTATTTAGTAGCAAAGTAGTATGGAAGTAACGGTAACGGTGATAAAAGTAACAGTAGCAGTTTTCTAGTAATTGTAATAGTGGCAATGGTAAAGTAACTAAGCAAAGAACAATATGTGAAAAGCTCGTAGGCATTGGATCGATGATGGAGAATTATGTCGGATGCGATTCCTCATGCAATAGTTATAACATAGGGTGTCGGAGCAATGGGCCATGGGTAGCCTAACCCGAGCCCCAGAACCTTTCAAGGCATCGGGGCCGGCTGCGCCCCTCAAGATGTCAAGATGAAGCGCCGCCTTCTGGTAGTCGGCTGGCCGAACGGCTGACTGCCGGAAGACGGCCATGCTTAGGAAGACGGCTCCAAGATGGGCCAACTCCTGGCAGGCGGCCTCCAGAGAGGCGAACTCCGAGCAGTCGGCCCATGGCGCCCTCAAAGTCTGCACCCCCATTAAGAAGACAAGACAGGGTGAGGCCACAGTATAGCCCATCACCCCTGTATCCAGGGGCGGGCATGGCCACAGTGCTCCGTGCAGGCGCAGATCTCCGCCCGACGCGACACTGTTGCAGCTCCACCCATGATGTCACTCCTGTCAGGCGAAGCCCTGCTCCCACGACCGTCTGTTGGTACGGCCCGATGATGGCGGGCCCTACCGATCAGCGAGAGCCCGGAAGACGGCGAGAGCCTCACCATTCGGACCCGAGGGGGGCCGGCCCTCAGCAGTCGGCCCACCCCTTTCTCGGGGCCCACGCTCCATTAACCAGATAAGACGCAAATGGCTACAGTGATCTCCCGCCAGGCGGCGGGACTGTAGCCACGCTCCCCTGACCAAGCAAGCGTCATTAGCGTTACGGCCACTGAATCAGTGGCAAGACCCATGGCGGTGGAGGCGGCCTGTCGGCTCCGTACCAGACCAGGCAGCGGGCCCCACCAGCCGGCGGAGAAGCCGGCGACCAGAGAGACTGACGGTCGGGACCTACACGTGGCCGGATTACCATTGTACCCCTGGGGGGTAGGCCTATATAAACGCCCCAGAGCACCCATGCAAAGGGTTGGAACCTGTTAGAATTAGACCAGCACCTAGGGGAAGAGGAGAGCAAGCCTTGCCTTCTTCTACCTCTAGCAAACAGCTCAACGAGCACCATTGTACTCACTAGTGCCTTAGTGATCATGCGGAGACCCCGCAGAGCAGGACTAGGGGTGTTATCTCCTAGGAGAGCCCCGAACCTGGGTAAAGTGCGCCGATGTTCGTGTCTACGCCTCATCCCGCTTCCAGGCGACGTTCTACTCGCTCCCACCATGATAAGCCATCCATTGGCATATGTCGCACCCAACCCCCGACATTTGGCACCCACCATGGGGCGAGGTGCACCGTCCCGCGGAGTCCTGTTCTGGACGGGAACTTTGTTCCTTCATGGCGAGCGCAGCCAGCTCGGCACGCCAGAAGGAGTTTGTGCCGACGCGCTGCACGGCACGGAGGTCGCCTGTGCGGCGAGTTGCCTCGCCGATCTTGTTGGCGAGGTTCGCCTCGATCAGCTCCACGTCTCGAGCGAGCCAGCTGTAGATTTGGAGTCGGTTGGCTCCACCGACCCAATGCTTGTCGACTCCGACACGGCGTCGCTTGACGCGTTCCCCACCAACGTGGTGGTCTACAACGAGCCGCTTCCTCGCGCGGACAGCGGCGGCAGCACCGTCATGGAAGTGCTCGTCATCAGCCACGGCGAGCACTCTGGCGAAGGTGGCCAGGATTCGTTGCAAGCGGTGATGCAAGACCTGACTGCGCCCATCCCAGAAGACGCCGACGCCGAGACGTTGGAGGCACGCCGCATCCAGCTTGTCGAGAGCGCCAATCGCCTGGCCAGCATGAGACGCCTTTCGGAGGCCTACCAGCGTGAGATGGACCGTGCCGTCGGTGGCATGCCGGCTCCTGGTGGGCCTAGCCGCATTGGCCAGATCCGGTAGGATGGCGCAACCATCGCCAGCATGTTCGGGACAGATCGTCCTGTCTATGCCATGCCTGTAGAAAACATACGAGCTGCCCAGGTGGCAGCAGACGAGCTAGAAAAGCTCGAGGGCGACGAGTGTCGCCACATGACGGAGCGGGTCCAGTACCTCCTCGACGCGGCTGCTGAACAGCAAGATGCCGGGTGTCGCACTGAAGCGCCCAACCGGCAAAACGACGACCCGCCTCCTCACCGAGAACAAGGAGCGACATCCCGGACACCGAATGGTGGCGCCCGCGATAGAAGAGACAAGGAGTCGGTTGCTAGCCGCAGCCGGACTTGCATCACCATCGAGCGCGACCAAGACGGCCGCCCAAGAGCAGTGCAGCGACGAGGCGACTGCCCGCCTCCTCCTCCCCGCAGGGAGAGGCGCATTTCCCCGCCACCTGTTGATCACCCGTCACTCGGCGACCGCCTTGGCCACTGGGAAGGAATTGGAGAAAATGATGCCCCCACCGGATCGATCGCCTCAATCGATCCGTGGCGCTAGAAGGAGAAGATGAGCTGGGTCCACCCTGCTTCGGCCCCCACATCCTAGACGAACCTTTCCCCAAAGGGTTCACGCTCCCGAGAGATACACCCAAATACACCGGCTCCGTGAAGCCGGAGGACTGGCTGGTCGACTACTCCAAAGCCGTCAGCATCGCGAACAGCAACAAGTGCATTGCCGTGAAGTACGTTCCGCTCATGCTCCAGGGCACGGCCCGAACATGGCTGAACAGCCTGAAGCCCCGCAACATCAACAGCTGGGTTGATTTCACTGAAGCATTCATCCGCAACTTCACCAGAACATACAAGCGGCCGCCCAAGCCTCGCCAACTCTCCTTGTGCGTCCAAGGCCCCAACGAGTCGACTCGCGACTACCTCACGCGCTGGGCCAAGCTACGCAACTCTTGTGAGGGTGTGCACGAGGTGCAGGCCATCGAGTATTTCACTGCCGGGTGCCGAGAGGGCACCCTCCTCAAGCACAAGCTCCTCTGCGATGAGTCGGCAACCCTCGACGAACTGTTGATCATAGCAAACAAGTACACCACGGCCGACTCCTCCATGAAGGCGGAGATCCAAGTTAACGCGTCGGGCAAGGTGGCCCCTCAAGCTCCTCGGACCCCGGCTGGTGACACCAGTCGGTGACTGCAACCAAATGACAACAAGCGCAAGGCCATGAAGCCGGCTTCCACGAGCCGGCAGGTGGCAACAGTCGAAGATCAGCAGCCGGAGGGGCAGCCTCCCCCAAAGCGCCAGAAGGGCGGCAAGCCCAACTGGTTGCCCGCCTTCTCATACGAGCAGACCCTTGATGCACACTGCAAGTTCGACAGCGGCACGAAGCCATCCAACCACACAACTCAGAAGTGCCATTGGCTCACCAGGATCGCCAAGGGTGACGGACTCCAGCCCGCTCCGCCTGCCGGCCCGCCGCCTCCTCCTCCTCAGCAACCGGCGGTTCGGCCAGTTGGCGTGATACAAGATGAATACCCTGAGGAGCATGGAGCCTATGTCGTGTTCACCAGCGTGGCCGACGACAGGCGCAGCAGACGGCAGCAGCAACAAGAAGTGAATGCGGTAGCATCAGAGACCCCCGAATTCATGCACTGGTCTGAGAAGCCCATCAGCTGGAGCAGGGCCGACCACCCGGAAGTGATGCCTAATCCAGGCTCCTATGCTCTGGTGTTGGATGCCACCTTTTCCACCGAGAGGTGAGTTGCTCATTTCTCCCGAGTTCTGATAGATGGCGGCAGCAGCATCAACATCCTGTACAAAGATACTATGGAGAAGTTGGGAATCAAGCAGAGACATCTCCAGCCCAGCCGGACTGTTTTCCATGGCATCATTTCAGGCCTTTCCTGCTCACCAATCGGCAAGACTCAGATAGATGTCCTCTTCGGGGAAAAGAATCATTTCCGCCGAGAGCCAGTCTGGTTTGAGGTGGTGGACCTTGAGAGCTCCTATCATGCACTACTTGGCCGGCCTGCGCTGGCCAAGTTCATGGCGGTCCCCCACTATGCCTACCTCAAGATGAGGATGCCGAGCTCCAAGGGAATCCTGACCATAGCAGGAGACTACAAGAAGTCGTCCGCCTGCGCAACAGAGAACAGCCGGTTAGCCGAGTCCCTCGTAATCGTGGCTGAGAAGCGGCTCCTTGACCAGGTTGTGGCAATGGTAGGCAAGCAGACGGAAATGTCACCCAACCCCAAGGACTCGGAAGCTGAGGGCTCGTTCAAGCCGACCAAAGAGATAGAGAAGATACCCTTGGACCCGGAGCACCTGGAGAGGCACGCTGTCATAGGTGCAAACCTTGACAGCAAATAGGAAGGCGAGCTCGTCGATTTCCACCGTGAGAATCAGGACATCTTTGCATGGTCGCCCAAGGACATGTCGGGTATTCCGACGGAATTCGCCGAACCCAAGCTACACGTCCGGTCTGATGCCAAGCCAGTCAGGCAGCCCTTGCGCCGTCTGTCAGAAGAAAAGAGAAGAGTTGTTGGAGAAGAGATAGCCCGACTTCTAGCGGCCGGCTTCATCATGGAAGTGTTCTTTCCAGAGTGGCTAGCCAACCCGGTCCTGGTACTGAAGAACAACAAGCAATGGCGCATGTGTATTGATTATACCAGCCTCAACAAAGCATGCCCAAAAGACTCGTTCGCTTTGCCAAGAATTGACCAAGTGATTGACTCCACAGCCGGATGCGAGCTGTTGAGTTTTTTGGATGCGTACTCAAGATACCACCAGATCAAGCTGAACCCGACCGACAGGCTGAAGACCGCCTTCATCACGCCATTCGGAGCCTTCTGCTACCTAACCATGACATTCGGCTTGAGGAATGCTGGCGCTACGTTTCAGCGTTGCATGCAGAAGTGTCTCCTCAAACAAATCAGCCAAAACACCCACGTCTATGTGGATGATGTTGTGGTGAAGTCAGAGAAGCGTGGAACGCTGCAAGAAGACCTCAAGGAGACCTTTGAGAACTTGCGCCGATTTCAGATCAAGCTCAACCCGGAGAAATCGTCTTGAGTACCAAATGGCCAGCTTCTTGGCTTTACGGTCTCGAGAGCGGCATAGAGTGCAACCTGTGAAGATCAAGGCCATCGAGAGGATGGAAGTGCCCACCCGACTGCTGGACGTGCAAAAATTCACCGGCTGCTTGGCATCCATCAGCCGTTTCATCAGTCGGCTGGGCGAGAAGGCTCTTCCCGTGTACCAGCTCATGAAGAAGACCACTTTTTTCGAGTGGAATGACAAGGCGGATATAGCTTTTCTCCAGCTCAAGAAGATGTTGACCACTCCGCCTGTCCTGGCGGCTCCGACTCCTAAGGAGCCCATGCTCCTATACATCACTGCTACCAGTCGGGTGGTCAGCACGGTCATAGTTGTGGAACGCAGAGAAGAAGGCAAAGCACTACCAGTCCAGAGACCGATGTATTACCTAAGTGAAGTGTTGTCCGCCTCCAAGCAAAACTACCCTCACTACCAGAAGATGTGCTACGGCGTGCACTTTGCCCCCAAGAAACTGAAGCCATACTTCCAAGAGCACCCAATCACTGTGGTCTACACAGCTCCGCTCGCCGAGATCATCGGAAGCCGAGATGCTTCCAGCCGAGTGGCCAAATGGGCCATAGATTTGGCCCCCTACACCATCTACTACCAGCCTCGCACCACCATCAAGTCACAAGCACTGGCCGACTTCCTCGTCGACTGGGCCGAGACCTAGTACCTGCCGCCAGCGTCAGACTCCACCCATTGGCGAATGCACTTTGATGGTTCCAAGATGCGCACCGGTTTGGGAGCCGGCATCGTCCTCACCTCTCCCAAAGGCGACAAGCTCAGATACGCGCTGCAAATCCATTTTGCCGCCTTCAACAACGTCGCTGAATACGAGGCACTCATTCACGGGCTCCGGATTACCAAGGAACTCGGCATTCGCCGGATCCAGTGCTATGGTGATTCCGACTTGGTGGTCCAGCAGTCGTCAGGCGACTGGGACGCCAAGGATGCAAACATGGCGAGTTACCTCTTCCTTGTACAGCAACTCAGCGGATACTTTGAAGGGTGGGAGTTTCTTCATGTGCCAGGGAATGACAATGAGCAAGCAGATGCCTTGGCACGAATCGGCTCCACCCGGCAAGCAATACCAACCGGCGTCGCCCTACAACGCCTCCTCAAGCCGTCTGTCAAGCCATCGCCAGAGTCGGATTCCATCGTTGTGCCGGCTCCTCTGAAGCGATCAGATCCGACTTGAGGACCCCAAAGCAGCTGCAAGACGAGGAATTCGGCAGCGACCCGGGACTACAGCAGACGCACCCAGCCGAAGACTTGAGCCCGGCCCAGGGACTGCAGATCGGCAGGGGACTTCATCGACTCAAAGAAGCGGTGACTCCAACCTGCTGCCTCCTGGCCCAACCGCCCCCGTGCAAGTAGCAGTCTTAGCAATCGAAGAAATCGCAGCGCCTTCTTGGGCCAAGCCCATCCTCAACTTCCTGGTGAACAAAGAGCTGCCGACTGATGAGATCTCGGCTCGGCAAGTGCAACGCCGAGCAGCAACATACACCATAGTCAACAGAGAGCTTGTAAGGCGCAGTGTCACTGGTGTCTACTAGCGCTGTGTGGAGCCGGAGCAAGGCCTAGCAATCCTCAAAGATATTCATCAAGGCGAGTGTGGTCACCACGTGGCTTCAAGAGCACTCGTGGCCAAAGCGTTCCGCCACGGTTTTTTCTGGCCGACTGCTCTAGAAGACGCTAAAGATCTGGTCCAGAAATGCAAAGGGTGCCAGAAGTTCCGCTCACTGACCACATCGCTACGCACTCAAGACTATCCCCATTGCCTGGCCCTTTGCCGTCTGGGGCCTGGACATGGTGGGACCATTCAAGACGGCGCACGGCGGCATGACTCGTCTGCTCGTCACGGTGGACAACTTCACCAAGTGGATAGAAGCAAAGCCAATTAAAAAATTGAATGGTCCGACTGCTGTGACTTTCATCTCCGACATCACCATCCGGTACGGCATACCACACAGCATCATCACCGACAACGGCACAAACTTTGCCAAAGGTGCCTTGGCCCGTTTCTGCGCGACACAGGGCATCCGACTGGACTTAGCATCCGTTGCCCACTCGCAGTCAAACGGCCAAGTGGAGCGTGCAAACAGCCTCATTTTATCCGGCATTAAGCCCCGACTGGTCGAGCCTCTGGAGCGTTCAGCCGGCTGCTGGCTCGATGAGCTTCCGTCCGTCCTCTGGAGCCTGCGCACAACTCCGAACAAGTCAACCGGCTTCACGCCTTTCTTCCTCGTCTATGGTGCCGAAGCCGTCATCCCGAAGGACATAGAATTCAACTCCCCTTGAGTCACCATGTACACCGAAGAGGAGGCAAAAGAAGCACGAGAAGACGGCGTCGATTTGTTGGAAGAGGGCCGGTTGTTGGCACTCAGCCGGTCCACCATTTACCAGCAGAGCCTGCGTCGATACTACAACCGGAAGGTCAAGCCAAGTTCCTTCCAAGAGGGAGACCTTGTGCTCCGGTTGATCCAGCGAACAGCCGGCCAGCACAAGCTCTCGGCACCTTGGGAAGGCCCCTTCATCATCAGCAAGGTGTTGGGCAACGACTCCTACTACCTCATCGACGCTCAGAAGCCTCGAGCACGCAAAAGAGATGACTCCGACAAGGAGACGGAGCGACCATGGAATGCAAACCTCCTTCGAAGGTTTTACAGTTGATGCAGTATGTACCACGCCAACTTTTGTATTAAGTATGAAGACTTCAGGTCCCCCGAGAAGATCTTGGGGACTGCGCTCTTTTACTTATATGATAAGTATTACGCCTGTCATCATGTTATTTCATTTGTCCGTCTAGCACCGGGTCGACCAGTGGACCCGGGGACTCGTCGCCTTGTACTATGTAATGCTTCCTGCAGCCGGACAAGTAATGTATTGGCACTCAAGCTTTCTCCTGCTAGTGGCCGCAGCTCACAGAGCGACTGTTCGGCTGGCAGGAGTTAAGGCAGAAGAGGTGTCTGCATGAAAAATGGCTAGGGACCCAAAGCATGCATGTAGTCCAAGATGACTTCCCACTTCGCCGACCGGCTGCTGAGCAGCCGACCGGCCGGCTTCTACTTAACTTGCTAGAAAACTCTAAACCGGCTAAGTACCTGCCTCCCCAAAAGTGGCTAAGTACTTGACCCAACCACAATCTGCAGAGCGGCTGATTGGCTGGCAAGACGGCAACCAAGGGAAGGCGGCAAAGGAAAAAAGGCAAAAGAGCAGAAAGCAAGGAAAGATAGAACTCTGCAAATATATTTACACATCAAAAGGCCCTTGGCCGACATTCAACATAAGTCTGAAATACACCCCGCGGGTGGAATTGTGCGAGATTAACAAAGTTTGTCGAGACTGATAGACAGGTAAAAACAAAGATAAACTGGCGGCCTAGGGAGCAGCAGACGGCTTCGGTGGAGCGGAGGAGTCGGTGGTGCCGGTTGGTGGAGCGGCCGGCTGGTCAGTCGCCGCCTGGTCGCCTTCAGTAGCAGTCGGCTCGCTCGGGCGTGGCTCATTGCTGGAGGCGTGGTCGAGCTGAGGTTGGTCGTCCGCTCCGACCTCTGGCGCCTCCTCTTCACCTTCCTCCTCCTCATCGTCTGCTTCCTCGCCGCTGGAGTCGATCACCTCGGCCGAGTCCTCGCCGTCCTCCGGGTTCAGCCCGAACCATTCTGGTTGCGCCTCGGCGCCGTTCTCGGCCCGCTCTGGGATGAAGATGCTGGTGTTGGTGTACTCGGCGATTGCCGCTGCGCGCTTGACAAGATCATCCTCCACCGCCACGAGCTCCTCCTGGGCCTCCTACCGAAACATGGTCAACTGGGCTAGATTTAGCCCAGGGTACCACGCCTTGACAAACTCCAAGGCCCGGCATGCTCCAGCACGGGCAGAGGAGCCCTTCCAGGCCTCAAGGCGGCCAGCCGCCACCTCCAGCCAGTCGGCGGTCCGGCTGGGCATGCATGGAGCTGGCATGTTTGGCCACAGGGCGGCGATCGCCTGAGCGCCGACACGCTGAAGTCGGCGCAACATCCGATGAGTCGGTCGAAGGCGGGCCTGGATGCTGAGAAATTGCTCGCTAAGGGTCTGGGGGGCATCAGCAGCGATCTCCGCGCCTGCTGCCCTCCGCCCTTCGCGGTCATCCTTGATGGCCTGATTGGCAGCGCTGGAGTGACCGTGGAAGAAGTCTGCTCAAACAGATAGCCAAAAAGCCAAAATTAGAAACAAGAAACCGGCCTGATCAGAAGCCGACGGCTCGAAGAAAGAAGAAAGCAGGAGGCTCACCGTCAACCATGTCTTCAATCTCGCTGAAGCCTGCAGTCAGCATTGCCTCTTTGTCGGTCCAGGCGGAGCGCTCGGTCTCGAACTCAGCAAGGAGGCTGACCTCCTTGTCCTTCGCCTTCTTCTGGGTCTTCTTGAGAAGCTCCGCCTGCTCCGCCAGCTGCGCGACCAGCTGGTCACGCTCTTCGACCAGCTTGTTGCATTCCACTTCTTTGGCGCGCAGCACGGTGTTGGCTTCACCCAGCTGCTGCTGAACGGTGGCGTTGGCCTCTGCGAGAATAGAAGAAGAAAAAGGCGTTAGTAGCCAACAGAGAAGGAGTACAGTCGCCGAGGAGATCCGGCCCGACTGCTCAGCAGTCGGCCCAAATCTAGGGGACTACAACCCGCCGGTGCGCCAGCGCGCCCCCGCACAGAAAGGAGTCATCAATATCAACAAAAATGAAGAACAGTTGCCGGGGAGATCCGGCCCGACTGCTCAGCAGTCGGCCGGAATCTCGGGGACTACAGCCCGCTGGTGCGCCAACGCGCCCCTGCAGAGAAGAAAAACAAGACTTACTTCAGCTCTCTGACAAGTCGGCGGCCCGTTGGGTTAGCTCCTGGACTTTGGAGTTGAAGACTGATACGTCTCCAACGTATCTATAATTTTTTATTGCTCCATGCTATATTATCTACTGTTTTGTATAATATTGGGCTTTATTTTCCAATTTTATATTATTTTTGGGACTAACCTATTAACCGGAGGCCCAGCCCAGAATTGCTGTTTTTTTGCCTATTTCAGAGTTTCAAAGAAACGGAATATCAAACAGAGTCCAAACGGAATGAAACCTTCGGGACCGTGATTTTCTCACCGAACATGATCCAGGAGACTTGGACCCTACGTCAAGCAACCAACAGGGAAGGCACGAGGTAGGGCGCGCCTCCCCCCCTGTGCACGCCCTCCACCCTCATGGGCCCCTGTTGCTCCACCGACGTACTCCTTCCTCCTATATATACCTCACGCACTTCCCCCAAACGATCGACACGGAGCCAAAAACCTAATTCCACCGCTGCAACCTTACATGCCCACGAGATCCCATCTTGGGGCCCGTTCCGGAGCTCCGCCGGAGAGGGCATCCACCATGGAGGGCTTCTACATCATCACCATAGCCCCTCCGATGAAGTGTGAGTAGTTTACCTCAGACCTTAGGGTCCATAGTTAGTATCTAAATGGCTTCTTCTCTCTTTTTGGATCTCAATACAATGTCCTCCCCCTTTCTCGCGGAGATCTATTCGATGTAATCTTCTTTTTGCGGTGTGTTTGTTGAGACCGATGAATTGTGGGTTTATGATCAAGATTATCTATGAACAATATTTGAATCTTCTCTGAATTCTTTTATGTATGATTGGTTATCTTTGCAAGTCTCTTGAATTATCAGTTTGGTTTGGCCTACTAGATTGGTTTTTCTTGCAATGGGAGAAGTGCTTAGCTTTGGGTTCAATCTTGCGGTGTCCTTTCCCAGTGACAGCAGGGCAGCAAGGCACGTATTTTATTGTTGCCATCGAGGATAACAAGATGGGGTTTTTATCATATTGCATGAATTTATCCCTCTACATCATGTCATCTTGCTTAAGGCATTACTCTGTTTTCTTAAACTTAATACTCTAGATGCATCTTTGGATAGCGGTCAATGAGTGGAGTAATAGTAGTAGATGCAGGCGATGAGTCGGTCTACTTGTCTCGGACGTGATGCCTATATACATGATCATACCTACATATTCTCATAACTATGCTCAATTACATCAATTGCTCAACAGTAATTTGTTCACCCATCGTAGAATACTTATGCTCTTGAGAGAAGCCACTAGTGAAACCTATGGCCCCCGGGTCTATCTCCATCATATTAATCTTCCATCACTTTATTTATTGCCTTTGCTTTTTTACTTTTCTTTTATTTTACTTTGCATCTCTATCATAAAAATACCAAAAATATTATCTATCATCTCTATCATATCTCACTCTCGTAAGTGACCGTAAAGGGATAGACAACCCCTAATCACGTTGGTTGCGAGGAGTTATTTGCTTTGTGTAGGTACGAGGGACTCGCGCGTAGCCTCCTACTGGATTGATACCTTGGTTCTCAAAAACTGAGGGAAATACTTATGCTACTTTGCTGCATCACACTTTCCTCTTCAAGAGAAAACCAACGCAGTGCTCAAGAGGTAGCAAGAAGGATTTACGGCGCCGCTGTCGGGAGTCTACGCAAAAGTCAACATACCAAGTACCCATCACAATCATTTATCTCCCGCATTACATTATTTGCCATTTGCCTCTCGTTCTCCTCTCCCCCACTTCACCCTTGCCGTTTTATTCGGCCTCTCTTCTCCGTTCACTTCTTTCGCTTGCTTGTCGTCAGGGCTAGTCTTATATCTTCTCCGTTGTCTCCCGAGAATGAAGTTCTAAATTTTAAGCAAAGGGAGGGAGAAAATCTAAAAGACGCTTGGTATTGAATTTGCAATGCTCAAAATAGATCTACCAGGAAGCAATCTACTTCAGTTCTTCTCCGCAATTTTTATGTAGGTGCTAATCCTTGGTATAGATATATCCTTGAAACCATTACCGGAGGGAATTTCTTGGTTAGCCATACTTTTGATTCTTATAATGCTATGATAGATTTATTTGGCTCACCACCTCTTTTGGTTAATGGAACTATGTTAACTTTGGAGCATGTAATGCAAAGACTTGAAATTTTTGAAAATAAGGTTGCTACCGTAGAGTTGATTGAAAATTTGGATAAAAAGATCCACAACAAAATTACACAATATGGATCTAAGGTAGGAGTAACTTTGAAAAATATTAAGGAGAAAGAACCCCTAGTTAATGAGAGAATTAATCAAGATTCCACTAGAATCGATAAACTTGAGGGTATCATTACCAACTTGGGAACCGATTTTTCCTCCGTAAAAAATACTCCAAGTCCTCCTACTAAAGTTGCCAAGCTTATGTATGTTCCTAAGAATAAGGGTGAATCCTCTAGTAAGGAAACTACGGATCTTAAATCTATAAGTATTCATCCCGATCTTTTTGCTATCATTAAGGAACCATTTGCTATGAATGAATTTTTCGATCTTGTGCCTAAAAGTTTAATAATAACTAAAAAGAAAGAAATTCCTAAGGACAATAGATGTCTCATTGAAGAATTGCCTACCAAAGATGGCAATACCTAGATCTATCCTTGCTTTTATGCCTAGCTAGGGGCGTTAATAGCGCTTGTTGGGAGGCAACCCAATTTTATTTTTAGTTTTTTTGCTTTTGCTTCTGTTTAGGAATAAATCTTTGATCTAGCCTCTGGTTAGATGTGTTTTTATGTTTTAATTAGTGTTTGTGCCAAGTTAAACCTATAGGATCTTCTTGGATGATAGTTATTTGATCTTGTTGTAATTTCCAGAAACTTTCTGTTCACGAAAACAATTGTTAAAAATCACCAGAACGTGATAAAATACTGATTCCAATTGCTGCTGATCAATAAACAAATTGCCTAGGTCATCCTATTTTGTCTGATTTTTTGTAGTTCCAGAAGTTTGCGTTAGTTACATATTACTACAGACTGTTCTGTTTTTGACAGATTCTGTTTTTCGTGTGTTGTTTGTTTATTTTGATAAATCTATGGCTAATAAAATAGTTTATAAACCATAGAGAAGTTGGAATACAGTAGGTTTGACACCAATATAAATAAATAATGAGTTCATTACAGTACCTTGAAGTGGTCTTTTGTTTTCTTTCGCTAACGGAGCTCACGAGATTTCTGTTAAGTTTTGTGTTGTGAAGTTTTCAAGTTTTGGGTAAAATCTTTTGATGGATTATGGAACAAGGAGTGGCAAGAGCCAAAGCTTGCGGATGCCCATGGCACCCCCAAGATAATCTAAGGACACCAAAAATTCAAAGCTTGGGGATGCCCCGGAAGGCATCCCTCTTTAAATCTACTTCCATCGGTAACTTTACTTGGAGCTATATTTTTATTCACCACACGATATGTGTTTTGCTTGGAGCGTCTTGTATGATTTGAGTCTTTGCTTTTTATTTTACCACAATCATCCTTGCTGTACACACCTTTTGAGAGAGCCATACATGATTTGGAATTTGTTAGAATACTCTATGTGCTTCACTTATATCTTTTGAGCTATATAGTTTTGCTCTAGTGCTTCACTTATATCTTTTAGAGCACGGTGGTGGATTTGTTTTATAGAAACTATTGATCTCTCATGATTCACTTAGATTATTTTGAGAGTCTTAAATAGCATGGTAATTTGCTTAAATAATCCTAATATGCTAAGCATAAATGATTTGTAAGCTTTCTTATGAGTGCGTTGAATACTATGAGAAGTTTGATGCTTGATAATTGTTTTGAGATATGAAGATGGTGATATTAGAGTCATGCTAGTTGAGTAGTTGTGAATTTGAGAAATACTTGTGTTAAATTTTGTGATTCTCGTAGCATGCACGTATGGTGAACCGTTATGTGATGAAGTCGGAGCACAATTTATTTATTGATTGTCTTCCTTATGAGTGGCGGTCGGGGACAAGCGATGGTCTTTTCCTACCAATCTATCCCCCTAGGAGCATGCGCGTAATACTTTGCTTTGATAACTTGTAGATTTTTGCAATAAGTATATGAGTTCTTTATGACTAATGTTGAGTCCATGGATTATACGCACTCTTCTTCCTTCCACCATTGCTAGCCTCTCTAATACCGCACACTGTTCGCCGGAATCGTACACCCACCATATACCTTCCTCAAAACAGCCATCATACCTACCTATCATGGCATTTCCATAGCCATTCCGAGATATATTGACATGCAACTTTCCACCGTTCCATTTATTATGACACGCTCCATCATTGTCATATCACTTAGCATGATCATGTAGTTGACATCATATTTGTGGCAAAGCCATTGTTCATAATACTTTCATCCATGTCACTCTTGAATCATTGAATATCCCGGTACACCGCCGGAGGCATTCATATAGAGTCATATTTTGTTCTAAGTATCGAGTCGTAATTGTTGAGTTGTAAGAAAATAAAAGTGTGATGATCATCATTTTTAGAGCATTGTCCCTAGTGAGGAAAAGGATGATGGAGACTATGATTCCCCCACAAGTCGGGATGAGACTCCGGACGAAAAAATAAAAAACAGGAAAAGAGGCCATAAAAAAGAAGAGAAAAGGGCCAAATAAAAAAATGAGAGAAAAGGGGAGAAGGGACAATGTTACTATCCTTTTACCACACTTGTGCTTCAAAGTAGCACCATGATCTTCATGATAGAGAGTCTCTCATTTTGTCATTTTCATATACTAGTGGGAATTTTTCATTATAGAACTTGGCTTGTATATTCCAATGATGGGCTTCCTCAAAATGCCCTAGGTCTTTGTGAGCAAGCGAGTTGGATGCACACCCACTTAGTTTCTTTTGTTGAGCTTTCACATACTTATAGCTCTAGTGCATCCGTTGCATGGCAATCCCTACTCACTCACATTGATATCTATTGATGGGCATCTCCATAGCCCGTTGATACGCCTAGTTGATGTGAGACTATCTTCCCCTTTTTGTCTTCTCCACAACCACCATTCTATTTCACATATAGTGTTATATCCATGGCTCACGCTCATGTATTGCATGAAGATTGAAAAAGTTTGAGAACATCAAAAGTATGAAACAATTGCTTGGCTTGTCATCGGGGTTGTGCATGATTTAAATACTTTGTGTGGTGAAGATAGAGCATAGCAGGACTATATGATTTTGTAGGGATAACTTTCTTTGGCCATGTTATTTTGAGAAGACATAATTGCTTAGTTAGTATGTTTGAAGTATTATTATTTTTATGTCAATATGAACTTTTGTCTTGAATATTTCAGATCTGAATATTCATACCACAATTAAGAAGAATTACATTGAAATTATGCCAAGTAGCACTCTGCATCAAAAATTCTTTTTTATCATTTACCTACTCGAGGACGAGCAGGAATTAAGCTTGGGGATGCCCGATACGTCTCCAACGTATCTATAATTTTTGATTGCTCCATGCTATATTATCTACTGTTTTGGACAATATTGGGCTTTATTTTCCACTTTTATATTATTTTTGGGACTAACTTGTTAACGGAGGCCCAGCCAATTGCTGTTTTTTGCCTATTTGAGTTTCAAGAAAAGAAATATCAAACGGAGTCCAAGCGGAATGAAACCTTCGGAATGTGATTTTCTCACCGAACATGATCCAGGAGACTTGGACCCTACGTCAAGCAACCAACAGGGAAGGCACGAGGTAGGGGGCGCGCCCTCCACCCTCGTGGGCCCTCTGTTGCTCCACTGACGTACTCCTTCCTCCTATATATACCTACGTACCCCCGAACGATCAGATACGGAGCCGAAAACCTAATTCCACCGCTGCAACCTTCTATACCCACGAGATCCCATCTTGGGGCTTGTTCCGGAGTTCTGCCGGAGAGGGCATCCACCATGGAGGGCTTCTACATCATCACCATAGCCCCTCTGATGAAGTGTGAGTAGTTTACCTCAGACCGTCGGGTCCATAGTTAGTAGCTAGATGGCTTCTTCTCTCTTTTTGGATCTCAATACAATGTTCTCCCCCTCTCTCGTGGAGATCTATTCGATGTAATCTTCTTTTTGCGGTGTGTTTGTTGAGACCGATGAATTGTGGGTTTATGATCAAGATTATCTGTGAACAATATTTGAATCTTCTCTGAATTCTTTTATGTATGATTGGTTATATTTGCAAGTCTCTTCGAATTATCAGTTTGGTTTGGCCTACTAGATTGGTTTTTCTTGCAATGGGAGAAGTGCTTAGCTTTGGGTTCAATCTTGCGGTGTCCTTTCCCGATGGCAATGAGGCAGCAAGGCACGTATTGTATTGTTGCCATCGAGGATAACAAGATGGAGTTTTATCATATTGCATGAATTTATCCCTCTACATCATGTCATCTTGCTTAAGGCGTTACTCTGTTTTCTTAAACTTAATACTCTAGATGCATCTTTGGATAGCGGTCGATGAGTGGAGTAATAGTAGTAGATGCAGGCAGTAGTCGGTCTACTTGTCTCGGACGTGATGCCTATATACATGATCATACCTACATATTCTCATAACTATGCTCCATTCTGTCAATTGCTCAACAGTAATTTGTTCACCCACCGTAGAATACTTATGCTCTTGAGAGAAGCCACTAGTGAAACCTATGGCCCCCGGGTCTATCTCCATCATATTAATCTTCCATCACTTTATTTATTGCCTTTTCTTTTTACTTTTCTTTTATTTTACTTTGCATCTCTATCATAAAAATACCAAAAATATTATCTATCATCTCTATCAGATCTCACTCTCGTAAGTGACCGTGAAGGGATTGACAACCCCTAACCGCGTTGGTTGCGAGGAGTTATTTGCTTTGTGTAAGTACGAGGGACTCGTGCGTAGCCTCCTACTGGATTGATACCTTGGTTCTCAAAAACTGACGGAAATACTTACGCTACTTTGCTGCATCACCCTTTCCTCTTCAAGGGAAAACCAACGCAGTGCTCAAGAGGTAGCAAAGACGGTTCCACGAAGGTTGTGATAATCCTGTAATGAAGATATCAGATAACGTTAGTACTCGGAGCTTGCCAGTTAAAAGTTCCGAGCCGCCTTCTCAGCAGCCAGCCCGAAACTCGGGGACTACACCGAGTGGGTGCGCTGGCGCGCCCCCATGAAGAAGCATAAAAGTCAAAAAAGCAAGAAGTATACCCGGACGGCTGCTCGCGATTCCAAGAATGCATTGTTGCAACGCTTAAGAGCGTCGGCTTCGGCCTAAAGCTTGGCTTGGACGTACAGGATCGCTGTGTTCAAAGGGCCCGTCCCGCCTCCCCGCACCCACCCAGTGGGCGCGGCGCTGGTCGCCTCGGCGTCCCGGATTGAAGAGCTCGCGGCGGCGATCTCCTGCGGGCGTGGCGCCGAAGCCGCCTTTGCAAGCCGGCGACGTGTCGGGGTGCGGACCTCAGGAGTTGGGTCTGTCGCCATCTCGTCTCCGGCTGGTGCCGCCGGTGGATCAGCCGGCTGCTTGTCCCGCGCCTCCTCAGAGGGCGTAGGTCGGGGCACGGTTGCGTCCGGCATAACGACATCGCCGCCGTCCCTCTCCATGATTGGGTGCTCGTCGCCGGCTCCCCCAGTCGGCGCCACGTATTCTGGTGGTGGCGGCATGGAGTTCAGAGGGGTGACGAATATCGCCGACTGGTGGCGCACGGCTTCCTCGACCTATTTCTTCACCGCGGCGACTGCCTCGGCCTCCGCCAGCTTCTTCAGGGCGGCAACCTCCGCCCTTTCCGCTTCCACCTTCTCCAGGCGGACGGCCTCCTGCTCCTCGCGCGCCTCCTGCGCATTTCGCTCCGTTGCCTCCCGGAGGTCGGCGGCCGGATCGATTCGCCGGGTGGTTGTGGAGGTCTCCGCCAACCCAACGATGGAGGCGGCGGCCGACTTCTCAAGAGAGAGTGGGGACCTAAGTCAAGAAAATAAGGCAAAGGAAACTCAGAAAGAATCAACAAGGAAAAAAGAAAAGCGCAAGTGAAGATACTTACGCCGACAGCATGGGAGGCACCTTCAGGAGCTTTTGAAATTTGGCCGCCTTTGCGGCGGCCTCCTTCCTCCGGGTTGCGGCAGTCGGGTTCTTGGTCTTCTTCGGCACGCTGCCGAACAAGACGGCGCCTTGCTTGCGCTTCTGCGTGCCACCTCGAGCAGTCGGCTTGGCCGAGGGGCCCGTGTCCGCCTTGTCCGCGCCTCGTGAAGGGCGCGGGTCGTCTTCCTCATCGTTGTCGTCGGGCCAGGTCTCGATGCCGCCTTCCTTGGAGCCACCGTGTTGGGGATGTAACTACTGAATATAAACCGCCCTGAAGGGGCCGGTTTACCCTCGGCCATAATTGGGGCCCACGAAGACTCTTAAGGTGGCGATTGCTGTAGAGCTTAGAGGCCCGGAGCCCAGGGGCGAGTTAGGGCCCATAATGGTAAAACCGCCATAACCATGTAACTTGTGTTGTAAGATACGAGAAAGAAGAGACCGAGCGGACACTTGTATGAGCCGCCTCGGGACTCATGAGACCGGCCGGACGTCAACCCGTGTATATAAGGGGATGATCCGGCGGCGGTTTAGGGACAGACAACAACAATTCGAGGCTTAGGCGAAGCTATTGCTCCCTAGGCGCCGAAATCACATCAATCCCATCACAAACTAGACGTAGGCTTTTACCTTCATCGAAGGGTCCGAACTAGTATAAACTCTCGTGTCTTTGCGTCCGCTTTAACCCCTTTAAGTTAACCCGTACGATGGCCTCACGACTAAGTCCTTTCATGAGGACATCTGCCGTGACAATTCCACGACAGTTGGCGCCCACCATGGGGCTATCGCACGATGGTTTGATAATCTTAGAGGGCAAGTTTGAAGGACTCGAAGGCTATCTTTGTGGGCGGATGACCAAGAGTCGTCGGCAAGCTCTACATCGACGATGCAGGCTGGGCCCCGAGGCCGCTCGATTGAGTCTGGTACGGGTCCCTTTGGTGGCATACACGTGTTCATCGGCAAGATCGGTGAGCTGTGGCCTGGGCGGACATCTGCACCGACCTCATCGAGGAGCGGCTCGACATGCGAAGAAGAATCCTGCCACTGGCTAAACCGGTTGTCGAGGCGTGCTTCGTGGGAGTCATCCACGGAGGAGACTATGAGGCGGATCAGCATCTGGTGGCGAAACCGTTGTCTACTCGATGTGAGTCGTCGAGCGGGGAGACTGAGTCTCTGTACCAGCTGCAAGATGGCCAGATCGGGGGCTGTTCCGATGATAACAGTATTCCGGACCCCTTTGATCTGCCCAACCGGGTTGGAATATTCATGGCCGGTACACAAGCGACGCTTCACTCCTCAACCGCCGTGACAACGGTCGCCGGTTCGACAGCAGCGGTGGCAGCCGGGGCAGGAGGCCCTGTACGCCCACCGGCTCAAGTTTTATCAGAATTATTTGATGCGTTGGCTGTACTCATGGCAGAGGCTAACCCGACGGATCAAGATCTGCATAACGCAGAGATTGCAAAGGTGAAGGAGCAAATCACTCAGGCTAAAAGCGGATCGCGGCGACTCTGAGGCGCTAGGATGGTGGCAGAGCGGGCCGCTTTGGATGCGCAGCTTATAGGCTCATCTTTGGATCGAATGCGTTGCATGAAGTCATGAAAAGAAAGTACAGATCCCGTTTGCCCTCGGTTTCGAGGGAAGAGACCTCTTCAACACCCTGTGAGCAGGGACCAGTAATCCGCCGCTTGATGGTGAACCGGGCGGAAGCACAGACGGCGCGCCGATTCAGCCTCGCGTGATAGATCTACCTCGCCATCATGCCGGTAGCGCCTCAAGCTGTGCAAACACCCAGGTCACTACTCCAACCCGATGGATAACCTTGTTGCGCTGCGGCGCGGTTGGAGGCGATTCAATCGAAGGCGATTCACCACAGCGGTGGAAACACACGGGTCAAAGAGCTCCTTAGGACGGCTCTGGTCCAACAGAAGCGTATTCAAACAGCCGCGATCGGATCCACTCCACCCCCGCCGAGCCGGAGCTATAGCAGGCATGCAGATGAACCGGCCGTGTCAAGTAATGTCTGTGGCGACCCACCCAGCGGCAACAACCCGGGCGGGTGGTTTGGCAAAACGCTCAAGAGGTGGTGGACCGGGCGAGGCACGAGGGGGGGCCGAGTTAAAGACAAACATCAAGATTATCAGCTTGCGCGGTTCGACCGACTATCTTCGAGCACAGGTTACATCTAGCTCTTTGGGGGTGCCTTGCCTCGTCCCGCTTTACGCAATGTCGTTTGCCCAAAAGATTTCAAGGGCCACGCAAGGTGCCCAATTATACCGCCGATCGGCTCGAAGCATGGATAGAAAGCTATGAAATGGCCATGGAGATGCTGGATGTGGATGAAGTTGCGTGTGCAAAGTATTTTACCATGATGCTTGAAGGTACGGCCCGTACTTGGTTGAAAAACTTGCCACCCAATTCCATCAGTTCATGGACCCGATTCTTGAACCGGTTCATTCAGAATTTCAAAGACACTGTAAGCAGCCCATATACGTGGTGGACTTGGCGGCTTGTGTCCAGCCGAGGAGAATCCACAACCCATTGGGTGCGCCTGCGTTTGAAGTTCTACATTCTTGGACCGGATCAACACCGATTACGCAATCTTAACCCTAGAGAGCAACTACCGGTTTGAGCCTTTAAAATTGAAGCTGGGTCGCATGAAGCGTTTTTGCAATGACATGGGCACTCTCATGGGCGTTTTAGTGAAGTATGCTGATTCTGATAGTACCAAGGATCCCGAGTCCGAGGAGGATGATATAGGGAAGGGAAAACAGAACAACAACTCCAGAGGCCAGCAGCATCAGTCAGCGGGTAATGGAGGAAGCAAGCGTAAGGCGAATGGTAACATGGGCTTTGTAGCCAACACCAACGCGCAGGACAAGGGTCAACGGCGCAGAGGTAAACATCCGAACCGAGGTGGTGCGCCTAATCACAATCCGGACCGATTGAATTATCTATTGAATCAACCTGTCGAAGCATGGAGACGAAGGAGGCGCCGCAAACCACCTCTGGAAGGATTGTTACATTATGCAGGAGTTCAAAAATTCCAACGCTTTCCGGTATGATCAAGGCCCGGTGGCGGTTCGTGGTCCGGCCGGTTACGGTGGAGGAAATTCGGTCGAGTTTAATGGTAATCCGGTGGGCGAGAACAATCGAGCAATCGTAACAACCAAGGTGGTTACAATCAGCGACAGCGGCAGCGATCGGGTTATCAAAGCAATCCGAAGCAATTGAATGGTGGGCGGTATCACGTTTTCACCACTAGCTTGGACAAGCGAGACCGGAAACTTGAAGCGGGCGGTCAACATTGTTGAACCAGCCGTGCCGCGTACCTATCTGGTCGAGCAGCCTATTGTGTGGAGTAGAGAGGATCATCCTCCCGGGTTGACAATCCGGGTCAGCTAGCCCTAGTGGTGGCGCCTCGGTGGGAGGATACAAGTTCACCAAAGTGCTTATGGACGGAGGGAGCAGCATCAACATCCTCAGACATGAGACCTTCCGTCGTATGGGGTTAACGGATAAACATCTCAAGCCGTCCAATACAGTGTTTCATGGTGTGGTGTCTGGCAAGTCAGCATATCCGGTTGGTAAAATAGCTCTGGAAGTGGCCTTCGGGGATGAACATGACTCCAGATCAGAAACATTGACATTTGAAGTTTATGGCGCGACCTTGTTATGTCTATTTGCAGTTAAAAATGCCGGGTCACAAAGGGACGATAACAGTTCATGGGAGCCGCAAGATCGCTTTAGAGTGTGAGGAAGGTGATGCGGCTTACGCAGAGTCGGTTTGTGCCAGAAGAGCTAAAGTACTATAAAGACAATGTTGATCCGGCGGATATGACCCGTTGAAGAAGCCAACTACAGAGCACAATCCGGATCTGAAGTTTAAATCGGTAATTTGAGACTAAACTTGTGGACTTTGTGCCCGTGATTCGTCCAAGCAGTTCATCATCGGTGCTAACTTGGATCCTAAATAGGAAAGCGCTCATCGAGTTCATCCGTGAGAATCGAGACATTTTGCATGGAAGCCTTGACATGCCAGGTGTACCGAGGGAACTCATTGAGCACACTCTTAATGTTGATCCCAAATACAAACCGGTAAAGCAGTTCCTTCGCGGTTTAACGAGGAAAGGCGTAAGGCCATTGGAGAGGAGGTTGCTGTGCTCTTAGCGGCAGGTTTTATCGTTGAAGTTTTTCATCTGAGTGGCTTGCTAATCCGATGCGGTCCTTAAGAAAACGGCACTTGGCGCATGTGTGTGGATTATACAGATCTTAACAAGGCTTGTCCGGTGAGATCCTTCGCCCTCCCGCATTGACCAGATTATTGATGCTACGGCGGGTTGTGAGCGTTTGAGCTTTTGGATGCATATTACGGATATCATCGAGATCAAAATGGCGATTAAGGACTAGGAGAAGACAGCGTTTATCACTCCTTTTGGAGCCTTACGCTATGTGTCTATGCCTTTTGGGCTCAAGAGCCCAAGCAACTTATCGCTATGCGTACAAAATTGCTTGCATGAACAGATCGGCCAGAACGCATTACATGCTTATGTGGATGATATTGTGGTTAAGTCAAGGAAGAAGGAAACACTGATTGAGGATTTGAAAGAAACCTTTGACAACTTGCGGGTGTATAAGATGATGCTCAACCCGACCAAATGTGTTTTCGGTGTTCCGGCAGGCAAGTTATTGGGTTTCCTTGTGTCCAACAGGGGGATTGAAGCTAATCCGGAGAAGATTACAGCTATCACCTCCCTGGCAAAGCCAAAGTGTATCAATGATGTCCAGCGATTGGCGGGCGGATTGTCATTGAGCCGGTTTATCAGCCGCCTCGGAGAGAAGGCCATCCCTTTGTACCAGATGCTGAAGAAGACGGATCAATTTGTCTGGAGTTCAGCCGCCGATGAAGCATTGGAGGACCTAAAGCGGCAATTGGCCAACCCGCCTGTTCTCGCCTCTCCCATTGACAAGGAGCCGCTTCTGCTATATGTTGTTGCTAATGCCAGGGCGGTTAGCATAGCCATTGTGGTCGAGCGGAAGGAGGCAGGGAAGGAGTATCCGGTTCAACGTCCGGTTTATTACATCAGCGAGGTGCTCATTGAGTCCAAGCAGAGAGATATCCGCATTGGCGGTTTGGTGTATGGAGTTTTTATGGCAAGCGGAAGCTGACGGTATTTTCAAGGGCATACCATCACGGTGGTCGATTCAGCTCCCTTGGGCGATATCATCTGAGAACCGGAAGCGGCGGCGGATTGCTAAGTGGGCCATAGAGCTTGGGTCGCACGGTTTAAGATATGTGCCTCGGACGGCAGTAAAGTCCCAGGCACTTGTGGATTTCATTAATGATTGGACAGAGTTACAAGCGCCTGAAGAAAAGTCGGATCATACCTATTGGACCATCCACTTTGACGGGTCCAGGCAGTTGGAGGGCTCGGGGGCTGGAGTTGTGTTAACTTCCCCACGAGGTGAAAAGTTTTGTTACGTCCTCCGCTTAATGTTCCCTTGTACTAACAATGCATCTAAGTATGAAGCCTTGCTCCATGGTCTTCGGATGGCTAAGGAGATGAATCTAAGCCGGGTTAAGTGTTTCGGTGACTCGGACTTAGTGGCCCAGCAGGTGTCTGGTACTTGGGATTCCAAAGACCCACTCATGGCCGCATATCGTCGGGAGGTGGATGTTGTTGCAGGTCATTTCAAAGGCTATCAGGTGGACCATGTGGATCGACGGAATAACGAAGCGGCGGGCGCTTTAAGCCGGTTGGGCTCTCAACGCAAACCGGTCCCGCCCAATGTCTTCCTTGATGTACTACACAATCCGTCAGTCAAGCTTCCTGATGAAGTAGATTTGGCTATTCCTGATCCGGAGGCTCAGTTGGTGGCAACCACGCATGTCATTCCGTATTGGGCGCTCCCTTATTTGGCATACATGAGCCGGCGAATTACGAGAAGTAAGATGAGACGTTGGCCCGACAGATAGTTCGGCGGTCTAAGTCTATGACCATTGTTAATGGCGAGTTGCATCATTGCAGTGTGTTAGGGGCGTTTCAACGTTGTGTGTCCCCTGAGGAAGGCTGCGAAATATTGCGTGAGATCCACGAAGGGGACTGTGGTCACCACGCCAGTTCAAAATCCTTGGTGGCTAAGGCGTTCCGCCATGGTTTTTATTGGTTGACTGCCCATGCGTCACGGAAGATCTGGTCGAGCGATGTGATGGTTGCGAAGTTTTCTAGGCATGCTCATATACCGCCCAAGAATTGAGGATGATTCCAATTACTTGGCCATTTGCGACTTAGAAATTTGGATATGGTTGGACCTTTCAAAAGGTCCAAGGACAAGAAGACCCACTGTTGGTGGCGGTTGACAAATTTACAAAGTGGGTAGAGGCGAACACATTAGCAAGTGTGATGCAGCCACGGCGGTTCAGTTCATCAAAAGGTGATTTTCGGTTTGGGTTTCCACACAGTATCATCACAGATAATGGTACCAATTTGTCCAAAGGTGCCATGAAGGAGTTCTGCGAACATGAGCACATCCGGCTTGACGTTTCTTCAGTAGCTCACCCACAGTCCAATGGTCAAGCGAGAAGAGCCAATCAAGAGATCCTGAGAGGTATTAAGCCCCGGCTTATGGTCCCTTTACAGAGGACGCCGGGCTGTTGGGTAGAAGAGCTACCATCTGTGTTATGGAGTATAAATACTACCCCTAACAGATCCACTGGATACACACCGTTCTTTATGGTCTATGGAGCGGAGGCGGTTCTCCCCAGCGATATCTGTCATGACTCGCCTCGTGTGGCAGCCTATGTTGAGGCAGATAATGAGGCAGCACGGCAGGATGCTTTGGATCGGCTGGATGAAGAACGAGATATGGCGGCTGCTCGCTCGGCGATTTACCAGCAAGATCTTCGTCGGTATCACAGTAGACGGGCCAGAACGAGAACCTTTCAAGAAGGAGACTTGGTGCTTCGGCTCATTCAAGACCAGACAGATATGCACAAGCTATCCCCACCTTGGGAAGGGCCTTTTGTGGTCGGCAAGAATCTGCACAACAGGTCATACTATCGATTGATATTCGAGAGCATAAAGACTCACGCACGTCGAAGAGGAGACCAACGGGCCGTGGAACATAGCTCATCTTGACCTTATTACACACGAGCCATCGGCTCTCCTTATGTACATATTATGACAATGTATATACTATGAATAAAAAGCAATAAACGGAGCCTCGGCTAAAGCGGGGTATCCGATTACGTAAAAAATCCGGCTTGGGTACATGGAGTTATTGTCTTAAAAGCGGCCTCCGGTTTATCCCTTGAGCTTGCTCGTCAGAAGCTTTTAGATATCACTTGGGGGCTTGGTCCTATCCGAACCAATGCCACACCTCTTGATAGGCGAAAGCCACCAGATCACTTGGGGACATGGTCAAGTCTGAACCAGTCATGCCTCTTGATCGGCCTAAGGCCATAGAGTCACTTGGGGGCTTGGTCGAACCCGAACCATTGCCACGCCACTTGATCGGCATAATGCCACGGTTTCAGTTGGGGACCTGGCTGACTTGAACCATAGCTACACCTTATTGGGAGCTTGGTCGTGTCCGACCATGGTAATACCATTTGATCGGCTCAGTAAAGCCTCTTTCTGCAAATTGCTATTTGATGTTTTGTTGCATTTTTAAACCGATAACATTTTTTCAAGCCGGTTCAACCAGTCAATCGACGGTTTCCAGTTTATGTTAATCCGGAAATAACTTACCCGGTTTGATTTTTTTTCTGTTCACGTCCCATTATGGAGTAACAGGGGGCTTAACATGACCCGGCATGGTTTACATGGTAAACCGGCATTATAAATACAGGAGTTGTTTTCTCCTTGGACGGTAATGGTTTATACAACCTCCGCTTCCAGGTTGGCTAAGCCAACTGCATGCCCGACGCTGGCAGGTATTTTTGTATCACAAAATTTTTGATCATATACCTCAATATTTCCTTACATATACATATGAGCGTCACAAACCGGCTGGCGACACAAGCCGCCGTGGCAGTTTAAGAATTTGTGATTGCAGGCAAAATAGATTGAAGGTTTCGATTATTCAATCCAAGGTATCAGCACCTCTATGCGAAAGTTGCAGGCTGAAGCCATAAAAGGCATATTCAAAAACAAAAGTGCTGGCTATTCTATTACAAAGCCTTCCGAGGCCCAACATTTCGAATGGCGTTATGACTAGCAGCTTATGATGCATCAACCGGCTTGACGGATTAAGCTTCCTCGCCGGGTTGGCGTGAAGAAGATGGGTCGTAAATCGCGTCGGTTCAACTTCTTCCTCTTCATCACCCAATGGCGGAAGTCATTGGTGGACCCGATCAATCGGTTTAAAGCACGAAAGACAGCCTCTTCACTTATAAGCTCAGCGGATCAACGTCGGGGCATAAGTGTGCTTACGGATTGGAGGAACAAGGTTACGCACTTACGGAATGACAAATTCCACCCGCTTGTTGTTTGCATCATAGAAAGAGCGGTAAACCGCGGGTTAACCTTCGCCGATTGACTTCGCCAAAGGACGCATCTCCTTTGTTATTCGTTTGAGGGCGTCATTATCAAAACCGCCCGTTTTCTTGAGCTACTGGGAAGCCCTTGGCTATGTCGGCCGGATCAAGGTCCGCTATCCACGCCTTTGGCGCGTTAAAGCCAATAAAGTGCCGGCCCGGGCAGCGGATCGCTTCAACTCTCCAAGTTGTGCGGAATCATGGATAGTCGTTCCAGCGTATCTTTGATCAAGGACGGAGCTGTGTTATCATACGACGTAGCGCATATGACTCGTTGGGTGCCGGTATACAGCTGCTCAATCAGTGTGTATGCAGCCTTGAGCTTCTTCCGCATATCAGAGCCCAGATGAGCAATACGCTTCCCTATACCGGTTTAAGACAGCTCAGGTTAAACTGGCGGAAGTATCAAAACAGAATAGTAATCAGTGAAAAAAAAAATCTTACCAAAGATCGCAGAGGTCATGGCATTAATTTGGCGCTTTAGTCCGGTGAGCTCTTCTGTCACCGGTTTAAGAGCTGCTTCAGCATCTTCAGCCCGTTTCAACAACCCGGCCTTCTCCATCTCCCAGTTGGCCTGCTCGGATTTATACCACTCCTTGAGCTGCTCCATAGTGGTCAAGGCAGTTTTCAATTCGTCCTTGGCCTTAGTGGTTTCTGCTTGTTGAGTCTTCAGATTGGCACGAAGGTCCTTGAGTTGTACGGTTTGCTGGTCTATCTCGCTCTGATAAAAAATGGATCATGTTAATTATTTTATTATGAAGTCCCAAGCTCAATACAGGTATTCAACTTGGCACTTGGGGGCTAATGGCTAATTGATATCATCTTGCTATGGTGATACATGCTAAAATCCCGGTTTAACTATGCTAAGTTGAACCGGCCCTTGGGGGCTACTACACAACAAAAGTACAAGAGAGGCAGAACTCCTTACCTCATAGCGTTCCTTCATACGATTCACCAGACCGGCTTCAAAGTCACGACTTGTGTAGAGTCGGTTCAGGAAGCCGGAGTGAAGTTCTTGGGCAGAGAAGTTATCATAAGCTGACAGATTAGTTTTTCCCTTCTCTTTACTCATGGCAGTAAATTCTTCCTTGGCACTATGTTTTGATAAGGCGACCGGATTGCCAGGGCGGTATAGGCGGTGCCGTCACTCTGACATCATCATCTTTGACGGGCTGGCGGATTGGCATTCTTCCTTGGGCTTGGTGTTTTCATACCCAGGCTCGGCGTTTAAACAATCATTACTGTTCCGTTGCAGGACTCGGTGGAGCAGGATGTGATGTTTCTACTTGGGCGTCCGGTTCAACCTCTGGCGGCTTAGCATTGTCGTCTTGGTTCAACCTGGCAGAACTGTTTTTACCAACTTCAGGCTTTTCGCCATGGTGCTCGGGAGTCTTCTCCGGATCAGCATCCTGAGGAGTCAAGGGTTTTCGCCTTCTTACTTAAGCGAGCCTTGGTGCTGCAATATTCAGAGTTAGAATGTGATGAACCGGCTAATGCGAAGAAAAGAAAAAAGGGCATTATGCTTACCCCGCAGCAACTTTCAGAGGAGGCAGTTGAGTAGTTGATGAACCGCCAGATGAGCTGGAAGAGGCCTGATAATTCGGATCAGACGGATTGAGAGGACATCGGAAGAAACCTTTCAAAGGATAACGCTTTTCAGGAGAACAAATCACCTCACGGGCGACGCTTCCGGGTTGGGGTGTCGTAAACCGGACGATGTAATTTGTTGACCGCTGTGTCGGGTCGTCTGGCGCTCTTCACTTCTTGTGTCTTCAAAGAAAGGTTCGGATTCAAATGAGCACGGGAGTGAGATTTTTTCACTTTCCGGATTGTGCGGCGAATTCTTTTAAGCGGCACAAGATCAGATTCGGAAGAAAGAAGGATTACCTCAACAGGATCGGCATGATCGGCTTCAAAGATAATCCTCGGGAATTGAAACTGTCAATAGGATGAAGGATAAAAGGGACAAAGTAAATCAAGCTTTACCTCAGCTTCTGAATCTTCTTCTTCCGGCGGATCAGAAGGCTCGGCGGTTCTCCTCTTACCAGCCTTCTTGGTGGCCTTGGACTTTACACGAGGAACCCGGGCCGGTTTGGTTCGTTTCCAGAAGGAGCTGTTAGCCTGAGAAAGTAACACGGATTAATATATATCAATAAGGCATTAAGATCATAAGTGCGATGAGCGGAGCCTTACCGCAGGCGGTTTGTTGGAAACACAGAATGGGGCCAACCCGGTTTGGCTGCAGACGGAGATCGGCTCATCGAGCATCTTCTTCACTGTCTCAGTGACTTCAAGCTCAGTTATTGCTAGCTCATGACGTCTTTGAGGGTCTTTGATGCTACCAGTGTATTCGTGCATCAATCCGGGGCGGCGGCTTAATGGCAAGATGCCCCAAGAAACCCAACATCAAACAAGGTCAATACCAGTTAAGCCATTGGCCATTAGAGCCCGGAGTTTGATAATTTGAGGCGCAAAATTCTTCCGTTCTGCAGCGGTCAAGCGTAAAGGCAATGGGTGATGGTTGCTAAGCGGTGAGGGCGGTAGCCCGACAAGGGGTTCTCGCTGTCGAGGCGGTATTCCGGCAATAGAACCAGGTTTGGTTCCAATCTTCGGATGGCTATGGTGTTTGCGTGAGGAAAATCTACTTCCTTCCTTTTTGGATTGAAACGCCACCCGCCTGTGTTAGGACCATCGAAAACTCCGCACGGCGGTTCAAATGAAAGAAATCCGGAACAGCTCCACAGATGGTTCTTCTTGAAGATAGACTTCATAGAAAACTTGGAAATTGCATATATTGGACACAGAGTTCGGACCAATATCTTGTGGATGGAGTTGGAAACTTGCGAGGACATCCTGGAAGAATTTCGATCCGGGCGGGCTGAATCCCCGGTCTAAGTGATGCATAAATACAATTACTTCGCCTTCTTGAGGTTCAGGAGGGCATTCGATTATCGAGGAACACGCCAATGGAGGACATTTTTGGAGGCTAAAGCGCCGGTGGTGACATATCCATTGAGTTGCGTCTCAGTGATCATGGACCGGGCCCAATTGCAAGCTGAGAATTGTTTGGCCATTCCGGAAGAAGAGACTGCGAAAGGAAAGGTAAAAAACGGTTCACCGTTAACGGTTCAGACATATTATACAATGCTAAACCGGCAATTTGGCAGTCAGTTCCAATTTCTGGTTTAACTGAGGACTAATGGAGTATGGCGGATTAGCTATCAAAAAATTAAACCGCCCTAAGGAGGAAGAGACAGAACTGGAAAATCTGCTAAGTGTGGACAGAAACAGGTTTCACATATGAATAGAGTTAATTTGGATCTACCGAAGATTCAGTAAGGAAAAATTTCTGCGACCCATGCAAGCCTTATAAAGGGCAGGGAAGTTCGTGCGTTCTAACAAGAGGGTCTGAACAAAAAGACAGATGTACAACGTGCTAAACTGAAGGCGGAACAGTTACTACATAGGATATACGCTACGGTTGGATTAAAAGCCAGGGCAGAGCAGGTATGAAGAGATTAAGGAAGAACACCTATGAACGATGACATGAACGGGAGCCTCAAGATGCAGATCTAGGGCATGAGGAGGAGCCTTACCCGATGCACAGAACAGCGGAGGAGCGCCAAGAGTCTCTGGTACAACCAGGTTGATGCAGCGACCTTGCACCGACGTGGCGTTCGGAGGTCGGAGGCGACGGGCGGAGCTTCAGAGCTGGAGCGTCGCGAGGAAGAAGAAGCGGAAGGAGGAAGAAGAGAAAGGGCTTCCGGTCTATTTATAATAAGACGGAGTAATTAACAAAGCGAGAATAGAGGCGTTGAAAGCGGCGAACGGCGCGGCGGCCGCCTCGATTTCCGGGATAGTATTAAATGAAGGGAATCTTCTTTGTTGGGCCGTTAATAGAGATGACGTCAAGATGCTTTGTTCTTTGTGGTCGGAGGATGACGTCACGGCGGTTTAAGCAGATGGCGGTTTCGAAATATGAAGGAAGAGATTGAGTGGTTTCCTAAGATGTTGAAGATTAACATGAACAGGTTCAAGTCAATCTGGGGCCTAATGTTGGGGATGTAACTCATCGAATATAAACCGCATACTGAAGGGGCGGTTTACCCTAAACCATAATTGGGGCCCACGAAGACTCTTAAGGTGGCGATTGCTGTAGAGCTTAGAGGCCCGGAGCCCAGGGGCGAGTTAGGGCCCATAATGGTAAAACCGCCATAACCATGTAACTTGTGTTGTAAGATACGAGAAAGAAGAGACCGAGCCGGACACTTGTATGAGCGGCCTCGGGACTCAGAGATCGGCGGACGTCAACCCGTGTATATAAGGGGACGATCCGTGGCCGGTTCAGGACAGACAACAACAATTCGAGGCTTAGGCGAAGCTATTGCTCCCTAGGCGCCGAAATCACATCAATCACATCACAAACTAGACGTAGGCTTTTACCTTCATCGAAGGGGCCGAACTAGTATAAACTCTCGTGTCTTTGCGTCCGCTTTAACCCCTTTAAGTTAACCCGTACGATGGCCTCACGACTAAGTCCTTTCATGAGGACATCTGCCGTGACAATTCCACGACACACCGGCTCCATAGACGCCACCTGTTGCGGTGTCCTCCAAGGCGGCTGCCCCCAAGTCGGGGTCATCCACGTCGCTCTCGGCCCGGTCCGGTGCATAGTCACCACCCGGCCCCACGACAGCAGCCGTCGCCGGAGACATGTATATCTGCATCCCAAAGTTCGACTGCTCAAGACCACCAGACGGAATCAAGATGAAGTATTAAAGAAAGGAGAGACTGAAAATACTTACGGCGGGTGGCGGGTCCGCGCGAGAGTACGGCGGCTTGCCGAACTGCCAGGACTCCTCCAGCTTGAAGCCGGAGATTTCGTTCACCAAGTTGGCCACCTCGGCAGCCGGCATCTCCTTGGTGCTCAGCCGGCATAGGTAACGGTGCCCATTCATCCGGCTGATCAGGTGAGGCCGGCCTTGGAGCGGGAGCACCCGGCACACGACGAAGGCAACCAACAAGTCAGTCGCCTTGAGGCCCTCGGTGTTGGTCAGCTCCCAGAGTCGTTGGATGGCGGCGGCGCCGTCTACCGACACCGGCGTCGGCTTGTAGCCCCAGCTGGCCCGAGGCTCAGCCAGCGGGCCGGCTACATAAGCCGGCAGGTTGAGGAAGTCGACAGCTGGGTCGACGTTCTCCATGTAGAAGTAAGATTGCTGCCACATGTTGACCGACTGTGGCAGCTTGACGGTGGGGAAGGCATTCTTAGAGGACGGCCAGCGCACCGCGATGAAGGCACCGCACTGGGCAGCCACCTCCCGGATGGAGGTGCCCAGCTTGGTGTAGAAGAATGCTCCCCACAACTCGATGGTGGGGAGGATGCCGAGATAGCCTTCGCATATCATGACGAAGGTGGCTAGGAGCATCACCGTGTTAGGCGTAAGGTGATGAGGCTGGAGGTGATAGAACTCGAGGAACGAGCGGAGGAAGCCGCTCGCTGGCAGGCCGAAGCCGCGGATGAAGTGCGAGTGGAAGACGACCCGCTCACCCTCTCCCGGTGCCGGCGAGATCTCTCCCTCCGGCGGCACGCGCGCCCTCACGTATCTCGCGTCGGGGAGGCACCGCGTGTCGCGAAGGAAAGCAATGTGGCCTTCATGGACATTCGACCCGTCCCAGTCCCCTCCATGCTCGCGCGCCATGGGGGCTCGACGAAAGAGAGCGGCGCGGCGGGAGAGCTGAGATTGGGGCAGGGCCAAGAGGGCTTGGAGATGAGCAGCGGCGGTGCTCCGGTAAAGTTCAGGGGCGCTGCAACGAGAGGAAGAAGGGGGAGGTAAATGGGGTGGAGAGGTGTGCGTGGTTTGCCGCTCCCTCTCCTCCCCCTACTTACAGCCTGCGGGCTATGAAGCCGAGGGGGCGGGCGTGGGATCGTGGGATTAACTATGCCCACGACCCCACGTTCCCACCTTTACCGCGCGAGTTACTGCATGCAGTAACTCCGCGGAGAAACCCAACCGCCCGCCTCGGCCGCAGCGGATCCGCTCGCGTGTCGAGGCCCGGTGGTGGCGGGCCTAGCCTACAGTCGCGTCCCATCCCGCGCGTGGGCTGACAGGCTGACCCGGCTGGCTGGCGCCATGTGGCACGCCCACGACAGGCGGTGGGCCTAGAGGCTTGGCTAGCACGCCACCTAGTTCCCGCCATTGCATTCAAAATTCCAGATAAACCCGACTAGACGTGGCCGACTCCCTCAGGCGGCTTGCCAGGAGTCGGATGAAGCTTCCACCATAGCACCCGGAGGAGGAAACTGTTGAGGCTTCTCGGCCCCTCAGCCGCGGTGCCTCACCAGCTTTGGGGACTACTATCGGAGCAATGGGCCATGGGTAGCCTAACCCGAGCCCTAGAACCTTTCAAGGCATCGGGGCCGGCTGCGCCCCTCAAGACGTCAAGATGAAGTGCCGCCTTCTGGTAGCCGGCTGGCCGAACGGCCGACTGCCGAAAGACGGCCATGCTTAGGAAGACGGCTCCAAGATGGGCAACTCCTGGCAGGCGGCCTCCAGAGAGGCCGACTTCGAGCAGTCGGCCCATGGCGCCCTCAAAGTCTGCGCCCCCATTAAGAAGACAAGACAGGGTGAGGCCACAGTATAGCCCATCACCCCGTATCCGTGGCAGGCGTGGCCACAAAGGTTCGTGACAGCGCAGATCTCCGCCCGGCGCGACACTATTGCCGCTCTGCCCCTGACGTCACTCCTATCAGGCGAAGCCCTTCTCCCACGACTGTCTGTCGGTACGGCCCGAATACGGTGGGCCCTACCGATCAGCGAGAACCCGGAAGATGGTGAGAGCCTCACCAGT
Organism: Aegilops bicornis; assembly: GCA_021605145.1. Classification (NCBI taxonomy): domain Eukaryota; kingdom Viridiplantae; phylum Streptophyta; class Magnoliopsida; order Poales; family Poaceae; genus Aegilops; species Aegilops bicornis. The sequence continues at coordinate 519,785,189 of CM038670.1, read as the reverse complement.
CGGACCCCAGGGGGCGGCCTTCAGCAGTCGGCCCGCCCCTTTCTCGGGGCCCACGCACCATTAACCAGATAAGACGAGGAATGGCTACAGTGATCTCCCGCCAGGCAGCGGGACTGTAGCCACGCTCCCCTGACCAAGCAAGCGTCATTAGCGTTACGGCTGATGAATCGGCGAAAAAAGACCCATGGCGGGCGGAGGCGGCCTGTCGGCTGCATTGCAGACCAATCGGCGGGGCCCACCAAAGCGAGCCCGAAAGCAGCCAGCGAAGAAGCCGGGCGACGAGTGGATCGACGGCGGGACCTACACCCGGCCGGACTACCAGTGTACCCCTGGGGGGTAGGCCTATATAAACCCCCCAAAGCACCCATGCAAAGGGTTGGAACCTGTTAGAATTAGACCAGCACCTAGGGGAAGAGGAGAGCAAGCCTTGCCTTCTTCTACCTCTAGCAAACAGCTCAAGGAGCACCATTGTACTCACTAGTGCCTTAGTGATCATGCGGAGACCCCGCAGAGCAGGACTAGGGGTGTTATCTCCTAGGAGAGCCCCGAACCTAGGTAAAGTCTTATTTGGCGTTTGTGTCTACGCCTCATCCCGCTTCCAGGCACCGACGACGTTCTACTCGCTCCCACCATGATAAGCCATCCATTGGCATATGTCGCACCCAACCCCCGACATAGGGTGACACAGAACTAGCTCCAATTCATCAATGTAATGTAGGCATGTATTCCGTATATAGTCATGCGTGCTTATGGAAAAGAACTTGCATGACATCTTTTGTCCTACCCTCCCGTGGCAGCGGGGTCCTATTGGAAACTAAGGGATATTAAGGCCTCCTTTTAATAGAGTACCAGACCAAAGCATTAACACTTAGTGAATACATGAACTCCTCAAACTACGGTCATCACCCGGAGTGGTTCCGATTATTGTCACTTCGGGGTTACCGGATCATAACACATAGTAGGTGACTATTGACTTGCAAGATAGGATCAAGAACTCATATATACTCATGAAAACATAATAGGTTCAGATCTGAAATCATGGCACTCGGGCCCTAGACATTAAGCATAGCAAAGTCATAGCAACATCAATCTCAAAACATAGTGGATACTAGGGATCAAACCCTAACAAACCTAACTAGATTACCTGGTAAATCTCATCCAACCCATCACCGTCCAGCAAGCCTACGATGGAATTACTCACGCACGGCGGTGAGCATCATGAAATTGGTGATGGAGGAAGGTTGATGATGACGATGGCGACGGATTCCCCTCTCCGGAGCCCGAACGGACTCCAGACCAGCCCTCCCGAAAGAGATTAGGGCTTGGCGGTGGCTCCGTATTGTAAAACGCGATGAATCCTTCTCTCTATTTTTTTTCTCCCCGAACGTGAATATATAGAGTTGGAGTTGAGGTCGGTGGAGCACCAGGGGGCCCACGAGGCAGGGGCGCGCCCAGGGGGTAGGCGCGCCCCCACCCTCGTGGACAGGGCGTGGGCCCTCTGGCCTTGATTCTTTCTCCAGTATTTTTTATTAATTCCAAAAATATTCTCCGTGAAGTTTCAGGTCATTCTGAGTACTTTTATTTCTGCACAAAAATAACACCATGGCAATTCTACTGAAAACAACGTCAGTCCGGGTTAGTTCCATTCAAATCATGCAAGTTAGAGTCCAAAACAAGGGCAAAAGTGTTTGGAAAAGTAGATACGATGAAGAGTACCAAGCTCCAGTGTATTGTTGTTCAACAAGTGTGTAGACAGCTTTGAGCTTCACAAGCATATCTTGGTTAAGATTGCTGCTCCTGGGACCTGAGTAAGTCATAGATTGGTTAGAGACGGTTTATATCATCAAAGAAAAGATTCACTTTTGATGGAAAGCAAGGCGACTTACCAAAGATAGCAGAAACCATCTGGGATACACGGTGTTTTAAACCGGTGAGCTCAGTGGTCACCTCTTGAAGAGTCGTCTCCGCTTTCTCAGCTTGCTGCGTCAAAGCAGTCTTTTCTTCAGCCCAAGTGTTTCTCTCCGCCTCAAAATTGGTCTTCAACTTTTCCATTTCAGCCACGCTAAGTTGGAATTTTGACTCAGCTTTCCGGGTCTCAGATTCTTCATTCTTCAGTCGGGTCTTTGCATCAGACAATTGTGATTGAAGATCAGCAGTGGCATCCTGTACAAGCACAAAATTGCAACAACATTCATATCCGGATTATAGGAATATAAGTCCCAAGTCTTTTGCAAGCAACAACACTCGGCACTTGGGGGCTAATGTCTGCCGAAATATTGTTTATACAACGGTTCATGACAGTAAGTCCCAAGCACTTTGCAAGCAAGAGTACTTGGAACTTGGGGGCTAATGCATATCGCTTGTGTCTCCTTATTGCTTTATGATAACCCGGTTGTGTCGTAAACAATCACAGCCGGGTTATGGGGGCTATACAGGTAAGCTCTCTTTATAAACAATGGTGAACAGGACCAGCTCATTCATGCTAATTAAACCGGCCCTTGGGGGCTACAGATGCAAAGTTAATTGTTTAAAAATCCGGTTCAATTATACAGACGAAAGCCGGTCTTGGAAGGATTTTTCAAAGATGTTCATGATTCTTCTAAAGTCTATAGTATATTTAAATTAATCATACCTAGTAGACTTGGGGGCTGGCAAGATGGACATAATTTATTTAAGGTGAATTCATACCTCATACTTCGATGCATCCGCTTCACCATATCAATTTCAAGATCACGGGTGGAGTGTACTTGGTCGAGGTAGCCAAAGAGTACTTCACCGCTGCTCGATTCGCATAATGGGAGACATCAAACCTCACTTTCTGCCTTTCAATAACCTCTTGTTTGGCAGAGTGCTTGGCCAAAGCAGTTGGATTTCCCGGCTTTGTAAAACCGGTGCCAATGATCATAACATCATCAGTATGAGTCTCTGACGGCTTAACTAGGCTTGATGATTCAGTATTCAAAGGGTTGAGTTTTGTTTGGTCGCCAGATAGGTCAGGAATTTATGGCGGAACATCATAGGCAGGGTCTTCCGGTTGCTTTTCAGAGACATATGGTGCTGGAACTTGCTGCTCGGGTTCAATGACTTTAGGATCTTCAGTCGGCTTGGTCACCTTTGTCTTTTTACTAGGGTTTGCTTGGCCACTGCATGGGTTATGACACGTCAGTACAATTATGAAAGCATAAGGAGGTACAGAACAAAAGTAACTGTTGTTACCCAGGGGCAGTTTTAAAAGCCGGCAGCTCGGTCTGCGATGAGTCGCCAGAGGAAGAACGAGAAACCTCTTGGTCAATTGAATCGGTAGAGTTAAGTGGCTGGCGAATGAGACCCGCCAGCGGGTAAAAATAGTCTAAGTTCGGAAGAACCTCGTTTCGACGTTTTCATGGAGCTGGAGTGTTCGGTAAGTCGGAGGACAATTCTTCACCTCCACTGGTCCGGGTTTGTCGCTGATTCTCGTTCTGTTGTTGCTTCAAAAGAAAGTGAGGATCTAAATGAGCCAAGGGGTGTGAAAACCTTACTTTCCAGGTTACTTGTCGAAGTTTCTGTCTTGGCAAAGGTTCTGAGACGGAGGAAATAATAGTTACCTCTTCTTCAACTGCTTGGCTGGCCCCCGTGTCATCCTGATAATAGTCAGTGTCAATAAGGTGATCGAAAAAGGAGCCAAGGGAGTCAAGGGCTACCTCCGACTCAGAGTTGTCATTCAGTTCAAACATATCAGAGGCGCTTGGTTTCTTCTTATTCTTCTTAGTGGTTTTCTTGGCGGTTTTCTTGGCGGCTTTCTTGGTAGCCCTGACCTTCTTGGCAGCTTCATGATCATATTTCTTTTTCCAAAAGTTAGATTCAGCCTATAAAGGTCATCAAAGGCTGAGTTAATAAAGTATTTGAAAAATGAGGTAAAAGTAAGTGAGTTCAGAGACTTACATCCGGTGGCGGGTTAAGTTTGCAGAAAGGGTTCAGGCCCACTTTACGGCAATCTTTTGGATCTTCATTCAGAAGGGACTTGGTCATTTCGTTAATTGCCTCGTCAGTTAATTGCACAGAGTTGTGGCGCAGTGGATCCTTTACACCACCAGTGTAAGTACACATTAAGTCGGGCCGGCGACTCAAGGGTATAATCCGCCAAGAAACCCAGCATCTGACCAAATCAATGCCAGTTAACCCGTTTCCTAGCAGAGATTTAACCTTTGCAAGGGTGGGAGCAGGCTTTGCACGTTCGGCAGTGGTAAGTTTTTCAGCAAGATTATGCTTTGGGTCCAGGCATTCGACACAGTAACCCGGAAGTGGATTCTCGTCAGCCGGAGAGGTATCTTTGTAGTAAAACCATGTCTGGTTCCAATCCTTGGGGTGACTCAGCATGCAAGCATAAGGGAATATGGCATTTCTTCTTTGTTGAATTGAGATTCCGCCAAGTTCCAAGCTAGGTCCGTTCGTAAACTTGTTTTGGCAGTTTAAATAAAAAAATCCCTAAAGAGTTCGGCAATGGGCTCCTCTTGAAGGTATACTTCGCAGAAGACTTGAAAGTTGCAGATGTTTGACATGGAATTGGGTCCGATGTCTTGAGGATGGAGTTGAAAGAAGTGCAGAACGTCTTGGAAAAATTTAGAACCGGGCGGCGAGAAGCCCCGATTCATGTGATCAGTAAAAACAATGACTTCGTCATCCTTTGGCTGAGGTATTTCTTCGCCTGGATCAGGGGCGCGGTAGTGCATGACATTTTTTGCTGGCAAGTACCCAATTTTGACAAAATCTCTGAATGTGTTCTTAGTGACAATGGATGGAACCCAGTTACATGAAGTGACTGTCTTTGGCGGCAATGTGAAGAAGCCTAAAGGAAAGAAAAAATTTGCCTGTTCAAATTGATTCATTAAGCCAGAAGTAAAAGCTATAGTATATATTCAGAATGACGGCTTAAATGGGGCCTAATGATATGTGGGTAATTATAAGCGGTGATCTAAGTCGCCATGATAAGCAATCGGTATTTAAGATCTGACAGGAGTGAATTTTACTAAGTGTTGGGACAAACAGGTTTTACATATTATAGCTATAAGATCGGATCTGTGGCAGTTCAGAAAAAAGAAATAAAATATAAACCTAAGGTGGCGGCAGCAGAAAAGTGGGGGTGCCCAGATGAGATCTGTTGCAATGAGGATATATTCTGATATCAAAAAACAAGTGCTAAAACTGCTACCGCGCAAGATCTATGTTGTTTTCCGGATCAAAGCTATGCAATCTAGGAAGGAGAAGGGGGAATGATGATGAACGCCGACGAACAAGGAAACCCTAAGACAAATCTATTAAGAGGAAAGGGGAAGGCTACCGACACTGATGGATAGCAGAGGGGCGCCGCGGCGTTCTGGTTCGTTCAGGGTGATGCAGCGGCCGGAGTTGAGGCAGTGGAGGAAGGTCGGCGGTGGCGGAGCTCGGGCGGCCGAAGCGTTGCGAGGAGAAAGACGAAGATGAGAAGGCAAAGGGGGAGAATGGAAAGAGGACCCATGGCCTTATTTATAGGACTGGAAGGATAAGTGGTAGGCGCGGGAATCAAGGAGACAAGGAAATGGATATGTGACGGCACGAGCGCCTCAATTTTTGGAGGTTCATTAAAAGATAAGATTTATTAAGATTTAGGTCGTATGTGGTATTAGTAACACGTGACATCATGGCGGGTTACAACATCTCACATGAAGATGAAGAAGGATTTTTTTCTATGTGTTGAAGATTAACATGAACAAGCTCAAATCAACCTGGGGCCTAATGTTGGGGATATGACCCGCCCAGGAGAGGTCGGGTTATCCCAGTGGCGGTTCATGAAGTAGGCTTGTTAAAGGGCCCAAACCCAAAGGCGACTAAGGCCCGTAAAGTGTAAAGTGCCATGTATATGTAACTTGTATTATAAGGCATGTAAGATAAGTCACCGGGACAGACAAGTTTGTATGAGCCGGCCGGGACTCTATAAGCCGCGGGGCGTCAACCCCCGACCCGGCAGTGGCTTAGGGCAAGAAACAACAGATGGAAAGCTAGGCTAAGCATATTCGCTCCCTGGTAACCGAAACCCTAGCAATACCACCTCAAACTGGATTAGGCTTTTACCTTCACCGCAAGGGGCCTAACCAATATAAACTCCTCACGTCATTTGTCCCGTTTAACCCCTTTAAGCTAACCTCGTCACGATGGCTCCGCAACTAAGTCCTTCCACTAGGACATCTGTCGTGACAAATCCACGACAAGACTGCTGCTGCTGATTCCCTTGACCATATTGCTGATTAAACCCACCTTGATTGCCTTGACTCTAAAAAACGGAGCTTGAGCCGCCACCCCCAAGGCCAGGTCCATCAGATCCAGATCCCGAGCTGCCATTCGGGCCATGATTATTCTGGAAAAAATCGGAATTTATGTACTCCCTCATGATGAAGCAATCCTTCCATAGATGTCTGGCCGGCTTCTCTTGCATACCGTGCTTTGGACAAGGCTGATTCATCATCGCCTCAAGCTTGAATTTTGTCCCACCAAACCGGGGCACTGATGATTTCCCCTTACGATGCTGATTATTATTCTGCGTATTGGTGTTAGCCACAAAGTCTAAACCGTCGTCGGCTTTGCCCTTACCGTTGCCACCTTGACACGCCGTATTATGTTGATGTCCCTTCACATTACCACTCTTCTTCCCCTTGCTAGCCTTCTCCTCATCAGACTCGGGTCTTTAGCACTATCAGAGTCGGCGTATTTGACAAGAGCCACCATGAGCTCTCCCATATCATTGCAGTGGCGCATAAGCCGGCCCAGCTTCTACTTAAGTGGAAGGAAACGGCAATTCTTTTCCAACATTAGGACGGCTGAAACGGTGTTGATACTGTCCGATGAGTGTATAACGGCCGAGATCCGGCGCACCCAATTGGTTGTGGACTCGCCCTCACCCTGGATGCAAGAGTCTAGATCAAGAATCGACATAGGCTGCTTGCACGTGTCTTTGAAATTTTGAATAAAACATGTATTCAATTCAGCCCATGATCTGATGGAGATAGGGGGCAATCCTTTCAGCCAAGTGCGTGCCGATCCATCCAACATCATGGTGAAGTACTTAGCACATGCAGCATCACTAACATCCAACATCTCCATAGCCATCTCATAGCTCTCAATCCAGGCCTCTGGGGGCTGATCCGCTGTGTAATTAGGCACCATGTGGGGGCCCTTGAAATTCTTAGGCAAGCGCTCATTACGTAGAGCTGCCACTAAACATGGCACACCCAGGGTCCTAGAGGTCACTCCCCGCCCATAGACACCGGCGGGTAAACCGGGGCTGTTGATGAGTCGATTCCGAGCCGCCGCCTTAGCCTCCCGACGCGTTCTCGCCTCGATCCACCAAAGCCTGAGCATCGTTACCAGCACGTGGTGGGTCATGCCTACGAGGCTGGTTATGGTGCCGCTCACTGCTTGAAACCGCTGGCGAGTCAATATGCCTGCTATAACTCCGGCTTGGACGAGGGGTTGAATGAATCCGTTCACGACTGTATGAATAAGCCGCCTGTTGAGCCACCGCTGTCTGAAGAAGCTCTCCGGCCCTTCGTATCTCCATCATGGCTGGAGAATCGCCTTCAAAGGGGAGAGCCGCCAATCTTGTAGCCGCGGCAATCATATTGTCCAGAGGGATAGAACAATCACTCGGTGGTGTCAAAACATGCTGAGGCGGAGTCAAATTCAAACGAGGCGGGTCTGCAGCACGTGGCTGAACCGGCGCTCCGGTCACGGGTGTCTCAACGGCCCGATTTACCACGCATGGTCATCCGGGTCCTCGCCCCAAAGCGTGTTGAAAAGGTTCCTAGCCTCAAACTCTGTGGGTAAACGGGTCTGGTGCCTCCTCCTCACAATAGCGTTTGAAGCATTCTGATCTAAGGTGAGCCGGAACGACTCCGCCTGAATCCTTTGTGATTGTGCGTCCAAGGCGGCCCGCTCTATCGCCATCCTAGCATTCTCAGCAGCAAGTTCTTCCTTGGCTTGGGCCATCTCATCTAGCAGCTTTGCGACATCCACTTTGTGCTGTTCTTGAGTCTCAGGGGTTACCTCTGCCCCCATCAAAGTCGCTAAAGCATCCAACAGCTCGGTCAAAACCTGAGCCGGTGGGCGCGCTGAGCCGCTTGCTCCAGCCGTCGCCGCAATTGTTAAACTGGAAGTCATGGCCACAGCAGTTGATGAATTGAGCACTCGTTGCGTACCAGCCATGAAGATCGCAACCCGGTTCGGCGGCTCATAGCGGTCCGGAATTCTGGCGCCATCGAAACAGCCCCAAGCCCGCCATCTTGCAATTGATACATTGAATCGGTCTCACCAGTGGAAGACTCGCCATCAGAGCAGATTACCATCTCTCCCCTGGACACAGATCCTTCCTCAAGATCCGCCCCATGGATGAAACCAACAAAGGCGTGCTTCACGGCGGCTTGAACCTTGGCGGGTCGTGCGCGCTGAGCCGTCTCGACGATGTTGCTGCAGGTGTCCAGCTCAGTCCCCGACTCGCCGATCTTGCCGATGAAGACATGGATTCCGTCGAAGGGGACCCGGTACCCGTACTCAATTGAGCCGGCCTCGGGGCCCTAGCCATCATCGTCGATGTAGAGCTTGCCGCGACGACTCTTGGTCATCCAGCCCACTGCGTATCCCTTGATCCATGCGAAGCTGCCCTTCAAGAACTCAAAACCACCGTGCGCTGGCCCCACGGTGGGTGCCAACTGTGGTGGACTTAACACGGTAGATGCCCCAGCAAAAGGTCTTAGGTGTGGAGCCATCGCAACTAGGTTAGCTTGAAGGGGTTAAACGGGACAAAGGACATAGAGAGTTTTACCCAGGTTCGGCTCCTCTCAACGAGGTAAAAGCCTACTCCTGCTTTAGGTTGTATTGCTTGGGTTTCGATTACCAGGGAACGAATATGCTTGACCTAGTTCTCGATGAGTTGTTTCTTGAGTTAACCCGCCGCGGGTCACCCCTTTATATACACAGGTTGATACCCAATGGTTTACAGAGTCCCGACCGGCTCATACAAGACGTGTCCGGCTCGGAAACTAATTAAGCTTGCCTTACAATACAAGTTAGACATATGGCGGTTCACACCCGTGGGCCTCAAATCGCCCCGGGTCTTGGGCCTTCAATAAGCTTGCTCCATGGACCGTCATCTTCACATCTTCTCGGGCCTTCTCATCTTAGGCCGCCAGTGGCATGACCTGGCCCCACCTGGGCGGGTCATACCCAGTAGTTATATCCCCAACACTCACCTTGCTGCCGAATCCGACCTTCCAATCCGCCTCCGCGTACTTACGCATGGAGGAACGCCAGATGAAGAAGGTCAAGGCCCGTGTTCATCACACCGCCCTCACCGTCGGGACATCTACACCCGCACCGCCTCATCCGCACCCACCCGAGCCGTCGGGGTACTTTCCCCTCCCACCTGCCCCACCCGCGCCATCCACACCACCCGCCCCTCAACAGCAGCAGGGCGGCGGTCGCCGCAACCGGCGCTGTGGAGGCGGCCGCTCCGGGCCACAACAGTAGGAGCAGCCGGGGTACAGGGGGCCACGCCGTCACCAGCCGTCCCCACCCTGGACCGTCAGCACAAAACCGTGGACCGGCGTGGTCCACGCCTACCACATGCCGATCCCACGGGCCCCGGGAGTTCTCGGCCCTCACCCCACCGGGCCATAGGTGCACCTGGTCGCCGTTCCTTACCAGGCGGGTGGGGGTGGCTACCCGCCACTGTTGGCCCCTCACCCGACCAGTGGCTACCCACAACCCGGCGGCTCTGTGTCGTCCCCCTGTGCCGGCCCCATGGGATCCCGCTCTCCTCGCCGTGCTACACTCGGTGCCGTCCCCCTCTAACTACGGAGGCAGTGATGACTGGTACATGGACACGGGGGCTACCGCCCACATGCCATCGTGTCCTGGTAACCTAGCTTCTTCCTTTCCGGTCACCACCTCGAACCGCATCACCCTCGGTGATGGTTCTTCCATGCCCATTACTCATGTCGGACATAGTTTCTTTCCTTCTAATTCCATGCCGATTAATATGACTAATGTTCTTGTTTCACCTGAAATCTTGTATTCGTTCGTCGTCTTGCCCTTGACAATCCTCTTATTGTTGAATTTAATGATCTTGGTTTCTCTGTAAAGGACGCCCGTACACGGATGATTCTCCACCGATGTGACAGCCCTGATGACCCGTACCCGGTGCACTCCGCCTCCATTGCCACAGCCACCACCGCCTCTCCGGTCGCCCTCTCTGCCAGCGTCGATCTTTGGCATGCACGTTTGGGTCATCCCAACTCCACTGTCCTTCGTCAGATTCTTAAGAGTTTTTCCTTTTCATGTAATAAATTCGACGAGCACACTTATCATGATTATCGTCTCGGCAAGCACGTTCATCGACCCTTTAGCGTGTCAAAGACCATTTCTACTTTTCTGTTTCAGTTACTTCATAGTGATGTATGGACATCTCCCGTTGCAAGCAACACGGGCTATCTATGTTATCTTGTTTTACTTGATGATTTTTCTCACATTGTGTGGACGTTTCCACTCCGTCGCAAGTACGATGTCCTTACCACTCTCACAGCCTTTTACTCCTACATCACCACCCATTTCGGGCGCCCTATTCTTGCATTACAAACTGACAACGGAAAAGAGTTTGACAACGCCGCCATTCGCCAGCTTCTCGCATCCTACGACACCACCTTTCGCCTAACATGCCCCTACACATCCCAGCAAAATGGTCGTGTCGAGTGCATTCTTCGCACTCTCAACGACTGCGTCCGTATGTTGTTGTTTCATTCCAATGTACCCCCTCGGTTTTGGCCTGATGCTCTCGCCACCGTCACACTTCTTCTTAACATTAGGCCGTGTCGTCCCCGTTGGGACTACAATCCACATCACCTTCTCTTCGGTTCCCCTCCATCCTACGATGGTCTCCGCATCTTTGCTTGCCTTTGTTATCCTAGTACCGCTTCCACCGCACCACACAAACTTGCCCCTCGTTCCGTAGCGTGCATTTTCCTAGGATATCCCCCTAACACCAAAGGTTACTGGTGCTACGATCATGTCTCCCATCGTGTGTACACCTCCCGACACGTGTACTTCGATGAGCGGGTATTTCCTTTTCACCAGGTACCACCTTCTGCAGAGGACTCAACACTTCTCGACGGTGCTCCCACCTCAGCCCCAACGCGCCCCCTCGCAACCCCTTCGGGCGTGGCTGCCTTGGACGTGGCCCCGGCGCGGCCCCCTCTGCATCGGCCTCTACGGGCATGGCCACCTCTGCCTCGGGCCCTTCGGGTGCCACGGATCCCCCGCGCACGACTGCACCAACCTCTCCTCAAGGCCGGCGTCAGACCGCCGCCTTCTGCGACACGGTTGCGACGGACTCATCACCACCCTTGTTCGTCGCTCCCTCGGCAGTCGACCTGCCACCTGCCGGCATGATGACTCGGTCTCTCACCGGTATCCATCGGCCCAGCACGCGCTATGCCTCTGACGAGTATGCGTGCACGGTGTCAATCTTGTCCTCTCCACCATCGCCCCATCCTCGTCCGCGACGCCGCATCCCTTCATGACCCACGCTATTTGCTGCGATGCGCTGGGAGTTTGATGCGCTAGGCGCAAACCGCCTTTGTGGCATCTTGTTTTATGCCCCTCATGCCAACGCTATCGCCGGTGGCAAATGGGTGTTTCGCCACAAGACCCACCTCGACGGTTCTCTCGAGCGCTACAAGGCTCTTTGGGTGAGCTTCCGCCCGGTAGCGCTTGGCGTGGAACTTCACCGACACCTTCGCCCCGGTCGTCAAACCGGGCACGATTCATACTGTGCTGCAGCTGGCTATCTCCCGTGCCTGGCATGTACATCAGTTGGACGTTTCCAACACCTTCTTGCACGGCCACCTCACGAACGGGTATTTTGTGAGCAGTCGACTGGCTTCGTCGACGCCGAGCATCCTGACCACGTGTGCTTGCGCTCTCGATCTCTCTATGGCCTAAAGCGGGCACCCCGGGCGTGGTACCAGCATATGGCAGGCTTCTTGCAGTAGCTCGGGTTTCACACCACTCGCTCCGACGCTTCCCTCTTCGTCTATCATCAGGGCACTGCCACTGCATATCTGCTGCTCTATGTTGACGACATCATCCTGACGGCATCCTCCCCCGGGCTTCTTCAACAGCTCACGGCTCGTCTTCGTGATGAGTTTGCCCTCAAGGATCTGGGAGCGTTGCACTACTTCCTTGGCATTGAGGTTGTTCGCCATGCCGATGGGTTCTTTCTGCATCAGTAGAAGTACACTCATGAGCTTCTTGAGCGCGCGGGTATGCTTAACTGCAAGCCCGCCCCCACGCCTGTTGACACTAAGGCGAAGGTCTCTGCTTTGGAGGGTTCCCCTGCACCCGACGTTGCATTCTACCGCTCCATTGTCGTTGCCTTGCAGTACCTCACCCTCACTCGGTCTGACTTGCAGTATGCAGTCCAGCAAGTGTGCCTTCACATGCACTCCCCACGTGACTCCCACTGCGCTCTGGTGAAGTGTATTCTTTGGTACATACGCGACACTATGACCCTAGGACTCACTCTGATGGCTTCCACATCCATCGACATGGTCGCCTACTCTGACGCCGACTGGGCTGGCTGCCCGAACACTCGTCGCTTTACGTCACGCTACCGTGTCTACCTCGGGCCATCGCCAATTTCGTGGTCGTCCAAGCGACAACCCATGGTCTCTCGCTCGAGTGCTAAGGCAGAGTATCAGGCAGTGGCTAACGCCGTTGCTGGGTGCTCTTGGCCCCGTCAGCTGCTGCAGGAGTTGCTTTGTGTGGTCCCTAAGGCCACGATCGTCTACTGCGACAACGTCTCTGCCGTCTACCTCTCCGCCAACCCCGATCATCATTGCCGCACGAAGCATATTGAGCTTGATATTCACTTCGTTCGCGAGCAGGTGACACTTGGGAAGGTTCGTTGTAAGGGCACTTTTGTCCCTAAGTAGTTTTGGTGATTGATGACAATGCCTTTGCGGACTAATCGTGTGTATTGAGCTTTTTAGATTCATCACGACTAAACACAAGACGATTCCATGCCCCTCGAAGATTATTGAAGATGGCGTTTGTCTACGGTTCGGTTCGGTGGAGTTGAGTCGTAGGAGAGCCATTCTATTAAGAGGGAGTCCGCGTTGGAAAGGTTTGGGTGGAATCTCACGTACACATTCCCTTTTGCACCGCCTTTCCTTGAGCTCCTTGGAGTGTTCCTCCGTCTCACCTTGTCTCTGTGATTTGAAGATCTCCGCCTTGCTCTTCTCAGGCTAGCGGTAGTACTGCTCCTCTGAGCGGTACTACCATAGGAGCCAGCCAGTAGTACTGGCTCCCGTGACGGTAGTACCGTGGGCTCCCACGGTAGTACCGCTCCCCGGAGAGGTAGTACCGCGAGCTCTGGTCTGGCACCGCTGCTCAAGCGGTGGTATGCGCGGATGTAATTTTTTACATCCGCGCTACCCACGGTAGTACCGTGCTGCGGCGTGGTAGTACCATGGCGCCAGGCCAGGTACACTAGCAAGTGCGGAGGTAAGGACGGATGTAATTTTTTACATCCGCACCTTTCATGGTAGTACCGCACCCATGGTCGCGGTAGTTCCGTGTCGGATTTTTGCAAGGCAATTTCTCAAGCGGAGGTAGTCACGGATGTAATTTTTTACATCTGTGCCTACCAGACCTGGCCTACGGCTGTCTTGCGGAAGTACCGTATGAGGTCACGGTAGTACCGCTTCTGCGGATCTACCGCGCCCTTTTAGTGCTCCTGTTTGCTAGGTCCGGTCTCCGTTGTGCCCACGGTAGTACCACGGTCCGCCGCGGTAGTACCGCGCCTGTGGTGCGGCAGTTCCATGGGTCGCGGGCTGAGTGGTGGGTAACGGTTGGAAATGTCCCCCCACTATAAAAGGGGGTCTTCTTCCCCAAGAAGACTCACCTCTTCCAACCCTAAACTCCATTGTTGCTCCAAGCTCCATTTTCGCCTGATCTCTCTCCCTAGCCAATCAAACTTGTTGATTTGCTCGGGATTGGTTGAGAAGGCCCCGATCTACACTTCCACCAAGAGAAATTTGATTCCCCCCACTAATCCTTAGAGGATCTTGTTACTCTTGGGTGTTTGAGCACCCTAGACGGTTGAGGTCACCGTGAAGCCATAGTCCATTGTGATGAAGCTTCGTGGTGGTGTTGGGAGCCTCCAATTAAGTTGTGGAGATTGCCCCAACCTTGTTTGTAAAGGTTCGGTTGCCGCCTTCAAGGGCACCAATAGTGGAATCACGGCATCTCGCATTGTGCGAGGGCGTGAGGAGAATACGGTGGCCCTAGTGGCTTCTTGGGGAGCATTGTGCCTCCACACCGCCTAATGGAGACGTACTTCTCAAAAGGAAGGAACTTCGTAACACATCCTCGTCTCCACCGGCTCCACTCTTGGTTATCTCATCCCTTTACTTGTGCAAGCTTACTTGTGTTTTATTCATTGCTTGCTTGTGTGGTTGTGTTTGTTGCATCATATAGGTTGTCCACTTAGTTGCATATCTAGACAACTTACTTTGATGCAAAGTTTAATTTGGTAAAGAAAAGCTAAAAATTGTTAGTTGCCCATTCACCCCCCCTCTAGTCAACTATATCGATCCTTTCAATTGGTATCAGAGCCTCATCTCTTTTTAAGGACTTTACCGTCCGAAGAGTATGGTTGACGTCGTAGATGATGTGGGAGAGCACTCTGGTGCGAATCCGATATCATCTACGGGAGATGGGGTAACTCGATCTCACGTGAGGAATTCAATGTATGCGTTGGACACATTGAAGACCTCCATGACGACCGAGGTCAAGGACATGTTTAAGGATTTCTTAGAAGGTCTTAAACTTTCCACCGCGCCCGTGAAAGTGGGTGATCCCGCCAACACGGAGACGGATGCTAACCCCGACAAGGGGGAAGCTACTAGTGAGAAAGCTCATATGTCTAGTGGTAAAAATGGCAGTGGCATCTTTGCCCATGTGCAACCTCCACCCGTTTATGGTGGACCAATCCCTTCTACTAATTTGAATCATGCCGGTCCTCCCCCCAAGATTGATAAAAAGGAGGATTTTGATTCTTGGGTCTATCATTTTAAACGTCATTTAAATCATGTGAACACTAACCTTTGGAGAATCATTGAAGAAGGTTTTCATCTGCATGACCGGAGCAACTTCACTCCTAGAGAAGCCATGGATGATCAATTCAATGAAAATGCTCTCTTCATCATCCAAGAAGCAATCCTTCCCGAAGACCTCCCGCATCTTCGGCCTTACTCACAGCCAAAGATGCTTGGCGCAAAGTGATTTATCTCTATCGGGGAAGTGCAAGCATTCAACGCTCCAATTATGAAGTGGTACAAGATGAAGCCGATGAGTTTGCAATGAAATAAGACTAAGAACCTCGTGAGCTCTATCGGAGAGTTACCAAGCTCGCGGTCTCTCTCCGGGATCATGGAAGTAAGGACATAGATGACAATTGGATAAAGCGCGAATTTCTCAAGGCAATGATGCCCTACCACAAAGCCATGTCCTCCGTCATCCGTCAAAGGCCGGACTTTCACACCTTGTCCTCGAGTGATGTGTTGGATGAGTTTGTGGCTATGAGCATATTGGACAAGACCGACGACAATGCGGTGCTTCGCTCCCAAAGAGAAAAGAAGCCCAACCTTGCATTGAAGGCCAAGTTTTGTGTCGAAGAAGAAGAAGAGGAAGAAGAATAAGAGAGCAACCTCGAAGATACGAAGTATGCCTATCATGAACACATGGCCCTTGCTTCAAGGAAATTTTGGAGCAAGAAGAACTCAAGGCCCAACTTCAACAAGAGCAACTCAAGTGGCGCAAAGGGCAAGCAACGAGTGAGGACTTGCTTCAATTGTGGCAATGTGAGTCATTTTGTTGCGGAGTGCCCATATGAGAAGAGGGAAGACAATGGTGGCCAGCTCATCCGTAAGGACAAGTCCAAGTCTTTTCCCAACAAGAGCAACTTCACCAAGAAGGCTCCTCACAAAGCTTTGGTGGTACAAGAAGAGTACAATGAGGATGATGATGATGATGAAGATGGTGAGTCGGTTGCCATGGCCTCCGTTGCCATTGCGACGACTCCTCGGTGTCTCTCTTCGACTCACCCAATGAAAGCATCACCGCCAAGTGCCTCATGGCTAAAGCCACCAACAAGGTAACCCCCAACATCAAAACTACCATCATCAATCATTCTTCTTTGATGGATTGCATTGATGAACATGAGGAACTAATGTGGAGGAGAATGAGTTTGAGACCTTTATGGGTAAACTCAAGGGAAAATCCAAGAAGCACTTCGTTGCTCTCTTGGAACAACTTGGTGAAGCCAATGACATGATCGAGGCTCACGAAGAAACCATCTCTAAGATGGAGGGGCATAGTCGTGACTATGCCGATGAGATTTCGGATCTTTCCAATGCTCTTGAGGAAGAGCGTGGTCTTCGTTTGACTCTTGAGGAGTCATACAACGATGACCATGCTAAATTAAAGAAAGATCTTGATCATGATCTTGTTGTGTCTCGTGTGCTAAGCTCCAAGAAGGCAAAGCTTGGAGTTGATCTTGCTAGACTCAACGAGGAGTTTGACATTCTCGACAAGTCTCACAAAGTCTTGAAGGGTGTTCATGATAGCCTCAAAGAGTCTCATGATCAACTCCAAGTGAAGCTAACCAAAGAGAAAGCCACCTTTCCTCATATGGTATTGATTGATAATGCAAATGCTACTAACCCTTGTTGTGAGCATGTGCATCTTGTTGAGGAGAACGCTAAGTTGAAGGAGCAACTTGAGAAAGGCCTTGTCACATGCATACAAGGTGAGAAGAACCTCAACGACCTTTTGAGTAATCAAAAGGAAGTTGTGGCCAAGGAGGGGATTGGGTTCGTACCCAAGCCCAAGAACAAGAAGAAGAATGACAAGACCAATCGACCCCCTCCTCTCAAGCAAACTTTTGTGAGGGAGGGAGAGGGTGCTTCCAAGGAGAAGAAGAACAACGCAAAGGGTGGCGATGCCAAGAAGGGCAATGCCACCCCTCTCAACAAAGACGGCGATTTTAATCGCTCTTATGTGTTATGACGTGCTAGTGACGGGCACGTTTATGCCAAATTTGTTGGTTCTCCTCATGAGTACATTGAATGGTCTATTTGGGTTCCTAAGACCCTTGTTACTAACATCAAAGGACCCATTACAAAATGGGTACCTAAAACCAAGCATTGATCTCTTGTAGGTGTTTGCTTCCAGTGGAGGATCATGGTTGCTCGATAGTGGAGCTACAAATCATATGGCCGGAAGCAAGGACTTGGTAGTGGACGTGCACAAGATTCCTTCTACGCCCACCAATGTCGAGTGGGGTGATGCCTCGTTTTCTAAGGTATTGGGACTCGGCAAGGTTGTCATTTCTCATGATCTCACGATCGAGAAGGTCATGCTTGTTGAGTCCCTTGCATACAATTTACTTTCCGTTCGTCAACTTTCAATCATGGGCTTTGCCACTTTCTTTGATATTGATACCGTGTCCCTCTTGTGGAGCAAGACTCTTAAAGTAGCCTTTGTTGGGCATGTCGAGAATGGTCTCTATGTGATTAACTTTTCGGAGGTACCCACTAAGACCGCGACATGCCTAATGGCTAAAGTTGATGTGGGATGGCTTTGGCATCGCCGTTTAGCCCATGTCAATATGAGATCTTTACAAAGTCTCCTCAAGGGGGACCATGTCCGTGGACTAACGAATGTTAGCTTTGCTAAAGATCGTGTTTGCAGTGCCTGTATCGAAGGAAAGCTTCATGAAAAGGCTCACCCTCCCACAACTATCATTTACTCGAAGAGGCCTTTGGAGCTCCTTCACTTGGATCTCTTTGGGCCTCCATCCTTTGATAGTCTTGGGGGTAGGAAGTATTGCTTGGTGATTGTGGATGACTACTCAAGATATACTTGGGTGTATTTCTTCAAGAGGAAGAGCGAGACCCAACAAACCGTCATTGACTTTGCAAATGAAGCACAACGTCAACACAATGCAAAGATCTTGACAATAAGAAGTGACAACGGCACCGAGTTCAAGAACTACACCTCGGATGAGTTTCTGAGTGATGAGGGGATCAAGCATCAATATTCTGCACCCTACACCCTCAACAAAACGGTGTCGCGGAGAGGAAGAACCGTACGTTGATGGATGCGGCAAGGACCATGATGGCGGAGTTCAAGTCTCCATACAACTTTTGGGCCGAAGCCATCAACACCGCTTGTCATGCATCCAATCGGCTCTACCTCCGCAAGGGCTTGAACAAGACTCCATATGAGATTCTCACTGGTAACAAGCCCAACCTCAAGTACTTTCGGGTATTCGGGTGTAAGTGTTTCATTCTCAAAAAGGGTGTTCGGTTGTCTAAGTTTGAAGCTAGAGCTTATGAGGGCATATTTGTTGGTTATGATACAAACTCTCATGCTTACCGTGTCCTCAATAAATCCACGGGACTTATTGAGGAGACATGTAACGTGGAGTTTGATGAGAATAACGGCTCCCAAGTGGAGCAAAGTGGCACTTGTGATGTAGGTGATGAAATTCCTCCTCGAGCCATAAGAAGAATGGGTGTTGGTTTTATCCTACCCGTTGAGGAACCCCTTGTGGTCAAGGAGAAGGACAATGCTCCATTCAAGTGGAGCCATCACCAACCCAAGGCCCACACGCTTTCGAAGAACAAAGTGAAGGCCCTCAACCTCATGAACAAGACCAAGGGCAAGATCATGCTCAAGACGATGTTGACACACCAAATGATGCCCAAGGTCAAGTTCTCTCCCCCAAGCAAGTTCAAGATCAAGAACTTGCTCAAGACGGCGCTCAAGATGATCAAGTGACTCCTCCTCAACTCACCTCCGAGGATGAACTAGAGCGTCGTGCCGCCAAGATTGCTTCCAAGCTCACCACCAAGGGTCATCTCATGAACAATGTACTTGGAAGCATCCAAAAGGGGGTAAGCACTCGTAGACAATTGGCAAACTATTGTGAACATCACGCGTTTGTTTCTTGTGTCGAACCCCAAAAGGTATATGAAGCTCTTGAAGATCTGGATTGGCTTAATGCCATGCATGAAGAACTCAACAACTTCGAGCACAACAAGGTGTGGAGGTTGGTGCCAAGGCCAATGGGGAACCACAATGTCATTGGGACCAAGTGGATTTTCAAGAACAAGCAAGATGCTCATGGAACCATCGTTCGCAACAAGGCAAGATTGGTGGCACAAGGTTACTCCCAAGTCGAGGGTATCGACTATGGTGAAACCTTTGCTCCCATTGCTCGTCTTGAATCCATTCATTTGTTGATTGCTTATGCTTCTCATCACAACTTTAAGTTGCAACAAATGGATGTGAAGAGTGCCTTTATTAATGGTCCTATTAATGAGTTGGTCTACATCAAACAACCCCCCGGGTTCGAGGATCCCTACTTTCCCGATCATGTGTACCAACTCGATAAGGCACTCTATGGCCTTAAACAGGCCCCACGTGCGTGGTATGACCACCTTACCGAGTTGCTACAAGATCGTGGGTTTGAAGTTGGGCTCATCGATCCCACTCTTTTACTAAGAAGGTCAATGGGGAGTTGTTTGTGTGCCAACTATATGTTGATGACATTATCTTTGGTTCCCCTAACAAAGCTTTCAATGATGAATTTGCCGCACTAATGACCTCAAAGTTTAAGATGTCTTCCATGGGAGAGTTGAAGTTCTTTCTAGGTTTCGAGGTGAAGCAAAGAAGAGAAGGTAGCTTCATCAATCAAGCCAAATACACTCAAGACATGCTCAAAAGATTCAAGCTAAGTGATGTTAAGCCGGCTTCCACTCCAATGCCCACGAAGTGCCAACTTGACATCGATCCCAATGGTAAAGCGGTGGATCAAAAGGTATATCGCTCCATGATTGGATCCTTGCTTTACCTTTGTGCATCTAGATCGGATATCATGTTGAGTGTGGGAATTTGTGCACGGTTTCAAGCCGCACCTAAGGAAAGCCACTATGTGGCGGTCAAGCGAATCTTTCGATATTTGGCTCATACCCCAAACTTTGGCCTATGGTACCCTAGAGGAGCAAACTTCAAGCTTGAAGGATATTCGGATTCTGATTGGGCGGGAGATAAAGTGGATAGGAAGTCTACTTCCGGAGGGTGCCAATTCCTTGGCTGCTCTTTGGTAAGTTGGTCTTCCAAAAGCAAAGTTGTGTGTCTCTCTCGTCCACCGAAGCGGAGTATGTAGCGGCCGGTAGTTGTTGTGCACAACCCTTATGGATGAGGCAAACTTTAAAGGATTACGGTGTCATTTGTGACAAAGTGCCTCTTTGGTGTGACAATGAAAGTGCCATCAAGATTTCTCTCAACCCGGTGCAACACTTCAACACGAAGCATATTGAGATTCGGTATCATTTCATCCGTGATCATATTAGGCGAGGGGAGATCGAGCTCAAGTACGTCAACACTCATGATAACTGCGGATATCTTCACGAAGCCCTTGGATGAAGCAAGATTTCATGAAGTTAAGGCATGAGCTAAATATCATTGATTCGAGCAATGTTGCTTGAACCCTTGCTCATCCCACCATACTCAACTTGTTATCTAGTTTAGGTGTAGGCATGGACATAGGGGAGTGTTGCTCTCTCAATGAACTCTCCCTCCCCCCATTATGCATAAATCGATCATCTCTTTCACATTAGCCATTTTTTATGGTGCTTGTGCTTGAAAGACGAGTTTTGGTCATGGGCCCAAGGATAATTCTTCGCGGTGCCATACCAATTGACTCAAACATAGGTGTCTCCGACCACCGCTCTCCTCACGAAGAAGTTGTGTCTCGTAGTTTGTGACGCCCGGGTAGTTAAGCTACAGTAAACCTCTGTTAATGATGCCATGTCACGACGGTTACTATTGCTAATCTCGTGTTAGTTCGAAACCGATTCAAATCCAAATTCAAAATCAAGTCAAACGGTAAATTTGTCAAACGTTAAAACTAAAATGTTCAAAATGGGACAAATAAATCCTAAGTCCTAATGGTGGAGGAACCACATTTTTGTAAAAAGATTTAATGCACTAAAATGATTTAAACAGTAGCAAAACAGCTATTTGAACGACTTTGGTATTTTATAAAATACTAGACTATTTTATATCAGGGTAAAACTTTTTATAGTAGTGGATTGTTCTGAAACATTATTTTACTAAGTTAAAATTAATGTGTAACTAAAATGAAACAAAGAATAAAAAAATGAAAAGGTGAAAAAAAGGGAATAAAACAACCCCCCCCCATGGGCCAACCGACCCATGACAGTGGCCCGGTCGGCAAACCAGAGCGGTCGCCCACCTCGCTTCCCCTTATCCCGTAACCCTAACCCACCAAGCACCTCCCACTTCCCATCCCCACTTCCCTCGCTCCCCACTCCCCGATCCCTCTCGGATCGGGCAACGACTGCGTGGCGTCCGGTGCCCTTCTACCTACCCCGCCGCCCAGCGCCTTGACGCCATTGACCTCGCCGGCGCCTTCATCGTCTCTTCCCCGCGGACCCCCTCAAGCTCGTCGCCACCACCACCAGCGCCGCCTTGCCGGAGCAGCGCCCTCGCCGGACGCCGCTCACGTCGCCCCCCTCGACCTCTTCCTCGCCGGCTCCACCAACCCTCACCGCCCGTTTCCCAGATCTGGAGGCGTCGCTCCCGACCGCATCGGCCATCGCCCGAGGACCTCGCCGCCGGAGCCCCTCACCGCCTCGCCGGATAGTCGTCCCCGTCCTCCCCCTCGACCCCCACTGCCAGTCCCACGCCTCGCGGTGAGGCCCCGAGCTCTTCTTCTCTTCCCCCTCTCCTTGCCGTCGCCGAAAGCTTACGTCTCGCTTCGCACCGAAGCGTGCGCCACCGCTCATGACGTGTACACCCACGAGCCTCGACGCTCCTCCAGCGCGCCAGCCAGGCTGGCGGGCGCTTCCGCGCCCCGCGCTCGTTTCCGCCTCGGGGCCGCGATCTCCTCCCTCATGCCACGCCTAGGTCATGTGCCCGCTCGCCCCGCCGCACTCTAGTTGCGCCGAGTCCACTGCCGCCGGGTTGGCCTTCGGTAAGCCGTCAGCCGCATACTAGCAGGCATGCCGTTCAGCTAAGCGCATGCACGCTCCAGCGCCTGTTAACCCAGCGCCCGCAAGGCCCCCTGGGGCCTATGACAGATGGGCCCCACGCCCAAAACATTTATAAAAAAAGAATTTAAAAAGTATAATTAAAAAAATATTAATAATAAAATTAATTAATTAATTAACTTAATTAATCCGGTCTAGTTAAACTAATTAAACGTGATTAACCTAAAATATAGAATTAACCTAACTAATATGTTAGTTAGGGTGATGTGTCTATGTTGACGGGACCCACGTGTCGATTTGACCCGATCAACTCTGTTGATCGCCGACGCCAAGATGACATCATGCCGATGTCATTAATTCATTTTCGAATTAATTAAATAATTAACTAAATTCCAGAAATTAATAAAATCTTTAGAAAATCATATCTTTTAATCAGAATTCGGATTAAAATATTTTCAACATGAAAGTTGCTCAGAACGACGAGACGAATCCGGATACGCAACCCGTTCGTCCGTCACACACCCCTAACATATCAAACTCGCAACTTTCCCCCTCCGGCTCCTCTGCCCGAAAACGCGAAACACCGGGAATACTTTCCCGGATGTTTCCCCCCTTTCACCGGTACCACCTAGTACCGCGTTAGGTCACTCTAGACCGCGTATTGCCACGTTTCGCTTTGTGATGCTTTGATTGCTCTGTTATTTATTGTGTTCCCCCTCCGTTACTTCTTTCAGAGACCCCGAGACCGGCGACCCTAGTTCGACTACGGTGTTGACGATCCCTCCTTGCGAGCAACCAGTGCAAACCCCCCTTGATCACGGATATTGCCTATTCTACTCTATATCGCTTGCATTAGAGTAGTGTAGCATGTTCTTGCTACTGTTATACCTATCCCGATGCATAGCTTTGTCCTTGCTACTCTTGTTGTTACATTTACCGCAATCCTACATGCTTAGTATAGGATGCCAGTATTCCATCTGTGGCCCTACATTCTTGTCCGTCTATTGTGCTATACTATCGGGCCGTGATCACTCGGGAGGTGATCACGGGTATATACTATATACCTTATACATGATACATGTGGTGACTAAAGTCGGGTCGGCTTGTGGAGCACCCGCGAGTGGATCTTTGTGGCGGAGCGACAGGGCAGGTTGAGACCGCCTAAGAGAGAGGTGGGCCTGGCCCTGTTCGGCGTTCGCGGATACTTAACACGCTAACGAGATCTTGGTATTTGATCTGAGTTGGGTCGTTGACCTTATACGCACTAACCGCCACGTGGGACAAGATATGGGCAACCGGCGTCGTGGTATCACCGAAGCATTTCGTGACGTCGATCGAGCGGCGCTACCGGATTGGAACGTAAGTTCGCTCTTGTATTAAGGGGCTAGTTCTACTTCCCGCTGCATCAACGCAGCGGTGTTATGGGCGATGGGCCCAGATCCCTGTGCGCTTAGGTTTAGACCGGCGTGCTGGCCTCTCTGTTATGCCTAGGTGGGGCTGCGACGTGTTGATCTTCCGCGCCGGGCATGACCTAGAAAAGTGTGTCCGGCCAAATGGGATCGAGCGTTTCGGGTAATGTGGTGCACCCCTGCAGGGAAGTTAATCTATTCGAATAGCCGTGATCATCGGTAACAGGACGACTTGGAGTTGTACCTTGACCTTATGACAACTAGAACCGGATACTTAATAAAACACACCCTTCCAAGTGCCAGATACAACCCGGTGGTCGCTCTCTCTCAGGGTTACATGGAGGGGATCGCCGGGTAGGATTATTTCTATGTGATGCTACTTGGAGGACTTGATCTACTCTACGCTACATCTTTGCAAAGGCGGAGGCTGCCAGCGTAGTCTTCGACAAGATTAGTTATCCCCTCTTATTCTCGGCATTCTCGCAGTTCGGTCCAATCGATATGGCCCTTTACACATATATCCATGCATATGTAGTGTAGCTCCTTGCTGCAGTACTTTGGATGAGTACTCACGGTTGCCTTGTTCCCCCTTTCCCCTTTCTTTACCCGGTTGCTGCGACTGAACGATGGAGCCTGAGGAGCGACGCCACCGTCGATGGCGACTACTACACGGAGGTGCCTACTACTACGTGCAGCCCGGCGACGCATTTACCGGGGAGTAGTTAGGAGGATCAGGCGGGAGGCTGCGCCTCTTCGATCTGTATCCCGCTTTGTGCTAGCCTTCTTAAGGCAAACTTGTTTAACTTATGTACGTACTCGAGATATTGTTGCTTCCACTGACTTCGTCTAGGATCGAGCACCGTATTCGAGCCCTCGAGGCCCCCGGCTTGTATTATGATGCTTGTATGCCTTATTTATGTTTTAGAGTTGTGTTGTGATATCTTCCCGTGAGTCTCGATCTTGATCGCACACATTTGCGTGCATGATTAGTGTACGATTGAATCGGGGCGTCACAAGTTGGTATCGAGCCATTGCTGTAGGAATCCCCTTCCACACTCCTTGGCGAAGTCGAGTCTAGACTTTACAAAACTTTTACTAACTTGGCTGTGTGGCCCATGGGCCCACGCCGCCATTGGGTGGTATTAGGATCTTTTACTCCTCGATCTTTACTCCGGGACTCGAGCTCTCTTCTATTCGGGTTAAATGATTTTGCTAAAACAAAACTAACTTTAGGTTCTCGCAAGTACTTTCTCCCGGAGAGCCACTTGTTACCGATGACCGCTTTCTTTGCACTGAAGATTTCGAAGATACTCTACGATGTGCTCTCGAGACTATGTGCCATCGCTTTTGCCATTCACTTCCATCGATAAATCCTCAGGATAAATACTTACACCTATCGTTCATATTGTCATCCCGGTTGCTCTTGTTATTACAAGATGTCCTGAAATACTCTTCGATATTCCGAGAATTCTTTACGCCATCGCCTGCAGGTTCCTTGCTGCATGAATACCCCTACGGATAATTACTCACGCTTGCCGAGTATCCGTTCGTCCAAAGTTGTTCATGTGTTTCACAAAAATACATTCAAATACTACCCGATCTTCCGAAAATCCTGAGCAGCCTATTGCTCTTGAAATTCTTGCTTGCTTGCATTATGGTTAATCCCATAAGTCGCGTAATCTTAATGGCATACCTTGTCATTATCATTTTGGGTCTGTTGATTCAATATGTTGCGAATGCTCGCAATCCTCAAATAGATCCTAGAATTCATCCTTCCGGCTCAGACGTCATTTTGAACATGAGTTGGTTCTCGACCAAACTATCTGTCGTCGATTGTGCCTCTGGTATATTCAATTGATCCATCCTTGATCAGAACGTCGCTTCGATCCTTTGTTTTGGAAATCATAATTCCTTTGCATTTAAGCTTTGAATTATTCAGATGATTCCATAACCTGTTGCATTTGCATTCCTTCCTCTTCTAGTTGAGTATCGATACTCATATCAGATCCTTTGTGGACCATCAAGTCCTTTGTTGGATTGTTATCCAACAGTGTCCTTCACATTTGATCACTTTGTGAGTTCTTCCCCTGATACATAATGCCTTTGTTAAGTTGTATCCTCTGCCAGCCAACCATGCTCGCTTTCGGGCTTGTGTTATTTACTCTTGAAACTTGTGGTATATGTTTCTAAGAAGCCCCTATGGGTTGAACATATGCCTTCTCTAAACCATGTGAACCCGAAAGTTTTCACGAGTCATACTCTTCTGGTGCTTCACCAGATAAAATTTCAACACTGCAACTTCATCGAACGTGAGAAGTGAATGAAAGGTTATGCATTGGAGAAGTGGGAGTCGACCTTGAACTTGTGTTCATGCCCATGGACACGATGTAGATCTTATCATTAAAGCTTCTCTTAAATTAATTATTCCTTTGGTATAAGTTCATCTTATATCTGGGATCTGGCCTTTTGCAATCGTGGTTCCGACCATGTTCTCTTTTAAATACCATTTCTCGTGCAAGGTTAAGCACTTGACTTCTATAGAGCAATACCCCAGTCCAACCTCTACTTTGATCTGTCATCGAGTATTACCCCTCGGTATCTCGACATTATCATGGAACCGCATAACATCTTATGAGTTCTTCATCAAGTGCTACATTCCCATCGATTCCAATTTTTCACGGGCTCTGAGTTATTAAACACTCAAAGACACCAATAACTGAACCGAGTCCACACTACGGTTCAACAACTCTTCAGTAAGCTTCTATAAGTACGAGTTTGTACCCGATCACATCATTCCTAGCTTGATCGGTTATATCATTATCATGCTAAATTTTAACTGTGCTACCGGGTCCTTCTTCCCGGAGCACAAATTTCGACAGTGAGTTAATCTTGCAATCAATCTTCCACGTCATATCGTTTGTCCTTGAACAGCAAGCTTGCTTTCGATTTTGTGTCGTACCCATGGTTCCAATAACTTTTTGGCTTCATCATTTCTGTTGACTTGATGTCATCTCCGATCAGTTACATCTTCTCGAAACCTCTCGACAAATGTGTCGTGATCATCATCAACATTCTGGGGTCTTCCAAATATCTATCGAATTCTTGATGAGAAACAGCATCCTTTGCCCTCGATGATTTGGGTTACCATCCACAACATTATTGCATTCCCTCCAACACAAAATTTGTTCATGTTTTGTGTTGATCCTTGAGTTCCTTTCTATCCTACTTATGTTATGAATCTACCGCGGAGTATTACCATCTTTGATGTCAAGAATGTTGTGAGGATTGCTCCACCCCTTCAGAATTCTTGCTACAATGATACTTCTCACCATCACCATTCTTTCTTGGTCCTCGTGTTGATTCCAACCGGGGTACCCACAAGTGAACGGTGTTGTTTAGATTCTGCCCTCCTAGCAACCCTCTTAATGGTCGACCGTTCATTCTTAGACTATTAATTATTGAATCACCATTCCGACATTGGTCGTGCAACCCAACCCATATTTCGGGCGCACCTTTCAACCAATGTTTAATTGTGTATGTCTTCCTCGAGCTTACTTCCTTATATCATTTGATATGACAAATGTTATCTCCTTATCCACATAATTGTGGAGATCCATATTTTGGATACCTCGATGAGTTATTGCTGAGTCCATCAGTCACCTCCTCATCCTCTTCTTGATTTGATGATGAACTCTTGTTTTGGAACTCGCTTCCATAATTCTTTTCCGGAGAAACTTACAATGTCATCTCGTCAATTTGGTGTTGCACCTTTTCATCTCAGGCATCCTGAGTCTGAGGTATCATGACACCAATCAAATCTGAATCCCGGTCAGATGTGGTGGTTGAAACATATTTCCAAGAGTTTTAACATTGGTCTATATATCTCTCGGTAAAGTGATGTCATGCCTAGCACACCTGGCCGGAGGGCCTATTGTTAATGTTTCCTTTTTAGCAAGGTTATCCATTCTTCCCTGAGGAAATTGTAAGACTTATTCTACAAGTTATTCCTGATGGATCCTTTGTGTTTCCAAAGTCTGATCTTCACCTAATGACCATGTCAATGCTATCTCGAAGCATGTCAATGGTACTCCGATTTTAAACAGGAACATTTGAAGCACGATGCTAAATTTTAATTATCATTTATCCTAACACCGTTGTATGGGTAATATCATGAGATTCCTCCCCCCTTACCTAAATGGTTTTCTACTTTATATCCTGTCTTGGATATCATCCTCTGCTTGACTTTGGGGAGGATATACCCTTGATATATGTGTTTTAACACATTTTCCTTTACATTGTTCTATTTAATCCGATAATCATATTTTTCCTTCCCATTGTTTGGTTTAACCCTTCTTGTGATCTATATGACCTAAGCAGTAATATTCTCCTGCTTACGTAAACACCTCGTGGTACCGCTCTGTCAGTAAGACCCTGTTACTATTGTTGATGACATTCGGTAGCCACCGATGGACGGAACCTTGCCTATTGGCCCGCCTCGTTCAACGAAAGCAGAAAATGGTTCTCTTCGTCCCTCGCCCTTGGTATCAATGTTGTTACCGACATAGCGATAGGCTACCCTCGACATGCCTTGCTATCGTGATCGTATAAGATGTCAACCCCTTTCTACTTTTAACCCACATGGTGGGCCCATAACCCACAGTTCCACAGGATCGAAACCTGACTCTCCTGTACAACCTGATGTCAAAGTTATTCCTCGTGCTTGATTTTGTATGTAATTCACGGGCCACTTGCCCGTTGATCTATTCTGGTATCATACGCAATACTTACTCTCACTGCTCTGAACCCCTTTCTCACTCTGGTTCAGACTTCGAGCAACTATCTATCCGCTTGGAACCCCTTATTGTACCTTTGTACCTTACTCTCGATGTATTTTATATGCTCAACTCGAGAGATACTCTTATGCTCATTCATGGGTCAACCCCAGATTGTTTCCCTCAAAAGCATTCTGTCGTAGCCGACCTGCCCCTTACCTATTCGTAAGTACGTTGGAGTTCCCGAAGAAAAGGACGACTTCACCATGATGACCTAAAGTAGAGAAATGAAGATGTCAATGTAATGAATCGACTTCTTCGAGAAGAGCAAGCCAGAATGAGGAGACCCTCTAGATTCGTTACCAAACCTTCCCTCCTTTCACTACCTCTTAAATCTCGGGACGAGATTTCTTGTATCGGAGGAGAATTGTGACGCCCGGGTAGTTAAGCTACAGTAAACCTCTGTTAATGATGCCATGTCACGACGGTTACTCTTGCTAATCTCGTGTTAGTTCGAAACCGATTCAAATCCAAATTCAAAATCAAGTCAAACGGTAAATTTATCAAACGTTAAAACTAAAATGTTCAAAATGGGACAAATAAATCCTAAGTCCTAATGGTGGAGGAACCACATTTTTGTAAAAAGATTTAATGCACTAAAATGATTTAAACAGTAGCAAAACAGCTATTTAAACGACTTTGGTATTTTATAAAATACTAGACTATTTTATATCAGGGTAAAACTTTTTGTAGTAGTGGATTGTTCTGAAACATTA
This sequence comes from Aegilops bicornis, assembly GCA_021605145.1. NCBI lineage: Eukaryota > Viridiplantae > Streptophyta > Magnoliopsida > Poales > Poaceae > Aegilops > Aegilops bicornis. The sequence goes on along the minus strand of CM038670.1, from coordinate 519,756,084 downwards.
TTTTACTAAGTTAAAATTAATGTGTAACTAAAATGAAACAAAGAAGAAACATATGAAAAGGTAAAAAAAGGAATAAAACAACCCCCCCATGGGCCAACCGACCCAACAAGTGGCCCGATCGAACAACCAGCTGACGCCCACCCTCGCTTCCCTTATCCCCGTAACCCTAACCCACCAAGCACCTCCCACTTCCCATCCCCACTTCCCTCGCTCCCCACTCCCGATCCCCTATCGGCATGAAGCCTTCCGTCTTTGTCCGGCGCCCGCTACCTACCGCCGCCCGGCCTTGACGCTTCGGCTGGACCTCGCCGGCGCCGCCCCATCGTCTTTTCCCCGCCGGACCCCCTCAAGCTACGTCGCCACCACCACCACGCCGCCTTGCCGGAACGCGCCCTCGCCGGACCGCTCCGCCGTCGCCCCCTCAACCTCTTCCTCGCCGGCTCCACTAACCCTCACTGCCCATTTCCCAGATCTGGACGCGTCGCTCCCGACCGCGTCGGCCATCGCCCGAGGACCTCGCCGCCGGAGCCCCTCACCGCCTCGCCGGATAGTCGTCCCCGTCCTCCCCCTCGACCCCCACTGCCAGTCCCCTACGCCTCGCGGTGAGGCCCCGACCTCTGCTTCTCTTCCCCCTCTCCTTGCCGTGCGCGGCCACGTCTACGCTTCGCACCGGCGTCGCCACCGCCAGCGCCGCGTGTGTACACCCTGGAGCTCCTCGGCGCTCCACAGCGCGCCGGCCAGCTGGCTTGGCAGGCGCCTCCGCGCCAGCTTTCGTTTCGCCTCGGGGCGCGATCTCCTCCCTCATGCCACGCTTTGGGTCATGTGCCCTTCGCCCGCTGCACTCTAGTTCTGGGTCCACCGCCGCGGAGGCCTGCGCCTTCGAGGCGGCCGTCGCCCTCAGCGCCCTAGCAGGCATGCCCGTTAGCTAGCGCACCTGCAGCTCGGCGCCCAGATTAACCCGGCGCCGCAAAGGCCCACAGGGCCTATGACAGATGGGCCCCACGCCCAAAACATTTATAAAAAAAAGAATTAAAAAAATATAATTAATAATAAAATTAATTAACTTAATTAATTCGGTCTAGTTAAACTAATTAAACGTGATTAACCTAAAATATAGAATTAACCTAACTAATATGTTAGTTAGGGTGATGTGTCTATGGTAGCCAGGACCCACGTGTCGGTTTGACCCGATCAACTCATTCACTTCTTGGCGTCGGCGTGACATCATTACGATGTCATTAATTCATTTTCGAATTAATTAAATAATTAATTAAATTCCAGAAATTAATAAAATCTTTAGAAAATCATATCTTTTAATCTGTAACTCGGATTAAAATATTTTCAACATGAAAGTTGCTCAGAACGACGAGACAAATCCGGATACGCAGCCCGTTTGTCCGTCACACACCCCTAACATATCAAACTCGGAACTTTCCCCCTCCGGCTCCTCCGAAAACGCGAAACCCCGGGAATACTTTCCCGGATGTTTCCCCTTTCACCGGTACCACCTAGTACCGCGTTAGGTCACTCTAGACAGCGTATTGCCACGTTTCGCTTTGTGATGCTTTGATTGCTCTGTTATTTATTGTGTTCCCCCTCCGTTACTTCTTTCGGTGAACCCAAAGCTGTGACCCCGATTCGACTACGGTGTTTCTGACCCCTCCTTGCGAGCAACCAGGCAAGCCCCCCCCCTTGATCACCGGATATCGCCTATTCTACTCTATACTGCTTGCATTAGAGTAGTGTAGCATGTTCTTGCTACATTATACCTATCCCGATGCATAGCTTTGTCCTTGCTACTCTTGTTGTTACATTTACCTGCAATCCTACATGCTTAGTATAGGATGCCAGTATTCCATCTGTGGCCCTACATTCTTGTCCGTCTGTTGTGCTATACTATCGGGCCGTGATCACTCGGGAGGTGATCACGGGTATATACTATATACCTTATACATGATACATGTGGTGACTAAAGTCGGGTCGGCTTGTGGAGCACCCGCGAGTGGATCTTTGTGGCGGAGGCGGCAGGCAGGTTGAGACCGCCTAGGAGAGGTGGGCTGGCCCTGTTCGGCGTTAGCGGATACTTAACACGCTTAACGAGATCTTGGTATTTGATCTCGAGTTGGGTCGTTGACCTTATACGCACTAACCGCCACGTGGGACAAGATATGGGCAACCGGCGTCGTGGTATCGGCCGAAGCATTTCGTGACGTCCGATCGAAGGCGCCACCGGATTGGAACGTAAGTTCGCTCTTGTATTAAGGGCTAGTTACGCTTCCGGCGTGCATAGCGTCTTGGTGTGCTAAGGCGATGGGCCCCGACCCTGTCGCGCTTAGGTTTAGACCGGCGTCTTTGGCCTCTCTGTTATGCCTAGGTGGGGCTGCGGCGTGTTGATCTTCCGCGTCCGGGCATGACCCGAAAAGTGTGTCCGCCAAATGGGATCGGCGTTTGGGTAATGTGGTGCACCCTGCGGTGAAGTTAATCTATTGAATAGCCGTGATCTTCGATAACGGGACGACTTGGAGTTGTACCTTGACCTTATGACAACTAGAACCGGATACTTAATAAAACACACCCTTCCAAGTGCGGATACAACCCGGTGGTCGCTCTCTCTCGGGGTTACGAGGAGGGATCGCGGGTAGGATTATTGCTATGTGATGCTACTTGGAGGACTTGATCTACTCTACGCTACATCTTTGCAAAGGCGGAGGCTGCCCGAGCGTAGTCTTGACAGGATTAGTTATCCCCTCTTATTACGGCATTCTGCGATTCGGTCCGCGATATGGCCCTTTACACATATATCCATGCATATGTAGTGTAGCTCCTTGCTTGCAGTACTTTGGATGAGTACTCACGGTTGCCTTGTTCCCCTTTTCCCCCTTTCTTTACGGTTCTTTGCGACGAACGATGGAGCCCAGGCGAGACGCCACCGTCGATGGCGACTACTACACCGGAGGTGCCTACTACTACGTGCAGCCCGGCGACGACCGAGAGTAGTTAGGAGGATCCCAGGCGGGAGGCTGCGCCTCTTCGATCTGTATCCCGGTTTGTGCTAGCCTTCTTAAGGCAAACTTGTTTAACTTATGTTTGTACTCAGATATTGTTGCTTCCGCTGACTCGTCTATGATCGAGCACTTGTATTCGAGCCCTCGAGGCCCCTGGATTGTATTATGATGCTTGTATGCCTTATTTATGTTTTAGAGTTGTGTTGTGATATCTTCCCGTGAGTCCCTGATCTTGATCGTACACATTTGCGTGCATGATTAGTGTACGATTGAATCGGGGGCGTCACATAGTTGGTCTCGTTCGTCGTGTGTGTTCGTCTCTTAGTTGGTTGGTGTCCCTTTCGGAGTTTGTTTTTGCCTTTTCTCTCTTTTCTCTTGTGTGTTCTTACACTTTCTTGGTCTTACGGTACTACCGTGGTGAGCCACGGTACTACCGAAGGAGTTGGTGGCTCTATGTTTTGTGCGTGGCCCTCCAGGCACTGCAGTACTACCATACCTCATGGGCGGTAATTTTTCTTGCCCGCTGAGCAGCAGTACTACCGCCTAGCGTGCAGTACTTCCGCCTGGCGGTACTACTGCTGATGACCCACGGTACTTCCGCCCATGGCGGGTGGGGGTTAAGAGCGGGACAGGGGAGTTCTAACTCCCCATACCCATTCATCTCTATTCCCCACCCGTCTCTCTCTCTCTCTCTCTTGACCAAGAAGTGGCCGGAGGCCTTCACGGATCTCCGTCTCGGCCGCTCTCCATGGATTCCGACCGGTGGGATCGTTCCCCACCTCGCCCTCTTGCCATGGACCTGTTTTTCCCAAGTGCCTCTTCTTTTTGTCCTTCCTTGTGGTTCTAGGTTTTGGGGAGATGCATGTGGTGTTCTTGAGATTTTTGGCTAAATCTGTGCAAGTGGGATTCGTTGTAGAGTGGTGGTGTAGTCCCATGCTCCTTGGATAGTCAAATTAGTTCCGTTTGTTCAACGGTAGTACCGGAGTTGTCGTGTGGAGGTTCCTGATCCAGATACGCGTCCTTTGTGGCGGTTCTCAAACCGTGCGGTACTACCGCTCCTCCTGGAGCGGTACTACCGCAGCCTCACCTGGATCTGGCGCTCAGCGGTACTTCCGCACCTCGGTGCGGTACTACCGCTTGGCGTCCGGAAGTAAAAAATCACTTCCGCCCCAAGCGCGGTACTACTGTGCTATCCCAGCATGGTACTACCGCGGCTGGAGCGGATGTAACCTATTACTTCCGCATCCCTACCCGGTACTACCGTAGATTCATCCTGCGCTCATTTGTCTCGTCCAAATTGCATGCTTTGTGTTTCTCTCGGTTTGGTTTTGATCCGTTTTGTTCCTGTGTGTGTCTTTCTGTCTTTGTGTTTAGGTGGTGGCTCCGGTTTTGCTCGTCGCTCGAATCCCGGTAGAACCACGTGGTCAAAGCGTCTGCGCAACCCAGATGATGTTCGAGAGGGGTCCTCACCGCTCCCCAACGCAGGACCAAGACTACCGCCAACAAGCGAAGGAGCCCGTCATGGGCATGGATGTGATGCCCGGGCCGAGTTTGTCATTGAAGGAAGCTCAATCCCTAAGTGAATCCCGGGCTAGCAGCGTGGCAATGAACTCTTCTGGAACAAGCAGCAGAATCTGATATACATGGATGTGATCAAGGCCAAGCAGAATCACTATGTTGAAGTTCACTACATTGACATGCATCATATGAGGCAGGACAAGCACCGTGAGTACTTTTGATCCAGAGATCATCGCACAGTTCTTTTCTTCCGTCCATTTCGGCAATGATGATGCAAGGACCATGACTTGGATGACTAATGGTCGTCGTCTGTCGGCTACGTGGAAGGAGTTCATGGAGTTGCTTAACGTTCCGGATGAAGGGCTCGACACGCCAGTTGGAGTTCACCCTCATGCCAACTCTGACTCTGCCAACAAGAACAAGCTCATGCCATTCCTTGTTCCGAAGACTCTTCCCAACAAGAAGACTGCGTGGGTGCTTAATCCCTTCCTTGACATTATGCATCGGCTCTTTCGGAACACCCTCTTCCCACGCATTGGGGACATGGGCCGGTACATGCTTACCTGTTGACATGATGCTTATCTGCGAGGAGGCCGTAAGGCTCGAGACTCAACCACTTGATGTCTCACATATCATGTGGTGTGAGCTTGATTCGCCGTGTTCAACCGTAAGGTCCCCATCTACGGGCCTTACCTGCTCCACTTGATCTCCACGACACAGGAGAGGTTGTTTCCCCAGGATGAGTTTGAAGCTCCAGGGTGGATTCGTCATGAGTCCGTCAGGCTTCACATCAAGCCACATTGGGCTAACACCACCACTTCTGCTAAGGCTGCCAGGCAGGCTATGGATGAGGAGGAACTCGGGGAGGAAGAAGCTGCTGCTGACCGTTCTGCCTTCTCGCCTCCCTCTGATGAGCCCTCTTGGGCAAAGAGGCTGAAGAACAAGATGAAGAGGTTGTTCTGCATGCAGGTTCAGGGTCAGTACAAAGCCCATGTTGCTCAGAAGGAGAGTCGCCGTCGCGACACCAGGATCTTGAGGGCTTGCGGGGAGGATGTGGCCATCGGTTCTGAGAAGCACATCACCCCAGAGACTACCTGGATGGAGAAGCAGGGCTACAAGTGGACCGATTTAGAGGAGGAGTCCGTTCGGTTGCAGAGTCTGAAGACGAGGAGTCCTTTTCCGCCTGAGCTACCACCTGTGTTGTAGGTGACCTCTCTGCCTTTTTGGTGTCTCGATGCCAAAGGGGGAGAGAGTGTAGGATTTGCGTGTGTGTCGTCGTGTGTTTCGTCGTTTGCTTTGCTTTCCGTCGTTGAACTTGCTTGCTTTGATTTGGTTGTGTTTGTGAGACTAAGCTTATCATATGGTGTAAGACATATGCACTCTATCGTATCTTATCATCGTATTGAGCTTGTGCTTTATCTTGCTATTAATGTTATGCTCTTATCTACTATCTTGCTTAGTGTCAGCCTTATCATTGCAAGATATGCTTTGTTTCTAAAATATAGGGGGAGTGGTGATCCTAGTATTCGTGTCGTGCAGTTCTAAGCTCTTTACTCTCTTCACGAATCTAGGGGGAGCTCATCTATATTTTAGAGATGTGGGGTTTGCTTGTGCTATATTCATTTACTTTGTGCAAATCCCGTATTGTCATCAATCCACCAAAAAGGGGGAGATTGTAAGGGCACTTTTGTCCCTAAGTAGTTTTGGTGATTGATGACAATGCCTTTGCGGACTTATCGTGTGTATTGAGCTTTTCAGATTCATCACGACTAAACACAAGACGATTCCATGCCCCTCGAAGATTATTGAAGACGGCGTTTGTCTACGGTTCGGTTCGGTGGAGTTGAGTCGTAGGAGAGCCGTTCTATTAAGAGAGGGTCCGCATTGGAAAGGTTTGGGTGGAATCTCACATACACATTCCCTTTTGCACCGCCTTTCCTTGAGCTCCTTGGAGTGTTCCTCCATCTCACCTTGTCTCTGCGATTTGAAGATCTCCGCCTTGCTCTTCTCAAGCTAGCGGTAATCTTGCTCCTCTGGCGGTACTACCCTTGAGGAAACCAGTAGTAATCTGGGCTCTGACTGCAGCGATGCCGTGGGCTCCCACGGTAATCTGCGTGGGCTCCGCAGTAGTACCGCTCCGGAGCCAGTAATACCGTGAGCTCTGGTCCGCATTGCTCAGCGGTGGTATGCGCGATGCAATTTTTACATCCGCGCTACCCGCTGATAATCTGCGTCTTCTTGGTAGCGGTAGTACCGTGGCGCGAGGCAGTCTGATAGCAAATCTTGGAGGTAAGGGCGGATGTAATTTTTACATCCGCACCTTTCACGCAGTAGTACCGCACCCATGGCATGATAGTTCCGTGTCGGATTTTACGGCAATTTCTCAAGCAGAGGTAGTCACGGATGTAAATTTTTACATCTGTGCCTACAGAACTGCCTACTACTGTCTTGCGGAAATCTGCGTATGAGGTCACGCAGTACCAACCTGCGGATCTACCGCACCCTTTTAGTGCTCTTGTTTGCTAGGTCCGGTCTCTGCTGTGCCCACGGTAGTACCGTGGTCCGCGGCGGTAGTACCGCAGGCCCGTGCGTTAGTACCGCGCCTGTAGTGCGGTAGTTCCGTGGGTCGCGGGCTGAGTGGTGGGTAACGGTTGGAAATGTCCCCCCACTATAAAAGGGGGTCTTCTTCCCCAAGAAGACTCACCTCTTCCAACCCTAAACTCCATTGTTGCTCCAAGCTCCATTTTCGCCCGATCTCTCTCCCTAGCCAATCAAACTTGTTGATTTGCTCGGGATTGGTTGAGAAGGCCCCGATCTACACTTCCACCAAGAGAAATTTGATTCACCCCACTAATCCTTAGCGGATCTTGTTACTCTTGGGTGTTTGAGCACCCTAGACGGTTGAGGTCACCGTGAAGCCATAGTCCATTGTGGTGAAGCTTCATGGTGGTGTTGGGAGCCTCCAATTAAGTTGTGGAGATTGCCCCAACCTTGTTTGTAAAGGTTGATTGCCGCCTTCAAGGGCACCAATAGTGGAATCACGGTATCTCGCATTGTGTGAGGGCGTGAGGAGAATCTGATGGCCCTAGTGGCTTCTTGGGGAGCATTGTGCCTCCACACCGCTCTATGAGACGTACTTCCCCTCAAAGGAAGGAACTTGGTAACACATCCTCGTCTCCACCGGCTCCACTCTTGGTTATCTCATCCCTTTACTTGTGCAAGCTTACTTGTGTTTTATTCATTGCTTGCTTGTGTGGTTGTGTTTGTTGCATCATATAGGTTGTCCACTTAGTTGCATATCTAGACAACTTACTTTGATGCAAAGTTTAATTTGGTAAAGAAAAGCTAAAAATTGTTAGTTGCCTATTCACCCCCCCCCCCCCCCTCTAGTCAACTACATCGATCCTTTCATTCGTGTTATGCACGTTCCTACCAATCAGCAGTTTGCCGATGTTGTGACTAAGGGACTACCGACCCCAGTCTTTGAGGAGTTTTGGTCCAGTCTGTATCTCTCTCTTTCCCCCTCGTATATTTGTACATCTTGGGAGACAAGTAGAGGCCGGTCCATCCTGTACCTATATATATGCATCATCCACACGATCAATGAATTATCGATGCATGCAATCTCCTCATTCCAACTAACAGCAATAACGTTCAACCTTTAAATCATTACAAGACTTGTAGATAATCACAGAGATAACACTTTGAGTATCAATTATAAAGATAGCATACTGCTGTTTCCAAGGCCATGTTTTACAGTCAAATCCATCAAAGCATCATTTGGAACCATATCAGCGTAAGTCCTTCCTGTTGTTTATAGAACCAGGTGTGCCTGCCATAAAGAAAGAAACAACAGGATACATGTGTGAAAAATAAAGTAATATCAAACTTGGACCAAACCTTTATCGGTTAAAACAATCTTTGCAAGAATGATCTCAGGCGATTCGTTAGAATACTAAGCGACCTTGAGTTTTCCATAATAAACTTCCCACAAATATCGATGTTGAATTTCACGTTTCAGCATCAAAATTAAAGTATTTTGTGGCAGCTGCCAGTAGTTGCACGCAACACATTGCTTCTTGTGTATCTTAACTGTGGTATGCAAGCAATCGTTCTAATTCCAAATCAATTCAATTTTGATCAGAGAAATATATCAATCATGGGCCAAAATGGAACTTCCCAAAGTTTTCCAGAAGTAATTAACTTTAAGCATCATGATTCTCTAACAGCAGGAGTTCAACTTTACAGATTAAAGACTAGAACGAGCACAATGAATTCAGAATCATAGATTTACTATCCCACTATAGTAATGATTGTGAAAGTAAAAATATGGCTACGTGTAAGACTGTTAAAGTCAGGCACTGAGTGCCTTTCATCTAAAAAACTAGTGTTAAACTGAGTAAATTTGCTAACAAATCATGTCAAGCAATAGACAATGAATGCATAATACCTTGCTCGAAACAAGAAAAAATGCAGCAGAGTTGCTGCAGTATAATTCACTTGTGGCGCCTTACAAAGGGGTCACCGACATGAAAAATGAAACTATTCTTGAATTGTGAACTGTTGTTGACTAATAAATCAGTAAATCGCTAGAGAGGCAACTCAGCGTTGGGATCAGACTGAGCATTGAGGTGGTGCACAAGGAACAGCCGTGCACGGTTAACGGCTGCAAAGTAGAGACAGATGTGCTCCTCGAGGTCGGCGAGCTGGCGTAGCAGGCTAGGATGGTTCTTCCTGAGCTGCCGCACCACCTCTTCGATGGTGTGGTGCTGCCCCCTCCCGCGCTCAAGCCCTAGCCTTACCAAGATCTTGTCACTCTCGACAGTGACGTGGAGCCTGCCCACCAGCCGTTCAATGGTGTCCACGTCATTGTTGAGCACATAGGCGCCCCTGGCCGCGGCGTCAAGCCGGTCCATGTGTTGCTGCAGGCGTTTCATCCAAGCCGGGGTTGAGCAGCAGGAGCCACGCGACGCTGCGCAGGCAGGAGCCGCGGCCAACAACGCGGTAATGGCGTGGGTGGCGATGACGAGGCCAGCGATCGCAGCCCCCGTCGCGCAGCCGATGAGGCAGATGCCAGACCCGCGCGTCGCGCACAGCAACAGCCGGCGCCTCCGTCGGGCCTTGAGGAGGCGGAGGTCTAGATGGGTTTTGAGGCCAGCAAAGCTCCGATGCATGCCCTGGAAGCTGGCCGCGGGGGGCAGAAACGGGTTGGGTATTTTGTCGAACAGGAGGAAGGCGTCGAACGCGCAGTCGCAGTGCGGCACGGCGAGCGGCGTGGCGTGCGGGATCAGCGCGAGGACGTCCGTGATGGGCCCGTACAGCGCCCGCGCGCGGCGCAGCGCCCGGCGGAGGAAGAGGCAGTGCAGCGACGCGTTGTGCGTGCTGCGGAGGTAGTCCGCGGCGAGGCGGGTGAGCTCCGTGTCCGGCGCGTCCCCGAGCGCGCGCTCGACCACCGCGTCCTCCGGACGGAGCACGCCGGCGAGGGTGCTCCTGTCCTCCTCGTCCTCGTCTTGGTCGCCGCCGTCAACCCGTTGGCCGTCCACGATGACGTGGATCTTGCCCCAGATCTCGTTGTAGGAGCTGGTCTGGATGGCGAGCGTGTACTCCTGGCTGAGGTTGATGGTCGCCCCCGAGACGGGGCTGCTCCCCCACCCGCCTGTCGCCGCCGCGCCACCGCCGGTCCTCCTCCCGCCGCTGCTAGGAGCGGTGCTCGAGCTCGTGCTCGCATTCGCGCTACTGGTGTTAGCGCCCGCGTTGGAGCAGGCAGCCTCGTCGTCTTCCTCCCCGTCGTCCGTGTCCCGGTCCCGGCGTTCCCACGGCCGCATCGCTGATGCGCTGCTGCTCTCGACTCGTCGGTGCGCAGGGAGCGCAAGCAACGAGCAGAATCGAGGCAAGCAAGCAAGCAAAGTTATAAGCGCGTGGGGGGGCCGGAGGTGGAGGAGTACTGGAGTACTGCCCACTGGTGTGCGTCGTAAGCCAACGGCCAACGCCCAACGGGCACGAAGACGTTTGACCCGGGGGGCGGGGGGTCCCGATAGATCCAACGGCCCGCGCTCGTGGTCTTGTGCGGCTCTCAGGCTTCGCCGGTGGCAGGCGTGGGCCGCGTGATAGCCGCGCACTCGCGGTAGTTGAAGCGGAGACGGAACAGCAGTCCCGTATTACTGAACTCTCTTGTGTGTGTATCTGGGTGTGACAGTGCGAGGGAGAACCGGAGAAGACGAGCGCGAGAGATGATAAGGGCGGCGTCTCCGCGGCCTCCGTCCGCCGTGCAGCTACGCAGCTGCGGCGGCACATCCGCCGCCTCCTCCCCCTCCTCCGCGTGCCCCTTCAGGGCCAGGGGAACCGGAAGTAGAGTCGCGGCGACAAGTGGGAGGAGGAGGAGGAGGAACACCATCTCCTGCTGCGCGTCTGACGACCGGGAGGGGGCCCGCGGCGCGGCGCCTCCGCCTCCGGCTCCCATGGCTCCTTCCGACGGATCGATACAGCTCTACTCCCAGATCGAGAAGTAGGTGGTCGATAATTCCCGTCGTTCCTATCTCTTCACCACGGACTCTCTTCCTAGTCTAGTAACATTTCACTGCGGCGGCGGCGGCTGGCGTGCAGGGTGATCACGGAGGCGGCGAAGCAGTCCAACCAGGGATGGAGCTCCACCGGAGATTGGACCGAAATCGAGGTACCTTTCGGTAGGCTCTCACCTCTATTGCGAATTGCGACTGCCTTCTGTCTGTGTTTAGTTGGCTTGGGTTGATCCCTGGTGATTGCTTGCAGGGGGCGTGGGTGTTGAGGCCCAAGTCATCGGAGCCCTCGTTTGTCGTTCATTTCATTGGTGGGATTTTCGTCGGGGCCGCGCCGCAGGTCACGTACCGCTACTTCCTTGAGCGTCTCGCAGACAAGTACGTTCATAAGCATTGTTTAATGAATCAAATTTACTTCAGCAAACATATGCTTACTCTGTTTCAACGCATAAATTACTGAGATGCTTAGCTGTACTCTTGAAGGCAGAGCGACATTTGATTTGTAAATGATACTCAGTATCCTGTAGTTCCAAAAGAAATATGCATTTTCATGTTTGAAGTACACCCAGGCGACAATGTCATAAGACATTCAACTCCAGTTACCTGATGTCATGATGTAATTCTGAACTGCTTCGGTACTAGCTCTTCATATCCTACATCTGTAGACTGCAGTTATTGTGTGATGTATACTTACCCTTGGCTTGTTATCCTACTTCTGCAAATGCTGATTTATCAGTTTCAAATTCAGGGGAGCTTTGGTGATTGCTACACCATATGCTAGTGGCTTTGATCATTTCTTCATCGCAGACCAAGTTCAGTTTAAGTTTGACAGGTGCTTGAGAAACTTGGTAGAACCTGTAAGTAGTACACTTCAACTATGAACGCAAGGTTTTGTCCACCATTCTAAGCATGTGAAATTTTATTCAGGTAAATGATCTTCCCACATTTGGTGTTGGACACTCGCTGGGATCCGTCATCCATCTTCTGATTGGTAAGAGTCTAGCATGGATTGAACTTCAGTTAATCTGATGATTGTCTATGAAGTAACACTCATTCAACCGTGAACTCTTATTCCCTTTGTTGTTCAATTAATTGTACATTATGTAGCTTACACTCCTTCCTGTTCCAGGATCAAGATATGCTGTGCAGCGAAGTGGAAACATACTGATGTCATTCAATAACAAGGTGCGTTAATATGACACATAGTTTTTTCAGTCTACCCGTCCTTCCCTATGAAATCTCCATAAGTTTAGAGTGTAGGGCCATAGACATTCGACTTGAAATCCTTTTTTTTTGGCAATATTTTGAAACTATTCATAAGTTACGCAGATACTCCAGATTTAGTCATTTTACTTGACAACATTGTCCTGCCTATTTTCTACTGGCTAGTCATCCATCAAGAGATACAAATGCCAAACTTAAGTGAGAACGTGGCATATCAGATGTTTAGTATGTGATGAGTTACTTGAACATGGCATGCAAATCTTAATGCTACAAACCACTTCACGTCAGATTGCATCTCGTTTTCCTACTTAAAATCAACGAAGGTGGTGCCAAGTGTTTTTGTTCTTCTCAATCTGTCATTCTGTAAAATCCTGCCACTCAAATAAAAAAACTAACTGCCTGTAATATTGCTATTATTCCTTTACAGGAGGCAAGCTTGGCGATTCCATTATTTTCACCAGTAATCGTTCCCATGGCACAGAGCTTTGGCCCAATATTATCCCAGCTGAAATCATCTCCAACAATTCGTTTTGGGGTATGACGTGTTCCTGTTTTTCAAGTCAATCTTTTCTTGTATGTCTACGGAATTACATACATTGCACTGTTTTATTTCCATGTTTACACTGTCAATTGCCACCTCGTCATCACTGTATTGTTTTGAAGACCCACTGCCTATGTTACTATCGGCATCTCATATGAACAAGCTCCATGGACCTTTTTAAGTAGCTGTTCTTGATATAAGCAGCTATTTAAGCAAAATACTTTCTTGTATGTGTATACATGCATGGCTTGCAAGTGTGCGTGACTTTCATCCGACACATATACTACCATATATACATAGAGTTTGCATATATTGATTCATCCAGCTTAATCCTGGCCGCATACCACTATATTTTTATCTTTTGAGTAAATTTGACTCTGAACCACATAGTTGCCGCCCTGTAGGAGTTTGAATCAGATATATTTTTTGTGACACATTGAACGAGTGCGAAGGGTAAGGAAGCTAGCCGAGCCTAGGAGGATTCGCTTAGGTAGCTGGAACGTAGGGTCTCTGAAAGGGAAGCTTCGGGAGCTAATTGGTGCAGCGGTGAGGAGAGGTGTTGATATCCTTTGCGTCCAGGAAACCAAATGGAGGGGACAGAAGGCGAAGAAGGTGGAGGATACCGGCTTCAAGCTGTGGTACACGGGTCGACTGCAAATAGAAATGGCATAGGCATCTTGATCAACAAGAGCCTCAAGTATGGAGTGGTAGAAGTCAAGAGACGTGGGGACCGGATTATCCTGGTTAAGTTGGTAGTTAGGGACTTAGTTCTCAATGTTATCGGTCATTATGCCCATAAGTAGGCCACAATGAGAACACCAAGAGGGAGTTCTGGGAAGGCCTGGAAGACATGGTTAGGAGTGTACTGATTGGCGAGAAGCTCTTCATAGGAGGAGACCTCAATGGCCACGTGGGTACATCTAACACAGGTTTTGAAGGGGTGCATAGGGGCTTTGGCTATGGCATCAGGAATCAAGAAGGAGAAGATGTCTTAAGCTTTGCTCTAGCCTACAACATGATTGTAGCTAACACCCTCTTTAGAAAGAGAGAAGATAGGCGTGCGTGCCTAGATTGTAAGGTGATACCTGGAGAGGGTGTTGTACCTCAGCATAAGCTGGTGGTTGCTGACTTTCGCTTTCGGATTCGTGTCCAGTGGGATAAGCGTGCCAAAGTCGCTAGAACGAAGTGGTGGAAGCTCAAGGGGGATGTCGCTCAGGCGTTCAAGGAGAGGGCCATTAACGAGGGCCCTTGGGAGGAAGGAGAGGATGCGGACAATGTGTGGATGAAGATGGCGACTTGCATTCGTAAGGTGGCCTCGGAGGAGTTTGGATTGTCCAGGGGAAGGAGAAGCGAAGATAAGGATACCTGGTGGTGGAATGATGATGTCCAGAAGGCGATTAAAGAGAAGAAAGATTGTTTCAGCCGCCAATACCTGGATAGGAGTGCAGACAACATAGAGAAGTACAAGATGGCGAAGAAGGCCGCAAAGCGAGCTGTCAGTGAAGCAAAGGGTCAGGCGTATGAGGACCTCTACCAACGGATAGTCACGAAGGAAGGCGAAAGGGACATCTATAAGATGGCCAAGATCCAAGAGAGGAAGACGAGGGATATTGGCCAAGTCAAATGCATCAAGGACAGAGCAGACCAACTCCTGGTGAAGGACGAGGAGATTAAGCATAGATGGTGGGAGTACTTCAACAAGCTGTTCAATGGGGAGAATGAGAGTTCTACCATTGAACTGGACGATTCCTGTTAGAATAAATCCGAGGCATACCGTCGATCATCCGAGGACCAAGCAATCACACAAGGCACGGCACCGAGATTTGTTAACGAGGTTCACCGATATGGCTACATCCCCGAGGCCTGACTATGGGCGCTCCTCCCCATGACACCGCTACAATACCGCACCCGGTTGCCCTGGACGCTGGCACATGCCGCCGGCTTCCCCTGCGTTCCGGTGCTATTATGTTGGCACAAGTTACATCGTGTGTCTAGCCTCGCTATATATGAGAGGCCTAGGATACAAGTGTCCTACTAGGACACGACTCCATATCCTATCTAAACACAATACTACTCAGAGTCCAACTGTAACCTACCTTGTACACAATATTCGACACAACTCTAACAACTCCTTTGATGAGACTGGCATGCGTTTTATGCTGCGAATCCAGGAGTCTGAGGTCAAGGAGGCTTTAAAAAGGATGAAAGGAGGCAAGGCGATGGGCCCTGACTGTATCCCCATTGAGGTGTGGAAAGGCCTCGGGGACATAGCGATAGTATGGCTAACCAAGCTTTTCAACCTCATTTTTCGGGCAAACAAGATGCCAGAAGAATAGAGACGGAGTATATTAGTACCAATCTTCAAGAACAAGGGGGATGTTCAGAGTTGTACTAGTTACCGTGGAATTAAGCTGATGAGCCATACAATGAAGCTATGGGAGAGAGTCATTGAGCACCGCTTAAGAAGAATGACAAGTTCGTGACCAAAAATCAGTTTGGTTTCATGCCTGGGAGGTTGACCATGGAAGCCATTTTCTTGGTACGACAACTTATGGAGAGATACAAGGAGCAAAAGAAGGACTTGCATATGGTGTTCATTGACTTGGAGAAGGCCTATGATAAGATACCGGGAATGTCATGTGGTGGGCCTTGGAGAAATACAAAGTCCCAGCAAAGTACATTACCCTCATCAAGGACATGTACGATAATGTTGTGACAAGTGTTCGAACAAGTGATGTCGACACTGATGACTTCCCGATTAAGATAGGACTGCATCAGGGGTCAGCTTTGAGCCCTTATCTTTTTGCCTTGGTGATGGATGAGGTCACAAGGGATATACAAGGAGATATCCCGTGCATGCTCTTTGCGGATGATGTGGTGCTAGTTGACGATAGTCGGACGGGGGTAAATAGGAAGTTAGATTTATGGAGACAAAACCTTGGAATCGAAAGGGTTTAGACTTAGTAGAACTAAAACCGAGTATATGATGTGCGGTTTCAGTACTACTAGGTGTGAGGAGGAGGTTAGCCTTGATGGGTAGGTGGTGCCTCAGAAGGACACCTTTTGATATTTGGGGTCAATGCCGCGGGAGGATGGGGGTATTGATGAAGATGTGAACCATTGAATCAAAGCCGGATTGATGAAGTGGCGCCAAGCTTCTGGCATTCTCTGTGACAAGAGAGTGCCACAAAAGCTAAAAGGCAAGTTCTACAGACGGCGGTTCAACCCGCAATGTTGTATGGCGTTGAGTGTTGGCCGACTAAAAGGCAACATGTTCAACAGTTAGGCGTGGCGGAGATGCGTATGTTGAGATGGATGTGTCGCCACACGAGGATGGATGTGTCGCCACACGATGGAAGCTTGCTATCCATGTGCCAGAGCCATGAGTTGGTCGCGAGATCTTATGGGTTTCACCTCTAGCCTACCCCAGCTTGTTTGGGACTAAAGGCTTTGTTGTTGAACGAGATTTAAGCACCAAAAATCTCAGATACCGAGCCCACATGTCAGGCCGATGTGGCAGCGACTAAGATGCCACATCATCCAACATGGTTTTATGTATTTCACAACTTTTAGTACAACAGTCTCCTATATTCTGGACTTATGATGACCTTATATTTGTTTTGTGGAAAGCAAACTTTTCTTCCTTACCGTGAAGGCCATCGTACTAAGGAAGTACAAGAATAGCATATGCTAACACAGGAAGTCTAAACAATTAACAAGGAATCAAGAATATTATAATAAGCATGATGATGTATGTATCATTTGAGCTATTTTCTTAAATATTTTTATTAGTGCCACACTCCCAAATACGGAACACATGCTTCTTTTTCACATTAAGAATAGTTGGGTAGATATCATGTCATTCCCTCTTTCTAAACGTTTGAGCTAAACTGATCATAATTCTTACACAACAGGCTGAAGCGGCTATTAAGCAAATTGAGAATCTAGGCCCTCCTGTTGTTAAGCAACTTCTTCCCTTAATTCAACAACTTCCTCCACTGTATATGGACTTGGTAAAGGGCCGAGAAGACTTCATCCCAAAACCAGAGGAGACACGCCGGCTGGTATGTTCAAACTCTTCTGTTATAGCATTTGAACTGTTTGCATTAAATTTAGGTTAGGTAGTGAAAAGTATATAGTAAGTCCCTTCTAACATGATGCTTTTTATTAACTTTATACTTCATAGAAATACATAAATTACATCACGTAGAGATGAAATTTGCTAACATTATTTCGTAATGTCTCCGGTGTTGTATGACATTGGAGGCATCCTTATCAGTAGCTGTCGATTTGCAATTGTGAATTATCTGAAAAAACATTAAATTTATTATCTTAGCAGTAAGCAGAAGTTTTGTTTACAACAATGTACAATGTAGGCCACATATATAGTGTCCAGAAACTTTTACAAGGAATCAACAATTCTCCAAAATGATGGTCCTAATTTTAGCATTTATCTAATATACAATATCCAGAAGTTTGAGTTGGACATTTTGTTAAGTCTCAAAGTTCGAATTTTACTTTTAGTAAACTACATGATATGTACTACGTAGACGTTTGAACTCGTCATTTTACAACTGCTATATACTTGCTGATTCACCGCTTTTTTGGACAGATAAAATCCTACTACGGAATATCTCGAAATCTCCTAGTAAAGTTCGAAGATGATCAAATTGATGAAACCTCTATCATTGCACAAGTGCTAAGCTCTGAATCTGCCATTAGCTCACTGCTTGATATGTCGATTCGCTCACTTCCTGGGGATCATGGCCTTCCACTGCAACAGGTGCTTTTTTTCTCTGTCGGGATTCACAGAAGTACTGTTTTGGACTCCTCGACAAAGCCATATAGTGCTAGAAATATTAATAGTTCTGCTGAAGACTAGAAGTCGATGTATGAGTTGTTGCTCTTGTTTCAGCAAAGTAATTGTGTGTTGTTGATTCAGGTACTTCCTGACGTTCCACCAGGAATGGCTGATGCAGTAAGCCGTGGAGGTGAACTCCTGGCAAATCTCACAACAGGCACACCATGGGAGGCTGTTGCTAAGGAGGTAGGTACCACTTTTGGCACTGACTCTGGCGTTCTGCGAACACAGGCCCCTGAGGATGTCAATGCACTTGTGGATGTAATTGTTTCATGGATAGCTTCAAATTCTGGCCCAAAACTACTTCGTTCATGACCACCAACAATGCTTGGGGATGTAAATAACACTGTAGAACCGCAGGGTTTACTGACTACTGACGAATTATGAGTAATTGAAATTTTGGGTCCCATGTCAGGGCTATATTCTAATTGCTGAGATTCGTACTGTCCAGGGAAATCAAGTATGAGGCGTATGCAGGAGTATTATAAGAACATTGAAGATAAATTAAAAGAACTTCGAGGGTCATATACATTATGCTTGCACTGAGCCGCTAATTGTTACGAATTATCTTGTTGCCTTGTTGTTTTCTTTCTTTTTTGTAGCAATTGCATGTGCACAAAATGCATGCTTCTGTGCCGAGATATACTGCCTGACGTGTGTATTATCTGTGGTTATCATTCTTAGCTTGTGTGGTGTGTTTTGTTTCGAAAATGCATTAAGCTCTGTTGTGCTAACGACGGCTAGCAAGAATGCCGACTGGAGCACTGCGCCTCATGCAGAGGAAGGCTACACAGCTCAATGTACCTCTGGGAGCGCTGGCGAACAAGTCACCTTACCACAGTGGCGAAGGCAAGAATTCTTTCCTGACTCATCAGATCTTATTTTTGGCCTGCAGTAATGATGGTAAAGGTTGTAGGTTTACACTAAGATCCTTGAGTTAGAACATTTATCCTCGTTGCGTGTGAGCTCTTAATTTGAAAATGAATATGGTCCTAGATTTTGTCGCCCGGGGTAAGATTTAAACTGTGCAATACTGGGAAGACATTTGTTGCAAGATCACCGTCAAACTAGACTGAATAAACCTGTTTTGTTTGTTTTATGCCACCTCTGATTTGTTGATGTTCTGCTAACCATTTTCCCCCCTTAAAGAAATATAAGAGCGTTTAGATCACTACTTTAGTGATCTAAACGCTCTTATACTTCTTTAAAGAGGTGTACTATAAGGAGTTGCTTAATGTTCATACAGTTGGCAGAATACAAGTGTTAGTACTCTTATTTGTATTATTTACACTAAACAAAGTGTTAGATAGCAGGTCCATGTTCAAATTGACCAGCATTTAATAAAGTAACAGCATTATTGTGTTTGTAAGATTTAAATCTCTTGTGACAACAGTCGAGACGTCTTGACCAGTGAAAAAGTTCAGTTGTACCTGCACCTTCTCCCGAAATACAGTAGTTACATACTTCATCTGTAAACAAATATAAGACGTTTTAGATCACTAAAGGAGTATTTCAGTATGCACTTGGTAGAATTAGTATTGATGCGAACCGGGGGTACATGTAAGGGCAAACTCACACTAGTTCATAGCGCATTTACATCAACAGACACCAGGAATCCACATAAACAGCAAAAAGATATGCAACTGAGAAATGTCAATGATACGGTTCAGATGCAAATCCTTCTTCAATCAATGATAGATAAGACAAGATTGCCCATTGGCAAATCAAATTTATAGCGGTGCTATGCATACTAAATTGGAAGCAGATTTAGTAATAATTTAAGTGTACATATCAAGTGGGAAACCTCACTTGGGTCGAACTAATCATCGAAAAACCTTTCAGTTGATGTGTCAAATAACACTAAAAAAATCATCGCAACTGCAGATATGCTTTCCAACTTAAGCTACCTACTTGTAATGACGTTTTAAATCCAATCAAATGTTAATAGTGAAACGTAACAACTTGAAAATTGTTCCTGTTTGGTGAATGGCACTCCATAGACGAAATATGTAACCATCGTACCCAGCCGATAT
The DNA here is from genome assembly GCA_021605145.1 of Aegilops bicornis. Classification (NCBI taxonomy): domain Eukaryota; kingdom Viridiplantae; phylum Streptophyta; class Magnoliopsida; order Poales; family Poaceae; genus Aegilops; species Aegilops bicornis. Next base: position 519,736,387 of record CM038670.1, on the reverse strand, counting down.
GGGATGACCCGGCGTGTCCAATCAATGTGCCACATAGGATTGGCCCACCGTAGACAATATTTTCTCTTTCTTTATTCTTTCTTTTTATCCCTTCATCCCATCAAAAAGATGCATATGACTGGACAGATAGGGAGAAAAGTCATGCACAGACAAACAAAAACAAAGGTTCAAAATGGACACGTCCAAACATCGATCGAATTGGTTCGCGGACATTTGAGGGGCTAAAATTTGCTGAGTCCAGCAGCTATAGATGCCCTTGCATAACACAACAATTGCCGGTGCTCAATCGTAAGCAGGCGGGTTATTCATCACTATTTTCTCTTGTACTCCATAGGGAAAGATTATGATTGCTGGTTATCCATATGTCAGAGCAGACCACTGGATTGAATTGAATTGAATTCAAATTGCTACCTGCCATCCTGCACTCCTGCTGCTTACTTTTACGCTGTTGTCACCTGGAGCGGAGCCATGCATGCAAGATCCCTGCCAAGATCCACAAAAATGTTTGCAGGAGCTGACCGCACCGGGAAGAGTGGACGCACGGCGGGCTCCCGCGTGCGTGCAAGTGCAAGTGCGAGCCCAGCGGGCATGATGAGTGCGCGTACGCCGGTGCGGTGCCGCCGCGGCAGCAGGTAGTGGAGGTACTCCCCGGCGGGCGGTAAGGCCAACTCCACCGCACGACCCAAACGGATCCCACCGCACGACCCAAACGGACGTCCGCATCTGTCTTTTGGATGTCCGTTGACGTCCGCATCTGTCTTTTGGATGTCCGTTTGGGTTCGATTCGGCGGACAGACGCTTGGAGCATCTGCGCCCAACGCGCACGAGGCATCTTGACCCCAAACGGTCCGCCCCAGCTCGTTGCAGTGCCTCCCCGTCCACGCTAGCCTGCCACTGCCGTGTACCGCGCCGAGCTCGACCGCCGGGCGCCGCGCCAAGCTGCCCTGCTACACGCCCACGCGCTAACCTGCTCGCCCGCCGCCGCATGTCGGCCTGAGCCGCCGTAGCCGAACTTGCACGTGCGCCGCCCTTCGCCACTGTCGCCGTGCCCCGTGCAGAGCTTCCCGGCGGCCCCGCAGCCCAGCGCTCGCCGGAGCGCGCCCGCCCCACGCTCCCGGGCCGCCCCGCGCTCGTCGGAGCTGATGCTAGTACGCGCGTTGGAGCTGGGTCGCGCGGTCGGGTCTCTCAGCGCGCGCGCCGCCTCTGGCCGTGCTTGACGCGCCCGCGCTCCTGCCGTGCTCGGCGCGCTGACCTTACTTGCCGCGCCTTACGCCAGGCTGCTCGCGCGGGAGGCCACGGACCTGTCCGGCAGTACGCGGAGGAGCCGTGGTCCGGCATGGAGTTGCTGCTGCCCGCGCGTCCAAGCGCCGGGTCCTGTGCTCGCCGTCGAACTGCTGCACAGAGTAGTAGCTTGCTAGCTAGCTAGCACCCGGCTGCTGCTGCTGCGCATGCAAGCACTAGCTAGCTTGATGCATGGCGCCGTGGTGAACGCGGCGGCGGAACGGCGGGCGGAACACTGCGGCGGGCGTGGGGAGCGACGAGGTCGCCAGGAGCTAGATGCATTTGGGGTCGTCCAAGGCCTTTTTCTATCCGCCCCCTCCCTTCCTCCGGCCGCACCCCCTCCACTCTTCCCCACTCTTCCCCTCGCTGCCGCCGCCGCCGCCGCTGCCATTGCAGCCGTGCAGTTCGGACGCGAGCTCGCCCAGCCCCTTCCCCTCGGCGCCGCCGAGCTACCCAACCACGGCCACCTGGTTTGCGCACCCGCCGGCCGGTTTTGGGGCGGATCCGGTCGGTCTTGAGCTCGGCCGGCTGTGGGAGGCCGGGCCGCGCCATGGACTGGCCGGGCACCTCGCCGGAAGGCCCTGGCAGGGCCGCAAGGCCACATGCAGGCAGTGGCTCCTCCTCTAGCTCGCCGGCGCACCGTTGCCGCTCATTAAGTGCGACCACTGCCTAAGGATGGTCGTGCGCCGCGTGTCTACAACGCCGGAACATCCCGGATGGGTGTTCATCAAGTGCTTAAACGATGGGGTATGCGCTTTTTTTAGCTTTGGTTTGTGCTCTAGATTTGACTAGTTGTGCTAACGTTAAATTTTATTGTGTAGAATGGATGCAAGTTTTGGTATTGGGAAGAAGAGTACATCGATATATTGATAGAGCGAAATTTTGTACATGTTCATGCACTTTTAGCTAGCATAGAGGTTGTAAATGAGACAAGTGCACTTGTTGCTAGATTAGAAGCTAGACACGAGACTAGGTGTGAGGAAGCAACATCGATTTCTGGCTTGAAGAAGAAAGGAGGATGCCAGATCGAGCCTCCTCCACAGATCAACAACGAGTGCATCGGGAAGGCCCTAACCCAACTCAAGGGAGCAGTTATGGAAGTTGGGTATCTTCTAAAATGTATTCTTGTGGTTCTTGTTTTCTTTGGTATTGCTTTATTAGTCCAAAAGTGATGATGTATTTTTCATGTACCAAAAATGAATGATGAAATAAAGTTAAAGACTTGCAAAGAAATAATACACGGACAGGGTGCGGCCGGGATGCGTCCGTGCGCTGGACGTCTGACCGCGTCAAAACGCTGCGGACCGCGGCCAAAATTCCTATAGCAGACGAGAATCCGAGACCAAACAAACGTTCGTTTGGGGTTGCATGGTGGAGTTGGCCTAACGATAAGTCCATCAAACGGGTGCCTCCCCCGATGTACATGGAGCCATGGGCCGCTTCAATCAGATCCGCGCGTAGCACCCATCCTCACCACTATAAAATGCAGGCGATGTGTACAAGGTACAGGTGCATTTGATGCGAACAGGCGGAGCATGGATGGACGCCGTGCGGAGCCATGTGCGCGCGTCGTGCCCATGGATTTGCGGTTGCGGCGTGCCGACCGCAAATTACTCGCGGCCTCCAACAGTCCATCGTCCATGCCCATCCACGCAAGACTGACTGAACATGTTAACGAGCGCTCTAGTAGGTACCAAAATCATGGGATTGGTGGATCGATCGATCTGCCACCCTGGTAGTACCAAGAGATAAAACCCTCCCTCGAGCTGGAGATTCTTTAGGCGCGTATGTTTGACCAAGGATAATAGACTAGACGTTTCCATTCCAGATCATCTGCTTGATCAGAGGAAGCCGCCCCTCTGTCACAATGTATTGCCGTCAGTTACGGAGATCAGATAGTATACTCTTGAACTTGAGATTTTTCTAAATGAAGCCAGTGAAAGTGACCCTAGGATGCTCATGCTGGCACATGGTTCATCGATCCACTTCTCACAGCAACATGGTCGGTTGTTGCGTGTTGTATACCATCACCAGCTGTGGTGTGGAGAGAGTTAAGAACAAAACTACTACACGCCTCATGTGCCGTCCGTCGCGCTCTGATCACTGTTTGCAAACAGCAGGCATGGGACGCTGCTGAGTTTGTGCTAGATCTACCATGGTGGAGTAGCTGGCTGTACATTCTCTTCGGAACAGGGGAAACACGTCCGGCCCCGTTTGTCGCGCTAGAAAACGGAATCATGGAACGGACACAGGTCGGACAAGAACCATGACCATCCTATGTGTAACAATCACTGCCGGTTAAAACAGGCAAGGGCATCGACCGACGACGACGGTGGCGGCTAGCTGCAACGCAGAAACATACGTACGCACGCCACCAATGAATGAACAATGTCAATGGAACAGGGGCGCGGCTCCTGATTCGGCATCGCGTGCCGTGTAATATGCTTTGGCGGGAAGCGCAACGCAAACCTTTTCCCACTGTGCACCACGATTATCCACTAGTGGTAATTTTCATCAAGCAGGATAAATGTGCTACTAGTACATCGCACGTGCAATCACGCATGGTCTTGTCTCGTCCCAGTGGCACGGCACCAGTAATTTCGAGTTGTTTTTACTTGACACTCTGCTTAAGATCCGTCGTTACTATACTCCAGAGAGACAGAGCGCGCATCAAGTGGAGTGGAGCCACGCGCGCGGTCGCAGAGGGTTGCCCACCCCCACGTGCCCACCCTGACCGAGCCTTGTTTTTTTTCTTCTTCTACGTGCGATGCGATGCGATGACCGAGCCTTGTCACGGCCAGGGCCGCACGAACCGGACAAAAAGACGCAGGCGGGAGTAGCGCTAAAATAAGGCGCACCCCCACGCCGCCCCCTGCCACTCCGCTCCTCCCATCGATGCTCTCCTCTGCCACCGCATCCGCATCCGCTTGCGCGCTCGTGCCCCTCTCCATCCCCCGAGCTCCCCTCTCCCATCCGCGCGCCTCCACCTTCGGACCGGGCGCCGCGGCAGATCGCCATCAAGAGAGCAACTGAGCCGCTCTGCTCGCGTCCCAGATCCGGCACAGCATTACCAAGAGCGCGAGGAGAGCGAGCATGGAGGAGAAAGCGCCGGAGACGGTGGCGGCCCCGGCGGCGGTACTTGCGGTGGATCAAGAAGTGGCGTACTGCAGCGAGCACTCCTACCCGCCGGGCGCCGCGGCGGCCGCGGGGGTGGCTGCCGGCAGTGGCATCTGCGCCTTCTGCCTGCAGGAGAAGCTTGGCATGCTGGTCTCCTCCTCCAAGTCCAGCCCCTTCCACCCGCCGCCTTCCTCCGTCACCCCGACCACCCCTCCGCCAAACAGGCTCGCCTCTGAGCCTCTCTATTCTTCCACCGCCTCTGGCATGGCGATCCCGCCGCACAAGGGCAAGACTTCGTCCTCGGCTCCCGCCCCGGTGGCGAGTGGGCTCAGGAGGAGCAAGTCCGTGGCGCCGCGGCCGGAGGAGCCGCCGCTGTCGTCGGGGATAACCGCTGACAGCCCCCGTAAGAAGAGCTTCTGGTCCTTCCTCTACCCCTCCTCCTCGTCCAGCGGCCACCGGAGCGGGTCGTCGTCTCTGACCAGTGGGGAGGGCGCCGCGTCGGCGAGGAGGAAGTCGGTGTCGGTGGCTTCGGCGACGTCGGCATCGCTGGGGCGGAGGCTGGAGGCGATAGAGGAGCCCGAGAGCCCCGGCCGCCGCAGCGAGGGGTCGTCCTCCTCGTCATTCGGGAGAAAGGTGGCGCGGTCGCGCTCCGTGGGCTGCGGCAGCCGCAGCTTCTCGGGGGACTTCTTGGAGCGCCTCTCCACCGGCTTCGGCGACTGCGCGCTCCGGCGCGTCGAGTCCCACCGCGAGCCCAAGCCCAAGGGAAGCGCGCTCGGCCACCTTGGCGGCGCCCGCGACGCCGGCGACGGCGCCGGCGACGAGGACTACGAGTACACGCAGCAGCACAGGATCAAGTGCGCCGGGTTCTTCGGCGGCATCGGCGCCGCGCCCCCGGCCTCGTCCTCCTACTGGCTCTCCGCGCCCAGCGGCGGGAGCAGCGCCGGCGCCGGCGGCAACACGAGGGTTTCTGGCACGCGGAGCCACCGGGGCTGGGCGTGGGCGCTGGCGAGCCCCATGAGGGCGCTGAGGCCGACGAGCTCCACGTCCAGCAAGACCATCATGTCGGCATCCGCGACGGTGGCGACGAGTTAGCCTCGTCTTTGGATTGCAGCTGCGCACTCCGCGATCAATGGCCGGTTATCAAATCATCGCTCTTCTTCTCGAACTATACTACTACTGCCACTGCTGCTTCTACTAGTATGAAAATTACTGCTGTTCTTGGTTCTGGTATATGTCCATTCGAGTCCTGAGAAGCTGCTCCTAAGGTGAAGGATGGAATGGGCCGCAGATTAAGCTCTAGCTTGCCTTTCATTTTGTAATTCTGTTCCAATTCAAGATTTTCTCCTGTGGTGTGGTGGAAATAGAGATGTTTCATGTTGAATTCATTCGTGTGCTGTGTTGGAGACGGGACATGAGCATTGAATTGAAAAGGAGAAATTTGGCAATTTGTCCATCAGTTCTGTACTTGTTCTTGTGTGCCTTGATTCATTTTTCATGATCCTACTACCACACTATACTACGGGTGGCCTGTTAAAGCATCTACAACCGGACCCGTCAAAAGTGAGTTGCCCCTCAAATCTCAAATGTCCACGTCTACAACCGTCTTCCTCGTAGCAAATCCTTAAATCCATACACTCTCATGCAATGTAAAACAAACACACGCAGCGATATAAATAAACATGCAATGTAAAATAAACACACGCAACGCAACGTAAAAATAAACACACGTAGTTCATTTAGATCACATATAGCGGAGGGGATTCATCTACATTCCATCAAACTATCAAGAATTGGCATGTTCTAAAAGTTTGAACTATCGAGTTTATTTAGAGCAACTCTAACCGATCCCTTATAAATAGAGGAGTAAAACGGCGGAGTAAATTTACTTCACTAAGTTTTGGCTATTTCTAGCCGATCCCCTAAACTTAGTGGAATAAAATAAAATTCCCATTTGCGTCACATACTCAACCACCGAAACATATTTTCTTACTTTTTTAATTTCATCCGACGACATTGGAGTAAATAATTCATCAATTTTTCACCATTAGAGCAAGACCAAAGAAAACAAGAACGACAATTAGACATTTTAGAAGATTCCAACTTCCCTAACTATTCCTACTAGTTGGATTAATATCTTCTCTATGTCTTCATTGTTGATCTGTGAATTTTTAAGATTCAACACTTCTTTCTTCTTCGATTCTAAAGAAGTAGATGTTGCCTCTTCAGTAACCTCATCTCTAGCCTCATCTCTAGCCGCAATTCTTGCAACGAGTGCACGAACATCTATCAATTTTCGTGCTATCAATAGATTGATGCATTCTTCTTCTCAATACCAAAACTTGCATCCATTCTACACACATAGATGAGCAAACAAGCACAGAGATAAGCTACCGAAATTGCATCGAATCCGATGAACAACCGAGTCAAAACAAGCACATACCCCATCATTTGTGCACTTGAAGAACACCCATACGGGGTGTTGCGGCGTGGCAGAAACTCGGCGCACCACCTTTCGTGCGCAGTCGTCACACTGTATGACCGGCATCGGCGAGCCCGAGCTACGACCGGGCGTGTATTTGCTGGCGAACCTCCGACGGGAGAGATTTGGGTGGCTAGAGGAGGAACCGGTACCTGCATGCGGCCCGGAGGCGTCATCGTGGCTGTACGCTCCGCTTCCCGGCCAATCCATGGCTAGGCGCAGCCGCCACCGGCTGGAATCGCCAAATCCGGCAGCGACGGGAGCAACCGTAGATCCACCGCTTTTTCGCCGATCACGGGACGAGTCGGTGCAAAGCGGTAGGGTACAACGAGCGAACCTCTTGGCGTCCACGGCCGTGGGCGCCGTGAGAGGAGGGTGGTCGCGAGATGATGTTCGGGAAGGAAGGGGTGAGGCAGTGGAGGAGAGGCGCGGCTTTCACTCAGCCGCCGGGCGACGAAGTAAATATAAGAAGATTGTAAGGGAATTTCACTCCCTTACGGCGGATAAGGGATCTGCTAGGTCTAGGTTAGAGGAGTAAAACCTTAATTTTACTCCTCTAACCGGTTATAAGGGATCGGATAGAGTTTCCCTTAAATCACATATAGCATAGGGTCTCATCATACATTCCATCGAACTAGCAAGAAATTATAATTTTCTAAAAACTAGAGATATCGAGAAAGTTCATCTAGGGCTGCACTAGACATCGCCATCTTCATCACGAAAGTAGCGGTCAAAGACGCAATATGAATCAAGCCGAGTCTGCTCACTGCCAGAGCTGTCTGAACCGTCACCAACCTCCTTCTCTTTGGGGACAATACGCAAGGGGCACATACCACCCGGGTTTTCTCCTTTATGAGGGCACACGTTGTTCGGCTTCCCACTTCGCGTGGATGCGTGCAGAGAGGGCATCCTCGGTCGACGTGGCATGTGCTATTTGTGAGCTGCATTGGAATTTCCTCGAAGAGGAGAGGATGATACAGTACAGTAGAGATAAGTATTTCCCTCAGTTAAGAACCAAGGTTATCAATCCAGTAGAAGAACCAAGCAAAACCTCGTTAGCAGTACTTACAAACAAAGTAACAAATACTTGCACCCAACGCAAACAAGGGATTGTCAATCCCTCGGCAGTTAATTGCAATGATCAAATCTCGTAGTGATAAATAGATAAATAAAACACAAAATAAAATAAAGTAAATAATGCAGCAAGGTATTTTTAAATTATTATATATGATAAAATAGACCCGGGGCCATAGTTTTCACTAGAGGCTTCTCTCTTGGAAATAGCATACGACGGGTAAACAATCTGTTGTTAGGCAATTGAAAGAAAAGTGAATAACCATGACGATATCCAAGGCAATGATCATGTAATAGGCATCATGTCCGAGAGAAGTACACCGACTCCTGGCTGCATCTACTACTATTACTTCACACATCGACTCCTATCCAGCATGCATCTAGAGTATTAAGTTCATAAAGATCGGAGTAATACCTTAAGCAAGATGACATGATGTAGAAAAAGTAAACTCACGCATGAATAAACCCATCGTTTTATTCTGAATAGCAACAATAGAAATACATGTCTTGTCCCCTTTTATCACTAGGATATAGATCACCGCAAGATTGAACCCATCACAAAGCACCTCTCCCATTGCAAGAAAAATCAATCTACTTGGCCAAACCAAATCAATAGATCGGAGAGAAATACAAAGCTATAATCATGTATAAAAGAGTTCAGATAAGACTAAAATAATATTCATGCACTACTAGGGAAAAGGCTAGCAGCAGCGCGGGTTTTAGATGTATCAGTAGCGCGGGTATAGGCGCTACTAATAAGGCGCTACAGCTATTGCTTAGCAGCAGCGTGCCGACCAAGACTCATCGCTAGGACAAATAGCTGCAGCGTTTGTTCGTTACCACGCTGCTGCTAAGGTAACTACTTGCAGCGTGTTTTCTATCCATCGCTACTAGTACTTTTTTTAGTGTATTTATGCGCCATCATACAAATATTGGTACAATACTAGTTATGAGGTTTACATCATTATGTCCATAACAGTGTGTCAAATGAAGGTGGATTAGGTTCAAGTGGAGGCAATATGTGGTGCATGTCAAAAGTATACTACTAATCTAAACTTGACCTAGTTTGGGCTAGTAGTACTTTCGATGTGCACCACATGTTGCCTCCAATCTAATCCGCCAGCACAAGCTATTTAATCATCATCATGGTCATTACCACCAACAGTATTTATTTAATCACCACTAACACTAGCTAATAATAATCATCATAGTCATTACCACCAACACTAGCTATTTTATCATCATAGTAATAGTGTAGCACATCATCATCCTGAAACTCATTTCTAGCTAGCTAATCACTCCTGCTCCTCTCTCTTAGGTAAAACAACATAAAACATGTGTAGCTCTCCTCCTTGATCAAGTTGGAGCATGCAGATGAACCTGTCTCCCTAATCGTGGAAAAGCGCCTCTGTTTGCTGCCCCCTAGTACTTCTCTGCGCTCCCCCAACACATATTTGGTCCAGTCTTGCACTATTAAGCATCCGTCGCTAATCTTGAATGCACTAAAGTAATCTGTAGGATATCTTGGCCGTAAGCTGATAATACTCATGGTACCTTTAGTCTTGATCCCATAAGGCACAACATTCATCGGGAGTCCCTGTTGAAGAACATCGTATGGTAACATACTTAGCAATGAAGTTAGCTTCAAAAATAATGTATGAAAAAGATGCAATGAGGACAAATAGTAAAAATCTTACCATCCTTCCTAAATGGATGTGACCGTAGTTCATTACGAACACTATTAGTCGCACGTTTTCAGTACTAACATTTCTAAATCCAGGAAGAAAATTTGTCTTGACAGTATCAAGATCCTCAAGCCATGAAACATAATGACTTAGCTCCTCGCAGTTTAGTTCAGCCTCGGGACAGTAGTAGGTCCTGTCTACCAAGCGTTGAACATGTTTGCTTGCATCGAAATAAGCTGACAATACAAATTAGTTGTCAACTATTTTTGAATAAACAATATCAAAGACATAAATATGGTTGAGAAACTTACATAATGGTATAACTGGAGGCGTCACGCACATCGACCGGATGTCGGTATTACCTTCAATATCATCTTAGGACGAATATCAAAGGTGATAACCATATCAGGTTCAAATGCATAAGTCTTGCATAGTGCTTGCCATGTTTTGCATCCAAAATAGGTGTAGTCGTCTGAATTGTATAATTTTGCATGGAAAATATAACCATGCTCGGTCTTCAAATAAACTTTCTTTACCTCCATGGTATGATTGAAACCTATCTTATCCAATACAAAAACTCTTGCATGGCGGGGATACGCTAGTAGAATAGTAAAAAATATAAGTTCAAGCAAATGAAGCGGATGTCATGCTTAGCTACGAAAAAAGACTTGTCGTTATGACTTCTTTGTATCCAGTTGAAGTTCTCATCCAGCTTGATCTTTGAAGCGCCTATCATCATCTAGGAAGATTCCGTCGCAGTGTCGCGCTCGTCTTCGCAGTATTTGCAAATACCGAAATCCTTTTCGTCGTCAGACATTTCCTATGTTCATAGTTAAAACATTAATTGAAAATCGATCGAAGACAACTACCAAGATACTCAACACACAAATCCGGGGCACTCGATATTTCCTACATATTCTAGCACAAGTCATGCCAAAATTCACGGAAAAATCCGGCATGACCTTTGCTAAAATAGGACATATCGAGCGCCTGAAATTTGCCGGAACGGAAATGAATCAACACTCCGGCAAAACATAGGCCACTCGGAGGTGTAACATGCAAACATGACCGGCCACTTGGATATTGGCAACACAAGATATACATTTCAAAATATCTTATAGGACTCAAATTAGCATGCATTCAATAAGCAAAAGTAAATCATCTCATGCGTCCCTACATCGTCGAATATTATCACTAATACATCACGAATAGTGTCATACATATAACATCACTAATACAACTAAAACCCTAGCACACGACGGGTATCGACGCGGGTGGTGGACACCCACAGAGAAGGAACCATCACGGGATCATAGCTCGGTGAGATCCTCGGAGAACACGCGGTATTGGAGAACGACTGTGCTCCAACGCAAACAAGTAGCGACGGACTTGCGCGTCCTCCTCACCGACATGGTGATGCACCACCTCCAGGAGTCCTCGAGCCTCTGGATCGCCACCGCCCACGCGACCGCCACCAAAGAAGGTTCGAGTCAACGACAGTGGCTCCTCACCAACCCACGCCCCGGTAGGTAGGGCCTCCAGTACCACCCGTGAGCCTGTCCGGACATGGCCGATCTGGTCAAACAGGTGTAGATCCTCCGCCAACTCGGCAGCGAGGATGCGGGATAGGCATCGCCCACGTCGAGGCGGAAAAATTGCTTTAACTAAAAATAGAAACAAATTCTTACTAAATAGTTCTATTAATTCAACTAGTTCTTACTAAAAATAAACTTACTATAAATAAAAATATTCTAGTACCTAATTAGTACCTAGTTCTTAATATGCAACTAAAATAAACTTACTATAAATAAAAATAAACTTAATATGCAACTAAAATATAAAGAAACCCTAGGCAGAGGAAGGGAGAGGGAGGAGCGGGCGTGCTCACCTCGGGTGCTCATGACGAGGGAGGGGCAGGCGGCCGAGGTCGGGGCTCGGGCACGCTGGCGGATGGCGGCCGGTCGAGGTCGGGTCGGGCGGCGTCTGGCGGCTGAGGTCGAGGCGGGCGGCGTTGAATCTGGGTCGGGCAGGCGTTGAGGTCGGGAGGCGGGCGTTGAGGTCGGGGTCGAGGCGTGAGAGGGTGCGGAGGCCTTGGCCCGTGGCTGACGGCGCAGAGTGGAGAGAGTTGGATTTGGGGAAAGTGGCGAGGGAAGGACGAACCCGTGGTTAAGTCGAGTAGCAGATGGCTGCGTTCGAGAAAAGCTTTGCTGCTACCTTAGCTACAGGCGTTCACGATACACGCCATCGCTACTCCTTTCTCTTTTTCCTTTTTATTTAGTTTTCTTCACATTTTATTTGTTTCCTTTCACCTTATTCTATTTCTTTCATTTTCAATTACCTTTCCATTTTCTTTCCATTTAATTTTATAACCTTTAGCAACAGAACGAGTTTATATTAAAACGCAGCTGCTACAAACAGAAGCGGTAGCGTTGATTCGTCATAGATCACTACTACTATGTGTAGCTTATGGGCTAAGCCGTGGAATTTTAGTAGTAACGCAGTGTACAGCAAGACGCCGCCATCGCTAGATCTTTATCTGCAACGCGGTTACCTCAGGCGCGCTACTGCTAATTAGCACCAGCGTGCTTTTTTGACCCACGCTACTGCTAAAGTTCTGTGTATAGGGTTTTCCCTAGTAGTGATGGATAATCTGATCATCAACTCACAATTCATCGGATCCCAACAAACACACCGCAAAAAGTGATTACATCGAATAGATCTCCGAGAACATAGAGGAGAACATTGTATTGAAGATCAAAGAGAGAGAAGAAGCCATCTAGCTACTAGATATGGACCCGTAGGTCTGCGCTAAACTACTCACACGTCATCGGAAGGGCAACAAGGTTGATGTAGAGCCCTCCGTGGTCGATTCCCCCTTCAGTAGAGTATCGGAGAAGGCCTCTAGATGGGCTCTCAAGAGAACAGAAACTTGCAACGGTGGAAAAAGTATTTTGGGTGGCTCTGTGATGTCAGGAGAATATTTGAGAATTTATAGAGGCGAAATTAGGTCAAGAGGTGCCACGAGGGGCCCACAAGCCTGGAGCGCGCCTCCCGAGCTTGTCGCTCCCTCGTGACTCGTCAGGTCTTCTCCCGAACCTTCTAGGGTCTCTTCTGGTCCGGAAAAAATAATCCAAAGTTTTTTCTGCGTTTAGACTCTGTTTGAAGTTGATTTTCTAAAAAGCCAAAAACAAGCAAAAAACATTAAATGGCACTGGGCACTAGGTTAATAGGTTAGTCCCAAAAATGGGATATGATTGCATATAATTGCATAATAAACATCCAAGATTAAATATTATAATAGCATGGAACAATAAAAAAACTATAGATACATTGGAGGCGTATCAGCATGCGACTCGACCTTCGCGGCTTCGTTTCCCTATTCCTGGAACAACGAGAACACCGGTCCTCGATGCATCCATGGTCGTGTCTGTGTCGTCTGGCGACGTTGACCTCAGACTTGAAGCCCGGTATTGCGGGGACATGGCTCCACTAAAAGGGTTGCGACGCGAGCTCGAGGGCGTCCGGTTGGGTGTCGAGGTACATCCAACGGATGCTTGCTGCCTCTGGCTCCGCCACGGTCACTGATACGTCTCCAACGTATCTATAATTTTTTTATTGTTCCGCTATATTATATTCTGTTTTGGACATTAGTGAGCTTTATTATACACTTTTATATTATTTTTGGGACTAACCTATTAACCGGAGGCCCAGCCCAGAATTGCTGTTTTTTTGCCTATTTCAGAGATTTGCAGAAAAAGAATATCAAACGGAGTCCAAACGGAATGAAACCTTCGGGAACGTGATTTTCGGAACGAACGTGATCCAGATGACTTGGAACCTACGTCAAGACATCAACCAGGAGGGCACGAGGTAGGGGGCGAGCCTACCCCCCCGGGCGCGCCCTCCACCCTCGTGGGCCCCATGTTGCTCCACTGACGCACTTCTTCCTCCTATATATACCTACGTACCCCCAAACTACCAGATACGGAGCCAAAAACCTAATTCCACCGCCGCAACCTTCTGTACCCGTGAGATCCCATCTTGGGGCCTTTTCCGGAGCTCCGGCGGAGGGGGCATATATCACGGAGGGCTTCTACATCAACACCATGGCCTCTTCGATGATGTGTGAGTAGTTTACCTCAGACCTTCGGGTCCATAGTTATTAGCTAGATGGCTTCTTCTCTCTTTTTGGATCTCAATACAATGTTCTCCCCCTCTCTTGTGGAGATCTATTCGATGTAATCTTCTTTTGCGGTGTGTTTGTTGAGGCCGATGAATTGTGGGTTTATGATCAAGTTTATCTATGAACAATATTTGAATCTTCTCTGAATTCTTTTATGTATGATTGGTTATCTTTGCAAGTCTCTTCGAATTATCAGTTTGGTTTGGCCTACTAGATTGATCTTTCTTGCAATGGGAGAAGTGCTTAGCTTTGGGTTCAATCTTCCAGTGTCCTTTCCCAGTGACAGCAGAGGCAGCAAGGCACGTATTGTATTGTTGCCATCGAGGATAACAAGATGGGGTTTATATCATATTGCATGAATTTATCCCTCTATATCATGTCATCTTGCTTAAAGCGTTACTCTGTTCTTATGAACTTAATACTCTAGATGCATGCTGGATAGCGGTCGATGTGTGGAGTAGTAGTAGTAGATGCAGGCAGGAGTCGGTCTACTTGTCGCGGACGTGATACCCATATAAATGATCATACCTAGATATTCTCATAACTATGCTCAATTCTATCAATTGCTCAACAGTAATTTGTTCACCCACCATAATACTTATGCTCATGAGAGAAGCCACTAGTGAAACCTATGGCCCCCGGGTCTATTTTCCATTATATTTAATCTCCCGAGAACAAGCTATTTCTGGCGTTGTTTTTATTTTGTTTTCTTTAGTTTGCATCTTTATCATAAAAATACCAAAAATATTATCTTATCATATCTATCAGATCTCACTCTCGTAAGTGACCGTGAGGATTTATTTGTTTGTGTAGGTGCGAGGGACTCGTGCGTGGCCTCCTACTGGATTGATACCTTGGTTCTCAAAAACTGAGAGAAATACTTACGCTGCTCTACTTCATCACCCTTTCCTCTTTAAGGGAAAACCAACGCAGTGCTCAAGAGGTAGCAAGAAGGATTGGGCGCCCGTTGTCGGGAGTCTACGCAAAAGTCAACATACCAAGTACCCATCACAAACCCTTATCTCCCTCATTACATTATTTGCCACTTGCCTCTCATTTTCCTCTCCCCCACTTCACCCTTGCCGTTTTATTCGCCTTCTCTTTTCCGTCCGCCTTCCTCTCTCTTTTTGCCCCTTGCACTTTCTGCCGTTATGTCTGAAATTGGGGAAATTATTGTCGATATGGACAATAATAATATCATGGAAAATTCTGATGCTCCTATTTGAAGAACCCCTATCTTACATACAAAAAAATTCCGAATTGGTAGTGGTAAAATTATTGGAAAAGGAGTTATCCAAGATTTCTTTACTTGTGCCGGTGCTTTGCCCTCTATGGGTAGTTCTATTCTTCATAGAACTAGTAGTCTTGCGGACCCTATCGCCATGCTTATAGTTGAACTTGAAAGACAATTTATGCACTTGCATCCTAGCATACAAAGGATTTTCCTAGAATTTTCTAATATTGAGCATTCTTCTGTTAAGCGTGTCGCTACTATCTTTTTGGCTCATGAGTTTAGATTTATAATAAAAGAGGCCAAAGAAATCTTTGTACATTATAGGGTGGACGCTGGCCGTCCTCCCATAGAGGCTATCCTCTTTGATCAAGAAGAAATAATGCGTTTTCAATCTCTAGACTATGTTGCTTTCAATGAAAATCTTAGAAAAAGGGTTCCTACCAATGTTCTAGTTGATAGAATTTCTGAGCTTAATAATGATTTGGCTATTCGAAGCAATGAGCTAGGATATTCTCTCGAGCATAGACTAACAAAGTTATGTCAAAAGAATGCTTATAATGATGAATTGGTT
Organism: Aegilops bicornis; assembly: GCA_021605145.1. Lineage (NCBI taxonomy): Eukaryota > Viridiplantae > Streptophyta > Magnoliopsida > Poales > Poaceae > Aegilops > Aegilops bicornis. The sequence goes on along the minus strand of CM038670.1, from coordinate 519,720,763 downwards.
GTGCAATACGAAGGGCCGAAGGAGGATCCTATACCTCCTAAAGTTGATCTTGGAGACTTTTGTCCCATTAAATTTAGCCCTTTTGATTACTTTTTCTTGCCCCAAAGGAAACTTGCTGCTGAACATAGAGAATATGAAATGAGTTTTAATGATCTATCCTATTATTATGGCAATACCTAGATCTATCATTGCTTTTATGCCTAGCTAGGGGCGTTAAACGATAGCGCTTGTTGGGAGGCAACCCAATTTTATTTTTAGTTTTTTGCTTTTTTGCTTCTGTTTAGGAATAAATATTTGATCTAGCATCTGGTTAGATGTGTTTTTATGTTTTAATTAGTGTTTGTGCCAAGTTTAACCTATAGGATCTTCTTGGATGATAGTTATTTGATCTTGCTGAAAATTCCAGAACTTTCAGTTCACGAAAATAATTGTTAAGAATCACCAGAACGTGATAAAATATTGATTCCAATTGCTTCTAATCAATAAAAAAAAATTCTAGGTCTTCCTATTTTGGCTTAATTTTTGGAGTTCCATAAGTTTGCGTTAGTTACAGATTACTACAGACTGTTCTGTTTTTGACAGATTCTGTTTTTCGTGTGTTGTTTGCTTATTTTTGATGAATTTATGGATATTAAAATAGTTTATAAACCATAGAGAAGTTGGAATACAGTAGGTTTAACACCAATATAAATAAATAATGAGTTATTTACAGTACCTTGAAGTGGTGTTTTGTTTTCTTTCGCTAACAGAGCTCACGAGATATTCTCATAAGTTTTGTGTTGTGAAGTTTTCAAGTTTTGGGTAAAAGATTTGATTTATTATGGAACAAGGAGTGGAAAGAGTCTAAGCTTGGGGATGCCCATGGCCCCCCAAGATAATCTAAGGACACCTAAAAGCCAAAGCTTGGGGATGCCCCGGAAGGCATCCCCTCTTTCGTCTACTTCCATCGGTAACTTTACTTGGAGCTATATTTTTATTCACCACATGATATGTGTTTTGCTTGGAGCGTCTTGTATTATTTGAGTCTTTATTTTTTAGTTTACCACAATCATCCTTGCTGTACACACCTTTTGAGAGAGACACACATGATTCGGAAATTGTTAGAATACTCTATGTGCTTCACTTATATCTTTTGAGTTATATTGTTTTTGCCCTAGTGCTTCACTTATATCTTTTGAGCACGGTGGTGGTTTTGATTTATAGAAACTATTGTTCTATCATGCTTCACTTAGATTATTTTGAGAGTCCTACAAAACAACATGGTAATTTGCTTTAATTATGATAGGCATTCAAGATTAGTAAAAAAATTCTTATGAGTGTGTTGAATACTATGAGAAGTTTGATGCTTGATAATTGTTTTGAGATATGGAGATGATGATATTAGAGTAATGCTAGTTGAGTAGTTGTGAATTTGAGAAACACTTGTATTAAAGTTTGTGATTCCCGTAGCATGCATGTATGGTGAACGGTTATGTGATGAAGTTGGAGCATGATTTATTTATTGATTGTCTTCCTTATGAGTGGCGGTCAGGGAATGACGATGGTCTTTTCCTACCAATCTATCCCCCTATGAGCATGCGTGTAATACTTTGCTTTGATAACTTGTAGATTTTTGCAATAAGTATATGAGTTCTTTATGACTAATGTTGAGTCCATGGATTATACGCAGTTTTCTTCCTTCCACCATTGCTAGCATCTCTAATACCGCGCACTTTTCGCCGGTATCATACACCCACCATATACCATCATCAAAACAGCCACCATACCTACCTACCATGGCATTTCCATAGCCATTCCGAGATATATTACCATGCAACTTTCCACCATTCCGTTTATTGTGACACGCTTCATCATTGTCATATTGCTTTGCATGATCATGTAGTTGACATTGTATTTGTGGCAAAGCCACCGTTCATAATTCTTTCATACATGTCACTCTTGATTCATTGCATATCCCGGTACACTGCCGGAGGCATTCACATACAGTCATATTTTTTTTAAGTATTGAATTGTAATTGTTGAGTTGTAAGTAAATAAAAGTGTGATGATCATCATTTTTTAGAGCATTGTCCCAAGTGAGGAAAGGATGATGGAGATTATGATTCCCCCACAACTCGGGATGAGACTCCGGACTAAAAAAAAGAGGCCATAAAAAAAGAGAAAAGACCCAAATAAAAAAAATGAGAGAAAAAGAGAGAAGGGACAATGTTACTATCCTTTTACCACACTTGTGCTTCAAAGTAGCACCATGATCTTCATGATAGAGAGTCTCCTATGATATCACTTTTCATATACTAGTGGGAATTTTTCATTATAGAACTTGGCTTGTATATTCCAATGATGGGCTTCCTCAAAATGCCCTAGGTTTTCGTGAGCAAGCGAGTTGGATGCACACCCACTTAGTTCCGTTTGTTGAGCTTTCATATACTTATAGCTCTAGTGCATCCGTTGCATGGCAATCCTACTCACTCACATTGATATCTATTAATGGGCACTCCATAGCCATTGATACGCCTAGTTGATGTGAGACTATCTTCTCCTTTTTTGTCTTCTCCACAACCACCATTCTATTCCACATATAGTGCTATGTCCATGGCTCACGCTCATGTATTGCGTGAAGATTGAAAAAGTTTGAGAACATCAAAAGTATGAAACAATTGCTTGGCTTGTCATCGGGGTTGTGCATGATTTAAATACTTTGTGTGATGAAGATAGAGCATAGACAGACTATATGATTTTGTAGGGATAACTTTCTTTGGCCATGTTATTTTGAGAAGACATAATTGCTTAGTTAGTATGCTTGAAGTATTATTAATTTTATGTCAATATTAAACTTTTGTCTTGAATCTTTCGGATCTGAATATTCATACCACAATTAAGAGAATTACATTGAAATTATGCCAGGTAGCATTCCACATCAAAAATTCTGTTTTTATCATTTACCTACTCGAGCACGAGCAGGAATTAAGCTTGGGGATGCTTGATACGTCTCCAACGTATCTATGATTTTTTATTGTTCCATGCTATATTATATTCTGTTTTGGACATTAATGGGCTTTACTATACACTTTTATATTATTTTTGGGACTAACCTACTAACCGGAGGCCCAGCCCAGAATTGCTGTTTTTTGCCTATTTCAGAGTTTTGCAGAAAAAGAATATCAAACGAATGAAACCTTCGAGAACGTGATTTTCGGAACGAACATGATCCAGAGGACTTGGACCCTACGTCAAGACATCAACCAGGAGGGCACGAGGTAGGGGGGCGCGCCTACCTCCCCCCCCAGGGCGCGCCCTCCACCCTCGTGAGCCCCATGTTGCTCAACCGACGTACTTCTTCCTCCTATATATACCTACGTACCCCCAAACTACCAGATACGGAGCCAAAAACCTAATTCCACCGCCGCAACCTTCTGTACCCGTGAGATCCCATCTTGGGGCCTTTTGAGCTCACGGAGGGGGGCATCTATCACGGAGGGCTTCTACATCAACACCATGGCCTCTCCGATGATGTGTGAGTAGTTTACCTCGAGACCTTGGGTCCATAGTTATTAGCTAGATGGCTTCTTCTCTCTTTTGGATCTCAATACAATGTTCTCCCCCTCTCTTGTGGAGATCTATTCGATGTAATCTTCTTTTGCGGTGCGTTTGTTGAGACCAATGAATTGTGGGTTTATGATCAAGTTTATCTATGAACAATATTTGAATCTTCTTTGAATTCTTTTATGTATGATTGGTTATCTTTGCAAGTCTCTTCGAATTATCAGTTTGGTTTGCCCTACTATATTGATATTTCTTGCAATGGGAGAAGTGTTTAGCTTTGGGTTCAATATTGCGGTGTCCTTTCCTAGTGATAGTAGGGGCAACAAGGCACGTATTGTATTGTTGCCATCGAGGATAACAAGATGGGGTTTATATCATATTGCATGAATGTATCCCTCTACATCATGTAAATCTTGCTTAAAGTGTTACTCTGTTCTTATGAACTTAATACTCTAGATGCATGCTGGATAGCGGTCGATGTGCGGAGTAATAGTAGTAGATGCAGGCAGGAGTTGGTCTACTTGTCGCGGACGTGATGCCTATATACCTGATCGTACCTAGATATTCTCATAACTATGCTCAATTCTATCAATTGCTCAACAATAATTTGTTCACCCACCGTAATACTTATGCTCATGAGAGAAGCCACTAGTGAAACCTATGGCCCCCGGGTCTATTTCTATTATATTTAATCTCCCGACAAAAAGCTATTTTTGGCAGCGTTTTATTTTGTTTTCTTTACTTTGCATCTGTAAGGGCATATTTATTCCCTAGTGGTTTTGGTGATTGATGACAATGCTTTTGCGGACTAATCGTGTGCGTTAAGTTCTTTCAGCAGATCATCCATTGGCACGAGACGATTTCCTCCCCTCGGTGTTTTTATTCAAGACGGTGTAACCTGCGGTTCGTTGTTGGTGGACTAGTTTCGTAGGAGTCACCGTACTATTAAGAGGGATCCGCTTTGGTAAGACTAGGGTGGAATCAACACGTACACATCCTTATCACCCGTCGTTTTCCTTTCGCATCTTTGGAGCTGCCCTCTCTCGTTCGTTCGGTTGCCTGTGCCGGGTAGTACCGCGACCTACATGATAGTACCGCCGAAGCTAGCGGTAGTACCGCTCACGAGCGGTAGTACCGCTCCAGCGGTAATACCGCTCCGATGAGTGGTAGTACCGCTCATGGCTTTCGACTATACTACCTCAGTAATGTAGCGCCTACTACTACCGCCTCGATTCGAGGCGAGGTTTTCTCGTGTCGGGTTTTGCGGCACTAGTTGCGGCAGTAGGAGCGGTAGTGCCGCTCTGAGCGGTAGTACCGCTCTACTCCCGCGGTAGTACCGCTCTGTGGCCAGTGGCCTGCCTCTCTCTTTAGCGCGGTAGTACCGCTAGGTAGGGAGCGGTAATACTGCCCTCAGTGGTAGTACCGCCCTTCCTTAGCGGTAGTACCGCTCTGTGCGGGGTTGTTTAGTGGGGTAACGGTTGGATGTGTTCCCCCACTATATAAAGGGGTCGTCTTCTTCCTTGTTGACCCACCTCTTTCCCCCCAAGCTCCATCGTTGCTCAAAGCTCCACTCTCGCCCGCTCTCTCTCCCTAGCCAATCAAACTTGTTGATTTGCTCGGGATTGGTTGAGAAGGCCCAGATCTACACTTCCACCAAGATAAATTTGATTCCCCACTTATCCCTTGCGGATCTTGTTACTCTTGGGTGTTGAGCACCCTAGGCAGGTTGAGGTCACCTCGAAGCCATACTCCATTGTGGTGAAGCTTCGTGGTGTTGTTGTGTTGGGAGCCTCCGGTTGTTGTGGAGTTTGCCCCAACCTTGCTTGTAAAGGTTGATGCCGCCTTCAAGGGCACCAATAGTGGAATCACGACATCTCGCATTGTGTGAGGCGTGAGGAGAATACGGTGGCCCTAGTGGCTTCTTGGGGAGCATTGTGCCTCCACACCGCTCTAACGGAGACGTACTTCCCCTCAAAGGAAGGAACTTGGTAACACATCCTCGTCTCCACCGGCTCCACTCTTGGTTATCTCATCCCTTCACTTGTGCAAGCTTATTTGTGTTCTTATCCTTGCTTGCTCGTGTGCTAGTGTTGTTGCATCATATAGGTTGTCCACCTAGTTGCACATCTAGACAACCTTTATTATTGCAAAGTTTAAATTGGTAAAGAAAAGCTTAAAAATTGTTAGTTGCCTATTCACCCCCCCTCTAGTCAACCATATCGATCCTGTCAATTGGTATCAAAGCCTGCCTCTTTTTAGGGACTTTACCGTCCAAGAGTATGGTTGACGTCAGAGATGATGTGGGGGACCACTCCGGTGCGAATCCGACATCATCTACGGGAAATGGGAGTACCTCGATCTCTCGTGAGGAATTCAATGTGGCGTTGGACACATTGAAATCCTCCGTGACGAGCGAGGTCAAGGACATGTTTAAGGATTTCCTAGAAGGGCTTAAACTTTCCACCGCACCCGTGAAAGTGGGTGATCCCGCCAACACGGGAGCGGATGCTAACTCCGATAAGGGGGAAGCTACTAGTGAGAAAGCCCCCTCGTCTAGTGGTAAGAATGGCACCGACATCTTTGCCCATGCGCAACCTCTCGTTTATGGTGGACTGATTCCTTCCACTCATTTGAATCATGCCGGTCCACCACCTAAGATTGATAAAAAGGAGGATTTTGATTCTTGGGTTTATCGTTTTAAGCGTCATTTAAATCATGTGAACACTAACCTTTGGAGAATCATTGAAGAAGGTTTCTATCCGCATGATCCGAGCAACTTTTCTCCAAGAGAGGTCGTGGACCATCAATTCAATGAGAATGCTCTCTTCATCATCCAAGAAGCAATCCTTCCGAAGACCTCCCTCATCTCCGGCCTTACATCCGTGCCAAAGATGCTTGGCTCAAGGTGGTTTCCATGTATCGAGGAAGCGCAAGCATTCAACGTTCCAATTATGAAGTGGTCCAAGACGAAGCCGATGAGTTTGCAATGAAGGAAGAAGAAGAACCTCGTGAGCTCTATCGGAGAGTAACCAAGCTTGCCGTCTCCCTCCGGGATCATGGAAGTAAGGACACTGATGACAAGCTGGATCAAGCGCCAAATTTCTCAAGGCAATGATGCCATACCACAAAGCCATGTCCTCCGTCATCCGTCAATGACCGGACTTCCACACCTTGTCCTCAAGTGATGTGTTGGATGAGTTTGTGGCTATGATCATATTGGACAAGACCGCCGACAATGCGGTGCTTCGCTCCCAAAGAGCAAAGAAGCCCAACCTCGCTTTGAAGGCCAAGATTTGTGTCGAAGAAGATGGAGAGGAGGAAGAAGAAGAGAGCAACCTCGAAGATACTAAGTATGATTATCATGAACACATGGCCCTTGCTTCAAGACAATTTTGGAGCAAGAAGAACTCAAGGCCCAACTTCAAAAAGAGAAACTCAAGTGGCCCTAAGGGCAAGCAACGAGTAAGGACGTGTTTCAATTGTGGCAATGTGAGTCACTTTGTTGCGGAATGTCCATATGAGAAGAGGGAAGACAATGGTGGCAAGTTCATCCGTAAGGACAAGGCCAAGTCTTTCCCCAACAAGAGCAACTTTCCAAAGAAGACTCCTCACAAAGCCTTGGTGGTTCAAGAAGAGTACAATGAGGATGATGATGATGATGAGGACGGTGAACCGGTTGCCATGGCCTCCGTGGCTATTGCAATGACTCCTCGGGTGTCTCTCTTCGGTTCACCCAATGAAAACATCACCGCCAAGTGCCTCATGGCTAAAGCCACCAACAAGGTAACCCCCCAACATCGAAACTACCATCATCAATCATTCTTCTTTAACGGATTGCATTGATGAACATGAGGGGACTAATGTAGAGGAAAATGAATTTGAGATCTTTATGAGTAAACTCAAGGGCAAATCCAAGAAGCACTTCGTTGCTCTCTTGGAACAACTTAGTGAAGCCAATGTCATGATCGAGACTCATGAAGAAACCATCTTTAAGATGGAAGGGCATAGTCGTGACTATGCCGATGAGATTTCGGATCTTTCCAATGCTCTTGAGGAAGAGCGTGGCCTTCGTTTGGCTCTTGAGGAGTCACACAGCGATGATCACGCTAAATTAAAGAAAGACCTTGATCATGCTCTTGTTGTGTCTCGTGTGCTTAGTTCCGAGAAGGCAAAGCTTGGAGTTGATCTTGCTAGACTCAACGAGGACTTTGACACTCTCGACAAGGCTCACAAAGTCTTGAAGGGTGCTCATGCTAGTCTCAAAGAGTCTCATGATCAACTCCAAGTGAAGCTAACCAGGGAGAAAGCCACCTTTCCTCATATGATATTGATTGATAATGCAAATGCTACTAACCCTTGTTGCGAGCATGTGCATCTTGTTGAGGAGAATGCCAAGTTGAAGGAGCAACTTGAAAAGGGCCTTGCCACATGCATTCAAGGTGAGAAGAACCTTAACGACCTTTTGAGGTATCAATAGGAAGTAGTAACCAAGGAGGGATTGGGTTCGCGCCCAAGCCCAAGAACAAGAAGAAGAATGACAAGACCAAGCAACCTCCCCTCTCAAGCAAACTTTTGTGAGGGAGGGAGAGGGTGTTTCAAGAAGAAGAAGAACCGTGCAAAGGGTGGCAATGTCAAGAAGAACAACGTCATCCCCACGAACATAGCCATGACTTTAACCCCTCTTATGTGTTGTGCCGTGCTAGTGATGGGCATGTTTATGCTAAATTTGTTGGTTCTTCTTACGAGTACATTGAATGGTCTATTTGGGTTCCTAAGATCCTCGTTACTAACATCAAAGGACCCATTACCAAATGGGTACCTAAAACCAAGCATTGATCTCTTGTAGGGGTTTGCTTCCGGTGGGGGATCATGGTTGCTTGATAGTGGAGCAACAAATCATATGACCGGAAGCAAGGACATGGTTGTGGCCGTGAAAGAGATTCCATCTATGCCCACCGATGTCGAGTGGGGTGATGCATCACATTCTAAGGTATTGGGTCTCGGCAAGGTCGTCATTTCTCATGATCTTACGATCGAGAAAGTCATGCTTGTTGAGTCCCTTGCATACAATTTGCTTTCCGTTCGTCAACTTGCAGTCATGGGTTTTGCTACTTTCTTTGACATTGATACCGTGGCCCTCTTGTGGAGCAAGACTCTTAAAGTAGCCTTTGTTGGGCATGTCGAAAACGGTCTCTATGTGATTAACTTTTCGAGCAACCCACTAAGACCGCGACATGCCTAATGGCTAAAGTTGACGTGGGATGGCTTTGGCATCGCCGTTTAGCCCATGTCAATATGAGATCTTTGCAAAGTCTTCTCAAGGGGGACCATGTTCGTGGACTAACAAATGTTAGTTTTGCCAAAGACCGTGCTTGGTGTGCTTGTATTGAAGGAAAGCTTCATGAGAAGGCTCACCCTCCCACAACTATCATATACTCAAAGAGACCCTTGGAGCTCCTTCACATGGATCTCTTTGGGCCACCATCATTTGATAGTCTTGGAGGAAGAAAGTATTGCTTGGTGATCGTGGATGACTATTCAAGATACACTTGGGTATATTTCTTCAAGAGGAAGAGTGAGACCCAACAAACCGTCATCGACTTTGCAAATGAAGCTCAACGTCAACATAATGCAAAGATCTTGACTATAAGAAGTGACAACGGCACCGAGTTCAAGAACTACACCTTGGATGAGTTTCTTAGTGATGAGGGAATCAAGCATCAATATTACGCACCATATACCCCTCAACAAAATGGTGTGGCGGAGAGAAAGAACCGGACGTTGATGGATGCGGCGAGGACCATGATGGCGGAGTTCAAGTCTCCATACAACTTTTGGGCGAAGCCATCAACACCGCTTGTCATGCATCCAATCGGCTCTATCTCCGCAAAGGCTTGAACAAGACTCCTTATGAGATACTCACCGCAACAAGCCCAACCTCAAGTACTTCCGGGTGTTGGTGTAAGTGTTTCATTCTCAAGAAAGGTGTTCGTTTGTCTAAATTTGAAGCTAGAGCTCATGAGGGCATATTTGTTGGTTATGCTACAAACTCTCATGCTTACCGTGTCCTCAATAAATCCACGGGACTTATTGAGGAGGCGTGTAACGTGGAGTTTGATGAGAATAACGGCTCCCAAGTGGAGCAAAGTGGCACTTGTGATGTAGGTGATGAAATTCCTCCCAAGCCATAAGAAGAATGGGAGTTGGCTTCATCCTACCCATTGAGGAACCCCTTGTGGCGAAGGAGAAGGACAATGCTCCACTCAAGTGGAGCCATCACCAACCCAAGGCCCACACGCTCGAAGAACAAAGTGAAGGCCCTCAACCTCAAGAACAAGACCAAGGGCAAGATCGTGCTCAAGGCGATGATATCACCTTAAATGATGCCCAAGGTCAAGTTCTCTCCCGAGGATGCTCAAGATGAAGTTCATGCTCAAGACGGCGCTCAAGATGATCAAGTCACCCCTCCTCATCTCACCTCCGAGGAGGAATTAGAGCGTCGTGCCGCCAAGATTGCTTCCAAACTCACAACCAAAGGCCATCTCATGGAGAATGTGGTTGGAAGCCTAAGAAAAGGGTAAGCACTCGTAGACAATTGGCAAACTATTGTGAACATCATGCGTTTGTCTCTTGTGTTGAACCTCAAAAGGTCTATGAGGCGCTTGAAGACTCGGATTGGCTCAATGCCATGCATGAAGAACTCAACAACTTTGAGTACAACAAGGTGTGGAGATTGGTGCCAAGGCCATCGGAGAACCACAACGTCATTGGAACCAAGTGGATTTTCAAGAACAAGCAAGATGCTCATGGGAACATCATTAGCAACAAGGCAAGATTGGTAGCACAAGGCTACTCCCAAGTCGAGGGTATCGACTACGGTGAAACCTTTGCTCCCGTTGCTCGTCTTGAATCCATTCATTTGTTGATTGCTTATGCTTCCCATCACAACTTTAAGTTGCAACAAATGGATGTGAAAAGTGATTTTCTTAATGGTCCCATTAATGAGTTGGACTATGTCAAGCAACCCCCCGGGTTCGAGGACCCCTACTTTCCGGATCATGTGTATCAACTCGATAAGGCACTCTATGGCCTTAAACAAGCCCCACGTGCGTGGTATGACCACCTTACCGAGTTGCTACAAGATCGTGGCTTTGAAGTGGGGCAAATCGATCCCACTCTTTTTACTAAGAAGGTCAATGGGGAGTTGTTTGTATGCCAACTATATGTTGATGATATTATCTTTGGTTCTCCTAACAAAGCTTTCAATGAGGAGTTTGCCGCTCTCATGACCTCCAAGTTCAAGATGTCTTCGATGGGAGAGTTGAAGTTCTTCCTTGGTTTCGACATCAAACAAAGAAGAGAAGGAACCTTCATCAACCAAGCCAAATACACTCAAGACATGCTCAAAAGATTCAAGCTAAGTGATGTCAAGCCGGCTACTACACCAATGCCTACCAAGTGCCAACTTGACATTGATCCCAATGGTAAGCGGTGGATCAAAAGGTATATCGCTCCATGATTGGATCTTTGCTTTACCTTTGTGCATCTAGACCGGATATTATGTTGAGTGTGGGTATGTGTACGCGGTTTCAAGCCGCACCGAAGGAAAGTCACTATGTGGCGGTCAAGCGAATCTTCGATATTTGGCTCATACCCCAAACTTTGGCTTATGGTACCCAAGAGGAGCAAACTTCAAGCTTGAAGGATTTACGGATTCGATTGGGCGGGAGACAAAGTGGATAGGAAGTCCACTTAGGAGGGTGCCAATTTCTTGGTTGCTCTTTGGTGAGTTGGTCTTCCAAAAAGCAAAGTTGTGTGTCTCTCTCGTCCTTCAAGCGGAGTATGTGGCAGCGGTAGTTGTTGTGCTCAACTCCTATGGATGAGGCAAACTTTAAAGGAGTACGGTGTCAATTGTGACAAAGTGCCTCTTTGGTGTGATAATGAAAGTGCCATCAAGATTTCTCTCAACCCGGTGCAACACTTCAAGACGAAGCACATTGAGATTCGGTATCACTTCATCCGTGATCACATTAGGCGAGGGGAGATCTGTAACATCCCAAATTTTGGAATGTTAATATAATTAATTGAATTGTTTGTTTGTTTGCTTGAGTGAATTAAACTTGAGTGAAATTTGAACCTTTTCAAAAACTTTTGAATGAGAGGAATAAGATGACTTTCCCTTCTCCGTAAATTCAAATTCATCCTATTAAAATCAATGAGAGAAGATGACATGACTTCTTCAACTATAAAGAATTTGAGCGGAGTTTTGCAATTTAATTCTTTCAAATATTTGCACTTGCTTCTCTATTTTTCTTCCCGAGAAATACCCGAAAAATAAATTCTTGCAAGCAAGAAAGAGCGGAGGAAAATGACCCTCCAAAATCAGGGGCATTTTTGAAAATATTTGAGCCAAGAAAACCAAAGTTTTTATTTAAAAATTATTTGCAAAAAGAAATAAAGCCTTTAGGGATTTTCTGAAAAACATTTTTTAAGTTTTATTTTGGCCGTGGAATAATGCTCATCATCTACATTTTATTTTTCTGATAATTTTAGTATATAAAAACTCTTTATTCCGAATTGATTTGATTTCCTTTTTATTGTTTTAGTTTCCTAATTTTAAAAATAGGAATGGAATCGTTTTTATTAGGAAAAACCTGCTGGCCCATTAAGCACTTTCCTATTCTAGCCCAACAAGAGATCATCTCCTTCCTCTGTTTCCTCTCACGTTACAGAAGCTTTCCATATCCATGGAGACAGGAATCTCCACCTTCCCGATCTCCCTCGTCTTTCCATCCCAGCGCCTCCCGAGACCGCCTCTCAAACCCCCGCCCGCTCCGCGTTCCATTTTTCCCATCACCACGCCCTCCCTGCCCGTAGCCACCTCGCCACCGTCGTCCTTTTCCTGCCTAGAACGCTCACTGGGAGCTCTCCCAGAGCCCGACGCCAGGAGTGAGCAGCACCTGAGGCGCCCAGCGCCACCTCCCAAGCGCCGACCCCACCCTCGCCCGGCGACCTCGCCGAGCAGCCCTCCACATCGCCGTCTCCTTCCTGCCATCTCTGCCTCACGTACAGGTAACTCCGTTTTCGTTTTTCAGATTTATTTCCGTAACAGATTTAGTTCCGTTCTTGTTTAGCTTATAACTTTTGATCTAGAAGTCCAATGATGCTGATTCTTTTTGCGTTAGATCACAATTTTCTTGTAGTTTCCAAAAATATATTATTTGTCTATGTTTGGATTTATAAAAATTGAGTTAGATCAGATTTGAATTAAAGCTTGTTTTGCTTATTCCGGGAGTTTAAAAATAGATTTTTAATTAATTCTTTTTGCTCCTGGTCTCTAGGACCTTTGTTTATCCAGTAGTATTTAGTATTTTATTTTCAGGTTAATTTAAATTAGGTTTTTAGCAAAACAGTACTGTTTTAATATTAGTTCTGTTTTAGCTTTTTATTTATTGTTTTTATTAGTTTTAAATTATTTCTTTTTGTCACTTTTGACAAAATTAGTTGTGTTTCTGTTAGACAACAGGAGAAAATTTATTTTTACTTTAAAAAAATTATTTTCCTTAGTTTTGTATGAAACCTTCTATAGGTCATAGTTAGAGTTTTATAAAAGCTTTTTATTTGTTTCTTTTTGCAAATAAAATTTTATGGAAAAAATACTTTCTGTTAAATTAGTTATTTTACATTTTATTTTCTGTTAATTTATTAGTTTAGTATTTTAATTGTTGTTAAGTTTTTACTTACGGCAAAACTATATTAGATGTTTGTAGCAAAGTCATAGATCTTCGTTAGTAGTTTTTCTTTGTAGTTTTATTTGAAGTTTCTTTTGATTTTGTTTGAGTTTTATTATCGATTTTCCTTGCTGTTTTGATTGTTATTTCGAGTGCTAAAATTGTTTGCTAGGATGTTTGCTTATGTGAATGCTATGTTTGACTATATAGATTTTCAACGGAGTGACGATTAGTTCTACCAAGTCATTTTCTCGACAGGCGTTGTTATCTTCATCAAGTATTACCAGGCAAGTTCACTTTGACCATTGCTTTCATACCTATGTTTTTATTGCATTTAGTGGCATCCTTGCAACCACACCTCAGTAGTGTTATTGAATCCTTGTAGTTGAGTAGTATGCATGAGGTAGGAACCCATCACCCTGTTACCAAGCCCAGGACGTTTTATTTAAATGCTACGCTATAGTAGACGAGGTTTGGTATGAGTGTTCGGGAGTGGTGTGAGAAAGGAGGACTCTATGTCAATGACGACAACTCCATGATGGCATCTGCAAGGACTGCATCTTCAAGGCCTCAAGACTTCAAGACTCGAGACAAGAATTCAATACACACTACTTGGGTGAAGGACGGTTGTGGGCACCTGGAGAAACCAGTGGTTGGCCGGGATGCATGGAGAAGCGCCATGACATCTTGCGGAAAGCTTCACCCAGACTCAAAGAGACGGAAGAATACTTCATGCCCGGAAGCTTACCTGTGCAACCGCAAGTCATTATGGGCTCTGGCTTGGTTGACCTTAGTTGTGACTCTGGCTGGGTCGGTACTAGCAGATGTAGAACTACGGTAGGATGGGTTGAGTACCGGACGGTGGTCGAGGAACTCTTTGGAAGACCATGTTTCGGTCATCTTGTTCTCAAACACCACGAAGTGCGAGAACGTAAAGAGAGGGATCGAATCTTGCGGGTAAAGTGTACAAACCTCTGCAGAGGGTTTATAACCTAATCGATTAGCCGTGTCCCGATTCACGGACAATTTGAGCCTCTGGACTTGGATCTATCTCGGAACTCTCAACACCGGATTGATAACTTAATTGTGGGCAACTTATGATGATTTTGGGCTATGAGACATCGGTTGGTGGAACCATGTCATGATAGAAAACTCCTTAGTACAGACTTCATTCTATTCCTTTGATGTAGGTAAAAATAAAAATCAGCTTTTACATAAACAAAACTTCAGATCTGAGCCATAAAGCCATATTGCATATAGTATAGTTTTATCATCTGTTTTCTCATATTGTGATCTTGCGGTACATTCAATGTCTTGACCTACGGCTGCAACTTATCATGTTGCGGATATTTTACTCCGACGGGTAAGAAATGCAGTGCAGGTTCTGATCTACACTCAACCTGCCGATGGCGTTGATGGGACTCCACACCCGTTTGATTGTTTCCGCTGAGTATTATGAGGTATATATCATTTTACGTTATTTATACATGTGATTGCACTTTGATATATACATTGATGTACTATGTGTGCCAAAGATATCTTGATCCGAGGATGGCACGATAACACGAGGCTTGATAAATGCGAGGTCGGGTCGCTACAAGATCGAGCTCAAGTATGTCAACACTCATGATAACCTTGCAGATATTTTCACGAAGCCCTTGGATGAAGCAAGATTTCGCGAGTTAAGGCATGAGCTAAATATCATTGATTTGAGCAGTGTGACTTGAACCCGTGCAACTCCCACCACACTCAATGTGATGTCTAGTTTAGGTGTAGGCATGGACATAGGGGGAGTGTTGTTCTCTTAATGAACTCTCCTCCCCTTTATGCATAAAGCGATCAACTCTTTCACTTTAGCCATTGTTGATGGCGCTTGTGCTTCAAAGAGGAGTTTTGGTCATGGACCCAAGGATAATTCTTCGCGGTGCCATATCAATTGACTCAAACATAGGTGGCTCCGGCCACCGCCCTCTCTTGAGAGAGGCCTGAGCTTGCTCCTTTTGTGTTGTTTGCTTTGAAGGAGTGGGTTCCGGTTCGTGTTTCGTGTGTTTTGTTTTGCTGGTCTCTCTCTTGTCATTGCCTTCCTGTTTCTTTTGGTGTTTTTCTTCCTTTTGTTTGCCCTGAGGCCTCTCTTTTGGTTGCTGGCGGTACTACCGCTCTTTGGTAGCCAGTACTACCGCTCAAGCGTACTACCGCCCTCATGTGATACTACCGGCTGGAGGCGTGGCGGGGTTATTCTTGAGGCGGGGAGTTTCTTCTCCCCATACTCATTCGCTTCGCCCCTCGCTTTGTCTCTCTCCGACAGCCGGCGCCATGAGAGGGCTCCGTGGATCTCCCTCTCGGGCCGTCCCTCTCCATTCCCTTGGTGGAGTCGATCCCCACCTCGTCCTCTTGCCATGGATGCGGTATTGCCCCCGGTCTCTTGTTCTTTTTGTCTAGGTTTTCAATCTAGCTTCTTAGGGGCACTAGCGGTTGCATCCTTAGATTTTTGGCCAAATCTAGGCTTGAGTAGGATGGAGAAGGCTTCTAGGTAGTTTGGATTAGTGTTTGGTTGGAGTATTTTTGAATTTGGTAGGACGGAAGTACCGGATCTGACCACAGTAGTAGGAAACGGCTGTTTGCCCGCCCCGAGCGGTACTACCGCTCTGCCGAGATACTACTGCTGCGGCGTACTACCGCTCTCGGAGCGGTACTACCGCTTGAGCGGTACTACCGCTCAAGGGTCACGCAGTACTACCGCCCTCTACCAAATTCCATCTTACTCCTACCTCTTCGTGATCCTCTTTGTTCGCTTTGTGGCTTATACTCGTTTCTTACGGTTGTTTGCGTGTTTTGTGTGTGTGGTTCCGGTGATGAGGTTCACAGGCCTCAAGCTCGTCGTGTCAACCCCGGTCGTGCTACGTCCAAGCGCTACCGCACCACTGAGCCTGCCGGAGGATCTTCTAGTGCTCCACCTCCTCCCCAAATGCAGAAGAAGCCTGGGGCCAAGTCAAAGCCGGGCAAAACTGTGCCAGATATGCCACCTAAGGAGTTCTGGGCAAGGCGCCGACGCAACCCGTATGAGGTTGACCAAGATCCCACTTTGGTCAACCGTCCGTTCTGGAACAGGTTCCAGTTTGCCACCTACTTTGATGTTCTCAAGGCCAAGAAGAATCTCTATGTCAACGTGCACTCCATCGACATTGAGCATATGAAGAGTGATCCTGACTACTTTGGTGAAGCTCTTGAGATGTGCACTCAATTTGAACATTCTCGGGATCATGCAATTCAACAAGGACTATGATCTGATGTTGTGGCTCAGTTCTATGCCATGGTTCACCTTGGGACTGATGAGGACAGGACTCGACTGGATGACAAATGGGAAGTTGCTATCGGTCAAGTGGAAAGCTTTCATGCAGTTGATTGGGGTGCAAGATCTTGGACTTGAGTCTGCATTGTCGGATTTCGCCCCCACCGCCGAGCCACGGCCACTCACAAGCAAGCTCTGTGGCCCTCACTGCACTCAAGATCAACCACGATACAAAGAAGGAGACTTATGAGCTGCACGCCTATCTGGATATACTTCACCGTATCTTCAGAGAGACTCTTTTCCCTCGTGATCGGGAATCTGGACCAGGTTCACTCTTATCTTGTGGACATGCTTATCTTCCGTCGGCGGGAGAAGGGGCAGAAATCAAGAGTGCTTGGATATCTCTCATGTTATGTGGTCTCGAGCTAGTTTCTGCGATCTCCGGCGCAAGTGCCCGATTTATGGTCCGTTCATTATGCTGCTCATTGAGAAGGCCTGGGATCATGTCTATCCCAAGGTGGCACTGGAGTTTGGAGACTTGGTTTCTCACGATGTCAAGCGTCTGAGGAAGAAGGATAACTGGGGCACTCAAGCCCCTAAGACTGGTGTTCCGTCATCTGTTGCTGCTATGGAGACTGAAGAGGAGGCTGAGGCTGAGGATGAGGATGATGACTACGTGCCCTCTGGGACAGAGCCATCTTGGGCCCAGAAGCTCAAGGCCAAGGTAAAGAAGCTCTTCTGCATGGAGTCTCACGGTCAGTACATGGCTCACGTGGCTGAGAAGAAGGCCCGAGGTCGTCACAAGGAGCTCATGCATCAGTTGGGCGCTATAGTCCAGAGTGGATCTGAGGACCAGCTTACTGAGGAGGAGGAGTGGATTCAAGAAGACCGCCCATGGACCGATTCTGAGACCGAGCACTTCGGTGGCCGACGGTGGTGCCGATGATTCTGCTTGGGCTCGATCGTGTGTCCCTCATTTGCTCTCACACAGGGGCCGTGGCAGCGCTCCCTCTCCTTTTGGTGTCTCGATGCCAAAGGGGAGAGAGCTTAAAGTTCTTGAGTTGTGTCTCTTCGTTTCGTGTGTCTTGTCTTAGTCGTGTTTTAGTTGGCTTGCTTTGGTTGGTTTGTATGTGAGACTTAAGTTCGAGTCATATGGTGTGAGACATATGCTACCCTACCCCTTCAGTATCATCATCTATGTCTATCTAGCTCATGAGTTGCGTGCTTTTCTTGTTATTTCTTCTATGCTGCTCTCATTCACCATGCTTAGATTTCTGGTCTCTAAAATGTAGGGGGAGCTTTGATCCGAGTATGTGTGCTGTGCAGTCCAAAGCACTTATCTAAATAGCACACATCGAGGGGGAGCCCAACTACATGTTAGGACCGTCGGGTTTGTATGCTTACTATATATATCGTGTTTATGCAAATCCCGTATTGTCATCAATCCACCAAAAAGGGGGAGATTGTAAGGGCATATTTATTCCCTAGTGGTTTTGGTGATTGATGACAATGCTTTTGCGGACTAATCGTGTGCGTTAAGTTCTTTCAGCAGATCATCCATTGGCACGAGACGATTTCCTCACCTCGGTGTTTTTATTCAAGACGGTGTAGCTTCTGCGGTTCGTTGTTGGTGGACTAGTTTCGTAGGAGTCACCGTACTATTAAGAGGGGATCCGCTTTGGTAAGACTAGGGTGGAATCAACACGTACACATCCTTATCACCCGTCGTTTTCCTTTCGCATCTTTGGAGCTGCCCCTCTCTCGTTCGTTCCGGTTTAGCCTGCGGCCGGTAGTACCGCGACCTTTGATGTAGTACCTGAAGCCCCAAGCGGTAGTACCACTCCACAGAGCGGTAGTACCGCTCCCAGTGGTAGTACCGCTCCGATGAGCGGTAGTACCGCTCGCGGGCTTCGACTATACTACCTCAGTAATACCGCGCCTACTACCGCCTCGATTCGAGACGATGTTTCCTCGTGTGGGTTTTGCGGCACTAGTTGCGGCGATGGGAAGCGGTAGTGCCGCTCTGGCGGTAGTGCCGCTCTACTCCATGATGTAGTACCGCTCTGTGGCGATGGCCTGCCTCTCTCTTTAAGCGCGGTAGTACCGCTAGGTAGGGAGCGGTAGTACTGCCCTCGGTGGTAGTACCGCCCTTCCTTAGCGGTAGTACCGCTTCTGTCTTGAAGGCCGTTTAGTGGGGTAATGGTTGGATGTGCTCCCCCACTATATAAAGGGGTCGTCTTCTTCCTTGTTGACCCACCTCTTTCCCCCCAAGCTCCATTGTTGCTCAAAGCTCCATTTTCGCCCGATCTCTCTCCCTAGCCAATCAAACTTGTTGATTTGCTCGGGATTGGTTGAGAAGGCCCAGATCTACACTTCCACCAAGAGAAATTTGATTCCCCCCACTTATCCCTTACGGATCTTGTTACTCTTGGGTGTTGAGCACCCTAGACGGTTGAGGTCACCTCGAAGCCATACTCCATTGTGGTGAAGCTTCGTGGTGTTGTTGTGTTGGGAGCCTCCGGTTGTTGTGGAGTTTGCCCCAACCTTGCTTGTAAAGGTTCGATGCGCCTTCAAGGGCACCAATAGTGGAATCACGGCATCTCGCATTGTGTGAGGGCGTGAGGAGAATCTGGTGGCCCTAGTGGCTTCTTGGGAGCATTGTGCCTCCACACCGCTCTAACGGAGACGTACTTCCTCAAAAGGAAGGAACTTCGGTAACACATCCTCGTCTCCACCGGCTCCACTCTTGGTTATCTCATCCCTTCACTTGTGCAAGCTTATTTGTGTTCTTATCCTTGCTTGCTCGTGTGCTAGTGTTGTTGCATCATATAGGTTGTCCACCTAGTTGCACATCTAGACAACCTTTATTATTGCAAAGTTTAAATTGGTAAAGAAAAGCTTAAAAATTGTTAGTTGCCTATTCACCGCCCCCTCTAGTCAACCATATCGATCCTTTCAGCATCTTTATCATAAAAATACCAAAAATATTATCTTATCATATCTATCAGATCTCACTCTCGTAAGTGACCGTGAAGGGATTGACAACCCCTTTATTGCGTTGGTTGCGAGGATTTATTTGTTTGTGTAGGTGCGAGGGACTCATGCGTGGCCTCCTACTGGATTGATACCTTGGTTCTCAAATACTGTGGGAAATACTTACGCTGCTCTATTGCATCACCCTTTCCTCTTCAAGGGAAAACCAACGCAGTGCTCAAGAGGTAGCAGTCACGCGTCTCAAGTCGTCGGTGCCGCAGGATCCAACGCCACTTATGCCGGTGCAATGGACTCCCACCGGAGCAACTCCCACTGCGTAGCCAAGGTTTCCTCCTCAGATTGGTGGAGAGCCCGGACAACGAACTCCTCCTTGTACCTGCATGAGACGAGGTCTTAGCAACGGATCCAGAGTTGCCGAACTCGGTTCCACTGCCCGCCATGCTGGAGAAGGTTGGAGATCGTCGGATAAGGCAGAAAGTGAAGGAAATATGCTATAGAGGCAATAATAAAGTTGTTATCTATATTTCCTTATATCATGATAAATGTTTATTATTCATGCTAGAATTGTATTAACCGGAAACTTGATACATGTGTGAATACATAGACAAAACAAAGTGTCCCTAGTATGCCTCTACTTGACTAGCTCGTTAATCAAAGATGGTTAAGTTTCCTGACCATAGACATGTGTTGTCATTTGATTAACGAGATCACATCATTAGGAGAATGATGTGATGGACAAGACCCATCCGTTAGCTTAGCATAATGATCGTTAAGTTTTATTGCTATTGCTTTTTTCATGACTTATACATATCCCTCTGACTATGAGATTATGCAACTCCCGAATACCGGAGGAACATCTTGTATGATATCAAACGCCACAATGTAACTAGGTGATTATAAAGATGCTCTACAGGTGTCTACCGAAGGTGTTTGTTGGGTTGGCACAGATCGAGATTAGGATTTGTCACTCCGAGTATCGGAGAGGTATCTATGGGCCCTCTCGGTAATGCACATCATGATAAGCCTTGCAAGCAATGTGACTAATGAGTTAGTTACGGGATGATGCATTATGGAACGAGTAAAGAGACTTGTCGGTAATGAGATTGAACTAGGTATGATGATACCGACGATCGAATCTCGGGCAAGTAACATACCGATGACAAAGGGAATAACATATGTTGTCATTGCGGTTTGACCGATAAAAGATCTTCGTAGAATATGTAGGAACCAATATGAGCATCCAGGTTCCGCTGTTGGTTATTGATCGGAGATGTGTCTTGGTCATGTCTACATAGTTCTCGAACCCGTAGGGTCCGCACGCTTAACAGTCGATGACGATTTGTATTATGAGTAATGTGTTTTGGTGACCGAAGATTGTTCGGAGTCCCGGATGAGATCACAGACATGATGAGGAGTCTCAAAATGGTCGAGAGGTAAAGATTAATATATTGGAAGATGGTATTCGGACACCGGAATGGTTTCAGAGTGGTTCGGGTATTTTTCAGAGTATCGAGGGGTTACCGGAACCCCCCCCTGTCGGTGTCAAAACCGGCGGATCTCGGGTAGGGGGTCTTGAACTGTGCGTCTAAGGTCGATGGTAACAAGAGACGGGGGACACGATGTTTACCCAGGTTCGGGCCCTCTCTATGGAGGTAATACCCTACTTCCTGCTTGATTGATCTTGATGAATATGAGTATTACAAGAGTAGATCTACCACGAGATCGTAATGGCTAAAACCCTAAGAGTCTACCTGTACGACTATGACTATTCTGCCCTCTACGGACTAAGCCCTCCGGTTTATATAGACACCGCAGGGGACTAGGGTTGTACAAAGTCGGTTACAGAGAAAGGAATCTTCAGGACGCCAAGCTTGCCTTCCACGCCAGGGAGAGTCCTATCCGGACACGGGAGAGAGTCTTCGGTCTTGTATCTTCACAGCCCATCAGTCCAGCCCACGTACTATAGTCCGGACGCCCGAGGACCCCTTAATCCATGACTCCCTCAGTAGCCCCTGAACTAGGCTTCAATGACGACGTGTCCGGCGCGTAGATTATCTCCGGCATTGCGAGGCGGGTTCCTTCTCTGAATACTCCAACACAGTCTTCGGACGCAGTGAACGTGTCCGGCTCTGCAAAACAAATTCCATACACAACCGCAGAGAGTATAATATTCCACGAGTCCAATCCGCTGACAACTTTTGGTAATGTGACACCACGCCATCACCCGGTCATTATTTCGAACCGTTTTTCGGCCTGCCGCTTCGAGTTGCGGTCTCACTGGCACGTCTTGTCAAAGCAGAGATCGTGTCCCCTTATTGCGGGATTCTCATCAATACGGGTGTGGGTAATCCAACCGCGCTGTTTGCACAGCCCTTGGGAACAGGCGAGTTTTAAGGCGAGTGGGGAGGCGCTTGATATTCACTGCCTTTATAAGGAGATAATGATTCCCTCCTTTCACCCATGCCTTCTCTCTCTCTCTCTCTCTTTGCCCTCCCATTCTCGAGCTTCAGCGCCCAAGTCCTCATCTTTTCCGCCTCAAGAAAGCACTCGACCATGTCCGGATCTGGAACGCAAGGCAAGTGGATGGCCTCCTCCGTCAAGGAGAAGGACATCACCAAGCTTCGGGAGGCCGGGTACCTGGCGAAAGAAATCACCCACCGGCTTCCGGCCAAGGGGCAAATCATCCCCACCCCGAAGCCCAATGAGAGGGTGGTGTTCATCCCCCATTTTGTCCGCTGATACGTCTCCAACGTATCTATAATTTTTGTTTGCTCCATGCTATATTATATTCTGTTTTGGACATTATTGGGCTTTATTATACACTTTTATATTGTTTTTGGGACTAACCTATTAACCGGAGGCCCAACCCAGAATTGATGTTTTTTTTGCCTATTTCGCGTTTCGCAGGAAAAAAATATCAAACGGAGTCCAAACGGAATGAAACCTTCGGGAACATGATTTTCGGAACGAACATGATCCAGAGGACTTGGACCCTACGTCAAGACTTCAACCAGGAGCCACGAGGTAGGGGGGCGCCCTCCACCCTCGTGGGCCCCCTGTTGCTCCACCGACGTACTCCTTCCTCCTATATATACCAACGTACCCCCAAGCGATGGACACGGAGCCAAAACCTAATTCCACCGCCGCAACCTTATGTACCCGTGAGATCCCATCTTGGGGCCTTTTAGGAGCTCCGGGAGGGCATCGATCACGGAGGGCTTCTACATCAACACCATAGCCTCTCCGATGATGTGTGAGTAGTTTACCTCAGACCTTCGGGTCCATAGTTATTAGCTAGATGGCTTCTTGTCTCTTTTTGGATCTCATACAATGTTCTCCCCCTCTCTCGTGGAGATCTATTCGATGTAATCTTCTTTTGCGGTGTGTTTGTTGAGACCGATGAATTGTGGGTTTATGATCAAGTTTATCTATGAACAATATCTGAATCTTCTGAATTCTTTTATGTATGGTTGGTTATCTTTGCAAGTCTCTTCGAATTATCAGTTTGGTTTGGCCTACTAGATTGATCTTTCTTGCAATTGGAGAAGTGCTTAGCTTTGGTTTCAATCTTACGGTGTCCTTTCCCAGTGACAGTAGGGGCAGCAAGGCACGTATTGTATTGTTGCCATCGAGGATAACAAGATAGTATTTTTATCATATTGCATGAATTTATCCCTCTACATCATGTCATCTTGTTTAAAGCGTCACTATGTTCTTATGAACTTAATACTCTAGATGCATGCTGGATAGTGGTCGATGTGTGGAGTAATAGTAGTAGATGCAGGCAGGAGTCGGTCTACTTGTCTCGGACGTGATGCCTATATACATGATCATACCTAGATATTCTCATAACTATGCCTAATTCTGTCAATTGCTCAACAGTAATTTGTTCACCCACCGTAATACTTATGCTCTTGAGAGAAGCCACTAGTGAAACCTATGGCCCCCAGGTCTATTTTCCATCATTAATCTTCCATTACTTAGCTATTTTCATTGCCTTTTATTTTGCTTTTATTTTACTTTGCATCTTTATCATAAAAATACTAAAAATATTATCTTATCATATCTATCACTCTCGTAAGTGACCGTGTAGGGATTGACAACCCCTTATCGCGTTGGTTGCGAGGATTTATTTGTTTGTGTAGGTGAGAGGGACTCATGCGTGGCCTCCTACTGGATTGATACCTTGGTTCTCAAAAACCGAGGGAAATACTTACGCTACTTTGCTGCATCACCCTTTCCTCTTCAAGGGAAAACCAACACATTCCTCAAGAGGTAGCAAGAAGGATTTCTGGCGCCGTTGCCGGGGAGTCTACGCAAAAGTCAACATACACTACTAGAGAAAACCTTATACACAGAGGTATAGCAGTAGCGTTGGTCAAAACTGGGTGCTAGCGCTACTTAGTAGTAGCGCTTGTTGCAAAACCATGCTACAACCATTGTTTTAGCAGTAGCGCGTCTTCACAGAAAAGCGCTAGTACTAAAATTCCCTCACTAATGCTGGTAGGCTAGGAATAGTAGTAGAGGTTCTCCCATAAGCACGCTACTGCTAATATCTTTGTAGCAACGTGTTTATGCTGTAGAGCGCAACTGCTACGAAAAAGAAAATAAAGGAAAAATAAGTAGAAAAGTAAATGAAAATGAAAGAAATAGAAAAAGGAGAAATGATAAAAAAAGAAAATGTAAAGAAAACAAAAGAAAAAGAAAAAGAAAACAGAAAGGAATAGGTGTAGTGCGTTTCTCTGGAACGCGCTATAGCTATCTTAGCTATAGCGTGTTTCTGCAAAACGCGCTACTGCTAGTTCGACTTAAATCCCGGCAGCCCGGGCTCAAAACTTCGCTAAGTCCTTTCCCCCCTCTCTACTCCCCCCTGTCCCCCAACTGCTCCATCGCCGCCATCGCCCTGCCGCCTTCGACCACACAGCGACCGCCCGAGGCCACCTTCGACCACACCGCCGCCGCCCGCCGCCTTCGACCACACCGTCGCCGCCCGAGGCCACCCTCAACCTCACAGCCGCCGCCCGAGGCCGTCGTCGACCTCACCGTCGCCTCCCTCGAGCTCACCGCCTCCGCCCTCAACCTCACAGCCGCCGCCTGAGCCAGAGCCTGCCCTCGCCGCCGACTGTAAGGCTCTGCCTCTCCTGCCCCCTACCCTCATCTCTCTCTCTCTGCTAGGGCAATTCATATATATGTTGATACTGTGTTGATGTTCATATGAACCCTATATTTTTTTAGGGCAGTAGGCATTTTATAGCATTAGGAAAAATGATTAGCAATTTTTTTAGGAAATTAGCTAGGGCGATTTTTATGAAAATGCCTAAACAGTAATTCCATTTAGCTTTAAACTAATAGAGGGTATATAAATAATAGTAGCATTTAGATTTAAATTAACAGAGGCTATAAACAAAAAACACTTAGCTATAAAAAATATTTGGACTACGGACCTGAATTTGTTCCAAATTTCATTCAAATGAAATTTGAATTATTTGGACTATGGACCTGAATATTTTTGAAGAAATTGGGTGTAGGTACTAAGGTCTTCTTTGTGGAAATTTTGGTGAGGTCGGAAGGGTTAGAGTAAATGGAGTTCCTAGACTTTTATCTTTAGACAAAAACAAAAGTATTTAGCTATAAATAAAAAACAGTAGCTATGGCATTTAGCTATAAACAAAAAACAGAATTGTTTTTCTTTTCAAAAACTTGGTCAAACTAATTGTTGCTATGTAAACAAAAAACAAGATTGTTTTTATATGATATATGTCATTGATGTTCATTTGCATATTGCATTATTGTTGATTATATCTTTTCATTGAAGTGGCCATGTTATATGCAAATTCCTCAATAGTGTTTGCTCATGTTATATCTTTTCATTGAAGTGGTTCGATTGTGCCCAAGTGGCTTTGTTGTTTCCAGGGAATGAAGCTGAGTGGCCTATGTTTTGCCGGAATGTTGATTCATTTCTGTTCCGACAAATTTCAGGTTCTCGATTTTTCCACTTTTTTTCAAAGGTCATGCGAAATTTTCCGTGAATTTCGGCATGACTTGTGCTACAAACTAGGACATATCGAGTGTCCGGATTTGCCGCACCGAAGCGATCAACGTTCCTGCAAAACAATAGGCCTTTTTTATGTCATTATTCATTTTATTAGGTCTAGAATTAATTTACTAGATTTAATCATAGGAAACATGGCTAGCAACGATGAAGGACAGGGTTCTGGTGATTGCGACGACGTCTACCGGGTGATGTCTACTACGCAACCTTTTTCTTGTAGACGTTGTTGGGCCTCCAAGTGTAGAGGTTTGTAGGACAATAGCAAATTTCCCTCAAGTGGATGACCTAAGGTTTATCAATCCGTGGGAGGCGTAGGATGAAGATGGTCTCTCTCAAGCAACCCTGCAACCAAATAGCAAAGAGTCTCTTGTGTCCCCAACACACCCAATACAATGGTAAATTGTATAGGTGCACTAGTTCGGCGAAGAGATGGTGATACAAGTGCAATATGGATGATAGATATAGGTTTTTGTAATCTGAAAATATAAAAACAGCAAGGTAACAAGTGGTAAAAGTGAGCGTAAATGGTATTGCAATGCTAGGAAACAAGGCCTAGGGTTCATACTTTCACTAGTGCAAGTTCTCTCAACAATAATAACATAATTGGATCATATAACTATCCCTCAACATGCAACAAAGAGTCACTCCAAAGTCACTAATAACAGAGAACAAGCGAAGAGATTATGGTAGATGCGAAACCACCTCAAAGTTATTCTTTCCAATCAATCCGTTGGGCTATTCCTATAAGTGCCACAAACAGCCCTAGAGTTCGTACTAGAATAACACCTTAAGACACAAATCAACCAAAACCCTAATGTCACCTAGATACTCCATTGTCACCTCAAGTATCCGTGGGTATGATTATACGATATGCATCACACAATCTCAATTCATCTATTCAAACCAACACATAGAACCTCAAAGAGTGCCCCAAAGTTTCTACCAGAGAATCACGACGAAAACGTGTGCCAAACCCTATGCATAGGTTCATGGGCGGAACCCGCAAGTTGATCACCAAAACATACATCAAGTGAATCACATGATATCCCATTGTCACCACAGATACGCACGGCAAGACATACATCAAGTGTTCTCAAATCTGTAAAGACTCAATCCGATAAGATTACTTCAAAGGGGAAAACTCAATTCATTACAAGAGAGTAGAGGGAGAAGAAACATAAGATCCAACTATAATAGCAAAGCTCGCGATACATCAAGATCGTGCCAAATCAAGAACACGAGAGAGAGAGAGAGAGAGAGAGAGAGAGAGAGAGAGAGAGAGAGAGATCAAACACAAAGCTACAGGTACATACCCTCAGCCCCGAGGGTGAACTACTCCCTCCTCGTCATGGAGAGCGCCCGGATGATGAAGATGGCCACAGGTGAGGGTTTCCCCCTTCGGCAGGGTGCCGGAACAGGGTCCCGATTGGTTTTTGGTGGCTCTGGAGGTTTTGCGGTGGCGGAACTCCCGATCTATTCTTTGTTCTGGAAGTTTTAGGATACGTAAGTATATATGGGTGAAAGAAGTACGTCAGTGGACCGAAGGGGGGCCACGAGGCAGGGGGCGCGCCCTAGGGGGGGGCCTCCACCCTCGTGGGCACCTCCCTTGTTTCCTGACGTGCACTCCAAGCTTTTCTGGTAGCTTTCCTTCCAAAAATAACTTCTCCAGTTGATTTCGTTCCGTTTCGACTCCGTTTGATATTCCTTTTCTTCAAAACACTGAAATAGGCAAAAAAACATCAAATCTGGGCTGGGCCTCCGGTTAATAAGTTAGTCCCAAAAATAATATTAAAGTGGATAATAAAGCCCAATATTCCCTAAAACAGCATATAATATAGCATGGAGCAATAAAAAATTATAGATACGTTGGAGACGTATCAAGCATCCCCAAGCTTAATTCCTGCTCGTCCTCGAGTAGGTAAATGGTAAAAAAGATAATTTTTGATGTGGAATGCTAGTTGGCATAATTCCATTGTAATTCTTCTTAATTGTGGCATGA